>CM064485.1:16788119-17388119 GCA_032716605.1 Paralithodes platypus | reverse complement strand
GCAATAAATCCAATAGCCCAGTCTTGCAGAACTCACCTATACCAAGTTAAACCTGTATAAAACCAGGGCATAACAACCCCCACAACTACCATACTATATAAGCACTTAGTGTAGCCATCTAGTATATAGTAAAAACATGCAGAATCGTAAGAAATCGTGATAAACTTTGCAAAGCCTAGGTGTTGAGTATTGTTTATGTCGACAGACGTAGCTCTGGCGCTACTTCGGAAGCGTCCACCAGAGGTCTCCGGTGAATTCTTGGTAGGGAGAATTATAAATTCTGCGAGGCATACCGTGCACCACTAGCCAGCTTATCTGTCGATCGTTATGTCTGTCTGTCTGTCCAATATCTCTTCCTAGGGTTATTTATAGAAGCTTACAAAATGATTAGGCTATACGTGAATTAAGACGGTCCGTGCGGATGTCAGTCAAAAAAGAAAATTGATCTCAAAGGTTAAAGAAATAGGTAACTTTTTCAACTTATTAACTACTCATTCAATTTTCACCATGCTATATATACTGTATATATATATATATAAATATCTCTCTCTCTCTCTCTATATATATATATATATATATATATATATATATAATAATTTATATATATATATATATATGTGTGACAAACACACTGACCAGCTGAATATTCCTAAGGTTAAGGTCAAAGGTCAAGGTCAAACGTTGCGGATATATCTAAAACTATACAAAGGTCAACAAATAAAACAAAATAAAGTATTACTAAAAGGTCAAGGTCAAATGTTAACCCATTGGCTGCGGGAGACGTTCCCGAACGCCATGGCAATTTAAAGCAATCTACAGGCTTTTAAAGCCTCTTAAAGCCTGTAAAATCGTGTGTGAGGGAGCGAGAGCGCGACAGGCCCCCCGTCCTTCTCTCAAGTAGCCGCTCAGTACACTGAAGGGTCTGAGTCTGAGTCTTGCTAGATATACAGTGCTGCCAAAGGCAAAAACATTGCGACATTAGTGAGAATTGCTCATTTAAGCGAATGTCTATGGTAGCGCTGCGGGTGAACCCCGTGAGCTACGAAGCTCGTTCTGGCGTCATTTTGAAGCTATTTTTTTCTAACCCTAGTTTTTGCCTAAATACATTTCATTTCATACAGACACTTGCCTAATCAATCAGGAGTGCCTGAATGAGCCCTAATATGGCAGAAATAGGCGGAAATATGCCCGCACCATAAGTGTTAAGGTCAATATAGTAACTTTTTATGGTTTATTCAAATTTCACCAAATTCAAGTGGTTGATCCTGATATAAAAATGGTAACTACAAATTACCAGACACATTCCTCAAAGGTCAAGATGAAGGTCAATTCCAATTATACTCATATTTTTCTTAACTAATCAATAATTTTTCATTCAAATGTACATTTATAGGCTTACTTGATTTGTCAATGAAATGAGCATGCAATAAAACAATATTTTTCTCTCTTTAAGGTCAAGGTCACAGGTAAAGGTCAAAGTTCAGTTATTAAAACTGGTGTTTAAAATAATTAGAATCTCACCAATATAGTTCTCCTAGACGTTGCTTATATAGACATTTTATTGAATAAATACCACACATATATTTCAGATTTCAAGGTAAACAATGAACATGTTCCTTTTTGATGGTCAAGGTCAAGGTTCAAATACTACAGTTGGGTTTAGAAAAATGCGATTCGATATCAAAGCCAGTAATCCCATTCTCAGAGGCCCTAATACTCAACCTTACAACCAAACTCGGTTATACTCATCCTCAAAGATACTATGTTCATCTGACAGTCAAAGAGATCACCCCAATCCTCAACTGTTAACCCTTTAAGATACAATGACGCATTTATTTTCTCTTTTCTGCATATTATTAAACGATTGTATTCAGATTAGGAAGGGTATATGGACGTCAGAGGTTTAACTGAGATTGTATTTTCCCTTTTAATTTCCACAGATACTTCCTAAGCTGTATAAAATCGTCAATTGATACCCAGAATTAAATGCTAAAACGCAGCATAATCCTCAAGAGGTTAATCTCATTCTTAAATATCTTCTACTCACATTACAAACATTAGTTTGGCAATTTTAAAGCCGTTCGTGCCATTTAGATGTCTTATTTTTTTTCCTGGCGAGCGACAGCTAGCCAGCAATTTAGGAGGAACGAAAATAAAATGACGTTGGGAGGAACTTTTTTCTACCTAAGAATGTACAAATTTATCTCGATTTTTTTTTTTTTAGTCCAGCTTGATTGAGGTATAGCGAGCAAACTAAAAACCTCCCCTTAGTAAATCTCATCCTCCAAAATTCCAATATCCTATACTGACCTTACAACCAAAGTCAGCTATCTCCTCCTCGAAGGCCCAGTCGTCCCCCACCCCGAAGGACAGCACCAGACAGCGGCCGGGGTCAACCTTGTACTGCCCATCAAGACATACTAGCTTCTTCCCTCCTGATGGTCCAGGAGGGTACCCACCGAATTGTCTCTGTGACAAATATATATAACTAAATGAGAGACAATAGTTGTTATGCCCTGTTTTTCTACAGGTTTAACTTGGGTAATGTGAGTTCTAAATTGACTGGGTATATAAGGCTGCATGCACAATACAAGATATGAGGAATAGAGAACACAAAGAAACACATGGTAGCAAGTTACATGATCACGTTTATTGATATACCACTGCAGAATACTTGTGTAAGACAATATAATAGAATTGAACAACACTAGCATAAGTGGATCTGGATGGAGCCTAGTCTCCCACTTCCAACGTTCAGGTATTAATCTTCTGATCACTGGCTTTGATTTCACAGGTTTATATACCGAAGACCATCAATGTTACTTATAGATTCATATTCACTGTTAGATTATTACTGGTAGCTCTGGTGCACAAGTAGTAGTTCACAGACTAGATTAGACACGTATTTTTAGAGCACGGGAATTCTAGTTACCTCAGGGGGTACTGATCTAAGTTTTATATCCTTGTCTCAGAAATACATAGAACGCAAATCAGTGGGCGAACGTTAGATATCACTAGAGTTTTAATATCTGAATAAAGTAATTACGAGAGTCAAGGTCGCCTGTTAATTAAAGAGCACTGATCGCTTAGTACGTCCCAAATGGAATGGTTAAGTATGAATTACACTGGGCAAGGTCTTAGCCACTTCGTAGAAATATTAATTAGTGAATCTAAAACAGCACAGTAATATGTAGTACTGCTAAAGGGAATCTTGGGTAGTATCTGATGGGTCTGGTCCTGGTTATCTTGCGTCCATGATGTTGGGGGCTAACGACTGGTTCCGCGGCCGTCCAGGGGGGCCATATGTGTGAAGTTCTTCAATACGTGGGCAGGTCCTTCTATCCAAATCTGCCACGGAGTCTGCCGGTTCTGGGATCTCACTCCGGAACAACACAAGGGCAGAGCTAGAAATTAACTACAGGGTAGTGACCCCTGGTTGGTGTCTAGCTTTCAACTGATTTGACTGGGGGCGGGAGTTAGATTTATAGGCTCGGTTCTGGACCCTGTAGACAGTAGGGATCTCGAGTCTTATGGACTTAATTGAGCTCGCAATAGATATGGGGACTAGGTAAGATGGTATTTACTGTTGTGGCACAGGGCGATAGGAAGCCTTTATATTTTCATATAACTGAGCCTTAGTAAGAGGTACTATTTTGGCTATACTGGACGTATTTAGGGGAGAGAGACTGGATCTACTTTGCGAGGAGGATGGGGGACAGCTGTGATAGGAGCGTCTCTCTAGATTGTTCAATCTTCATTCTATGGTATAGCTGAGGTGCTAATTTAGTGATCAGAGCATGCAAGAAAGGTAAATGGTTTATTGTGAGTTAATAGAGGTTAGTAAAGGTGTTAGTCATTTATGGTTAGTTCATCGATAGGAAGAATTCCTGTGCTACCTGGCAATGACTCGAAAGTCAAAACAGGGGCCAGGTATACCTCCGCGGGTGGGGGTCTCCCTCCTCGGGTGGGCAAAAAGGGGGAGCTGGGCGCCCTCTCTGATATAGTCGTCCGGCGGCTGTGGCTAGGGGCTTGCCATATCACCAGTGTTTGTAATAACCCTCTGTGTATGAGACAGATGTGAGTGTCTTTAATACCAAAACCGAAGGTGCCTGAGCTAGCTGGTTTTACTCGGCTGGTTGTTAATTGTAGGGTTTGCTGGATATGGTGGAGACTGGGTTGCTAACTCTGCCACATTTATCTGGAAGTATGACAATAGAAGTTAGTTACTGGCGGGGCGGCTAGCCTCGCACCGACGACCATTGGGTGCAGGGTTGTGAATGTGTTGTAAGAGAATAGATGGCATGCAAGGGGCTAGTAAAGTTCTAATGTTGTTCTGGCCTACTAAGTGAAGGTAGGCTGGATAGGAGTATATATATAAAAGGTTGGAGAGCGTTAGTAACGGACAATTCAAGGATCTTCAAGAGGTATGAGAGAGAGGCTAGGTCGGACAAGAGTCGAGAAGCGCGGGTGTCTTAATGAGAGGGGGGGGGAGAGTTCAAGGGCTACAGGGAAATTTTGCCCCTAAGGTCCCTGGGCGTGGGGGTGGCATTAGGCTACAATTGATATGGAAGTTTGAAAAGGCAGTAGAATACGTTAGCCAAATGCTACCGGGGAATGCAACTATGGGGTGGTATATGAGTCTGGAAAAGATAGAGTTATGTGATCAGTCAGAGGGTTATGGATACTATTAGTTGGCCCTGGGAACTGCGTTTTCTATTAAATATAAAATACCAACCACAGTGGCAGTTCGTAGGGGTACTTAGTTATTGTTTCGGGGTACTTATGACAGATACTGATAACCAGGTTATCTTATATAATCTCTGGTTGGGGTAAGAGGTGTAAGACACGAAGTAAATTGGCGTAGTGTGGACTGTGGATACGAAGGAGGCAAGGGGAAGACGTATGACAATTGTGGAAAGTAAATGGAAAAAGGTGAACACAATGGCGGATAAAAATACTTAACCTAAGGGTTGCATACATAGATTTATGGGGCGATGGGTCTTCAGAAGCTTAGTCTGGCAAGACAAGATGTTAGGGAATGTTAATATTAATACTTAGTTACTAGAGGAGCAATGCAAGGGGCGACTGAGCACGGGTTACATATATCTATACTCGTCATGGAAAATGATATAAGAGATCTAGGGACAGCGTGGGTGCTTTAACTTCTAAGATATATAACATCTACTTCTCGGATGCAAGAACATACATAGATATAATTATGGCTGTCTGATGTGTTGGCATTGGCTCAACGTCGGGACAGGCATGGGTGTTTTTAATATGAATGTATATTCCTGTTCATCATCTTTGTAGTTAATAAGTGTAGGGCACGAGGGGTTAGTGTACGTGAGGTGTGGAAAATGGTCGGTTTTAGAAAAGGTAAATGGGTGTGTCCTGGAGCTGTTTAGCCCTGCGGCTTGGGCTGTCTGAAATGGCTGGCTCGGTCAGCTGGTCCTTTCGTTCTGTGGACCTTTCCTTTGGTGTTTCTGTGTGGTGTTCGTTCATGGCTTCTGTGGTGGGCTTCTCGTTCTGGGGCATTTTAATAGTAAATATGTGAATGAAGATAAATTCGTTTTTTGTTTATCTATATACAGGAAGAAACATAAATCACTAAATGAATGACAATAATAAATAATTGAATGAAGATAAGTTAGTTTTTTGTTTATGTATATATTGTACAGTAAGAAACATAAATCACCAAATGAATGACAATAATAAATAAGTGAATGAAGATAGGTTAGTTTTTGTTTATCTATATACAGTAAGAAACATGAGTAACACTATATATATGACAATAGTAAATAAGTATATGAAGATAAGCTCGTGTTTTGTGTATCTACTGTTATACAGGAAGAAACATGAGTAACTAAATATATTACAATAGTAAATAAGTTAATGAAGATAAATAAGTTTTGTTTTTGTTTATCTATATACAGTACATTGCCTCTGTAAGCAATGTAAATAACTAAGTAAATGACAATAGTAAGTAAGAGGTGCCGTTGTAAAGGCTTATCCCTCAATACCTTTACCTAACCTGACCTGATAAGTGGATGAAGATATGTTTTTTTTTTCATCTATGTACAGTCATATCCTGTTATCTATGGTACAGTATATTGCCTCCGTAAGAAACTAAATAAATTACAATAGTAAATAAGCGAATGAAGATAAATCATTTTTTGTTTCGCTGTATACTGTACAGTAAGAAAAAGGAATAACTAAGTAAATAACAATAGTTCATAAGTAAATAAAGATAAGTAAGTTTTGTTATTATATGTAACAAATCTGAATAACTAAATAAATTACACTAGTAAATAAGTGAATGAAAGTTATTGTTTATTGTACCTTTTTAACTCCCACAGAACATTCCCAAGCTGTATAAAATCGTCTAGTGATAGCCAGAATAAAGTGTACAAATGCGTGATGCTCCTGAAGGGGTTACCACAACCCTCTGCACATCCCCCAGGGAACTGAAATGATTTTTTTTTTTTTTTGTATTAATTTTTTTTTTCCTCCCTAGACCTTCATCAAATTTAAAAGAACACCCTAAGATTCCCTTTGAAGATAAATGTGTACATTTTTCGATAGATAAATGTCATGGCCGGAGGCTGGTAACTAGTATATCACAGGCTCGCTATCGCTCGCCAGGAATACAAATCGACACCTAAATTGTACGAAAGATCTTAATATTGACAACAAAATGGGGTGAAAAGTCTTAAAATCGTCAAACTAATCACCAAAACGGCTTAAGATCTGAAAACTAATGGGGCTAAACATGAGAAAGAAGGGGGTCCATAAAAATCAACCATCTCCCCTTAAGAATATTCCACAAGACTCACTATAGTCCATGAGCCAAGACCCGAATTTTGGGATATCGGTACCACCCGGGGTGACTAATTCTCTTAGGTGTTTTTAGCTTGCTACATGTCTCTAGTTTATGTTTTGATATGATAGCCCTTGCACATTGGTAGCTTAATGGTCGTTATCACTTCTTGAATAGACATACCCTACCGAAAATTCCGAAATTTTTTAAAAGTCAAATTTGGGGACAGGAATGCCTAAATGTCAACAAAATGCATATAGTAATTGTCACATTTAATACAAGTCCTGTAAATACACACTAAGCATGCCATGGGCTTGTACATACTATTATGGCAAATTACTACTCCTAAATATCATCTACGTCAGACTCGGAATCTGACTGTTGTGCCACCGGCTCTTCTTCAATAGCCTTGTTCTGACATGTCTGTAACCTGCACATGTCCGTGCATTTTAGACCATTGCTGAGGCAAGTACACTTAGGGAGTTCGCATGACCACACACACTTGCAAGACAGTAGCTGCATAACAGCATCTGGTGCTGGTGAGCCTCGCATCCAGTTGACGGCAAGCTTACCGTCCTCATCTGTCATCCAACCGCAGTCTGTTGGGTTCGCAACAAATGGCTGGCTCTGAAGACTTCTCCTCCAGATCGCAGCCTGGTAGTTTGCACGCAGTGCATGCATGAAGAGGCAGTCCTCACAAGGAGGGAGTTGACTTGACTCTACCTCTCCACGTCTTGCACAGAACAGCTCATACCGAAGCTTGTTTACCTTAGTTGTGTGGGTAGATGGTAGGTACATGTGGCAGGTGATTTCCTGTAGCTTCTCAAAGAGTTCAGGAGACACTTCCCATGAGCGTCCAAGTTCGTGAAAAGCATGCTGGTATGTCTTGTCCATCTTCACCTGCTTGAGTGTCGTCATCTTCCCTCGGCCAGCGAATGCACTGACGGTATCACAGCCTGTAAAGGCATGCATACCAATCAATGAATCACACACGCTGCCTCCCAGTGTGCGGCTCAGTGTGGTGATATCCAGGAATCTTGTCCGGTTCTTCGTCCCGCACTTCTGGAACAGATGGGATGGGATCTTGTGGCACATGCCAAGACACAACACCATGACGTCTGTATCTTCTGCAGTGATGATGACAGACTTGTTCCCAGATTCTGCTGCATGAAGTGCATGGAGAAGAAGGCGTGTGTCTGCTTCTTCTTGAGTTGACTTAAGCTCAGGAGCCTCTTCCCACTGCTCTTTGGTGATCTTGAAGCAGCGCTGCTCACATGTGACATACAGCTCCTTGTCCTTGAGCTTCTCCCTGTGCTGTGGTGCCTTCCATTCTTCTACCAAGAACTTGATAAGACTTGCCTTGTTGGAGGAACTACCGAGTAACTTTCTCCACTGCTGGATGTTGTGCCCAGGTTGAATGTTCTTGAAATGAATTCCTGTGCCTGCACTTCTTTTGGCTCGTTCTGCATCCTTGATGGATGTCTCCTTGTAGATATCAAACATAACATCAATGCGCCTGCTCTTAGCACCTTCATGAACAGCGTGACTCAGTGCTGTACCTGCAAGCTGTGAAAAAGTTTTGTCGTTTCCCTTCAGTTTGTGGACCAGGCTCATCCCATCAATTATGGTAGCAGAGGGCTCGGGTATCACTTCTGCAGGAGAAACATTCCTCTCTAACTCCTTTGCGAGGGCAGCCTTGTTGGTCTTGCGGAGAGACCCATCACCGCTGGCAAGTGCCCAAGGCAAAGGCCCCAGGGGATGAGCCAAGACATCACTCATTTTGAGCTTTCTGTTCTCGGCAACAAGGATCATCTGGCCAAATAGGTTCCTGTCAGCCTTTAAGATAACCTCCTTGGCATGGTCTTGTGAGCGTGGCTTCATTCTGATGTTAGTGAACGTTCTCAGTTTCGTCTTCGTCATCGTGTCATGAAACTGTATAGTTGGCGTATCGATCTCCAGGCGCTCTTCCTTGAAGGCTTGATATGCATCCTCTCCTATTCTGTAGGCCCCTAGAAGGTCTTTGACAACTTCTGGTGGTGCCATAGTCGCAGTTGACAAACTGACAAGATCTTCTTGCTCTGCGTTGAAGGGGTTCAACCAGCTGGTCTCCATCAGTTGAACTAAAGATTGGACATCGGCCTCATCTCTTCTAATCCTGGGCATCTGTAGGTCTGGGTGGCTGAAGTCAGTATACTTTTGGCCTACTACCATAGTCCTGAGCTGCCTTAAGTACCTGCTGCGATACTCCGATGTCAGGTAGTACCTGGCGACAGCTCCGCCTTTCAGGCTGAAGCCTTTTGTGCCCCCTGGTGTCTGGGTGTCTTTGTTGATCGTCTCTTCGATTGTCTGGTCCACAGGGATCCGTCCAAAGGGATTCTTGCTACCGATCTGGACCGAAAAGCCACCTTGCATGAAGTGTTCATGGACCTCTGGGTGTTCAATGGGCAGTCGAGACATCAAGGCATAGTAGTAGGTTAGAACCGGGCATAGTTCACTTTGTCATAGGCAAAACACCACGGTATCATCTGTCGGATTGCTCCTAGGTGGAGCATCCAGTTGCCTTCTCTGGAGGCTCGAATTAAGTCCAGCATGATCTCAACCATGTCCAGGTATGACATCCAGAATGCTGAGAGGTTGTGTTCATCTCTGAGGGTCTCAAGATAAACTTGGAAAAGCTTCATGATATGTGTGCATGATTCACTCTCCATCAGCTCTTGAAAGAGTCCCTGAGACACATTGCTGTGAAAGCTGTTGATGTCCTTCAGTGTTTCATCTAGATGGTGTATGTCCCTTGAATGGTTTTCTTCTAGCCATGAAAGGAAGCCTTTCCATGCAAGCCTCATCAGTGCTTCATACACGAGCTTGTGTAGTCTCACTGCTCTGTTGTACCTCTTGCCGTTCATCACTCCTGACACTGATCCTTCTGCGATGATACCTGATTCCACACACAGATCTCTAAGACCTGCATCTTGAAACCTCTTTCCTATGGTGGAGATGAGATTACAGATTGTGTGGAAGACGCCCATCCTGATGATAATGTTCTTGAACTTCTCTTGTTTCCAGATAACTTCGGCAGCTTTGGCATAGAGTGCTTGATCAAACACGCACACAATCTTGTTAAGCTGTAAGGACTGCATGATAGCATGCGTTTGTTCCAAGATTTCATTAACGGTGGACATTTCTGTTGCGGGAGCATTGATAGTGGGCAGGTAGCTTACAGTGTCCTGAACCACTGCAATGTCTCTGCGCATTTTGATGTTGAACCCAGTCCAACTGCTGATGGACTGGTCCTCATGGTCTGACATTCGAGTAAGAAGCCAGATATGGTTCTTTGTCTTTGAATCCTGGACTTCCTTGGTAGTGTCGACATACGCAGTCTCAATCCTAGGTGGCCCTGCCCGCCGCCCAACATTGTATATTGGCAGCATTGATGATGTCTGAGTGATGCTTCTTATCTTGGACTTGGTAATCTCTGGCAGGACTTTCTCTGGCACAGAGCCTGCAACCTTGGACTGGACAGCAATGCCATTGACTCTATGAGAAGTACCTGCTCCACTTAGGGTCTCTTCAAGTCGGTCAATGTTATCCCAGGCCAGGGTTGTGAACACACCAGGGTAGATGTTTGCTGGCAGTGGAATGTCATCCTTTGAGCATTCCAGCTTCTGGATCGATCTCCTCAAACATTGAGTAAGACACACAGTGACCAAGACGATTCAGAGTTCGGATCAGTTCTGTGTTTCCTGTCAAAGACTTTACAGCATTGGTCAGCAGTACGTGCTTGGGTGGTTTTGTCTTGCCACTGGTAACAGCAAAGACCAAGTCACTGCCAAAGGAAGTGGCAAGACGTTGAGCTCTTTCAGAGGGAGTTTCACACTCACACTCTCCTGTCAGCAGGGTGTGCAGGAATTGAGTGACTGCTGCAGGAATGACATTCTGATCTGTATCGGGAGGCCATGGCTGACTCACATCTTGTTTATTGATCTCATTCCTCAGCTGCATTCCTGCTTTGGTTAAGACATCTTCAGAGTTAGCTGCTCTTGCTTCTTGCAGGTCTTTTGCCATTTTGTGTGCTTGCCGGGCGAGGTCGTCCATTGAGAGGCTGCGTGGATAGATTAGAAGCTTTCCTTTCTCATCTGGGACAAAGCGTAGTGATTCTCCAAACTCGGTTTCAATCTTTCGGCGAACATGTTTCTTTGTCGCTGGTTTCAGTTGGATAATACCACGGGACATCATGGATCTCTCAAGCCTAGATGTGAGGTTTGTCATAGGCAGTACCTCTGGGTTGGGGAATAATTTGGTCCTTATATACAAGCAGAGTTCCTCGAGGGCTTCTGTCTCAACCTCTTCGTAGCGTGCTTCCTCGCTTTCTTCCTGATTTTCACCTGCACCCGACCTGGCGGCCGCTGGGAAATCATCTTTTGTGAAGAGTTTGTAGCACGACTTGTGGTAGTGACCCTCTGCAGCAACAAGGTCTCTGCTAACTAAACCAAGGATTCTCTGGTTGAGTTTCCTTATTGCTGCTCTGCGAATCTTCTCATCTGCTCGTAGCTCAACACACTGTATGAGTGGCTCCCTTGTCTTTGTTGTTTTTATGTACTTGCTTGACTTCTCGCAGAAGATACATACTTTGGCATACACCCTGCTAGTACTAGGGGCATCCCTTGATGCCCTCCTCCTGGGGTCGACGCTTGCTGATTCTATCTTGACACCCTTGGCAAGGATAGAATCCAGTGACTTCTTCATTGTAAAGAGACTACGACATTTACGGTGATAATGTATGTGTGGTATTCCTCCTTCTTCAAGGCCCTTGGCTGCTTCCAGGACTGGATCATGCTGCCTGATTTCTGCAGCCCTGAGCAATGTGTTCCAGGAGTCCAAATCCTGTGGTGACACCAGAGCATCGCTGTCATCATCAGAGCAGTGGATGATACAGTCGATCCGTGCTCTCTTCCTCGCAGATGGTTCCATCCTGCCGTCAAACAGTCGACACACACCTGCAAAAAATATCACCATTAAACCATGAACAAACAAACACATTACATGGAAACCACTCTACATATGTTTGCTCCTTCCAATAATAAATTATCCCCAAAATATAACAAAAAATCCCCAAATATGAAATAAACCCCTAAATATGGAGAAACTTGAAATACACATCGGAATAATTCTTGTAGAGAATCAAATAAGCTACAAGAGCTGTTAGAATATATTTTTCAATGTTCCCCATATTTAAGGATTTATTCTAGATTTAGAGGAAAATACCCAAAATATAGAGTATATTCCGAAATATGAGGAAATTTGAAAAATACCTAGGAACAACTCTGGTAGAGAATATAATTCTACATAGGTGTTCAAAGTTTCGCGATGATTGTGTGATGGATTTTAAAGAAAATGAGGAAAACGCCGAGCGTCACGCTAAAAATCTTTATTTTTGGGTAGCGCCCCTATTGCATCAAAAAAATTAGACTAAGCTACCAGTGCGAGAAGGCTATCATATCTTAATGTACTTACAGTCACTCTATAAACATTTTAGTACCATTCGTGTTTAGTCACCCCAGGTGGTACCGATATCTGGCCTGGCTCATGGACTACTATGTCGGTACAGGGAGCTTCAGTAGTTCGTGTGTAGTTTATCGGTTGACTTATTAGGTTAGGTTAGGGTAGCTTTGGTTAGGTTAGACAAGGTATGGTTAATTAATTAGGTTAGTTTAGGTTAAATTGGTTTAGCATAAAGCCAGTATCACGCAAGAGCTTTATAGTCAACATTAGATTGTCACAAACATTCTGGCAACATTTCTCGAATATTTTGCACTGGTACCGGAAACTAGACTGCTGATAGATGAATTTAGGTGACCAAAATATTTTAAATGAAGACCTCATAAGCTGCCAGACCAGTGTTGAGGATATATGTTGAGGGGAAAAGCGCTCGTGTGCTACCGGCTTAAGTTAAGTCAGTTAATATTAATATTCCTTAGATTAAGTTACACTATGTTAGGTTAAATTAGGTAAGTTGGGTTAGTTAGCTTAGGTGTATATGTCGAGAATTTAATGTTAAATATCGAAAATTAATATGGAAATAACTTATAAAAACGACTCACCAGATCAGTACAGGGAGCTTCAGTAGTTTGCATGTAGTTCCTGAGTTGGCTTAGGTTGCTTAGTGGCTGGATGAAGCACTTTCCTTGGGTTACCCCTGAAAATATGTCGTATGCTTTCATTAAATATACATACATACCCTCACGCACATACAGTATGTAGCAAGCAAGCGCGCACACACACATACACACACACACATTATTATTATTATTATTATTATATGTTAAGGGAATCAATCTACCGCCAATTAAAATCAAACCGACAATATGTTATCTTCAACAAATATATGCTATGCCTTTGTATCCCTTGTTATTGTATACTCTTATGCAATGCACTGTTATTATATTGACATGTTTGGTTATCTTCTGTTACGCTATGTTATATTTTGTTATTCTAAACTCTTATTTGGTTTTTGTTTTCTTCTATTATGTTATGTTATTCTCTGGTATTCTATGTTGTGTGTAGTGTTATGCTATTCCATGTGTTGTTGTTCTCTTCTGTTATGCTGTTATTCTATGTTTTATGTAGTGTTATGCTATTCCATGTGTTGTTGTTCTCTTCTGTTATTCTGTTATTCTATGTTTTATGTAGTGTTATGCTATTCCATGTGTTGTTGTTCTCTTCTGTTATGCTGTTATTCTATGTTTTATGTAGTGTTATGCTATTCCATGTGTTGTTGTTCTCTTCTGTTATGCTGTTATTCTATGTTTTATGTAGTGTTATGCTATTCCATGTGTTGTTGTTCTCTTCTGTTATGCTGTTATTCTCTGTTGTGTGTAGTGTTATGCTATTCCATGTGTTGTTGTTCTCTTCTGTTATTCTGTTATTCTATGTTTTATGTAGTGTTATGCTATTCCATGTGTTGTTGTTCTCTTCTGATATGCTGTTATTCTATGTTTTATGTAGTGTTATGCTATTCCATGTGTTGTTGTTCTCTTCTGTTATGCTGTTATTCTCTGTTGTGTGTAGTGTTATGCTATTCCATGTGTTGTTGTTCTCTTCTGTTATGCTGTTATTCTATGTTTTATGTAGTGTTATGCTATTCCATGTGTTGTTGTTCTCTTCTGTTATGCTGTTATTCTATGTTTTATGTAGTGTTATGCTATTCCATGTGTTGTTGTTCTCTTCTGTTATGCTGTTATTCTATGTTTTATGTAGTGTTATGCTATTCTATGTGTTGTTGTTCTCTTCTGTTATGCTGTTATTCTATGTTTTATGTAGTGTTATGCTATTCCATGTGTTGTTGTTCTCTTCTGTTATTCTGTTATTCTATGTTTTATGTAGTGTTATGCTATTCCATGTGTTGTTGTTCTCTTCTGTTATTCTGTTATTCTATGTTTTATGTAGTGTTATGCTATTCCATGTGTTGTCGTTCTCTTCTGTTATGCTGTTATTCTATGTTTTATGTAGTGTTATGCTATTCCATGTGTTGTTGTTCTCTTCTGTTATGCTGTTATTCTATGTTGTGTGTAGTGTTATGCTATTCCATGTGTTGTTGCTCTCTTCTGTTATGCTGTTATTCTATGTTTTATGTAGTGTTATGCTATTCCATGTGTTGTTGTTCTCTTCTGTTATGCTGTTGTTCTATGTTTTATGTAGTGTTATGCTATTCCATGTGTTGTTGTTCTCTTCTGTTATGATGTTATTCTATGTTTTATGTAGTGTTATGCTATTCCATGTGTTGTTGTTCTCTTCTGTTATGCTGTTATTCTATGTTTTATGTAGTGTTATCCTATTCCATGTGTTGTTGTTTTCTTGTTATGCTGTTATTCTATGTTTTATGTAGTGTTATGGTATTCCATGTGTTGTTGTTCTCTTCTGTTATGCTGTTATTCTATGTTGTGTGTAGTGTTATGCTATTCCATGTGTTGTTGTTCTCTTCTGTTATGATGTTATTCTATGTTTTATGTAGTGTTATGGTATTCCATGTGTTGTTGTTCTCTTCTGTTATACTGTTATTCTATGTTTTATGTAGTGTTATGCTATTCCATGTGTTGTTGTTCTCTTCTGTTATGCTGTTATTCTATGTTTTATGTAGTGTTATGGTATTCGATGTGTTGTTGTTCTCTTCTGTTATGCTGTTATTCTATGTTGTGTGTAGTGTTATGCTATTCCATGTGTTGTTGTTCTCTTCTGTTATGATGTTATTCTATGTTTTATGTAGTGTTATGGTATTCCATGTGTTGTTGTTCTCTTCTGTTATGCTGTTATTCTATGTTGTGTGTAGTGTTATGCTATTAGATGCTATGTAGTAGATGTAATGAAACAGTACACGATCGATGTACTTACGTTACTAGCAGAAAAGAAGTGGAATGCGATAAATGTAGGGAAGTAGCTATTAAAGGTCCTAAAATCATTTGTGAAATATGTGAATAACTCATAACAAGAAAACAAAGGATCATAAACTGTGTTAAGTGTAAAACTGTAGCTCACATGAAGTGCATCTCTAAGAAGACCAACAGTGAAGAACGGGAATTCCTATGCAACATATGTGCCTTGCATTCATTACCGAATATTAATGTAAATAAACCAATTAGTATTAACAACTCAGAATCCAGCCAGGACACATTCAAATTCAAAGATGAATACAGAGTGTTCACCAACAAAGGGCTCCATCTTATCCACATTAACGCCAGATCAATGTACCATAAATTGTCAGAATTAAACTTGTTAGCTAATAAGGCCAAAGCTTCAATAATTGCAATCACAGAAACCTGGCTGGATTCAAGTATAAACGATGGTGAAATAAACATTCAAGGTTTCAATATGGTTAGGAATGATCGCAATAGGCATGGGGGAGGAGTATGTCTGTATGTAAAAAACAACCTCACACACACAACTAGGACCGACCTCCATGTAGAAAATCACGAAGCTCTGTGGATCGATCTACACCTGCCGAGGACAAGACCCATCACAATTGGGGTATGCTATAGGCCACCAGACGACACAATTCTTGACCAAATTTGAACGAACTTTGTCATCGCTAGACCCTCGGAATGAATCCATCATACTAGGGGATTTTAACCTGTGTTACAAACAACGAAATGATAGGCTTGTACGAGAATATAGGCATATACTGACAATGCACAATCACAAACAACTCATCACAACCCCACACGTATCTCTGAGAACACTGCCACAATAATAGACCACATAAACTGTAACAGAGAGGACAAAATATCCCAATCAGGGGTTATACAGACTGGGATAAGTGATCACTTCGTCACATATTGCACACGAAAAACCACAAAAATTACCCTAGAAAATCACAAGGTTATCAAAACAAGGTCACTCAGAAACTACAATAAAGAAACATTTCTGGACATTTTATGGAATACAGACTGGTCTCCAGTGTTTGGAAGTACAAACGTTAATGACGCATGGGTTGGCTTCAGAACCATCATCACAAACATTCTAGACGAAATAGCTCCTCTGAAAGACATACGAATTAAAGCAAGGTCAGACCCATGGATCAACAATGACATACTACACCATCTGGAACACAGAGACAATCTGGTAAAAAGGCTAGCGAAACATAGACAGGATCAAGGTCTGAAACATGAGTTCAACAGGGCCAGGAATAAACTAAGTAGGAAAATAAAATCAGCGAAAACTAATTATTTTCACAATAAGGCAGAGGAATATCAGAATAACCCAAAGAAACTATGGAGGCACCTAAAAACAACAGGCTACAGCAACAAGACAAGGGATTCGTCTAACACTAATATTGCTCTCACCATTAATGATCAGGTTTGCCACGATAAACGACAAATTTCAACCTACTTCAACTCCTTCTTCACCGAATCACCTCCATAGCAAACACACTTGCACAGAACCTACCTCAACCTCTCAATAAATACACGACGACAACGGCCACCTTTCGAAATTTCTACAGAGATAAAGACATACACCCAAACACATTTGGATTGCAAAATGTTACACCAAAATACACTTTTGACGAGCTGTCTAACCTAAATGTACATAAAAGCACAGGACCAGACAAAATTCCTGCCAAATTTCTACGAGATGGAGCCATTGGTATAGCAGGCCCCCTAACCCACATCATCAACTTGTCAATTAACACCAACACTGTACCTGCTGAACTGAAGGAAGCTATTGTAACCCCTCTATTCAAGAAAGGAAATAAACTAGAAGTTGGTAACTACAGACCAGTTAGCATATTATGTATTGTATCTAAAATCCTTGAAAGAGCGGTATACACCCAAAACCTTGTTAACTTTAATGCTTCCAAAACCCAATTTCTCCATCTATCTACCCGTCAGGATCTCCCAGCGGACTATCCCTTATTCTTCAACAATACAAAAATCAACCCTTCATCTTCTCTCAATATTCTTGGTGTCTCTTTTTCTTCTGCTCTCATTTGGAAGGACCATATTACCAGTCTTGCTAAGGCAGCATCCCAGAAGCTGGGTGTGCTCAACCGCCTTAGGGGGTTCTTTTCCCCTGCACAGCTGCTTGCTCTGTACAGGGGCATAGTGCGCCCTTGTATTGAGTATTGTTCACATGTGTGGGGAGGTTCCTCTCACACTGCTCTCCTAGACAAAGTTGAAAGGAAGGCCTTTCGTATCATTAACTCCCGTCCACTCACCAACTCTCTGCAATCTCTCTCTCTCCGCCGCAATGTTGCATCTCTCTCGCTATTCTATCGCTACTATAATAATCAGTGTTCCTCAGAGCTATCCCAGTGCATACCACCTCCTTTACGTAGGGCACGTGGTACCCGTCTTGCAACTCAATCCCACCCCTACTCTGTGCAACTCTCCAACCCAAGAGTGAAACGTTACTCTCAAACTTTCTTCTACTCAACAGCTGAGCTCTGGAACTCTCTCCCAGAATCAGTCTTTCCCTCTTCCTATGACTTAAATTGCTTCAAACTCCGTGTGTCCAGGCATTTTGGCTCGAACGTCCCTTGATTTTGGCCCTGTCACTCTTTCAACTATGGGGGAGGCACTCGCTATAGGCAGTTATGCCTTTTGCCTCCCTCAATCACATAGAAAAAAAAAAAAAAAAAAAAAAATTGAACACTACCTCAAACAAAATGATCTATTCTATAAGTTTCAATCAGGTTTCAGATGCATGTACTCGACAGACTCCTGTCTCATCCACTTAACGGATCACATTCGTAAAGAAATGTCTAAAGGTAACTACACCGGTATGGTTCTTCTTGATCTACAAAAAGCGTTTGACACAGTAGACCATGATATCCTATGTAATAAACTACAAGCAATGGGCATAGGGTCTGTGAACTGGTTTAAATCTTATCTTAGTGGTAGAACCCAAAGAGTCAAAATTGACGATAATATATCTGATCCTATACCAATTAACTGTGGGATCCCGCAGGGAAGCATCCTTGGTCCCTTACTCTTTCTCTGTTATGTGAACGACATGGAACTGAGCGTCTCATGTAAATTATTACTGTATGCAGACGACAGCGTGCTCCTGGTTTCAGGAAAAGACCCAATAAGTATTGCCGCTTCACTTTCCAAATAACTAGAATCATGTAGTGAATGGCTAGTGGACAATAGACTATCTCTTCACCTGGGCAAGACGGAAGCCATCTTATGTGGAACAAAACGCAAACTGAAAGACATTGTGGGCTTCTCGGTCAACTGTAATGATATTCCTATAACAACAGTGTCACAAGTTAAATATCTCGGACTAAAACTGGACGCGAGTTTGTCAGGTGAAACAATTTTGGAATCTAACCTGAGTAAGTGTAGAGCACGTATAAAATACCTGTATAGACAGGTGGGATGCTTGCCCGCGGCGACCAAAAAGACCCTCTGCCAAGCGCTTGTTCAATGTAATTTTGACTATTCTGTGTCATCCTGGTACTCTGCATCATCTAAATCAGCACAGCACAAACTTCAGGTCACTCAAAAGAAAATGGTTAGGTTCATGCTGAACCTAGGACCCAGATCACATGTTGGCCAGGAACAACTTCAGTCACTAGGTATGCTCAATGTCGCTGACAGGGCCAAACAAATCAGGCTCACTAATGCCTTCAAAAATTTTCTATGACAGAGCTCCAGAGTATCTAAAGAATTATTTTGTTAAAGCAAATGAGAGGAGTGGACATAATACAAGAAACAGGATGTTTAATTTTAAGGTCCCGAGAATCCAAGGACAGGGAAAGCAAACATTCTTCTTCACCGCCATCAAAGACTGGAACGACCTACCCCAGTCAGTCCGTGAAAAGAGAACACTGTATTCCTTCAGACGTAGCCTGAAGGAACACCTGAACCGGACAGCTGCGAGAAGGGAGCACCAAGCTTATGTCTACTACTAAATGTTACATAAGAGATAGACAAACCAAACTGAAATGATTACTGATTACGGATTACTGATATTTACTATAGGATGTAAGGTATCTTAAAATAACCCCCTAGAAATACTTTCTCTAAAGTATCTATTTCTTTATCCTCCCCTTTTTCCCCAGCTAACCTAATCCCACAAGGACCCCAATGGAAATACGCCTAACGGCCTTATTGGGCTATCCTTAGTTGGAATTATGCAAGGCTGGTACATGTCATTTGTAACATACTATGTGGTACCAACTCTGTAAATTGCTAACTGAATAAATATTATTATTATTATTATTATTATTATTATTATTATTATTATTATTCCATGTGTTGTTTTCTCTTCTTTTATGCTGTTATTCTCTGTTGTGTGTAGTGTTATGCTATTCTATGTGTTGTTGTTCTCTTCTGTTATGCTGTTATTCTATGTTTTATGTAGTGTTATGCTATTCCATGTGTTGTTGTTCTCTTCTGTTATGCTGTTATTCTATGTTTTATGTAGTGTTATGCTATTCTATGTGTTGTTGTTCTCTTCTGTTATGCTGTTATTCTATGTTTTATGTAGTGTTATGCTATTCCATGTGTTGTTTTTCTCTTCTGTTATGCTGTTATTCTCTGTTGTGTGTAGTGTTATGCTATTCCATGTGTTGTTGTTCTCTTCTGTTATGCTGTTATTCTATGTTGTGTGTAGTGTTATGCTATTCCATGTGTTGTTGTTCTCTTCTGTTATGCTGTTATTCTATGTTTTATGTAGTGTTATGCTATTCCATGTGTTGTTGTTCTCTTCTGTTATGCTGTTATTCTATGTTTTATGTAGTGTAATTCTATTCTATTTGTTTTGTTTATTGTGCTATGCTATGTTATATACCCTCATATAATGCTTTTCTAGTTTATTTATTTTGTTTGCTTCTGTTATGCTGTCATCCATACTCTCATACAGTGCCAAGCTATTTTATTGGTTGCTTTTTCCTCCTGTGTAATGTTATGATATGTTCTGTTATATAATACTCTAAGCTAAGTTATACCATATCATCTTCACAAATACCAAGCTCTTTTTACCCTTCCAAGATCCAATACGCATTTATTTTCTGTTTTCTTGTTATTTTTAGATTTTTTTTTATTCAGATTGCTGAGATTATGAAGGGTATATGGAAGTCAGCGGGTTAATTGCAATAGTCTTTACTCTTATAAATTCACACAGGTCCTTCTTAATCTGTGTAAAATCGTCTAATGATAGCCAGAATTAAACGTCAAAATGTGTCTCTATCTTCAAAGGGTTAAGGGAACCCAGGCGTTACTGTGCAGCATAATTTACTGGTTTGGCTCAATGGTTTAAGGAAGGGGTTTAGTTTGCTCCCTAAACCTCTATCAAACTTAAACAAAACACCCACAAGACCCCCCTTCGATATAAAATTATACATTTCTCGGTAGAAAAATGTCCCGGCCGAAGGCCGATTCCTCTTCAAATACAGGCTCGATATCGCTCGCCAGGAAAAAAATCGACACCTAAATGGCACAAAAGGTCTTAATATTGGCAAATAAATGGGGCAAACGGTCTGAAAATCGCCAAACTAATGGGGCGAATGTCTTGAAATCTCATAACTAATAGGGCTAAACATGAGGGAGGAGGAGGACTCGAAAAACCAACTGCCTCCCCTTAATGTAGCGAGTGATTATGAATACTTACCGTGAATATTATTATAGCCGGAAGACCCAGAGCCGCTCGTTCTGTAAACAAACCAAAGGACTTATGTTAGAGACCGTATGGTAACAGAGATCGGACAATCTCCGCCATATTGGTGCCACTGCTGATATGTTGTTCTTCTCTTTATGCTTGACTATCTCCGCACCAAGGAGCCAGCTTATTAGGTCAACTTTTAGCATTATTCTGACACCTGTATTAACCCTTTTAACCCCTATTGTACCATAAGGTACTACGACCTTGGGGCTGTTCGGCCAGACAGCCTGGGGAACAACAACAACAACAACAACAACCATATAAGTCCCCTCCCAGTCCCAAGCAATGTGGCCAAAATGGCAAAATATGACAACCTCCCACCTCAAAAGATGGGGGAATACTGCCTCTCCCAGCCTGTAGAGGCTTGAATATAAGCTGATAAGTGTTGCCAGGTCTAGATCAGTGCTCAAACGTCGTGGTACCAGGCACTGCCTCATACTGGCAGTTACAAGGAAAGTATATTACTGACAGTCGCTGGGACTGGGGAGTGATTTATCTACTGACGGCTCTCTACCGTCGGTGGTACTGGACGGGTTAAGATCCAACACGCATTACTTTTCTGTTTTCCGGCCATTATTAGACTATTTTATTAAGATTAGGAAGGGTATGTGGAAGTCAGAGGGTTGTTGTTGTTGTTCCCTAAGCTGCCTGGCCGAACAGCCCCGAGTCCCTGAGAAAGGCCATGGCCACGATCGGGCTTTCCCACAGAGCTCTCATTGAGTGTAGATTGTGTTGTTGGCGTAAGTGGTTGTGTGAAATGCAGTCTTCTATGATGTGTTTAATGGTATGGGGTGCTGTATTACATCCCGGGCAGGCGTCGACAACGGAGTCATCCAGTCTCTTCTGATAGCTCAGGAGAGCTGGATGGTGTCCGCATCTCAGCCTGGCCAGGTGGACTCTGTCCTCGCGAGGAAGGGAGGATTCGGAAGGATGGATTTCGGGAGGTCGTGCATGCAGCTGCGTGTTGTCTGTGAGTGAGTGGATGGATCAGTGAGAGATATGAGTATGGATGTGCTTCTGGAAGTTGGTTCGGGGTGTGGGCAGGGAGGGAGAGAGGACAATAATTGTGTGTGATACCGTGTGCTGGGTGTTGTTTGATATTTCTTGGTGTCTGTGGGTGTGTTGCCATGTAGTTTAGTGGGTGGTCTTGGTTCGTGGAGGCTGCTGCCAGGAATTGAGTGCCTCTCATGTCCAGATGGTCTTTGACTTTGAGAATTTTGGTTTCTTGATGTAGGTGATCTGTGGGTGAAGTAGCTGTGCAGCCTGTAATGATCTTCAGGGCTTTGTTTTGAATAGTCTGTAAGGTCTTATGATGTGTTTCAGCTAGGTTAGAAACCCAGGCTGGGCTTGCGTATTCCATCACTGATCTTATGTATTGTTTATATACTGTGGTGGTAGTTTCTTTGTTGTGTCCAAATTTTGTGTGAGCAAGTGACCTGAGGGCATTAAGTCTGGGTGTCAGTTTCTTTTTAATGTTTGTGGTGTGCTGTTTGAATGTCATATGAGTATCATATGTTACTCCTAGGATTTTGGGTGTGTGTGTATGTGTTAGGGGTGTGTTGTTTATGGTGAGTTGAGGGATGTATTCGTGTTCTCCGTGTTCGTGAGGGTTAATTGATTAATTAATTAATTAATTAATTAATTAATTATAATTACCACAGATCCTTCTTAAGCTGCATAAAATCATCTAATGCTAGCCAGAAGTAACTGTCAAGATGCGTCTCTATCTTCAAAGGGTTAATGTATCAGCAGTCTAATTTTCAATACAAGACCAAAAGATCCCGGAAATGCTGCCAGAACATTTTTGACCACCGAAAATTGCCGGTAGAACCTTTCGTGTGATACCCCCTCAAAATGATTTAGCAAGAGAGTGTAGTTTTTTTTTTTTTTTTATTCCAAGTACATTTTGAGCCTATTTTGAGCTAATATTGGTAACTAGACGGAAGACCAATAATTACAGATGACAATATTGTTATGCAAATATATTTCAGTAGCTGCCAAATCAAAGTTGAAGATAAATGTTGAGGGAAAAAGCGCTTAACCCCTTCTGTACCGGGGACGTCCTTCTCATTGTATTCTGGACACTACTAGACGATTTTATTCAGTTTAAGAAGGACGTCTACCAATAAAAAGCCTACAGACTATCTCAATGAATCCTTTTAGCTGCCCTATATTATCCCTTAGCTTCATAAAATCGTCTAAATGCAGCTGAAATAAAAACACAAAAACGTCACCGGTACTCAAGGGGTTAATTTATTCAACATCTCCAATTGACCACTTACGAGTTTCAAGCTATAAGGAAGTTGGAGCTGTAGACATCGATAAAAAGCAGAATTACCAGCTTAAATACGGTCGTATCCAATTATATAAATTCACAAACCCAAATTCCTCATCCATCAGAAACCTACATTATTATTGCATTTCTGTTTTATATCGATTTATTTCGGCTCCAACAAGGGAGGTTCAAGCTAATGCAATTCCTTCTGTTTATGTATTCATTCGCCTTAACCCCATATGTGCCGGCAAACGTCTTCTTAATTTTATTTTAGCCATATTTAGACGATTTTTTACAGTTTAACCCGTACAGCCCCAGCGACGCGTCTGACGCGTCGGCGATGTATGTAACGCACAGCCCCAGCGACGCGTCTGACGCGTTACCCTAATTGCGCCGACCGTAACCTCAGGTGTAGACACTCAAGAGGGCTCAGATTTGTATGGGAACTGTGTACGTATCCCACGCAACCGTGCCGATGGTTGAAAACTCTCAAAGTCCACGTGTGTGCGCGTGAGCGCGCAATAACCTGGTTTTTTGGGGCAATTGCCTTCAATTTTTTACTCTTGTAAAATACGTTTTCGGGGGCTCTGTATGATCATTCTTTAAGCTTTTTGAGCGGTTTTTCGTGGTTTTTCCTTCATTCCTAACCCATTCGCTATTGTTTCTGGAATAAAGCCATTTTTTGAAAACCGGCCGGGTTCTGGTGAACAAACATTACAAAACTAGCCGGGGCTCCACGGGTTAAGTAGGATCCGTGGTAGTAAAAAGGGTTAAGTGAGATAGTACGAAACCTGTTTATTGCAGGAGGCCCTTTGTAAACGGAATGAAATGGTCTAATAGTAGCTTAGAGTAAAGTTAAAAGGACGGCACTGATACTGAATGGATTAATAAAGTGATACTACTACTGTACTATGCCTGGAGTGTATAGCATGCCTTACCTGAGATAGACCACCAGCGCCAGACAAACCACCGCAGCTAGCACGGCACCTTTGACACCCCCGGCTGCCTTCATCATCGTGGCACTCTGGAAGGGAAGGGGAACAAGGAGTCAATACAGGGGACAGTAGTGATTTGTATTTGTTAGTAGTCTTGGCAAATCCAACGTCAAGGCTATTAACCTAATTGCAATGACGACTTGTCTATTTTGACTGCTATGTCGTCATTCCAACCGCGGTTAAAAAGAAAACGTCTAGAGTCTACTCCTTATCTTGCTCTAGGAGACGTTGTACATTAACCAAAACTACCACCGAAGGTGTAAAAAGCATAGAAAATAAGAAAAAGGGGTTTACCTTAGTTACCGCTTAAGGCCCATCCCGTGTTCCGTCATGTGCAGATCCCTGTCGAACGTGCGCATGAGCGACCCTCTCTTGTCATCATTTTTTCACGCGCTCCATTGAATGAAGTCGCTTTTGTTGTGCTCCTTTAATTCACCCTGTTTAGGTTCGTTTCGGCTTATCTGGCCTTCTTTTTTGTTAGACAGATGTTACGTGATCTAGGGCACACGTAAATGGGCTCCTAAGTGTGTATAATGGAGACGCGTGTGGAAATAGCCTACCGAAGGTACGGGGGCGCCTGGCGTTCCTCGTATATGTTTTTCATTCTTTCTCTTTTCATATTCTTTTTTCCTGTTAGTCTGGGCATAGTTAGCTTTTAGCTTAATTTAGCCTAGCTCGTTTTCTCATTCAGGAATTGCTATGCCCCTATGAGTTTTCATTTTTTCATAGCCTAGGTGTACCGTTGGTAAACAATCTGAGATTTCGTTGGTGGCGGTGCTGTTTGTAGAGTTTGTGTCGGCCGCATTATTAGCGTTATTCCCGAGTCCCCCCTTTCGAGTCCTTCACTGTGTCTCAAGGGCCTGGGCGACAGGTGGTTCGTGATACTCCAGGGGTACCCCACGGGGGCCCCTCTTTCACACCACAGGGTTTTTCGCCCCTGACACATTCTCTGCTCACGGCTAGGCCACCCTTTTTCTCACCAGTTTCATTTACTGGTTTTTGTTTTCTCTTCCTGTTTCACCTCCATCCTTTCATAGTCTTTTGCCCAATCCAGGGGTACCTCACGGGGGCCCCTGTTTGTGCGAAACCACCCTCCCTGCCACTTCTCCTCATGGGCTTTGCTCTATCTCTGTGGGTTGGGTGGTTCATGGGGGATGTGCCTCCTCTCCCCTGGTGTGTCTTCCTTGCCTCTCCCTTTACCGGTTGAGTCAGGATAAATTCAAGGAAGACACTGCTCAGCTTGATGGCCGTCATTGCTTGGAGTTCATAAGGAGATGACGCATTTTTTGTGGCCTTTCTTGGTATTCCCTAGACGCTCCTCTCGCTTTTTTCGGCGCCGGACCATCTCGGCCGGTCCCGCAAATTTGTGGGAGCTCGATTCGGTCCTCTGGGGCGTTTCGGCTCCCCGCAAATTTGCGGAGATCGTGGGGGGGTCCCGCAAAATTGCGGGAGGGTGGTGTCGGTACGGTTTGGGAGGTTTGACGTACCTCCCAACCTACCAAATAGGAAAACCTACTATTTGGTAGTAGTCTTGGAAAATCCAACGTCAAGGCTATTAACCTAATTGCAATGACGACTTGTCTATTTTGACTGCTATGTCGTCATTCCAACCGCGGTTAAAAAGAAAACGTCTAGAGTCTACTCCTTATCTTGCTCTAGGAGACGTTGTACATTAACCAAAACTACCACCGAAGGTGAAAAAAGTATAGAAGAGAAGAAAAAGGGGTTTACCTTAGTTACCGCTCAAGGCCCATCCCGTGTTCCGTCATGCGCCGATCCCTGTCGAACGTGCGCATGAGCGACCCTCTCTTGTTATCACATCTCACGTCAGCAGAAGAACGCGGATGGGCAGGGGTCCGGCGTGAGGGAGGGTATTATGTACGTTGGATTTTCCAAGACTACTACCAAATAGTAGGTTTTCCTATTTGGTAGGTTGGGAGGTACGTCAAACCTCCCAATTTGTTAGTAGTCTTGGCAAATCCAACGTCAAGGCTGCATAACAAATAGGAGGAGGACATCCAAGCCCAACATACCAAAAAACCAATGCATAAGACAAAATTATGAATGACAAAGAAACACAATTTAAACAAGAGAGTTTAATAAAAGAGTGAAAAACTGAGGAGTAGCTAAAAAGAGCAGTTTTAACACGTGCCCGTCATTCATAGTAATGCAAAATCATAGACTTGTCTTAAACCAAAAAGTACTGTACACAAAATCCCTTTTCTTCCAAAACGAACAAAAACATGGATCACATAAACAAAACACAATTTTCAATGAGGCAAAAACACTTATGTACTGTATACATATAACATAATCCCAAACTTGCAATCCAGTGTTGCAAACCCGTACTTCCCTCCCCCCCTTTTCTAAAGAAAACAAAGTAAAAGAAAGAGTGACTAGGGGGGAAGACCAGGCAACTTCGCGAGAGCCCTAGGAAACACGACTCCCGAGAGCTATCACAGGCCGAGGGGGTCTAACAATGGACATGGAGAGGTAGGAGGAGACGAAGGTATGGACAGAAGACCACAAACCTGCCGAGGCGACGTCAGGCAACGAACGAGTCTGCAGGAACCGTAAGGAGGCAGCAAAGGATCGCACATCGTGCGCAGAACCCCGACAAGCAGGGTTACTGGCACGAATGACCCGACAAATGTGGCGTCCTATCTGTACCTTCGAGAGCCTCCTACCAGTCCGAGGAGACACCCACACAGCAGTACCCGAAGTCGGAGCCACAGACTCAACATAGGAGTGCAAGGCCTGCACCGGGCACAACACATGGTGAGTATGCCCACGCTTTAAAGCCTGGATGGTGAAAGGCTTGAAAACGTGGGTCTCTCTCTCATTCTTGGCAACAAAATGAGGGGAGGGGGCTAACGTGACGACATTCAAAGACGGGGAGAAGCGCATGCATTCCTGGGACCGCGACATGGCAGCGAGTTCAGACACCCTATCCCCAGTGGCCAGAGCGACAAGGAAGAGTGTACGCTCCAGCAACTGAACCGGTGTAGTATCCCGTGTATATGTGTGTGAAGCCAGAAGGTCCAGAGCACGCCCCAGATCCCACTGAGGAGGGATCTGGCGCGGAGGCGGTCGCTCCCTGAAGGCAGCCTTCATGAAGGAATCCAGCTCCTTCGGAGGAACGACCAGCCCAGTGACGGACTCAAAGACCTCCCGGATGGCAGACAAGTGGTTACGTATAGTGTTGACTTGAAAGCGACGTGTACGGAAGAGGTGAAACAAGTAGTGTAGGACGAGGGAAGGAGAGCTAACAGTCTGGCGAGTGTCCTGTATCCATCTAGTAAAAGACCTCCAGTGGGACTCGTAAGTCCCCCAAGTCGAAGACGTCCATGAACGCTTCAGGAAGTCAGTCAGGTCCCGTCCGTGGACTGGCAGCCACCGTGCCTCACGAACATCCACGATGCGAAGGCCAACGAGGTCCGCAGGTCGCCAACCTGGCTCAAGTGGAAGTTTGAGAGAGGGAGAGGGACCGGACTCGGGCACCACCGCTTCAACTGGGAGTACCAAGCCTGGGCTGGCCACAGAGGCGCTATTAGCCAGACTCTGCCGCGGTACAGCCGCAGCCGCGCGAGGACTTTGCACATCAACAGTGCGTCTGGTGGCGGAAATATGTATATCGACTGCCACCTGTTCCAGTCTTCCATGAAAGCGTCCGGACCCCCCTCCGGAGTGCGAGTCCGGAGGGATAGGTACTGAGGCAACTTGCGCGTCTCCTTTGATGCGAACAAGTCGACCTCCGGAACACCCCAGGAAGCTGCGAGGTCGTCGAATACAGTCTGTTTCATCGCCCATTCTACAAGAACGCCCTGTCCTCGCGACAGGGCGTCCGCCCACAGGTTGGCAGTCCCGGGCAGGTAGGAGGCGTGCAGGGAGATGTTGTGTCGGTTCGCGAGGAAGAACAACTTCTCTGAGATCCCCAACAGAGTCAAAGACCTGGAGGACCCCTGCTTTTGGATACAGTGGACAGCTGTCTGATTGTCCATCCTGCAGGCCACCGACTTTCCCCGAAGGGCCAGCGCGTGGTCCCTCAGGAAGAACAAGGGAACCAACAGTTCGAGGGCATTGATGTGTAGGTGTGTGTGTCCCACCCATCTGCCGTGATGTTGATGTCCCAGGTTGGATTGGTAACCCCACCCTACCTCGCTCGACGCATCTGTATCTACCCCGATCGTCGGCGGGGGGGCGGTCCAGGGCACAGCCACAGAGAGCGTGCCCCGAGCAACCCAGTGTCCTAAGTGTCTGTGAATGGTACGCGGGATCGGCATGAGCCGATCCATAGGGGCCAACGGAAACACCTTGTTGCCCATGAGTATTAGGCAGCGCAGCCTGAGCCTCCCTAAGGGAATGGTCAGAGCGGCCCAATTCAGCGAACCCACTAACGAGTCCCAGATCCTCCTCGTGAGGGAGACCGAGTGCAACACGGCGAAGACCTTCCTGCGAAGTTTCACCGCGTTTGGCTGACTCTGGGTCACTGTAGCGTTGGTCAGATCCCATTCGAGACCTACCCACGTCACGACACGCGACGGGGTCAGGCGTGACTTGGGAATATTGATTTTGAACCCTAACTGTGTGATGTGTTGAACTACTGTGAGGGTGTCGTGGACGCACTGTTCTAGGGTGTCTGAAACTATCAACCAGTCGTCCAAGTAAAACAGGATCTGGAGGCCGCCCCTGAGGAGAGGATCCAGAGCCTGCTTTACCAGTTTCGAGAAGATCCGCGGCGCGATGTTGAGACCGAAGGGAAGTCTGTCGAACATGAACACACGATCGGAAGTCTGAACGGCCAAGAATCGCTGGAAACGAGGATGGATAGGAACGTGCCAATACGCATCCTTGAGGTCCAGCGACACTACCCACGACAGAGGTCGCAGGGCCAGTCGTACCTGGTGCACCGTCAGCATCCGAAACCGTGTGTTCACGATGTGCCCGTTGAGGGCCGACAGATCCACCACCGGTCGCATCGCGTCGCAGTCCTTCTTCGGTACCAGAAAAACACGGGAGAGGAAAACCGGGTGACCGGCTTTCACCTCCTTGACGATTCCCTGCCCGTGCATGGACGTAATCACGTCGGCCACCTCCGAAGAGACAGGCCGGCTTCGTTGACAAGAGCAGAGTGGGGGTCTGGACTTCCATCTCCAGGTTAGACCCCTCCGTGCAATCTTCCGCCCCCACGTCCCTCGTGGCCACCGAAGGGCGCAAGGGCGAAAATAACCTGTGGGAGCCCCCGAGATGAGGTGAGCGACCCTTTCTGCGAGGCGAGAAGGAGAACAAGGAGGAGACCGACCTGGAGAACCTACACATTTTTTGACGTGGAGGGTCCCCCGGGACGGTCCCTACGGTCATAAGAGCCACGTTGACCACCCCTACCCCCCCCACCTCGCCGAAAAGGGCGGGTCACCCCATCCCCTGTCCGTCGTGCGTCGGACCCCGTCGAAGTGCGGCCGGAAGTGGAAGGCTGGCCAGCCCCTTCTCGGCGGGGATGAAAGGGAGCAGGAGCAGAAGTGCGAGGCGGAACCGACGCTCTGGCCGGCAACTTCCCTTTCCTGCGCCCTTTCTTGGCGGCAGCAGCACCCCGAAGGGGACCGGCAGAAGGACGGGACTGCGAAGACCCTGGTCGCGACACAGCGCGTCTTTGCGTGTCGTAAGCAGGGTCCGCTGACAGAGAAGCGTAGCGTTCCCAAGCATCCTGCGCAAAAAGCCCCGATGTATATAGCTCAGAGTATAACAGACCCTGACGAATATCCAAAGGGGCCTTCCGGCAGAACGAGGACCTTACCGTCTGGCGTTGTCGAGTTGCCTCGCACAAAACCGCCTTCAGCTCGGGAACCAAAGACACCGCGAGCTGAAGGTGGATCCGCCGAACGTGGTCCAAGCCCTCGCGAAGATCGCCAGGTGCAGTCGCCTCGATAAGTCGCAGGTGGTGAACAGACGTCTGGAGGGAACCTAGAAGACAAGACAATAAGTTCGCCACCCTCTGCCGCAAGGTAAAATCCCTGTCGACAGAGGACTTATCTGGGTGGGAGAAGAACGGGTTAGCAATAGCACAAATTTCAAGTTTGGGAGCGCTAATCCAGGACCAGAACTTGCCATCCAATCCGCCGACAGATACCAGAGGAGGCAAAAGCAGTGACGACTCTGGGGGAGGGACTGAAATAGATCTGTCGACGGAACGGTTGGCAAAGTCTAAGGCCTCAGCAAACCAGGCCTCCAATGGGAGAGGGTTATCGAGCACGACGGCTAAGCCAGGCTTACCGTCGTCGCACAAACCCGTCCCATAGGAGGACAGTCCCGTTAACACAGCCAGGGACTGAACATCCTGAAGGATGTCCTGGCGGCTGAAGTCTGACCAGAGCTTAGTTCGAGGAGCAGACGGGGGCTTGGGCTTCACCGAAAAGTACTGAAGGTCAGTCCTTGTCGGGTACGCCCGCACCTCCACGTCGGCCACCTGACCATCCACCCTGATCGCCCTGAACTGCATTTTATCATTAATTTGGACCGACCAGTCCGAATGTAGGGCCCTCTCACCTGACGGGAAGTCGGTAGCACGCTCCGGGTGGGAGGCCTGCACCCCCTTCCAAACAGCCAAGGAGCCATAGAGGAGCGGCATAGTCCGCGACGGGACCTTGGCCTTTTGGATGGGGGGCAAGCGCGGACCCTGCCCTAGCAGACGGAGGACCCCCGCATGTGAGACAGCAGGGGCAACCACCTGAGCCAGGGCAGGAGCAGTACTAGCCGACGACCGGGCAGGCGGAGAAGCAGGGCGAGAAGGAATGTGGTCCACCGCAGAGGGGAGGGGGACCAAAGCAGGGGTAGGTTGGGTGAGGCGCTGAGGTTGTGTCACCGCCAAGAAGCGCGATAAGAGGGATTCTTGCATCGCCTCCAAGCGCGCGTCGAAGTGTGACACAACCCACCCCTGCATAGCCGAAAATCGATCCGAGAGAGGCGACCCCCCCGAAGATAGTTCGGCCCGCAGGGGCGAGCGTGAGCGAGAGCGAGACCCATGACACGAAACAGCAGCGTCGCGGCCCAAAGAAGGCGAGCGACGACGGCCGTGGCGGTCCTGAGGGTCTCGTTCCCGATCACTAACGCCCGAGGGGGAAACATCACCATCCCCCTCTTCCAGCGACACGTCAGCCCCCGAGAAAGGGGACCCCGAAACCTCGCTATACTCTACCGAGTCAAGCGGCGGGGTACCCTCACGGGGAGCCGGCAAGCGAAGATCAGGAATAGAAGAAGGAAGAGGAGCAGGATGACGGGAGGGGGAAGGCTGGCCGGGTGAAAGGAGGTCAGAAGGAGCCGCGGGGGGAAACAGAGCAAGGATCCCCGGGGCTGAGAGAACAGGGCGGCCCGACACCGAGGCGGAGGAGGGAGGAACCTCCACCTTGGGACGAGACCTAGAAGGAAGAAGAGGCACCGAAGCAGGAGAAGTAGGAGGAGAAGCAACTACATCCTGGCGGACCCTCCTGGACAGAGTAGAAGGAGGGAGCAGAGGGCCAGCTACAGCATGAACATCCGCGCGCGTAGAGGACAAATGAAGAGGACGTCTTTTGTGCAGGGGAAGCGGGCGGAAGGTAGTAGAGCCCCTATCCGGAGAGGCCAGGGGAGGGCGCACAGGGGCAGAGACGCTAACCCCGGCCTCAGGGCGAGAACCATGACGAGGGTGAACGGCGGAGTCAAGGTGAGCAGGAGGACGAGGAGGGGCAGTAGAGGACGAGCGACGAGGAGAGCGAGAGCGTGGACGGAGCTGGGGATCCACCCGACGATGTGACGACCGACCACGGGACTCAGGGAGGAGGGCCCGAGCAGGGAGAGGGCCAGGTAAACGGCCTCCAGACGGGTCAGGGATGCCCAGGGCGACGCGGATCCGGTCGTCAACAAAGGCCGGGGAACGGTGGCCCACAGTCCTGATGTGGTGGGAGACCACCGCCCACACAGACTGAAGGGATGCAGAGGCCACTGCCGCGTCAGAGGAACCAGGGTGATGGTCCACCACATCCACCAGGTCCATACACGGGCCACACAAAGCAGGGAGGTAGGCCGTAGAGGACACACATTGAGAGTGGCGTAAGCAGGACCTGTGGCAGTCCAAGCACGGGGAGCCACAGCCCTGGCGAAAGCAAGGCATCCCACCTGCAACGGAAGAACACACACCATAAGCAGCACGTTGACGGAGTAAGTGAAGATAATGTCCAATAAAAACCAGGGAATGAGCATGGGTAAACAGGAACACACATGCAAACTGGAAGTCGTACTCACTCTAAACCGGGAGCACCGATGGAGGTGAGGAGGGCGGGTGAGGCGGAAGAGCACAAGCAGAACCTGCAAAGATGGAGAAAGTGTTAACCACCACTCAACACCTCACATGCAGGGTCCATAACACCAGGAAAGTGCATACACCAATATAGTACCAGGCAACAAGATGACACAAAAAAGGGTCACCGGGAAAGCCAACTATAACCGCAAATTTGCGGGCCAATGGAGGCATAACCGTACCGACACAACCCTCCCGCCTCACCGCGAGACCCCCCAGCGATCTCCGCAAATTTGCGGGGAGCCGAAACGTCCGTGGACCGAATCGAGCACTCCGCAAATTTGCGGGACCGGCCGAGATGGTCCGGCGCCGAAAAAGCGAGAGGAGCGTCTAGGGAATACCAACACAGGCCCAGAAAAAAGCGTCAACTCCTTATGACTCCAAGCGACGATGGCCATCAAGCTGAGCAGTGTCTTCCTTGATAATTTCCTGACTCAACCGGTCAAGGGAGAGGCAAGGAAGACACACCAGGGGAGAGGAGGCACATCCCCCAGGAACCACCCCACCCACAGAGATAGAGCAAAGCCCATGAGGAGAAGTGGCAGGAAGGGTGTTTGGCACAAACAGGGGCCCCCGTAGGGTACCCCAGGATTGGGCAAAAGGGAATGAAAGGATGGAGGCGAAAACAGTAAGGGAACACAAAAACCAGTAAATGAAACTGGCGAGAAAAAGGGTGGCCTAGCCGTGAGGAGAGAATGTGTCAGGGGCGAAAAACCCTGTGGTGTGAGGGAGAGGCCCCCGTGGGGTACCCCTGGATATCACGAACCACCAAGCGCCCAGGCCCTTGAGACACAGTGAAGGCTCGAAAGGGGGGACTCGGGAATAACGCTAATAATGCGGCCGACACAAACCCTACAAACAGCACCGCCACCACGAAATCTCAGATTGTGAACCAACTGTACACCTAGGCTATGAAAATATGAAAACTCATAGGGCATAGCAATTCCTGAATGAGAAACAAGCTAGGCTAAAATAAGCTAAACTATGCCCAGACTAACAGGAAAAAAGAATATGAAAAGAGAAAGGAATGAAAAACACATACGAGGAACGCCAGGCGCCCCCGTACCTTCGGTAGCTATTTCCACACGCGTCTCCATTAAACACACTGAGGAGCCCATTTACGTGTGTCCATAATCACGTAACATCTGTCTAACAAAAAGAAGGCCAGAAAAGCCGAAACGAACCTAAAACAGGGTGAATTGAAGGAGCACAACAAAAGCGGACTCAACAATGGCGACGCGTGAAAAAATGATAACAAGAGAGGGTCGCTCATGCGCACGTTCGACAGGGATCGGCGCATGACGGAACACGGGATGGGCCTTGAGCGGTAACTAAGGTAAACCCCTTTTTCTTCTCTTCTATACTTTTTTCACCTTCGGTGGTAGTTTTGGTTAATGTACAACGTCTCCTAGAGCAAGATAAGGAGTAGACTCTAGACGTTTTCTTTTTAACCGCGGTTGGAATGACGACATAGCAGTCAAAATAGACAAGTCGTCATTGCAATTAGGTTAATAGCCTTGACGTTGGATTTGCCAAGACTACTAACAAATATGCCTCCATTGGCCTGCAAATTTGCGGTAATAGTTGGCTTTCACTATTGACTTTTTTTATGTCATCTTGTTGCCTGATACTATATTGGTGTATGCACTTTACTGGTGTTATAGGTCCTGCATGTAAGATGTTGAGTGGTGGTTAACACTTTCTCCATCTTTGCAGGTTCTGCTAGTGCTCCTCCGCCTCGGCCGCCCTCCTCACCTACCTCTGTGCTTCCAGTTTAGGGTGAGTACGGATACCTGTTTGCATGTGTGTTCCTGTTTCCCCATGCTCCTTCCCTGGTTCTTCTTGGACATTCTCTCCACTTACTCCTTCGACGTGCTGATTATGGTGTGTGTTCTTCTAGTGCAGGTAGGCTGCCTTGCTTTCGCCTTGGTTGTCGCTCCCCGTGCTTGGAGAGCCACAAGTCCTGCTTGCGCCACTCGCTCTGTGTGTCCTCTACGGCCTACCTCCCTGCTCTGTGTGGCACGTGTCTGGCCCTGGTGGATGTGCTGCACCATGGCCCTGGTTCCTCGGCGGCGGCTGTGGCCTCTGCTTCCCTTCCGTCGGTGTGGACGATGGTCTCCCGCCACATTAGGACTGTGGACCACCGTTCCCTGGCCTTTGTTGCCGACCGGATCCGCATCGCCCTGGGTATCCCTGACCCGACTGAAGGCCGTTCACCTGGCCCTCTCCCTGCTCGGGCCCTCTCCCCTGGGTCCCGCAGCCGGTCGTCCCATCGTCGGGGGGTTCCCCAGCTCCGTCCACGCTCTCGCTCGCCTCGTCGTCCGTCCTCTACTGCCACTCGTCGTCCTCCTGATCGCCTTGACGACACCCATCGCCCTCGTCATGGTTCTCGCCCTGAGGCCGGGGTTAGCGGCTCTGCCCATGTGCACCCTCCCCTGGCCTCTACGGATAGGGGCTCTACTCCCTTCCGCCCGCTTCCCCAGCCCAGACGACTTCCTCTTACGTTGTCCTCTCCGCGCGCGGTTGTTCATGATGTAGCTGGCCCTCTGCTCCCTCCTCCTACACTGTCCAGGAGGGTCCGCCTGGATGTCGTTGCTTCTCCTACTTCACCTGCTTCAGTGCCTATTCTTCCTTCACGGTCTCGTCCCACGGTGGAGGTCCCTCCCTCCTCCGCCTCGGTGTCGGGCCGCCCTGTTATCTCAGCCCCGGGGATCCTTGCTCTGTTTCCCCCCGCGGCTCCTTCTGGCCTCCTTTCACCCGGCCAGCCTTCCCACTCCCGTCGTCCTGCTCCTCCTCATTCTTCTCTTCCTGACCTTCACCTACCGTCTCGCCAGGGGGGTACCCCTCCTCTTGCCTCGGTGGGGTTTCGCAAGGTTTCTGGGTCCCCTTTCTCAGGAGCTGACGTGTCACTGGAAGAGGGGGATGGTGCTGTTTCCCCCTCGGCCGTTCGTGATCGGGGACGAGTCCCTCAACGGCGACACAACCGTCGTCGCTCGCCTTCCTTGGGCCGCGACGCTGCTGGTTCGTGTCGTGGGTCTCGCTCCCGCTCACGCTCGCCCCTGCGGGCCGACCAATTTGGGGGGGGGGTCGCCTCTCTCGGATCGATTGTCGGCTATGCAGGGCTGGGTTATGTCATGCTTCGACGGGCGCTTGGAGTCGATGGAAGACTCCCTCTTCTCGCGCTTCTTGGCGGTGACTCACCCTCAGCGCCTCACCCTACCTACCCCTGCTACGGTCCCCCTCCCTTCTGCAGGCCTACGCTCTGGTCAGACTTCAGCCGCCCTGACATCCTTCCGGCTGTTCAGTCCCTGGCTGTGTTGACGGGTCTGTCCTCCTATGGGACAGGTTTGTGCGACGCCGGTACGCCTGGCTTAGCCATCATGCTCGGTCGCCCTCTCCCATTGGGGGCCTGGTTTGCTGAGGCCTTCGACTTCACACATCGATCCGTCGACGGCTCTCCTTCAGTCCCTCCCCCGGAGTCATCACTGATTTTGCCTCCTCTTGTGTCTGTCGGCGGGTTGGACGGCGCGTTCTGGTCCTGGATGAGCGCGCCCGTTCTTGAACTTTTTTCTATTGCTACCCTGTTCTTCTCTCACCCGGATCAGCCCTCTGTCGCCAAGGTTTTTCCCTTGCGACAGAGGGTGACGGACTTATTGTCTTGTCTTTAGGTTCCCTCCAGACGTCTGTTCACCACCTGCGGCTTTTCGAGGCGTCTGCGACAGGCGATCTTCGCGAGGGTTTGGACCGCGTTCAGCGGGTCCACCTTCGGCTCGCGGTGTCTTTGGTTCCCGAGCTGAAGGCGGTTTTGTGCGCGGCAACTCGGCGACGCCCGACGGTACGGTCCTCGTTCTGCCGGCCGGCCCCCTTGGATATTCGTCAGGGTTTGTTGTACTCTGCGCTATATACGTCGTTTTTTTTTATGCAGGATGCTTGGGAATGCTCCGCTTCTCTGTCGGCGGCCCCTGCTTCCGACACGCGACGACGCGCTGTGTCGTTGCAGACCCTGCTTACGTCACGCACCGACGCGCTGTGTCGCGCGCGGGGTCTTCTCAGTCCCGCCTTCTGCCGGTCCTCTTCGGGGTGCTGCTGCAAGTGCTGCCGCCTTGCACAGGCGCAGGACTGGGACGTTGCAGGCCAGTGCGTCGGTTCCGCCTCGCACTTCTGTTCTTGCCCCTTTCATCCCTGCCGTGTCGGGGCTGGCCGGCCTTCCACTTCCGGCCGCCCTTCGACGGGGTCAGCCCCGCGCCGGCCTGGGGTTGGGGTGGCCCGCCCTTTTCGACGAGGTTGGGGGGGGGGGGGGTAGAGGAGGTCAACGTGGCGCTCTTGCCTGCACGGCCCGTACTGGGGGTACCTCCACGTCAACACAATGTGTAGTTCTCTGGGTCGGCCTCCTTGTTCTCCTTCTCGCCTGGCCGACCGGGTCGCTCCCCTCCTCTCGGGTGCTCCCTCGGGTTGTTTTCGCCCTTGCGCCCCTCGGTAGCCGCGAGGGACGTTGGGGGCAGCGGGTTGCGCGGAGGGGTCTCACCTGGAGGTGGACGTCCAGAACCCCACTCCGCTCTTGTCACCGACGCCGGCCCATCTCTTCAGAGGTGGCCCGCGTGTTCACTTCCATGCCCGAGCTGGGTAGCGTCGAGGGAGTTGACCGCCGGTCACCCGGTTTTCCTCTCCCGTGTCTTTCTGGTACCATCGACGAACTGCGACGCGATGCGACCGGTGGTGGATCTGTCGGCCCTCAACGGGCACATCGTGCACACACGGTTTCGGATGCTGCCGGTACCCCTGGTACGCCTGGCCCTGTGCCCTCTGTCGTGGGTAGTGTCGCTGGCCCTCCAGGATGCGTCTTGGCTCGTTCCTCTCCATCCTCGCTTCCAGCGATTCTTGGCCGTTCGGACTTCCGATCGTGTGTTCCTGTTCGACGGCCTTCCCTTCGGTCTCCACATCGCGCCGCGGATCTTCTCCGCACTGGTGGGGCAGGCTCTGGGTCCTCTCCTCAGGAGCGGGCACCAGATCCTGTTTTCCTTGGCCGATTGGTTGGTAGTTTCCGAAGCCCTAGGACTGTGCATTGGCGACGCCCTCACAGTCGTTCGCAACATCGCACGGTTAGGGTTCCCCTTCGATGTTCCCAAGTCACGCTTGACCCCGTCGCGTGTCGTGCCATGGGTCGGTCTCGCATGGGTTTTGTCCGGCGCTACGATGACCCGGGGTCTGCCGGCCGCGGTGCACCTTCGGTGGAAGGTCTTCGCCGTGTTGCACTCGGTCTCCCTCCCGGGGTGGCTCTGGGACTCGTTCGTGGGTTCGCTGCATTGGGCCGCTCTGCCCCTTCCCTTAGGGAGCCTCTGGCTACTCCGCCTCCTCCTCATGGGCACCGCGGTGTTTCCGTTGCCCCTATGGATCGGCTCCTGCCGCTCCCGCGTACCGTTCGCCGACGCTTCGGTCGCTGGGTTGCTCGGGGCTCGCTCTCTGCGGCTGTGCCCTGGACCGCCCCCCCGCCGACGGTCTGGGTAGCCACAGATACGTCGAGCGAGGTTGGGTGAGGTTCCCGATCGAACCTGGGACGTCCACTTCCCGGCAGATGGGTGGGTCTCCCTCCACTTACCCGTCTATGCCCTCGGACTGTTGGTTCCTTTGTTCTTCCTGCGGGACCACGCGCTGGCCCTTCGGGGTAAGTCGGTGGCCTTCGGGTTGGACACTCAGACAAGCTGTCCCCTGTTTCCTTATGCGGGGGTCCTCCAGGTCGTTGACTCTATTGGGGGTCTCGGTGGAGTTGTTCTTCCTCGCGGACCGACACCCCTTCTCCTTGCATGCCTCCTCCCTGCCCGGGCCTGCCACCCTGTGGGCGGCCGCCCTGTCGAGAGGGCAGGGCGTTCTTGTAGAATGGGCGATGAAACGGACTGTGTTCGCCGACCTCGCGGCTTCCTGAGGTGTTCCGGAGGTCGCCTTGTTCGCATCGGGGGTGCCGCGCCAGTTGCCTTTGGACCTCTCCCTCCGGCCTCGCGCTCCGGGGGGGGTCCGGACGCTTTCATGGTAGCCTGGTACAGGTGGCGGTCGATATACATCTTTCCGCCACCAGACGCGCTGTTGATGTGCCCAGTCCTCGCGAGGCTGCGGCTGTACCACGGCTGCGTCTGGCTCCTCGCGCCTCTGTGGCCGGCACGGGCTTGGTCCGCCCGGTTGCCGCGGTGGTGCCCGTGTCCGGTCCCTCTACCTGACTCCGGCTTCCACTTGGGCTAGGTTGGGGACCAACGGACCTCGTTGGCCTTCGCATTGTGCTTGTTCATGAGGCACGGTGGCTCCCGGTCCCCGGCCGGGCCCTGACTGACTTCCTACAGCGTTCCTGGCCGTCTTCTCCTTGGGGGACTTACGGGTCCCGCTGGAGGTCTTTTACTAGGTGGCTACAGGCCACTCGCCTGCCAGTTGGCTCTCCTTCCCTCGTCCTACGCTCCTTGTTTCACCTCTTCCGTACACGTCACTTTCAAGTCGACGCTATACGTACCCACTTGTCTGCCGTCCGGGGGGTCTTTGGGTCCGTCGCTGGGCTGGTCGTTCCGCCACAGGAGCTGGATTCCTTCCTGACAGCTGCCTTTCGGGATCGACCGCCTCCGCGCCAGGTCCCTCCGCAGTAGGATCTGGGGCGGGCTCTGCTCCTTCTGGCTTCACCCACGTATACAAGGGCCGCTACGCCGGTTCCGTTGCTCGGGCGTCCACTCTTCCTTGTCGCTCTGGCCACTGGGGTTCGGGTGTCTGCACTAGCGGCATTGTCACGGCCCCGGGACTGCGTGCGATTCTCCCCGTCCTTGCATGGCGTCTCGTTCGCCTCCTCCCCTCCTTTTGTTACCACGCATGGGAGGGAGGCCCCCGCTTTCCAGCCTTTCGCCGTCCAGGCTTTACGGCGTGGGCATCCTCGCCATGTGTTGTGCCCGGTGTCAGCCTTGCACTCCTCTGTTGCGTCTGTGGCGCCGCCTTCGGGTACTGCTGTGTGGGTGTCTCCTCGGACAGGTGGGAGGCTCTCGCAGGTGCAGATGGGCCGCCACGTTTGTCGGACCGTTCGTGCCCGTCACCCTGTTTGTAGGGGTTCTGCGCACGATGTCAGATCCTTTGCTGCCTCCTTCCGGTTCCTGCTACGTCGATCCTTACCTGCCATCGCCTCAGCGGTTTTGTGGGTCTTCTATCAATTCCTTCATCTCCTCCTACCTCTCCGTGTCCAGTGTTCGACCCCCTCGGCCGGTGATTGCTCTCGGGGGTCGTGTTTTCGGGTGCTCTGGCGAAGATCCCTGGTCTTCCCCCCTTGTCCCTCGTTCTTTTTCTTCGTTTTATTTGACAAAGGGGGGGGGGGGGGGGTGTACGGGTTTGCAACACTGGATTGAAAGTTTGGGATTATGTATTGTTCCAGTACATAAGTGTTTTTGCCACATTGAAAATTGTGTTTTGTTCTTGTGTTCAGTGTTTTTGTTGTTTTTTGAAGAAAAGGGATTTTGGGTACAGTACCTTTTTGGTTTCAGACAAGTCTATGTTTTTGCATTACTATGAATGACGGGCATGTGTTAAAACTGTTCTTTTTAGCTACTCCTCAGTTTTTCACTCTTTTATTAAACTCTCTTGTTTAAATTGTGTCTTTGTCATTCATAATTTTGTTTTATGCATTGTTTTTTTTTGGTAGGTTGGGCTTGGATGTCCTCCTCCTATTTGTTATGCAGCCTTGACGTTGGATTTGCCAAGACTACTAACAAATTGGGAGGTTTGACGTACCTCCCAACCTACCAAATAGGAAAACCTACTATTTGGTAGTAGTCTTGGAAAATCCAACGTCCATAATACCCTCCCTCACGCCGGACCCCTGCCCATCCGCGTTCTTCTGCTGACGTGAGATGTGATGACAAGAGAGGGTCGCTCATGCGCACGTTCGACAGGGATCTGCACATGACGGAACACGGGATGGGCCTTAAGCGGTAACTAAGGTAAACCCCTTTTTCTTCTCTTCTATACTTTTTTCACCTTCGGTGGTAGTTTTGGTTAATGTACAACGTCTCCTAGAGCAAGATAAGGAGTAGACTCTAGACGTTTTCTTTTTAACCGCGGTTGGAATGACGACATAGCAGTCAAAATAGACAAGTCGTCATTGCAATTAGGTTAATAGCCTTGACGTTGGATTTTCCAAGACTACTACCAAATAGTAGGTTTTCCTATTTGGTAGGTTGGGAGGTACGTCAAACCTCCCAATTTTATCTTATTTTATTTTTTATTTTTATTTTTTATTTTTGGTGGGAGGGGGGTCTACTAATTTGTATACTCATTTATTTTTAGTTTCCTTGCCATACCATCTTCAAGCTTAACACACAAAAATAGACCCCCCCCCCCCTTAAAGATAAATTTGTCCCGGCCGAAGGCTGGTTTCTTTTAAAACTACAGACTCGCTATCGCTCGCCAGGATAAATGTCCACATCTAAATAACACGAAAGGTGTTGATATTGTTATATAAAGGACTTATATATATAAAGGACTTAAAGGACTTAAAATCGCCAAACTAAAGGGCCGAACGTCTTAAAATATGTAAACTAATGGGGCTAAACATGAAGAAGAAGAAAACAAAAACACATAAAACGACCCATCTCCCCTTAAGGGAGGAAGGGTATATTAAGTGGTTAATTTATTTATCTATTTATTATTATTTTTAGTTTCCTCAGTAGACCCCCATCAAGCTTATAAAACATCCCCAAGATCCCTCTTCTAGATAAATTTGTAGATATTTAGATAGAAAAATTTCCTTTGTGAATTATAGGCTCGCTAACGCTCCCCAGGAAAAAATCGACACCTAAATGGCACTAAGGGTCTTAATATTGACAAAAATTTGGGTCGAAAAGTCTTATTATCGCCAAAATAATGGGCCGAACGTCTTAATATCTGAAAACTTTTGAGACCCCCTGGCTGCTTCATCCTGCACTCTGTAATGGGGGAAAGGAGAAGTCAAAGAGGTTAGCTGGAAGAGTGGTCAACCTGTGCCTTGGGTGCGCTGGAGGACAAGATGACATATAGGATACGGTTTGGAGAAACACAATATCAGATTATTTCATCTTCATCATCATCATTAAAATACCACAGGAACGAAAAACCTGAGAGCGAAACCTCCAACCCTAACGAGCCACAGGAACGAAAATCCTGAGAGCGAAACTCCCATCCCCAACGAGATCCCAGGCCCCTTTTCCTTTTCCGATTTGGTCTCTCTCTCTCTCTCAATTCATTCCACATATTATACGTCTCTCAATCACAGTCTTCTAATATACAAACCACAATACTTTACTCACTGATATTCTTGATGTACCACCTAAGTATGTATTTAATTAGGTAACCACCATACAGGCTATAATACTTTCATTGTGTAGGTTCGAGGCGATCTAAGACACCTTAGCTTCCATTTCACACCAAATCAGATCGTGATTACATCAGCCCTGTATTTAGTTATATAACAATCAGAGTCCCCCCCAATTCTAGCAATTCTATGTCTCTAACCTCCCGTTGTTTTATCCACTAACTATATATTCCCAAGCTTTAACCACGACTCTATACACCCGATAACCCTATGCCAGTTATTGTATTGATTTAGGCCTGTTAATTCGGATAAACTCACTATGACCAATCTGCAGACGATTATCAGGAGAGATGCAGGAAAGCTACCTCGTATCTCCCTTTCTATGACGAGTATAGATATATGTACCCCCGTGCTCAGTCGCCCCCCCCCCGTGCCTTTTTCTTCTAGTAACTAAGTGTATATATAATATTAACCGGAGTATGCCACCAGTATTGATACGACATAGCGGCACTGTCCTTGTGTCGTATTGTGCCACGTGCATACCAACCCGGTTTCATCATCTTATTAGGACGACGGCTATAATAATTCATGCATGTATTCAATCCTTAGGTTAATTATCTTTTATCCGCCATTGTGTTCATCTCTTCCATTTACTTTTCCATAATGTTATACGTCTTCCAATCACCTCCTTCGTATCCACAATCCACACTACTCTATTTTGCTTCGTGACCTTATGCTCAGTGGCACCCTGTTTTGGGTCATCCTGTCCGCTTATCCTTCACGCCCCGCTGCACACACCACCCTACCTGTTCGATCGTAGGGAAATGCCACCCCTATGTCCAGCGCATTAAGGGTCACTATCCTAGGTCACGAGCGGCACGGCGCCTAGCCTCAAACCACCCCCTTTCCAATTCACAACCCTCCCCCACCTCGCGTATCCACTACCCCTCATGTCCTACACCTCTTACCCACCAGACTCTACCTACATGATGATGAACATGAATAAACCTTAATTTAATACACCCATGCCCTGTCCCTAGGTTGAGCCAATGCCAACCAGTTCAGACAGGCATAAATCTATGTATGTTCTTCCATCCGAGAAGTAATATGTTAACCCCCTAAAAATACCTTGTCTTGCCAGACTAAGTTTCTGAAGACCAACCGCCCCCATAAATCTATGTATGTTCTTCCATCCGAGAAGTAATATGTTAACCCCTGTCTTGCCAGACTAAGTTTCTGAAGACCAACCGCCCCATAAATCTATGTATGTTCTTCCATCCGAGAAGTAATATGTTAACCCCTAAAATACCTTGTCTTGCCAGACTAAGTTTCTGAAGACCAACCGCCCCATAAATCTATGTATGTTCTTCCATCCGAGAAGTAATATGTTAACCCCCATGTCATAATTGATAAGAAACTATGATACCCACGGGTACACCATTGTATATATAACCATTATTCCTGTAAGACCTAGACAGAGATAATGACTGAAGATGTTAGCCACCATGCAGTAACTCTAATTCTTACCCCAACCAGAGATTGTATAGATAACCCTTTTTTACCACTGTCTCAACACATATCTACCACGAAACAATAACGAAGTACCCCTACGAACTGCCGCTTTCTTTGGTCTATATTTCATAGAAAACGCAGTTCCCAGGGACAACTAGATCAGCAAGAAATCGTGTCAAATAATAGTGTCCATAACCCCTCGTATTGACGAGTAATAATACACCATGTTTTTCTCTACTTTTATCCACAGTCAAGCACACACCTACAGTTAACCTCCTCTTCCCCACAGCCCCACAGTCCACATGATTATATCCTTTCCAGACTCATATACCACCACATATTGCTCATCCCCCGGTAGCGTTTGGCTAACATACCTTCCCTGTCATTAACCCCCAGGCTACGATACCAACTTTAGTCTAATGCCACCCCTACGCCCAGAGACCTTAGGGTCAAACTTCCACGTAGCCCCCCTTAACCCTCTCCCTCTCGTTACCCCCACACTCTCCTCGACTCCCTTCCGACCTAGCCTCTCCAGCATACCCCCTGAATATCCTTAACTTTTCCGTTACTAACATTCTCAAACCTTTTGTATATATACTCCTATCCAGCCTACCTTTCCCCAGTAGGAAGGAACACCATTAGAACTTTACTAACCCTTTGCATGCCATCTATTCCCTCACAACTCATTCACAACCCTGTACCAAATGATCGTCAGTGCGAGGCTAGCCGCCTCGCCAGTGACTAACTTCTATTGCCATACTTCCAGATAAATGTGGCTGAGTTAGCAACCCAGTCTCCCCCACATCCAACAAACCATGCAATTAACAACCCAACCAATTAAACCAGCTGGTCAAGGCACCTTCGGTTTTAGTATTACGAACACCCACATCTGTCTCATAAACAGAGGGTTATTACAAACACTTGCAATATGGCAAGCCCCAGCCACAGCCGCCCGGACGACCATCACAGAGAGAGGACGCGCACCTCCCCCTTTTCACCCACCCGAGGAGGGAGACCCCGACCCCTGCGGAGGTATACCTGACCCCTGTTTTGACTTCCGGGTCATTGCCAGGTAGCCCAGGAATTCTTCCTATCACTGAACTAACCATGTATAACTAACACCCTGACTAACCTCTATTAACCCACAATAACCCATTAACCTTTCTTGCACACTCCAATAACCAAATTAGCACCTCAGCTATACCATAGAATGAAGACTGAACAATCTAAGAGAGACGCTCCTATCACAGCTGTCCCAATCCTCCTCGCAAAGTAGATCCAGTCTCTCTCCCCTAAATACTTCCAGTATAGCCAAAATAGTACCTCTTACTAAGGCTCAGTTATATCACATTATGAAGGCTCCATATAGCCATGTGCCACAACAGTAATCACCACCTTACCTAGTTCCCGTATCAATTGAGAGCTCAAATAAGTCCATCAAAACTCGAGATCCCTATGGCCTACAGGGTCCAAAACCGCCCCTATAAATCAAGCTCCAGCCCCCAGTAAAATCAGTTGAAAGATAGACACCAACCAGTGGTTGGCCACCAGAGTTGACCTCCAGTTCTATCATTGTTGGTTGCTGAGAATTGAGTTCCAGAGCCGGCAGTCGGCAGACTCCGTGGCAGATTTGGATAGAAGGACCTGTCCACGTACTTGAGAACTTCCTACATATGGACCATCTGGACGGCTGGGGAACCAGTCGTTAGCCCCCAACATCACGGACGCAAGATAACCAGGACCAGACCAATCAAATACTACCCAAGATTCACTCTATCAGTACTACAGTGTTACAGTGCTATTTAGAGATTCACTTATTAATATTTCTATGAAGTGGCTATATCTTTGCCCCAGTATAATTCATATATAACCATTCCATTAGGAAGTGCTAAGCGTATCAGTGTTTATTAATTAACAGGCGATATTAACTCTCGTAATTACCCATATATCTAGATATTATTACATAGAAGTAAAACCCTAGTGATATCTAATGTTCGCCCACTGATTTGCATTCTACGTGTTTCTGCTATAAGAATATAAAACTTAGATCAGTACCCCCTGAGGTTACTAGAATTCCCGTGCTCTAAAATACGCGTGTCTAATCTAGTCTGTGAACTACTACTTGTGCACCAGAGCTACCAGTAATAAATCTAACAGTGAATATGAATCTATAAGTAACATTGATGGTCTCCAGTATATAAACTTGTGAATAAAGCCAGTCATCAGAAGATTAATACCTGAACGTTGGAAGTGGGAGACTAGGCTCCATCCAGATCCACTTATGCTAGTGTTGTTCAATTCTATCATTTGTCTTGCACGAGTATTCAGAAGTGTGTATATAAATAAACGTGATCGTGTGTCTTGTTACCGTGTGTTTATTTTGTGTTCTCTATTCCTCATACCTTGTTTTGTGCATGCAGCCTTCTATACCCAGTCAGTTAGAACTCACATTACCCAAGTTAATCCTGTAGAAAAACAGGGCATAACATTGGCGGCAGTGGTGGTTCTTGATTCGGATAAAAGGTTGCATTGCATTGCAAGTTTGGAACAGTACAAGCATGGGAACATCGCAAAAATGGCAGTTCGCTATGACACTCACACACATTCCCAAGTATGATGTAAACACGTATGATATCGCCACTTACTTAGACATAGTAAAGCCAGTGTTAGATGTGGCACTTCAAAATGACCGCGACAAAATCTCCGTTGCATTATTGCACGTTACGCAGTTGGGAAAAGCCGTTTCCCAAATTGCGCCAAAGCGTACCTGGAACCAGTTGTTTTCCCAAATTATTGAACAGGTAACGCCAAAGCTTACCTGGAACCAGTTTCGATCCCTCGTGATCCGGACCTTAGGGCCACTTTTGGGTTCCCTCGTCGCCCCCAAAATAATAAAAGTCGACGAGATCAAGTATGAAGGGGATATCACTGTGACCCTCGTACAACTCTACAGATACGTGAGGACCACGTATAGCTCTCAAGATGACGAGCAACAAAATGAACTATTATTCACCGCATTGTTAGACATCCTCCCACCCCACCTCACCGCCCGTCTCAACCCGTACGGCTCATTCGAAGAACATATGCTCTCCATCAGAGAAAGATGCCAACTCAGTTCGGTGAATCCCCTATCCACCCCTTCAACCCCTATCCAAGAAAGTAAATGTATTCCTCCACCGAACACTATCATCAATAAGTCCCTCCATTCCCCTAAGGAATCAAACTCCGTGCACCCTTCCAAAATGACTCCCGATGAAAGTCCAACCCCAGTGCACTCTTCCTTGCCTCTATCCTCTCTGACCATCCCTAAATTTTCCCCTGCCCAGCCATTCGCCAACGATAATCTTCCATCAATTGTGTTACCCCAAAAACCCCATCCTTTTTCTATGCCTGCCAACAAACCACAGCACGCAGAAATGGTCACCCCCACCGTAACCAATTCTCTTTCAATGTCACCCCTGAAAAATGCTGGTCAGAAAATGAGCCCCCCATCCACTCTCTCACATGCCCCTGTCACCCAAGACCAACCTTCACCCCCGTCAATCCCTCAACAACCTGTCACGCCTCTCACTTCCTCATATTCATCACCTGTCCCCCCCTCAAAACTGACAACCCCCCCCCCACCATCATCTCCCCCCATGCCCAACCTCGGTGAACCCCTTCAAACACCCGCATCAACCAAGAATGCTACAACTCCGCCTACCTCCTATTCCCCCCTTCCCTTGTCACCCTCTCCAACATTACCCAAACCGCTCTTGAATCCACCTCCAGTAACACCCCTGCTCGCCAACCTACCTCTGCCCCATAATCCAGCACCAGAACCAAAATCTCCATCAATGTCTCCTTCATCCATCCTACCAAATTCCATTGTTGTCCGAGACAAATCTCTTCCGCAACAATCTCTCCAAACTGACCTACTCACCCCATCCCCACAATTTACCTGTCAATCACCCAGACCCCCATCTGTCCAGGATCAATCATCCCATGTTTCCAGGACAGACTCTTATGTATGTAAAAACCATTCTACCAAATATTTATGTACCCATGTTTCCAGGGAAAATGCCAACCTATGTACCCAACAATGTTTTCCCCATGCCCCCAGAAATGCTCAGCTATTCCCCCACCAACAAAATTTCCCTTGTGACAGTTTTCCGTCAGTAGCTCCCTTCCAATTCACACCCCTAAAAAACTTCAAAACCCCACACTTGACTCACCCCCTCATGACAGACAAACCCACCAATCCCATATAACCTCTAAACAAACCGTCACTGCCACCGACAAAACTCCCCAAATTCGTACTTTTAACAACCACAAATCAGTACATCAGTCCTCCCCCAATAACCCATGTTCTATGCCTAACTCTTCCCCCACCAATCCTCCACAGTCCCACCAACAAATTCCGTTTCCTAAATCACTCACACCTCACCACTCTGATCCTCCCACACGCGCCGTTAATCCCCCCCTCACGCGTGACCCCCACCAAAGTGATTTCCCCCCCTCATGCGTACCGAACACCTGCTCACCAGTCGGTCCCCCACCATCATTAGCCCAGCTAAACTCTCAACCTCCACCAATTCCCACCCTGCCAGCCTAACCTCTCACGACCACATTCAGAACAAAAAATCACCCCCGTACATAACCCCTACCTCCTCTTCCCCCCCTATCTTACCCCCCTCTTCACCGTTACCCCATCCGCCCCAAATTCCACCCCAAAGATCCCGCTCGACAAAATACCACGCCCATCCAAATCCAACCACAAAACTTTTTCCACCTTGGCTAACCCCCAAAATACTACCCTCTCTCTCGCCCCAAACAACATAATCAACCTCTCAACCTCAACCACTCCTCCAAATCCCATCCACGTCTCTCCCGAAAATAAAATCAGTCCAAATTCAACCCCTCTCAAACCACAACCCTGCCTGCCCAGACCCCCCCCACCATCTCCCTATCAAATCCCCATACTCCAAACCCCCAAACCACCCAATCATCGTAAACTCTCAACCTCCAGCCTTACTCACCCTTCCCCCAACCCCACTCACGACCACAACTCTCTACACAATTCAACCCCTCCCCAGCACCAACCCCTTCTGCAACAACAACCCCGACTCAACCTGCCCGTTTCACCTTTAAACCCCCCATATCACTACCCCCGACCGCAACCCTTTAAACCTCCCTCCAAAACTGGCCCCGGGCCAGCTCTCACCCAGACCCACATTCCTAACGGCAGACCTAACGGTATATCCACCCCTCCCTTCCAAAGTGAAAGTGAACCCCCAAGGTCAAAGCCACAACCACCACCACCACCCCTACCAATAAACCAGACCTTCACCAAGAATAAAGCACCCGTCACACCTAGCCGATTTTAGGCCAAGACTGTCCGCGACCTAAGGGTCGTGGACAGTCTTTGTCTACGTCGCCGCGCATCATGGGCCGTCGCCAACCTAACAAACAGGTCGGGATTGGTCTTCACATACCCCCACAAAAGTTCTACAAGCGAAAAATTTGAAATCAAGTCGGCGTGGAGTGAGGTCATAAAAATGGGACGGGAAGGGGACTGGCTGATGGCGTGTGACGGCGCTTGGCGGCGCTTGACGGCGATTGACGACGCTTGACGGGAAACGGTAGGTGTCAGTGCGGCGGCACACGGCACCATAAATGATAAGTGGATAAGTGGATTATCGCCACGTTTGGCTTTCTCAAGGACCACATCGTGCGGCAGAGTGGTCGTCAGAATAGCCAGGTAAATTTTGTTTTAATTAGTTTTGCATGTCTCGATTATTTAAAAGTGTTTGACACTGACCAGCCACGTGTGGACAAATTAATTATGTTTGTGGAGACTCGTTGTGCACACCACAGGTTTCTGACCTGACCTGGTTGTGGCACCTCCCGTTTGTTATTCCTTTCGTGATTTCATTATTGTATTGATTTACTTATTAATTATTATTTAATATCTTTATATATATATATTGTAATTAATTTATTCATGTACTTAGATTAATATTGCTATATTGATTTATATAAGGTATTTAGTCATTATTTATACTTTATTTATTATATATGTATGTATTTTTTGATTGATGATTTTCTTTATTTCATTATTGTATTACTTTATTTAGTTATTGAATATGTTATATATATATATATATGTATATATAACGTAAATCATTTTTTTATGCATACATTATTCATGCAGTGGATGAATGAAACAAGCCATAATATATATATATATATATATATATATATATATATATATATATATATATATATATATATATATATATTATTATATATATATATATATATATATATATATGTTTTATATAGTAATACATATCAATACTAATAATTGACAATTTCAGGCTCATATAGCTGTCACCGGTTGCCAGGAACCGCAGTGTTATGGCTAGTCGTAGGCTAGGGTCGAGTGCCTTCAGAAAAAAAGTATCGTTCTTTTCAATGCGGTGCGCCACACGTCCTAGTACCTCCCGGAAGACTGCAACATCCCATCCGCAGGTAGTTTCTGTAGGCTGGCCCATCCTTGGGCGAGTTCCTTCAGTAGCTGCTCATAAATACCAAAGGTTCCTTAGGAGAAGCCAGTTCCGGACCCACATGCGAGGGGTTCTATTCTCCCCTTCTTTCCTCAACAGCAGCTTGCAGATGGCTATATTTGTCAGGTAGTCATTTTCCAGATTTAACTGAACCTGGAGTAAGCGTAGATGTCGTATCGGGTTCCTGGGGACTGGTGGGAACATGGCTGCATGCAACCGTTACGGTGGCTGAAGGTATTACTGATGAGGCCACCCTTTGGTGTACCTTTTATATACCACACCTTGAGTTCGGTCGCCGTCGTTCGGGGTCATGCCGGGGTCACCGTCCATACTGAAGGGGTCGCCGCTCATCGGCACAGTAATGAATATTGACACCGCCCTAACTCCTGTCGCCGCCGTTCGTCGGGTCGTTGTCGACGCACTACGCCGCAGATCGGCACTCCAGCGGCGACCTAAAACTCACATTCAGTCCGGCATGGGCGCCGGTCTACCCCGTCAGGTCGCCGTGAGGCGCCGTCAGCGCGTGGCCATCCCGTCCAAAACTCACCCCCCATATCCTTAAGCTCTCCGCCGAAGGTCGGCACTCCTGACCACGACTCAAGGTCGTGGTCAGTCGTGGCTCAAATCGGCATGGTGTGACGCCTGCTTAACGGCGACCCTAAATAACCCCCCCCCCCCCTGATGATGATGAGGATGTTATTGTACTGGATTTTCCATGGGATTTTGTTTTGTATTGTTCTCAATTCCTAAGCGATTGGGCATGATTCTATAAATTTACATGTTTTCCATATACTGTATATATTATATTTATTTTCCCTTAGTCATACTACCTTTCTTGTTAACCTACACTTTTCTGACTATCTTTTAAATTTGTTTTATACATTGTTAAACACTTTAGCTCTTCTTAATTTTCCTGTGTTCTTAATTATCTGTTCTTTCGTCAAGTTCTTTTATCATCTTTTCTCTCCTTTTCCAACATCTATGTATTTTCTTCCCTCGTTCCCTTCTTTCTTGAATAGTAACTCTCCTATTAGTTTTCAGTGTCTTGGATATATGGCCTGAGTAATCTTGTTATTTTTTTTCTAATTTCATTATATTATTCACATTCCAGAATAAAAAAAATTAAGTTTTGTCTCTCTTTTCTGAAGTCTGTTGCTAGTCGGGATGACAGTAATCTTCGTCCTCACCGACAGGCTGCCATTTCCCTCCAACCTAACCCCCTCACCGACCTGACCTGGCCCCCCTAAACAAACCTACGTACTCCAACCTTGAGGTACGAGGTCGTACCTAATATAAAGGCGACGGAAGTAAAACACCACAGGAACGAAAATCCTGAGAGCGAAACTCCCATCCCCAACGAGATCCCAGGCCCCTTTTCCTTTTCCGATTTGGTCTCTCTCTCTCTCTCTCTCAATTCATTCCACATATTATACGTCTCTCAATCACAGTCTTCTAATATACAAACCACAATACTTTACTCACTGATATTCTTGATGTACCACCTAAGTATGTATTTAATTAGGTAACCACCATACAGGCTATAATACTTTCATTGTGTAGGTTCGAGGCGATCTAAGACACCTTAGCTTCCATTTCACACCAAATCAGATCGTGATTACGTCAGCCCTGTATTTAGTTATATAACAATCAGAGTCCCCCCAATTCTAGCAATTCTATGTCTCTAACCTCCCGTTGTTTTATCCACTAACTATAGATGCCCAATCTTTAACCACGACTCTATACACCCGATAACCGTATGCCAGTTATTGTATTGATTTAGGCCTGTTAATTCGGATAAACTCACTATGACCAATCTGCAGACGATTATCAGGAGAGATGCAGGAAAGCTACCTCGTATCTCCCTTTCCATGATGAGTATAGATATATGTACCCCCGTGCTCATTCGACCCCCCGTGCCTTGTTCTTCTAGTAACTAAGTGTATATATAATATTAACCGGAGTATGCCACCAGTATTGATACGACATAGCGGCACTGTCCTTGTGTCGTATTGTGCCACGTGCATACCAACCCGGTTTCTTCATCTTATTAGGACGACGGCTATAATGTTGTCATTCATGCATGTATTCAATCCTTAGGTTAATTATCTTTTATCCGCCATTGTGTTCATCTCTTCCATTTACTTTTCCATAATGTTATACGTCTTCCAATCACCTCCTTCGTATCCACAATCCACACTACTCTATTTTGCTTCGTGACCCTATGCTCAGTGGCACCCTGTTTTGGGTCATCCTGTCCACTTATCCTTCACGCCCCGCTGCACACACCACCCTACCTGTTCGATAGTAGGGAAATGCCACCCCTATGTCCAGCGCATTAAGGGTCACTATCCTAGGTCACGAGCGGCGCGGCGCCTAGCCTCAAACCACCCCCTTTCCAATTCACAACCCTCCCCCACCTTGCGTATCCACTACCCCTCGTGTCATACACCTCTTACCCGCCAGACTCTACCTATATGATGATGAACATGAATACACCTTAATTTAATACACCCATGCCCTGTCCCTATGTTGAGCCAATGCCAACCAGTTCAGACAGGCATAAATCTATGTATGTTCTTCCATCCGAGAAGTAATATGTTAACCCCCTAAAAATACCTTGTCTTGCCAGACTAAGTTTCTGAAGACCAACCGCCCCCATAAATCTATGTATGTTCTTCCATCCGAGAAGTAATATGTTAACCCCTGTCTTGCCAGACTAAGTTTCTGAAGACCAACCGCCCCCATAAATCTTTGTATGTTCTTCCATCCGAGAAATAATATGTTAACCCCCTAAAATACCTTGTCTTGCCAGACTAAGTTTCTGAAGACCAACCGCCCCATAAATCTATGTATGTTCTTCCATCCGAGAAGTAATATGTTAACCCCCATGTCATAATTGATAAGAAACTATGATACCCACGGGTACACCATTGTATATATAACCATTATTCCTGTAAGACCTAGACAGAGATAATGACTGAAGATGTTAGCCACCATGCAGTAACTCTAATTCTTACCCCAACCAGAGATTGTATAGATAACCCTTTTTTACCATTGTCTCGACACATATCTACCACGAAACAATAACGAAGTACCCCTACGAACTGCCGCTTTCTTTGGTCAATATTTCATAGAAAACGCAGTTCCCAGGGACAAGTAGATCAGCAAGAAATCGTGTCAAATAATAGTGTCCATAACCCCTCGTATTGACGAGTAATAATACACCATGTTTTTCTCTACTTTTATCCACAGTCAAGCACACACCTACAGTTAACCTCCTCTTCCCCACAGCCCCACAGTCCACATGATTCTATCCTTTCCAGACTCATATACCACCACATATTGCTCATCCCCCGGTAGCGTTTGGCTAACATACCTTCCCTGTCATTAACCCCCAGGCTACGATACCAACTGTAGTCTAATGCCACCCCTACGCCCAGAGACCTTAGGGTCAAACTTCCACGTAGCCCCCTTAACCCTCTCCCTCTCGTTAACCTCCCCACGCTCCTCGACTCCTTTCCGACCTAGCCTCTCCACCATACCTCCGGAATATCCTTAATTTTTCCGTTGCTAACATTCTCAAACCTTTTGTATATATACTCCTATCCAGCCTACCTTCCCCAGTAGGAAGGAACACCATTAGAACTTTACTAACCCTTTGCATGCCATCTATTCCCTCACAACCCCGTACCAAATGATCGTCAGTGCGAGGCTAGCCGCCTCGCCAGTGACTAACTTCTATTGCCATACTTCCAGATAAATGTGGCAGAGTTAGCAACCCAGTCTCCCCCACATCCAACAAACCATGCAATTAACAACCCAACCAATTAAACCAGCTGGTCAAGGCACCTTCGGTTTTAGTATTACGAACACCCACATCTGTCTCATAAACAGAGGGTTATTACAAACACTTGTAATATGGCAAGCCCCGAGCCACAGCCGCCCGGACGACCATCACAGAGAGAGGACGCTCACCTCCCCCTTTTCACCCACCCGAGGAGGGAGACCCCGACCCCTGCGGAGGTATACCTGACCCCTGTTTTGACTTCCGGGTCATTGCCAGGTAGCCCAGGAATTCTTCCTATCACTGAACTAACCATGTATAACTAACACCCTGACTAACCTCTATTAACCCACAATAACCCATTAACCTTTCTTGCACACTCCAATAACCAAATTAGCACCTCAGCTATACCATAGAATGAAGACTGAACAATCTAAGAGAGACGCTCCTATCACAGCTGTCCCAATCCTCCTCGCAAAGTAGATCCAGTCTCTCTCCCCTAAATACTTCCAGTATAGCCAAAATAGTACCTCTTACTAAGGCTCAGTTATATCACATTATGAAGGCTCCATATAGCCATGTGCCACAACAGTAATCACCACCTTACCTAGTTCCCGTATCAATTGAGAGCTCAAATAAGTCCATCAAAACTCGAGATCCCTATGGCCTACAGGGTCCAAAACTGCCCCTATAAATCAAGCTCCAGCCCCCAGTAAAATCAGTTGAAAGATAGACACCAACCAGTGATTGGTCACCAGAGTTGACCTCCAGTTCTATCATTGTTGGTTGCTGAGAATTGAGTTCCAGAGCCGGCAGACTCCGTGGCAGATTTGGATAGAAGGACCTGTCCACGTACTTGAGAACTTCCTACATATGGACCATCTGGACGGCCGCGGAACCAGTCGTTAGCCCCCAACATCACGGATGCAAGATAACCAGGACCAGACCAATCAAATACTACCCAAGATTCACTCTATCAGTACTACAGTGTTACAGTGCTATTTAGAGATTCACTTATTAATATTTCTATGAAGTGTCTATATCTTTGCCCCAGTATAATTCATATATAACCATTCCATTAGGAAGTGCTAAGCGTATCAGTGTTTATTAATTAACAGGCGATATTAACTCTCGTAATTACCCATATATCTAGATATTATTACATAGAAGTAAAACCCTAGTGATATCTAATGTTCGCCCACTGATTTGCGTTCTACGTGTTTCTGCTATAAGAATATAAAACTTAGATCAGTACCCCCTGAGGTTACTAGAATTCACGTACTCTAAAATACGCGTGTCTAATCTAGTCTGTGAACTACTACTTGTGCACCAGAGCTACCAGTGATAAATCTAACAGTGAATATGAATCTATAAGTAACATTGATGGTCTCCAGTATATAAACTTGTGAATAAAGCCAGTGATCAGAAGATTAATACCTGAACGTTGGAAGTGGGAGACTAGGCTCCATCCAGATCCACTTATGCTAGTGTTGTTCAATTCTATCATTTGTCTTGCACGAGTATTCAGAAGTGTGTACATAAATAAACGTGATCGTGTGTCTTGTTACCGTGTGTTTATTTTGTGTTCTCTATTCCTCATACCTTGTTTTGTGCATGCAGCCTTCTATACCCAGTCAGTTAGAACTCACATTACCCAAGTTAATCCTGTAGAAAAACAGGGCATAACAATCATCATCATCATTATCATTATCAACATCATCATTATCATCATCATCATCAAAATCATAATTATCATTATCAACATCATCATTATCATCATCATCATCATCATCATCTGTTTTTATTATTGTTTGTAATAATGACAATAGTACAAGTGTACACGTAGTAGTACTGATAACAGCATTATCATTGGAGTTGACTTATATGGTGGTTGGTTTGAGTGAACTGAGTGACTCACATAGAGCGCCGCAAATAATGCAATAGTGCCTTGATGGCTGTTAACTGCTGTAGTGGTGAATCAATACCTGGGGGGGGGGAGATTTAATGGTAAGAATGTCGCAGGTTGAGAGAATGTCAGTAGGTGTGTGTGTGTGTGTGTGTGTGTGACAGAGAGAGAGAGAGAGAGAGAGAATGCATGTACTCTACCCTACATGTACTGCCAATACTCTGGTATCAGCAGTATCAGACATTAAAATACGTACAGTGATTATATATATATATATATATACAGTATATATATATATATCATATATATATATATATATAGATATATATATATATATATATATATATAATATATATATATAATATATATATACCGGTATATATATATATATATGATATATATATATATACCGGTATAATATATATATATATATATGTTGGTAAAGCCAGGTAATAAATTTTCTTTAACACCTTACGAGCGGCCTATGCGGTTTATTTATGTGTACCGCACAGCGGGGTGTTTTTAGCCAAATAGGGCTGGTTACGTGGTCATTTTCCTGGCTAAATAAGACCCAGAACGTAAAACAAGTACCTGTCCTTGAGAGGGCATAATCAGTGCTTCGAATGACACCATAACGATCCTTGTATGATGGATATCTTGCAATAACCGTGCAACGCGAGTGCAAAAAGCAGGTAATTCGGTACTTTCAGTACATAATTGAGTATGTAGCGAGTGAGAGAGGGAGGAGGGAGCTGAGATTTGTGTCAGTAGATTCGCCGCGGTGGTCTGGAGCAGTCATACGCTCGCTAGTCTCCTGCCACCACTTGTCTCTCTCTCTCAGCCACATTACGTGCTGAAATTGCCACTCGACCTATGTCGAGCGCCGCCACATAGTCCAGCTTTATTTAACTCGACTTATGTTGCTCGCCGCTAAATAAGGGTTAATACATACGAGGTTGAAAGAAATGGCAATTTCTGCGTTGGAAATTTTATTATTCAAAGTTTCCAGGTCTCTGATGAGTTTTCGCTGGGTGGCAGGAAGTAGATGAAGGAGATGAGCAAAATTCATGGTGGTACAGGGTTACATTAAAGTACATGATGATACAGGATATACGACGCGTTTCACTGGACAACCAGCATTATCAAGTAAGGAAGGAATGATATAAAAGGTAAACAGGAAGGGTATATATAGAGGGTGGAGGATCAGAGGCGGCGGAAAACAGGGGGCAAAAGTCTGCTATTGGTGGAAGGGAAAACTAGGAGAGAAAAAGGGGGTAACCGCTTCACGCATGCGCACTGGATGCGGGATGGTGGTCGATAGGTGGGGTCGAAGCTGATTGGCTGCGTGTCGAGGGGCGTGGCCTAAGTTGTGTGGCGCCTGCAGAAGACGAAGCTGAAGGAGGTAGCGCGGGGGGCTGCGTCAAGGGCACCGGGGGGCGAGGAGGGGTGTTAGGTCCTGTAAGGTAGTGCCTTTTGGCAGAAGGAAGGATCTGAAGGTCCAGAGTTTGGTTGTTGATGTTGGGATGTAAGGCTGGGATATATAAAGCTTCGAGTATAGGTAATCTCCTTGGGTCACTTTCTTTATCGAGTATGGTGGTGTGTTTCTCTAACTCGTTGCGTGTGAGGTGAGGGTGGTTAGGGGTGAGATAGTGGTCTTTGATGGCTCCAGCCTGAAGGTGAAGAGTTAACCGACGTGAAAGACGAGTCTGCGTCATACCAATATAGGAATGAGGTCCACAGTCCTCATAATTACAGGTATGTTGGTAAATGACGTGATCGTCGGTCATCGGGCTCTTTATCTTGGTGGAGGCTGGTTTGTTGCGGAGAACGAGGTTGGAGGTCTTGGGGGATTTGTAATAAATTATTAATTTGATTTTGTTTTCCGGGTTGGTTGGGTGGACATGCTTGGAGATTATTTCTTTTAAGACGGCCTCGTCATTTTTCTACCGCAATTACATGTCCTCTGAACACAAATTCTACCGCAATTACATGTCCTCTGAACACAAAAATGACGAGGCCGTCTTAAAACTCTTCACCTTCAGGCTGGAGCCATCAAAGACCACTATCTCACCCCTAACCACCCTCACCTCACACGCACCGAGTTAGAGAAACACACCACCATACTCGATAAAGAAAGTGACCCAAGGAGATTACCTATACTCGAAGCTTTATATATCCAAGCCTTACATCCCAACATCAACAACCAAACTCTGGACCTTCAGATCCTTCCTTCTGCCAAAAGGCACTACCCTACAGGACCTAACACCCCTCCTCGCCCCCGGTGCCCTTGACGCAGCCCCCCGCGCTACCTCCTTCACCTTCGTCTTCTGCAGGCCCCACACAACTTAGGCGACCGCCCTCGACACGCAGCCAATCAGCTTCGACCCCACCTATCGACCACCATCCCGCATCCAGTGCGCATGCGTGAAGCGGTTACCCCCTTTTTCTCTCCTAGTTTTCCCTTCCACCAATAGCAGACTTTTGCCCCCTGTTTTCCGCCTCCTCTGATCCCTCACCCTTTATATATACCCTTCCTGTTTACCTTTTATATCATTCCTTACTTGATAATGGTTGTCCAGTGAAACGCGTCGTATATCCTGTATCATGTACTTTAATGTAACCCTGTACCACCATGAATTTTGCTCATCTCCTTCATCTACTTCCTGCCACCCAGCGAAAACTCATCAGAGACCTGGAAACTTTGAATAATAAAATTTCCAACGCAGAAATTGCCATTTCTTTCAACCTCGTATGTATTAAAGAATATATATATATATATATATATATATATATATATATATATATACAGTATATATATATATAATTATATACTGAATATATCTGATTGGCTGACATATCAGTTAATTTTCTATATTATTTTGTAGTCCAAATGTTAGTATCAATTTAAGAAAACATGAATCAAATTAATCATAATTTATTATACACATTTTGTCCTGAGCTCATCATTGTCCTCACCTATTTATGGTGACATTTATAGACAACAAAAACATCAAGGGTTCTTTAAATATCTGTGATTAATTGTGTCGCTTGTACTGTAAAGGGTAATGTGAATAACAGACACACACACACACACACCATACATACACACTCACACCATACAATACACACACCATACTCTCTCTCTCTCTCACACACACACTCTCTTTCTCTCTCTCTCTTTCACAAACACACGTAATCAAGGTTTGTTTATAATGCCTATTATGTCAACTCTACCTAATTGTCAGTCAAACCCAGTATGTGTGTACTTACTCTAGTTGTATTGCGGGAGTGAGCATGCTCGTTATTTCCCGCCTCCTATATGTGTAGGTGTTATATGTATCGTTGGAATGGCTGTGGATGTGTGTGTAGTCTGTATTTTTAGCCAATTGGCGACATCGGAAACGAAGGCTTAGGGTGGATCTGTATGGTACCATTCTCACTATAGACGGTACCGTCTCGCCCGAAGGCTTAGGTAGCCATCAGCTTTGGTGAACCATATGATACCCATCTCGCCTTGTACCATTTTTGCCAACCCCAGATGGGACGTCACAATGTCGTCCACTTATTCCAGGTACCTATTTACAGCTAGGTGAACTGAGGCTAACACATGAAAGGAGACAAGCCCAATTTGTCTCCGCCCGGCCGGGGGATTGAACCCCCGACCCCTCGTGTGTGAGACGAGAGCGCTACCTACTAGGCTACGGGCTGTGTGTGAGAGAGAGAGAGAGTGTGTGTGTGTGTGTGAGAGTGAGAGTGTGTGACAGAGAGAGTGAGAGTGAGTGTGTGGAGTTGAGAGTATGTGTGTGTGTGTAAATATGTGTATGTGTGTATAACTGTATATGTATGCTATATAACCAACACAGATGTAAGCATATGACAGACACCAGAATAACACCTCCGTATAGCTAGCCTCACAACAGGGGGGGGGGGGCCTCATATACAGTACTATAACCAACACAGATGTAAGCATATGACAGACACCAGTATAACACCTCCGTATAGCTAGCCTCACAACAGGGGTGGAGGGGGGCGGGGGGGACGTGGCCTCATATACAGTACTATAACCAACACAGATGTAAGCATACGACAGACACCAGTATAACACCTCCGTATAGCTAGCCTCACAACAGGGGTGGAGGGGGGGGGGGGGACGTGGCCTCATATACAGTACTATAACCAACACAGATGTAAGCAGTGCATACCACCTCCTTTACGTAGGGCACGTGGTACCCGTCTTGCAACTCAATCCCACCCCTACTCTGTGCAACTCTCCAACCCAAGAGTGAAACGTTACTCTCAAACTTTCTTCTACTCAACATCTGAGCTCTGGAACTCTCTCCCAGAATCAGTCTTTCCCTCTTCCTATGACTTAAATTGCTTCAAACTCCGTGTGTCCAGGCATTTTGGCTCGAACGTCCCTTGATTTTGGCCCTGTCACTCTTTCAACTATGGGGGAGGCACTCGCTATAGGCAGTTATGCCTTTTGCCTCCCTCAATCACATAGAAAAAAAAAAAAAAAAAAAAAAGCATATGACAGACACCAGTATAACACCTCCGTATAGCTAGCCTCACAACAGGGGTGGTGGGGGGGGGACGTGGCCTCATATACAGTACTATAACCAACACAGAACATAAGAACATAAGAACATAAGAAAATGGGAGTCTGCAGAAAGCCGATTGGCCTAAGCAAGGCAGATCCCTGTCCCACACAACCCCAATTACAAAGCCCAATTATAGGCTCAACACTCTAATACCCTGAGGATCATCTTACCAAAACGGTTAGAGATTAACGCAGGATTACGGGGGTCTGCAGAGTGCTGATTGGCCCAACCCTGCTGATCCCCCTTCACACCCAACCCTTCTCGTCCATATGCTTATCCAATTTTATCTTAAAGCTCCCTATCGTTTTTATCCCACTATAGCACTTGGTAGTCCATTCCACCCATCTACAACTCTGTTACCAAACCAATATTTGCCTATATCTTTTCTGAAACGAAATTTATCTAATTTGAAACCATTGGTACGAGTTCTTTCGCTATCACTGAGCTTTAGTACATTTTTCATGTCCCCTTTGTTAATCCCACTAACCCACTTGAACACCTCTATCATATCCCCTCTAACTCTGCGTCTCTCTAACGAATGTAAGCCTAATTTCTTCAACCTTTCTTTATACGGAAGATTTCTATTATGGATAATTTTTGTCATTCTCTCCAATGAATCTATGTCCATTCTGTAATAAGGACACCAAAATTGAACAGCATAATCCATATGGGGTCTCACTAATGACAAGTAAAGTTTTAAGATAACATCAGCAGTTCTATTACTCACACTCCTTGAGATGAACCCGAGAATCCTGTTTGCCTTGTTTCGAACGCTTATACACTGTTGCCTAGGCTTCAAATCATTGCTAACAAACACACCTAGATCTTTCTCACAATTCGAGTTTTCTAATTCCACATTAGCTAGTTTATATTTAACATTTGTATGCATCTTCCCTATCTTTAACCCTTCTTTAGCGGCCTATGCGGTTTATTTATATGTACCGCCCAGCGGGGTGTTTTTAGCCAAAATAGGGCTGTTTACGTGATCATTTTCATGCCTAAATAAGACCCAGAACGTAAAATATCTATCCCTGAAAGGGCATAAACAGAGCTTTCGAATGACACCATAACGATCCTTTTATGATGGCTAGTTTTCTTGCAATAACCGTGCAACGCGAGTGCAAAAAGCAGGTAATTAGCCACTTTCCCGATACAATTCCGTATATAGCGAGTGAAAGAGGGAGGAGGGAGCTGAGATTCGTGTCAGTAGGTTCGCCGCGGTGGTCTGGAGCAGTCATACGCTCGCTAGTCTCCTGCCCCCACTTGTCTCTCTCTCTCAGCAACATTACGTGCTGAAATTGCCACTCGACCTATGTCGAGCGCCGCCACATAGTCCAGCTTTATTAAAAACGACTTATGTGGTGAGCCGCTTTTTAAGGGTTAATACCTTGCATTTGTCAATGTTAAACTTCATCTGCCAATTTACTGACCATTCGTGTAAGGTATCTAGATCCCTTTGGAGGCACTCTATATCTCTATCTGAATCAATTGTTCTCCCCATTTTGGTATCGTCTGCAAATTTACTAATCCTACTAGTTATACCTAAATCAAGGTCATTTATGTATAACAAACAACAGAGGACCTAATACAGATCCCTGGGGGACACCACTTTTGACTGCTCCCCATTCTGACTTCGTACCATTTATGCTGACTCTCTGCTTCCAACCAATTAGCCATGACCTAATCCATCCCAACAACGCCCCACCTATTCCATGCGCCTCAACCTTTCTCATCAATCTCTCATGGGGGACTCTGTCGAAAGCTTTACTGAAATCTAATATATTATATCATATGACTTGTCATTATCTACTGCTTCATATACCTCTGAGAAAAAACTAAGCAAATTAGTAAGGCAAGAACGTCCCTGAGTGAATCCATGCTGAGAAGAATTTATTAAATTAAATGTATCTAAGTGGTTTCTAATTTTACTAGCAATAATTGACTCTAGTAGCTTTCCTATGATTGATGTAAGACTAATGGGACGGTAATTGGATGCTATTGATTTGTCACCTTTTTTGAAGATCGGAACTACGTTTGCAAGCTTCCAAGCTTCTGGAACTATACCTGTCTCCAATGACTTGTTAAATAAAAATGTTAATGGGTAACTTAACTCATCCCTACATTCTTTTAATACTCTAGCATATACCTCATCAGGACCAGGCGATTTATGAGGTTTCAGTCTGTCAATTTCCTTAAGCACATCTGAAATGCTGGGTGTGAAGGGAATTTCATGGTCTCCTGAAATATCCCCAGGCTACCTTTAGGATCAACTTTTCCTGGTACCTGGCGCGGGGTACGAACCTCTGAAGGGAATTTAACCCCCCTAAAAACCCACAGGTTTTGAGATGCCTTGGGTGGGGTTCGAACCCTGGTTAGTGACCCAACCATCACCACCAGGCCCGCGCGCTAACCCACTGTACTACCACGGACGTACTAAAAGTATAGCAACCTTAGTCCGATTTTTAAGAACCAGGTGATAGTCTCGTGGTGTTATCACGTGATGAGTTTATTGGACTTACCATCTACAACTATTTTACGCTATACCTGACGTCAACTCGGGTTAGTATTATTGTGGGTGCGGGACATTTTCGAGGGCATTACATTACATCCTTCTTTAACTAGGCTAGTCCCTAGCCTATTTTAAGGTCGTAAGGTATCGTAGCTGTATTACCTCAGCAATCTCAATATTGTTTGGTATAGGGTTCGCGTGACGGGTGCTCCACGTAGCTACCTGGTCACGTTCCCTAGCTGCCACCAATGAAATGCTGGGTGTGAAGGGAATTTCATGGTCTCCTGAAATATCCCCAGGCTACCTTTAGGATCAACTTTTCCTGGTACCTGGCGCGGGGTACGAACCTCTGAAGGGAATTTAACCCCCCTAAAAACCCACAGGTTTTGAGATGCCTTGGGTGGGGTTCGAACCCTGGTTAGCGACCCAACCATCACCACCAGGCCCGCGCGCTAACCCACTGTACTACCACGGACGTACTAAAAGTATAGCAACCTTAGTCCGATTTTTAAGAACCAGGTGATAGTCTCGTGGTGTTATCACGTGATGAGTTTATTGGACTTACCATCTACGACTATTTTACGCTATACCTGACGTCAACTCGGGTTAGTATTATTGTGGGTGCGGGACATTTTCGAGGGCATTACAACATCATTTCTACTTATAGTAACCGTACTTAACCTATTTTCTATACTATCGCTATATACCTTACGGACTTCTGGAAACTGTGCCAAATTTTCATTAGTGAAAACGGAAAGAAATTGACTATTTAATGTACTGCACATTTCTAAATCATTTTCTGTCATTTCTCCTATCGAAGTTTTAAGGGGACCAATTACATCTCTAACCTTGGATTTATATAGTTAGTAAAAAGCTTTAGGATTATTTTTTGAGTCATTGGCAACCTTAATTTCATAATTTATTTTTTCTTTCCTAATATCCTTTTTTACCTGTCTTGATAGATTATGATAGTAAGCAAGTAGGTGAATTTCGCCTTTTCTAATTTTTCTATATATTCCTCTCTTTTGTCCTAGAAGATCTAATAGTCTATTATTCATCCATTTGGGTTGGTTCTGTGTTGATCTAAATTTTCTTTTGGGGATGTATTTATTTTGTGCATTGAATACTGACTTGATAAAATTATCGTATGTATCTACCAAGGTTGACGTCTCTTCCTGACGTAAGATGACAGGTGCCTGAGAAGGGCACTCATTTGGACACCTGGATCGACTTAATTTTTTGACCATAGGGTCCGCTAATAGGGCTCTTCTTAACCCACCATAATTGGCTTTTCTAAAGTCAGGTATTAATGTTGTATTCTCTCTGGTATTACCTTTCCATTGTATATTAAAATACACAGAATTGTGGTCACTATTTCCTAGGTGGTCCCCTATCTCTACATTATTTACCATATGTTCATTGTTACTGAAAACTAAATCGAGAATATTATTACCTCTAGTCGGCGTATCTATGAATTGAAATAAAAAACTATCTTGTACTACCTCTATAAACTCCTCAGAATCAGAGTCTCCTATTTTATGCTGCCAATCTATATTTGGAAAATTAAAATCCCCCATAATGCACACATTGCTAAACCTTGATGCCATTTTAATTTCCTCCCATAATGACGTTCCGTCATTTCTACTCATATTTGGCGGTCTATACATAACTCCAATAACTATGGTCTCACTACCTTCGTTAACCTCTACCCAAACACTTTCATTATCGTTATTTATTCTAATACCTGATGTAATACAGCTTTTTAATGAACTCCTGACAAACACTGCTATACCGCCACCCCTCTTACTTGTTCGGTCATATTTAAACAAACTATATCCTGGTATATCAAATTCTTCTAAAAAATGCCTGGTTTCTTTATTAATCCACGTTTCAGTTAGCGCTATTATGTCTATATTTTCTTTGCTAACAAGGGCTCTAAGTTCGTTCATTTTGTTACATAGACTCCTACAGTTTGTGTAATATACTCTCAATTTACTTCTTTTCTTTATACCTAATTTACCTTTGTTTTTAGCGACATTTCCATCTTCCGTTGCACCATCACTACTATCATTTGCATTATAGTCATCATTTTTAGCATGAGACTGAATATCCTTATCGCTTTCGCTTGACGCTAAAATTGTTCCATTTAATCTCTCATTACACAGATGTAAGCATATGACAGACACCAGTATAACACCTCCGTATAGCTAGCCTCACAACAGGGGTGGAGGGGGGGGGGGGACGTGGCTTCATAATATACAGTACTATAACCAACACAGATGTAAGCATATGACAGACACCAGTATAACACCTCCGTATAGCTAGCCTCACAACAGGGGTGGGGGGGGGGGAGACGTGGCCTCATATACAGTACTATAACCAACACAGATGTAAGCATATGACAGACACCAGTATAACACCTCCGTATAGCTAGCCTCACAACAGGGGTGGGGGGGGGGGGAGACGTGGCCTCATATACAGTACTATAACCAACACAGATGTAAGCATATGACAGACACCAGTATAACACCTCCGTATAGCTAGCCTCACAACAGGGGTGGAGGGGGGGGGACGTGGCTTCATGATATACAGTACTATAACCAACACAGATGTAAGCATACGACAGACACCAGTATAACACCTCCGTATAGCTAGCCTCACAACAGGGGTGGAGGGGGGGGGGGGGGGGAACGTGGCCTCATATACAGTACTATAACCAACACAGATGTAAGCATACGACAGACACCAGTATAACACCTCCGTATAGCTAGCCTCACAACAGGGGGGGGGGGGGGGGCCTCATATACAGTACTATAACCAACACAGATGTAAGCATACGACAGACACCAGTATAACACCTCCGTATAGCTAGCCTCACAACAGGGGTGGAGGGGTGGGGGGGGGAACGTGGCCTCATATACAGTACTATAACCAACACAGATGTAAGCATATGACAGACACCAGTATAACACCTCCGTATAGCTAGCCCCACAGGGGGGGGGGGGGGGGGGGGGGGGGACGTGGCCTCATATACAGTACTATAACCAACACAGATGTAAGCATATGACAGACACCAGTATAACACCTCCGTATAGCTAGCCTCACAACAGGGGTGGGGGGGGGGGGGGACGTGGCCTCATATACAGTACTATAACCAACACAGATGTAAGCATACGACAGACACCAGTATAACACCTCCGTATAGCTAGCCTCACAACAGGGGTGGAGGGGGGGGGGGGGGGAACGTGGCCTCATATACAGTACTATAACCAACACAGATGTAAGCATATGACAGACACCAGTATAACACCTCCGTATAGCTAGCCTCACAACAGGGGTGGGGGGGGGGAGACGTGGCCTCATATACAGTACTATAACCAACACAGATGTAAGCATACGACAGACACCAGTGTAACACCTCCGTATAGCTAGCCTCACAACAGGGGTGGGGGACGTGGCCTCATATACAGTACTATAACCAACACAGATGTAAGCATATGACAGACACCAGTATAACACCTCCGTATAGCTAGCCTCACAACAGGGGTGGGGTGGGTGGGGGGGAACGTGGCCTCATATGCAGTACTATACAGATGCAGCTTTTGATTTGGACGCTATTTTGGTGACGTAACTATCAAAGAACGGGATTTTACTACATTTGTTATCATGTGGAAAATTTAGATCCAAAGACCAATCTACAATATTTTTAACATCGTTCTTAACATCAATAACCCCCTAAAATGAAATTAATGAAAGCGTGTGATCCTCCCAGGATATCTTATATAGAACTTACACAATCTAACCATTACACCACCAAGACAGTTATAAGTACAGCACATGACCACGAATAATATCCATTTATCGAATACTGGATATCCATCTGATCATTCACTGGACCCAACTGCACTATGAATACTGGATATCCATCTGATCATTCACTGGACCCAACTGCACTATGAATACTGGATAGCCATCTGATCATTCACTGGACCCAACTGCACTATGAATACTGGATAGCCATCTGATCATTCACTGGACCCAACTGCACTATGAATACTGGATAGCCATCTGATCATTCACTGGACCCAACTGCACTATGAATACTGGATAGCCATCTGATCATTCACTGGACCCAACTGCACTATGAATACTGGATAGCCATCTGATCATTCACTGGACCCAACTGCACTATGAATAGCCTAATGCTTATGCCAGAGGAAACAACATGTTATGGGGTATACAGATCACATAGGACTGACCTCGCTACCAAATATTCCTGACAGATTAACTTGCTCATGTAGTAATGTACACCCTATGTGGTGGATTGTGTTCTTTTATTTAATAATTTTCATTTTAGTAAGCGTTGTTTCCACATAGCGATTTTGATAATTTTATTTGACTTTATATTGTCCTTGTCCCAGTTTTGGTTTGTTTGATTTGCAAGTTTTACATTTTAATTAAACTATTGATATTAGTTTTAACATCGTTCTTAAAAGGGTGACCTGCTTTTCTTTCTCTCCTCTTCTCTCTTTCCCTGGCTTGTATCCATTCGGCCCCATTCAGCCAACTGTTTTAAGACGTTTATCCCCATCCAGGTGTTGATTTCTTCCTGGCGAGCGATAGCGAGCCAGCATTGTTTGGAGAAATCCGGCTGGAGACATTTTCCTATCGAAAATTTTACAAATTTAGCTTGCTGTCAAAACAATATATATATATATGCTGGCGCGCTCCCGCTCGCCAGGAAAATATTGACACCTGGATGGGGATAAACGTCTTAAACCAGTAGGTTGAATGGGGCCGAAAGTATGCAAACCAAGAGAGAGGGAAAGAAAGATAAAACAAAAGCGAGGTGGGGTCTCTTAATAAAACATGAGGCAAAGTTAACACATAAATCACACTACCGTAGTACCATACATTATTGATCGATGCAGGTATTTGCCAGGATATTACAATACTTTGATCCAATGTATCAAGGTAGTATATCAAACAGGTGGTTAAAGATGTCACCGTAGTAAATAAATATGAAAATGGTATCAGATTCAATATATTAAGAAGACGTACCAGACTGGAGCGAAGAGACGATATCCACCCTCTTCCACGGCCGCAGCTACACTGAATAAAAGGTTATCGAGTTCCTTCTTTATACACCTGTACTTAACTCCCATTACACCTGCGTTAATTACAGGTAGTAGACTCAGTGCACACGCACACACTCACCACTCATTCACCAACACACTCACTCTCACTCATTCTCTATCTCTCTCCCTCTCTCTTCCCTTTCAGACTAATTTCTTTCTATACTCTAAAAAAAAAAAACTTTCCTTGTGGGCATTTCCTGACCCATAAGGTTACACTTCATCCTATTTTCCGGTACGGTATTTTAGCCAGAGAGAGAGGAGGGTGAAGAGAGAGCCTTTTACTTTGCTGTCCTATTCTTCTACTATAAACTGCCCCTGTCTAGTAGCATTAAGGCCGGACCACCTAGGGACCACAAGGTCTGTGTGGTCTGAGTATCTATGTCACTCTGTATAACTCTCTCTCTCTTTCTCTAGCACAGATACTCGCAGATGTCGTTCTGGAAAAGGCCTTTTCCTGTGACTCCAGCACTATAGCCTGGTCACCACTACGACGTTGGCTGCGTGTGGTAAGTGCCCTGCAAGTAAACGTTTGCGCCCATCCACACCTTATCTAGACACGATTCACACTTTTTGTTCACAGACACATATTACTAATAGGCAGGATAATAGAATAGCCAGCATCACCACCATGCCAGCTTCAGTGGCACCTGCTGCATGTCTGCCTGCCGAGATCAGAACCTCTCCGGGTGGTCGGGGGCCGGGGAAGTGCTGGAGGGACCTTGGTGACCCTGGTTTCTGGGTCTTCTCCTGGATGACCTAGATGTGTGTGAATTTGTATTTTTGTGTGTGTGTGTTCATTGTTTTATGTTGTGTTGTCCCTATTCTGGCTCTGTCTTTAGTCGGCCACCCCCCCCCCCCCTCAAAAAAAGAGGAAAAGAGGGAAAATAAAATAAAATAAATAGAAAAGTGGGGATTGGGCCTGATTATATAGCATAGATGTATATGTGTTTCCTAGATTCTCCATTTCAGAAGAATCCACAAATATTTGTTTTTGTCTAGCATAACAATTACTGTACTCATTTATACACACACACACACACTCTCTCTCTCTCTCTCTCTTACACACACACACACACACACACACACACACACACGCATGTTAGGCACGTTTTTTTTTCAAAGAGAGAGAGCGGGGGGGGGGACAGGGCTGGGCCACGGCCTTCTATAATTATACAAGGCCTGTGCGATGGGCTAGTGACGTCAGCACTACGTCACACACTTAGGCCATCGGTCTGTGACCTGACTAATAACAAGGCCACCTCAACCAGAGGTGGCCTTGTTATTAGTCAGGTCACAGACAGATGAGCCAAATGTGTGACGAAGTGCTGACGTTACTAGCCCATCCCACGGGCCTTGTATATAGAAGGCCAACTCTACACTGTGTATAAGTGTGATCTTGGCTGGGCAGGTGTGAATCTCTCTGACTCTCTCACTCACTCACAGTCACACTCACTCTAACTCTCACTCTCTCTCTCACTCCCATGTATAATGCACCCCTGCATAAAGATCGTCCAAGGAGAGCCCACCAGATAATTCAATAGCACTTGCACGCACAGTCTATGCCCTTGTATACTTAACCCCTTCTCTACTGTCCATATCCAGCATATTCTGGCTGCTACTAATCGATTCTATTCAGTTTAGGAAGGATCTCTATGAATAATAAGGCTTCGAACTATCTCAGTCAACCCTTTTAACTACCACAGATCCTTCCTAAACTGTATAAAATCGTTTAAATATAGCCAAAGTAAATCTAACAGACGTCGCCGGTACAGGAAGGGTTAAACCATTCTTTACCTTCGTAGCGCTGTTAACACTATCTGGTCCGACGTCTTGGGGGTTATTATGATATTTGGTTTAAATATTATTGAAGATTTGGCTTGCTTTTGTCATTTTCGAGCAATGTACTTTAGTTTGTCCCCTAGGCTAACAAAAACTCCTTCCCAAACTTACTTCAAGCTGAATTTGTTTTCACCCATACCCCCTTCAAGCTAATTAGTTTGTAAATTTTTCGATAGAAAAAATATCCCGGCCGAAGACCTTGAACAGAGTATTATTATTATTATTATAGTAAGAGAGTAGTAAGTAGTGAGTAGTAAGTATTATGTTAGTAGTTAGTGTTTAGTAAGTAGTAAGAGAGTAGTAAGTAGTGAGTAGTAAGTATTATGTTAGTAGTTAGTGTTTAGTAAGTAGTAAGAGAGTAGTAAGTAGTGAGTAGTAAGTATTATGTTAGTAGTTAGTGTTTAGTAAGTAGTAAGAGAGTAGTCAGTAGTGAGTAGTAAGTATTATGTTAGTAGTTAGTGTTTAGTAAGTAGTAAGAGAGTAGTAAGTAGTGAGTAGTAAGTATTATGTTAGTAGTTAGTGTTTAGTAAGTAGTAAGAGAGTAGTAAGTAGTGAGTAGTAAGTATTATGTTAGTAGTTAGTGTTTAGTAAGTAGTAAGAGAGTAGTAAGTAGTGAGTAGTAAGTATTATGTTAGTAGTTAGTGTTTAGTAAGTAGTAAGAGAGTAGTAAGTGTTATGCCCTGTTTTTCTACAGGTTTAACTTGGGTAATGTGAGTTCTAAATTGACTGGGTATATAAGGCTGCATGCACAATACAAGATATGAGGAATAGAGAACACAAAGAAACACATGGTAGCAAGTTACATGATCACGTTTATTGATATACCACTGCAGAATACTTGTGTAAGACAATATAATAGAATTGAACAACACTAGCATAAGTGGATCTGGATGGAGCCTAGTCTCCCACTTCCAACGTTCAGGTATTAATCTTCTGATCACTGGCTTTGATTTCACAGGTTTATATACCGAAGACCATCAATGTTACTTATAGATTCATATTCACTGTTAGATTTATTACTGGTAGCTCTGGTGCACAAGTAGTAGTTCACAGACTAGATTAGACACGCATTTTTAGAGCACGGGAATTCTAGTAACCTCAGGGGGTACTGATCTAAGTTTTATATCCTTGTCTCAGAAATACATAGAACGCAAATCAGTGGGCGAACGTTAGATATCACTAGAGTTTTAATATCTGAATAAGGTAATTACGAGAGTCAAGGTCGCCTGTTAATTAAAGAGCACTGATCACTTAGTACGTCCCAAATGGAATGGTTAAGTATGAATTACACTGGGCAAGGTCTTAGCCACTTCGTAGAAATATTAATTAGTGAATCTAAAACAGCACAGTAATATGTAGTACTGCTAAAGGGAATCTTGGGTAGTATCTGATGGGTCTGGTCCTGGTTATCTTGCGTCCATGATGTTGGGGGCTAACGACTGGTTCCGCGGCCGTCCAGGGGGGCCATATGTGTGAAGTTCTTCAATACGTGGGCAGGTCCTTCTATCCAAATCTGCCACGGAGTCTGCCGGTTCTGGGATCTCACTCCGGAACAACACAAGGGCAGAGCTAGAAATTAACTGCAGGGTAGTGACCCCTGGTTGGTGTCTAGCTTTCAACTGATTTGACTGGGGGCGGGAGTTAGATTTATAGGCTCGGTTCTGGACCCTGTAGACAGTAGGGATCTCGAGTCTTATGGACTTAATTGAGCTCTCAATAGATATGGGGACTAGGTAAGATGGTATTTACTGTTGTGGCACAGGGCGATAGGAAGCCTTTATATTTTCATATAACTGAGCCTTAGTAAGAGGTACTATTTTGGCTATACTGGACGTATTTAGGGGAGAGAGACTGGATCTACTTTGCGAGGAGGATGGGGACAGCTGTGATAGGAGCGTCTCTCTAGATTGTTCAATCTTCATTCTATGGTATAGCTGAGGTGCTAATTTAGTGATCAGAGCATGCAAGAAAGGTAAATGGTTTATTGTGAGTTAATAGAGGTTAGTAAAGGTGTTAGTCATTCATGGTTAGTTCATTGATAGGAAGAATTCCTGTGCTACCTGGCAATGACTCGAAAGTCAAAACAGGGGCCAGGTATACCTCCGCGGGGGTGGGGGTCTCCCTCCTCGGGTGGGCAAAAAGGGGGAGCTGGGCGCCCTCTCTCTGATATAGTCGTCCGGCGGCTGTGGCTAGGGGCTTGCCATATCACCAGTGTTTGTAATAACCCTCTGTGTATGAGACAGATGTGAGTGTCTTTAATACCAAAACCGAAGGTGCCTTAGCTAGCTGGTTTTACTCGGCTGGTTGTTAATTGTAGGGTTTGCTGGATATGGTGGAGACTGGGTTGCTAACTCTGCCACATTTATCTGGAAGTATGGCAATAGAAGTTAGTTACTGGCGGGGCGGCTAGCCTCGCACCGACGACCATTGGGTGCAGGGTTGTGAATGTGTTGTAAGAGAATAGATGGCATGCAAGGGGCTAGTAAAGTTCTAATGTTGTTCTGGCCTACTAAGTGAAGGTAGGCTGGATAGGAGTATATATATAAAAGGTTGGAGAGCGTTAGTAACGGACAATTCAAGGATCTTCAAGAGGTATGAGAGAGAGGCTAGGTCGGACAAGAGTCGAGAAGCGCGGGTGTCTTAATGAGAGGGGGGGGGGAGTTCAAGGGCTACAGGGAAATTTTGCCCCTAAGGTCCCTGGGCGTGGGGGTGGCATTAGGCTACAATTGATATGGAAGTTTGAAAAGGCAGTAGAATACGTTAGCCAAATGCTACCGGGGAATGCAACTATGGGGTGGTATATGAGTCTGGAAAAGATAGAGTTATGTGATCAGTCAGAGGGTTATGGATACTATTAGTTGGCCCTGGGAACTGCGTTTTCTATTAAATATAAAATACCACCCACAGCGGCAGTTCGTAGGGGTACTTAGTTATTGTTTCGGGGTACTTATGACAGATACTGGTAACCAGGTTATCTTATACAATCTCTGGTTGGGGTAAGAGGTGTAAGACACAAAATAAATTGGCGTAGTGTGGGCTGTGGATACGAAGGAGGCAAGGGGAAGACGTATGACAATTGTGGAAAGTAAATGGAAAAAGGTGAACACAATGGCGGATAAAAATACTTAACCTAAGGATTGCATACATAGATTTATGGGGCGATGGGTCTTCAGAAGCTTAGTCTGGCAAGACAAGATGTTAGGGAATGTTAATATTAATACTTAGTTACTAGAGGAACAGTGCAAGGGGCGACTGGGCACGGGTTACATATATCTATACTCGTCATGGAAAATGATATACGAGGTCTAGGGACAGCGTGGGTGTTTTAACTTCTAAGATATATAACATCTACTTCTCGGATGCAAGAACATACATAGATATAATTATGGCTGTCTGATGTGTTGGCATTGGCTCAACGTCGGGACAGGCATGGGTGTTTTTAATATGAATGTATATTCCTGTTCATCATCTTTGTAGTTAGGAGTGTAGGACACGAGGGGGTTAGTGTACGTGAGGTGTGGAAAATGGTCAGTTTTAGAAAAGGTAAATGGGTGTGTCCTGGAGCTGTTTAGCCCTGCGGCTTGGGCTGTCTGAAATGGCTGGCTCGGTCAGCTGGTCCTTTCGTTCTGTGGACCTTTCCTTTGGTGTTTCTGTGTGGTGTTCGTTCATGGCTTCTGTGGTGGGCTTCTCGTTCTGGGGCATTTTAGTAAGTAGTGAGTAGTAAGTATTATGTTAGTAGTTAGTGTTTAGTAAGTAGTAAGAGAGTAGTAAGTAGTGAGTAGTAAGTATTATGTTAGTAGTTAGTGTTTAGTAAGTAGTAAGAGAGTAGTAAGTAGTGAGTAGTAAGTATTATGTTAGTAGTTAGTGTTTAGTAAGTAGTAAGAGAGTAGTAAGTAGTGAGTAGTAAGTATTATGTTAGTAGTTAGTGTTTAGTAAGTAGTAAGAGAGTAGTAAGTAGTGAGTAGTAAGTATTATGTTAGTAGTTAGTGTTTAGTAAGTAGTAAGAGAGTAGTAAGTAGTGAGTAGTAAGTATTTTGTTAGTAGTTAGTGTTTAGTAAGTAGTAAGAGAGTAGTAAGTAGTGAGTAGTAAGTATTATGTTAGTAGTTAGTGTTTAGTAAGTAGTAAGAGAGTAGTAAGTATTATGTTAGTAGTTAGTGTTTAGTAAGTAGTAAGAGAGTAGTAAGTAGTGAGTAGTAAGTATTTTGTTAGTAGTTAGTGTTTAGTAAGTAGTAAGAGAGTAGTAAGTGAGTAGTAAGTATTATGTTAGTAGTTAGTGCAGTAGTTAGTGTTTAGTAAGTAGTAAGAGAGTAGTAAGTAGTGAGTAGTAAGTATTATGTTAGTAGTTAGTGTTTAGTAAGTAGTAAGAGAGTAGTAAGTAGTGAGTAGTAAGTATTATGTTAGTAGTTAGTGTTTACATAAGAACATAAGAACATAAGAAAATGGGAGTCTGCAGAAAGCCGATTGGCCCAAGCAAGGCAGATCCCTGTCCCACACAACCCCAATTACAAAGCCCAATTATAGGCTCAATACTCTAATACCCTGAGGATCATCTTACCAAAACGGTTAGAGATTAACGTAGGATTACGGGGGTCTGCAGAGCGCTGATTGGCCCAACCCGGCTGATCCCCCCCTTCACACCCAACCCTTCTCGTCCATATGCTTATCCAATTTTATCTTAAAGCTCCCTATCGTTCTTAAGAACATAAGAAAATGGGAGTCTGCAGAAAGCCGATTGGCCTAAGCAAGGCAGATCCCTGTCCCACACAACCCCAATTCAATTACAAAGCCCAATTATAGGCTTCACACTCTAATACCCTGAGGGTCATCTTACCAAAACGGTTAGAGATTAACGCAGGATTATGGGGGTCTGCAGAGCGCTGATTGGCCCAACCCAGCTGATCCCCCTTCACACCCACCCCTTCTCGTCCATATGCTTATCCAATTTTATCTTAAAGCTCCCTACAGTTTTAGATCCCACTATAGCACTTGGTAGTCCATTCCACCCATCTACAACTCTGTTACCAAACCAATATTTGCCTATATCTTTTCTGAAACGAAATTTATCTAATTTGAAACCATTGGTACGAGTTCTTTCGCTATCACTGAGCTTTAGTACATTTGTCATGTCCCCTTTGTTAATCCCACTAACCCACTTGAACACCTCTATCATATCCCCTCTAACTCTGCGTCTCTCTAACGAATGTAAACCTAATTTCTTCAACCTTTCTTCATACGAAAGATTTCTAATATTATGGATCATTTTTGTCATTCTACGCTGTACTCTCTCCAATGAATCTATGTCCATTCTGTAATAAGGACACCAAAATTGGACAGCATAATCCATATGGGGTCTCACTAATGACAAGTAAAGTTTTAAGATAACATCAGCAGTTCTGTTACTCACACTCCTAGAGATGAACCCGAGAATCCTGTTTGCCTTATTACGAACGCTTATACACTGTTTTCTAGGCTTCAAATCATTGCTAACAAACACACCAAGATCTTTCTCACAGTCTGAATTTTCTAATTCTAAATTAGCTAGTTTATATTTAACATTTGTTTGCATCTTCCCTATCTTTAATACCTTGCATTTGTCAATGTTAAACTTCATCTGCCAATTTACTGACCATTCATGTAAGGTATCTAGATCCCTTTGGAGGCACTCTATATCGCTATCTGAATCAATTGATCTCCCTATTTTAGTATCGTCTGCGAATTTACTTATCCTACTAGTTATACCTAAATCTAGGTCATTTATGTATATAAGAAACAACAGGGGACCTAATACCGATCCCTGGGGGACACCACTTTTGACTGCTCCCCATTCTGACTTGGTACCATTTATGCTGACTCTCTGCTTCCTACCAATTAGCCATGACTTAATCCATCCTAACAACGCCCCACCTATTCCATGTGCCTCAACCTTTCTCATCAATCTTTCATGAGGGACTCTGTCGAAAGCTTTACTGAAATCTAAATATATAATATCATATGACTTGTCATTATCTACTGCTTCATATACCTCTGAGAAAAAACTAAGCAAATTAGTAAGGCAAGACCGTCCCTGAGTGAATCCATGCTGAGAAGAATTGATTAAGTTAAATGTTTCTAAGTGGTTTCTCATTTTCCTAGCAATAATTGACTCTAGTAGCTTTCCTATGATTGAAGTGAGACTAATGGGACGGTAATTGGATGCTATTGATTTATCACCTTTTTTGAAGATCGGAACTACATTTGCAAGCTTCCAAGCTTCTTGAACTATACCTGTTTCTAATGACTTGTTAAATAGAAATGTTAATGGGTAACTTAACTCATCTCTGCATTCTTTTAATACTCTAGCATATACCTCATCAGGACCAGGCGATTTATGAGGTTTCAGTCTGTCAATTTCCTTAAGCACATCATTTCTACTTATAGTAACCGTACTTAACCTATTATCTATACTATCGCTGTATACCTTACGGACTTCTGGAAACTGTGCCAAATTTTCATTAGTGAAAACGGAAAGAAATTGACTATTTAATGTACTGCACATTTCTAAATCATTTTCTGTCATTTCTCCTATCGAAGTTTTAAGGGGACCAATTACATCTCTAACCTTGGATTTATATAGTTGGTAAAAAGCTTTAGGATTATTTTTTTAGTCATTGGCAACCTTAATTTCATAATTTCTTTTTTCTTTACTAATATCCTTTTTTACCTGTCGTGATAGATTCTGATAGTAAGCAAGTAGGTGAATTTCGCCTTTTTTAATTTTTCTATATATTCTTCTCTTTTTTCCTAGAAGATCTAATAGTCTATTATTCATCCATTTGGGTTGGTTCTGTGTTGATCTAAATTTTCTTTTGGGGATATATTTATTTTGCGCATTGAATACTGACTTGATAAAATTATCGTATGTATCTACCAAGTTTGACGTCTCTTCCTGACTTAAGATGACAGGTGCCTGAGAAAGGATACACTCATTTGGACACCTGGATCGACTTAATTTTTTGACCATAGGGTCCGCTAACAGGGCTTCTCTTAACCCACCATAATTGGCTTTTCTGAAGTCAGGTATTAATATTGTATTCTCTCTGATATTACCTTTCCATTGTATATTAAAATAGACAGAATTGTGATCACTATTTCCTAGGTGGTCCCCGATTTCTACACTATTTATCATATGTTCATTGTTACTGAAAACTAAATCGAGAATATTTTCACCTCTAGTCGGCGTATCTATGAATTGAGATAAAAAAACTATCTTGAACTACCTCAATAAACTCCTTTGAATCAGAGTCTCCTATTTGTTGCTGCCAATCTATATTAGGGAAATTAAAATCCCCCATAATGCACACGTTGCTAAGCCTTATGCTATTTTAATTTCCTCCCATAATGATGTTCCGTCATTTCTACTCATATTTGGCGGTCTATACATAACTCCAATAACTAAAGTCTCACTACCTTCGTTAACTTCTACCCAAACACTTTCATTTTCATTATTTACTCTAATACCTGATTTAGTACAGCTTTTTAATGAACTCCTGACAAACACTGCTATACCGCCGCCCCTCCTACTTGTTCGGTCATATTTAAACAAACTATATCCCGGTATATCAAACTCTGCTAAAAAATGCCTGGTTTCTGTATTAATCCATGTTTCAGTTAGCGCTATTATGTCTATATTTTCTTTGCTAACCAGTGCTCTAAGTTCGTTCATTTTGTTACATAAACTCCTGCAATTTGTATAATAAACCCTCAAACTATTACTTGTATTTGCAACTATTTTTCTATTGTTTTTAACTAATTTATTTTTACCTGTTGAACTACTGGACCTAGACGGAAAAGCTACGCTATCAGAATGTTCGTTATTACTATCAATTTCATGTGGCTGGGATTCTATTTTACTTACTCACCTATGGTTTATTAACAAAACCCCGCAACAAACTTGTCGAGTGAGCTGGCTAAGGTCGAAACTCCTAGTCGAGAGAGATGTACTCCATCCTGGGCATACAGTTCATCCTTACCGTAGAAGAGGGTCCAGTTATCCAGGAATGGAATAGTATTTGCCTTGCAATACTTCTCCAGCCGGCTATTTACACCAATAGCCCTGGAGGACCATTCCTTCCTTACCCCTCTTCTTGGTAGGATACTGTGTACCACAGGAACTCCACCCTTCTCCTTGATCCTCTCCAACATTTCCTGGTATGTGGTGAGCAACTCCTCAGTCCTGCATTTCCAAATGTCGTTGCTCCCTGCGTTGAGGAAGATGATGGGGTCCTCTCCACTCGCTTCCATGACACCATCTAGCTTTTCTGCCACCTTCTCGACTCCGGCACCAGGCAGACAGACAACTTTACCAACATGTGTGTTAGTAGCCCTACCAAGGTATTTAACCATTGAATCCCCTACAATTAAAATAGACTTAGCTGTTTTCTGTTGACGGCCTGTAGCAGAAGTAGTAGCAGCAGAAGTAGCTGCAGATTTCCTCCCCTCTCCTCTCACTGCCCCGCTGTAAGACGGGTCATCTCCTTCCTCCTTTCCCCCTTCACTGCCATCACACTCGTCATCCAGGGCGCTATACTTGTTTTTAACAGTCACATACTGCATCTGGAAGGTTAATTTCATTCCTCTTGAAGATGCCACCTTACAGGAAGAGTCCGGGTTTCCTACACCAGTGGCATTTTTGTTTTCCTCAAATGCCATCTTCAATGCTAAGTTCTCGTCCTTGAGAGATTGGACCTCGAGCTCAACATTCTCCAGCCTCTCTTGCAAAGCAAGACAAAGCTGGAGAACATGGGAAGAGGTGACAATCTCATCAGCACAACCCATCACTAGGAATGTTCACCTCACTAGGGGATAAACAGGTATGTCACGAGCGGTCACTGGGTACGTCCTCACTGGTCAAAGGTCAGGAGCCTACTGGGCCTTACTGGTTTAGTAAGTAGTAAGAGAGTAGTAAGTAGTGAGTAGTAAGTGAGTAGTAAGTATTATGTTAGTAGTTAGTGTTTAGTAAGTAGTAAGAGAGTAGTAAGTAGTGAGTAGTAAGTATTATGTTAGTAGTTAGTGTTTAGTAAGTAAGAGAGTAGTAGTAGTGAGTAGTAAGTATTTTGTTAGTAGTTAGTGTTTAGTAAGTAGTAGGAGAGTAGTAAGTAGTGAGTAGTAAGTATTATGTTAGTAGTTAGTGTTTAGTAAGTAGTAAGAGAGTAGTAAGTAGTGAGTAGTAAGTATTATGTTAGTAGTTAGTGTTTAGTAAGTAGTAAGAGAGTAGTAAGTGAGTAGTAAGTATTATGTTAGTAGTTAGTGTTTAGTAAGTAGTAAGAGAGTAGTAAGTAGTGAGTAGTAAGTATTATGTTAGTAGTTAGTGTTTAGTAAGTAGTAAGAGAGTAGTAAGTAGTGAGTAGTAAGTATTATGTTAGTAGTTAGTGTTTAGTAAGTAGTAAGAGAGTAGTAAGTAGTGAGTAGTAAGTATTATGTTAGTAGTTAGTGTTTAGTAAGTAGTAAGAGTAGTAAGTAGTGAGTAGTAAGTATTATGTTAGTAGTTAGTGTTTAGTAAGTAGTAAGAGAGTAGTAAGTAGTGAGTAGTAAGTATTATGTTAGTAGTTAGTGTTTAGTAAGTAGTAGGAGAGTAGTGAGTAGTAAGTATTATGTTAGTAGTTAGTGTTTAGTAAGTAGTGAGTAGTAAGTGAGTAGTAAGTATTATGTTAGTAGTTAGTGTTTAGTAAGTAGTAAGAGAGTAGTAAGTAGTGAGTAGTAAGTATTATGTTAGTAGTTAGTGTTTAGTAAGTAGTAAGAGAGTAGTAAGTAGTGAGTAGTAAGTATTATGTTAGTAGTTAGTGTTTAGTAAGTAGTAAGAGAGTAGTAAGTAGTGAGTAGTAAGTGAGTAGTAAGTATTATGTTAGTAGTTAGTGTTTAGTAAGTAGTAAGAGAGTAGTAAGTAGTGAGTAGTAAGTGAGTAGTAAGTATTATGTTAGTAGTTAGTGTTTAGTAAGTGATAGTAAGTGTTAGTAAGTGATAGTAAGTGATAGTAAGTATTATGTTAGTAGTTAGTGTTTAGTAAGTAGTAAGAGAGTAGTAAGTAGTGAGTAGTAAGTATTATGTTAGTAGTTAGTGTTTAGTAAGTAGTAAGAGAGTAGTAAGTAGTGAGTAGTAAGTATTATGTTAGTAGTTAGTGTTTAGTCTGTAGTAAGAGAGTAGTAAGTAGTGAGTAGTAAGTATTATGTTAGTAGTTAGTGTTTAGTAAGTAGTAAGAGAGTAGTAATTTTTTTTTGTTTTTTTTTGTTTTTTTTCTATGTGATTGAGGGAGGCAAAAGGCATAACTGCCTATAGCGAGTGCCTCCCCCATAGTTGAAAGAGTGACAGGGCCAAAATCAAGGGACGTTCGAGCCAAAATGCCTGGACACACGGAGTTTGAAGCAATTTAAGTCATAGGAAGAGGGAAAGACTGATTCTGGGAGAGAGTTCCAGAGCGCAGCTGTTGAGTAAAAGAAAGTTTGAGAGTAACGTTTCACTCTTGGGTTGGAGAGTTGCACAGAGTAGGGGTGGGATTGAGTTGCAAGACGGGTACCACGTGCCCTACGTAAAGGAGGTGGTATGCACTGGGATAGCTCTGAGGAACACTGATTATTATAGTAGCGATAGAATAGCGAGAGAGATGCAACATTGCGGCGGAGAGAGAGATTGCAGAGAGTTGCTGAGTGGACGGGAGTTAATGATACGAAAGGCCTTCCTTTCAACTTTGTCTAGGAGAGCAGTGTGAGAGGAACCTCCCCACACATGTGAACAATACTCAATACAAGGGCGCACTATGCCCCTGTACAGAGCAAGAAGCTGTGCAGGGGAAAAGAACCCCCTAAGGCGGTTGAGCACACCCAGCTTCTGGGAGGCTGCCTTAGCAAGACTGGTAATATGGTCCTTCCAAATGAGAGCAGAAGAAAAAGAGACACCAAGAATATTGAGAGAAGATGAAGGGTTGATTTTTGTATTGTTGAAGAATAAGGGATAGTCCGCTGGGAGATCCTGATGGGTAGATAGATGGAGAAATTGGATTTTGGAAGCATTAAAGTTAACAAGGTTTTCTCTGCCCCAATTGGAAATAGTATTTAGATCAGAATTTAAGAGTTCTATGGCTTCATTACGTTTGTCGTTGAGGGATTGCTGGCTGGGGCGTTCTGAAAAACTAATGGAGTAGTGCAAGGTTGAGTCATCTCCGTATGAATGGATGGGAATTAAGGTACAGTTAAGGAGATCATTTATAAAAATTAGAAAGAGAATAGGAGATTGGACAGAGCCCTGAGGAACACCGGAGTTTATAGGGTGAGGAAGTGAACAATGGCCGTCCACAACCGCGGCTATGGAACGGCCGGAAAGGAAATTAGAGACAAAGGCACAGATGGAGGGATAGAAACCGAAGGAGGGTAGTTTAGAAATTAAAGATTTATGCCAGACTCTATCGAAGGCTTTCGATATGTCTAGTGCAATAGAAAAAGTCTCACCGAAGTCCCGAAAGGAGGATGACCAAGAGTTAGTAAGATATGAAAGAAGATCACCTGTAGAGGGACCCTTAAGGAAGCCATACAGGCGATCTGAGAGCAGATTATGAGAAGAGAAATGCTTAAGAAATTTGGAAGCAAGAATAGTTTCAAAAACTTTAGAAAGACAAGAGATAAGAGCAATTGGACGATAGTTGGAGGGTTGAGAGCGGTCACCCTTCTTTGGGACAGGTTGAATGTGAGCAAACTTCCAGCATGAAGGGAAGACGTTAGAGGATAGACAGAGACGAAAGAGTTTGCCTAGGCAGTGAGTAGTAAGTATTATGTTAGTAGTTAGTGTTTAGTAAGTAGTAAGAGAGTAGAAAGTAGTGAGTAGTAAGTATTATGTTAGTAGTTAGTGTTTAGTAAGTAGTAAGAGAGTAGTAAGTAGTGAGTAGTAAGTATTATGTTAGTAGTTAGTGTTTAGTAAGTAGTAAGAGAGTAGTAAGTAGTGAGTAGTAAGTGAGTAGTAAGTATTATGTTAGTAGTTAGTGTTTAGTAAGTAGTAAGTAGTGAGTAGTAAGTATTATGTTAGTAGTTAGTGTTTAGTAAGTAGTAAGTAGTGAGTAGTAAGTGAGTAGTAAGTATTATGTTAGTAGTTAGTGTTTAGCAAGTAGTAAGAGAGTAGTAAGTAGTGAGTAGTAAGTATTATGTTAGTAGTTAGTGTTTAGTAAGAGAGTAGTAAGTAGTGAGTAGTAAGTATTATGTTAGTAGTTAGTGTTTAGTAAGTAGTAAGAGAGTAGTAAGTAGTGAGTAGTAAGTATTATGTTAGTAGTTAGTGTTTAGTAAGTAGTAAGAGAGTAGTAAGTAGTGAGTAGTAAGTATTATGTTAGTAGTTAGTGTTTAGTAAGTAGTAAGAGAGTAGTAAGTAGTGAGTAGTAAGTATTATGTTAGTAGTTAGTGTTTAGTAAGTAGTAAGTAGTGAGTAGTAAGTGAGTAGTAAGTATTATGTTAGTCGGTAGTGTTTAGTAAGTAGTAAGAGAGTAGTAAGTAGTGAGTAGTAAGTATTATGTTAGCAGTTAGTGTTTAGTAAGTAGTAAGAGAGTAGTGAGTAGTAAGTATTATGTTAGTAGTTAGTGTTTAGTAAGTAGTAAGAGAGTAGTAAGTAGTGAGTAGTAAGTATTATGTTAGTAGTTAGTGTTTAGTAAGTAGTAAGAGAGTAGTAAGTAGTGAGTAGTAAGTATTATGTTAGCAGTTAGTGTTTAGTAAGTAGTAAGAGAGTAGTAAGTAGTGAGTAGTAAGTATTATGTTAGTAGTTAGTGTTTAGTAAGTAGTAAGAGAGTAGTAAGTAGTGAGTAGTAAGTATTATGTTAGTAGTTAGTGTTTAGTAAGTAGTAAGAGAGTAGTAAGTAGTGAGTAGTAAGTGAGTAGTAAGTATTATGTTAGTAGTTAGTGTTTAGTAAGTAGTAAGAGAGTAGTAAGTAGTGAGTAGTAAGTATTATGTTAGTAGTTAGTGTTTAGTAAGTAGTAAGAGAATAGTAAGTAGTGAGTAGTAAGTATTATGTTAGTAGTTAGTGTTTAGTAAGTAGTAAGTAGTGAGTAGTAAGTGAGTAGTAAGTATTATGTTAGTCGTTAGTGTTTAGTAAGTAGTAAGAGAGTAGTAAGTAGTGAGTAGTAAGTATTATGTTAGTAGTTAGTGTTTAGTAAGTAGTAAGAGAGTAGTAAGTAGTGAGTAGTAAGTATTATGTTAGTAGTTAGTGTTTAGTAAGTAGTAAGAGAGTAGTAAGTGAGTAGTAAGTATTATGTTAGTAGTTAGTGTTTAGTAAGTAGTAAGAGAGTAGTAAGTAGTGAGTAGTAAGTATTATGTTAGTAGTTAGTGTTTAGTAAGTAGTAAGAGAGTAGTAAGTAGTGAGTAGTAAGTATTATGTTAGTAGTTAGTGTTTAGTAAGTAGTAAGTATTTAGTAGGTAGTTAGTAAGTAGTAAGGCTTAAGTAAGTAACACGTATTTAGTAAGTAGTAAGTATTAAATATTTAGTGAGTATTAAGTAGTAAGTAAGTAGTAAGGCTTAAGTAAGTAACACGTATTTAGTAAGTAGTAAGTATTAAATATTTAGTGAGTATTAAGTAGTAAGTAAGTAGTAAGTAAGAAGTAAGTAGTAGTAGTATTAAGTAAGTAGTAAGTCTAAAGTAAGTAATAAGTAAGTATTAAGTATTTAATATTTAGTAAGTATTACGTATTAAGTAAGAGGTAAGTACGGTAGTAGTAGTATCAAGTAAGTAGTAAGTTGTAGTAGTATCAAGTAAGTAGTAAGTAGTAGTAGTATCAAGTAAGTAGTAAGTAGTAGTAGTATCAAGTAAGTAGTAAGTAGTAGTAGTATCAAGTAAGTAGTAAGTAGTAGTAGTATCAAGTAAGTAGTAAGTAGTAGTAGTATCAAGTAAGTAGTAAGTAGTAGTTGTGACGCCTCCCGGCGCTAGCAGAATGGTTGCGTGGGGCATTGCAGCTCGCTAGCGCTCGCCAGGATGGGGGGATGGGCTACAGTTGTCCTAGAATGATCTGCTTTATGTTATTAGTGTCGTGTTGCCACAGACAGTCTAGAAATGGTATTTTTTTTGGTCTGTGACTGCGCCTTGTATTTTATATTTGCTATAATATAAATGTTGCTTGTGTGAGAGGCGAGCGAGAGAGGGTGACGGGGTACACCTGGCAGTGGGGCGAGCTATCAAGCGGCCCGCTTGGGCGCTGACGGTGTTGGCGGCCGGGTGGTCAACTAGTCCCTGCTCATCGCGGCCTCGTGTTTTTTTACCAGCTCAGAGCTGGCCTGACACGCGTATCGTCTACATCCTTTGCAATTCTGTCCCCCATACTCGCCACTTTGCATACTATTTCTCTCTCTCGACTTCTCCTTTCTCATTCTCTAATCTTTATTAAACTCAACATCCCTTCTGGTTTCAGCATAGACGTTCACCGTCGGCCAGTCGTGTTGTACGCGAAGCTCTCAGATATTTCTATGTATTAGGCTTTAATGAGGTTTGGAGAGACGGACTTTTCCGTGTGTGTCCTCTCTCGGGAAGGTTGTAGACCGGTATATGTCTCCCTGGCAGGGTGTTGAGTGATTCTGCTTAGTTATTTAAAGCTAGACTAGGGGTAAGGTTACTGTGTCGTTGTCTCCGATGTGTGCAGTGTTAGCTAAGCCCTGCACGACATCGACAGGTACTGTGGGAGCCTAAGTTGTCTTTGGGTGGGTTTACTTGCGAGCACAGTGCTGTGGTGTGAGAGGGCCATAGCCTATCCCTCACAACATAGTGCTGCCTCTTTGTGTTAACTTCTGAGGGATCGCCAGGATAGAACTAGGTACTAGAGACCTAGATATATCAAGAGAGCATCCTCGTCATATAACGTAATCTTCATTATACCACCTTCGGACAACGTTATTCTACGAGCCGCATGCTCACCCATTGTTGCCCTGCCTTGATACCCCAGCTAGACTTTATTAACCGAGCAGACACTGGTTAGAGATAAGCCCCCATTATTATATGTATGCCACATTATTATTCACTGCACTTTTGAGCCGAGGTTGTTGTTGAGTTGCACAACCCTAGTAGGCTGTTGCGTTGTGTCACGAAGCATTTCTTTAGTTGTCGAGGATTACTACCTTTGCGCAGTCTTTATTATTCGCCTGCCTATTATTACTATATGTCCTAGCATTTATTGTGACCCGTATTCTGCATTATAATTGTTCAAGATTCTTTACGAACATCTTCCCAGCATCAGACTTATTTCAGAAGTTTCCAGGTGATGTTGCAGGACTAGCATTGCACTTTCTTTAATACAGGAGTGCCAGTTATTTGAGTATCTACCGTAACGTTAATTAATCACGTTACTTATCTTTTCTTTGTGTAACCTAACGAGTAATCTTTTACTGTTTGAGAATAGGCTGTTTCATCGAGCGTCAGCCTAGTGTGTGTGCACCAGTTACCGAATCATAGGATACCTCGTTGTCCAGGCACGACTCAGGGCGGTAATGGTGTTTTTGTTTTCCAGTGTTTAAGGCAGGGGTTGGATCTAGTGTTACCGTTGTTGCATTTTTTTCCATTATCTAGTCCAATGTTGAAGAGCCCTGTGTCTTTGAGAACCTGGATCGTAACATAGTAGTATCAAGTAAGTAGTAAGTAGTATGTAGTAAGTAACTAGTAAGTAAATATTAACCCATTCAGTACCGGTGCCGTCCTTTTAACTTTATTCTGGCTACTATTAGACTATTAATAATTCATTATAAAAAGGGTCTCCAGCAATCAACAGGCTTCGGACTAACTAACTTAACCCTTTATACTACCACAGATCCTTCTGGAACTGCACACAATCGTCTAAATATAGCTAGAATACAAATTAATAAGACGTCGACGGTACAGAAGGGGTTAAGGGGGTACTGCTTGGTTTTTGGTCTATTTATTCATTTAATAATTAATTTTTTAGTTTCCTCGCTAGACCTCCATCAAGCTTAGAAAAGTAACCTCTAGATCCCCTTACAAGTTAAATTTGTAAATTTTTCGGTAGAAAAATGTTCCTGCCGAAGGCCGGTTCCTTCTAAAATTAGAGACTCGCTATCGCTCGCCAGGAAAAAATCAACACGTATAGTGCACGAAACGTCTTAAAATGGACAACGAAATGGGGAAAAAGGTGTTAAAGTCGCCAAACTAATGGGCTGAACGTCCTTTTAATCTGAAAACTAATGGGGCTAAACATGAAGAAGAAGGGGGACCAGAAAAACGATCCATCTCCCCTTAATTATCAAGTAACGGGGTGTTATTTTATATATTTATTTCTGTGATCATGTAGAATTTATCACCAAAGACCAAAATGTATAAGCTGAACCAGTATTGCCGTGTGTTCATTGTTTTCTGTTGTGTTGTCCCTATTCTGGCTCTGTCTTGAGTCGGCCACCCCCCCCCCCAAAAAAAAAAAATAAAAAAAAAATAAAAAAAATAAAAAAAATAAAAAAAAATAATAAATAAAATAAAATACAAAAATGAAAAGTGGAGATTGGGCCTGAGTATATAGATAAATAGTATTGCCGAATGGTCATCATGGGTATGGAGGTATTGGAGTGTGGAGGGGGGCTAATGACACCTAGGTTATCAATATGGCGCAGGTAGTTGGCCGATCTCTGTTATTATAGGGTCTCTTGGTGAGGGGCGTGGTAATGGCTTCAAGGATAATGCAACAAGTAGACCATTTCCACCAGTAGACGATTTCAACCATTTCAACCAGTAGCCCATTCCAACAAGTAGACCATTTCAACCAGTAGACAAATTCAACTAGTAGACCATTTCAACCAGGAAACCATTTAAACCAGTAGACCATTTCAACCAGTAGACCATTTCAACCAGTAGACCATTTCAACCAGTAGACCATTTCAACCAGTAGTCCATTTCAACCAGTAGACCATTTCCACCGAGTAGACCATTTCAACCAGTAGTCCATTTCAACCAGTAGACCATTTCAACCAGTAGACCATTTCAACCAGTAGACCATTTCAACCAGTAGACCATTTCAACCAGTAGACCATTTCAACCAGTAGGCCATTTCAACCAGTAGACCATTTCAACCAGTAGGCCATTTCAACCAGTAGACCATTTCAACCAGTAGACCATTTCAACCAGTAGACCATTTCAACCATTTCAACCAGTAGATCATTTCAACCAGTAGACCATTTCAACCAGTAGACCATTTCAACCAGTAGACCATTTCAACCAGTAGACCATTTCAACCAGTAGACCATTTCAACCAGTAGACCATTTCAACCAGTAGAACCATTTCACCAGTAGGCCATTTCAACCAGTAGACCATTTCAACCAGTAGACCATTTCAACCAGTAGACCATTTCAACCAGTAGACCATTTCAACCAGTAGACCATTTCAACCAGTAGACCATTTCCACCAGTAGACCATTTCCACCAGTATAGACCATTTCAACCAGTAGACCATTTCAACCAGTAGACCATTTCAACCGGTAGATCATTTTAACCAGCAGACCAATTCAACAAGTAGACCATTTCAACCAGTATACCATTCCAGCCAGTAGATCATTCCAACCGATAGACCGTTTCAACCAGTAGACCATTTCAACCAGTAGACCATTTCAACCAGTAGACCATTTCAACCAGTAGACCATTTCAATCAGTAGACCATTTTCCAGTAGACCATTTCAACCGTCAGACCATTTCAACCAGTAAACCATTTCAACAGTAGACCATTTCAACCAGTAGACCATTTCAACCACCAATAGGCCATTTCAACCAGTAGACCATTTCAACCAGTAGACCATTTCAACCAGTGCCAGTTTAACCAGTAGACCATTTCCATCAGTAGACCATTTCAACCAGTACCAGTTGGCCATTTTAACCAGACCATTTCAATCAGTAGGCCATTTCAACCAGTAGACCATTTCCACCAGTAGGCCATTTCAACCAGTACACCATTTCAACCAGTAGGCCATTTCAACCAGTAGGCTATTTCCACCAATATACCATTTCCACCAGTAGACCATTTCAACCAGTAGGCCATTTCCACCAATATACCATTTCAATCAGTAGACCATTTCAACCAGTAGACCAGAGTACCAGTAGGCCATTTCAACCAGTAGACCAGAGTACCAGTAGACTATTTCAACCAGTAGACCATTTCAACCAGTAGGCCATTTCAACCAGTAGACCATTTCAACCAGTAGGCTATTTCCACCAATATACCATTTCAACCAGTAGGCTATTTCCACAGTAGACCATTTCACCAGAACCATTTCAACCGGTAGACCATTTCCACCGGTAGACCATTTCCACCGGTAGACCATTTCAGCTGGTAGACCATTTCAACCAGTAGACCATTTCAACCAGTAGACCATTTCAACCAGTAGACCATTTCAACCAGTAGACCATTTCAACCAGTAGACCATTTCAACCAGTAGACCATTTCAACCAGTAGACCATTTCAACCAGTAGACCATTTCAACCAGTAGACCATTCAACCAGTAGACCATTTCAACCAGTAGACCATTTCAACCAGTAGACCTCAACCAGTAGGCCATTTCAACCAGTAGACCATTTCAACCAGTAGACCTCTTCAACCAGTAGACCATTTCGACTAGTAGACCATTTCGACTAGTAGAACATTTCCAAGCAGTAGACCATTTCCAACCAGTAGACCCATTTAACCAGACCCATTTCAACCAGTTAGAACCATTTCAACCAGTAGACCATCAACCAGTATCATATCAACCAGTAGACCATTTCAACCAGAAGACCATTTCAACTAGTAGGCCATTTCAACCAGTAGACCATTTAAACCGTAAGACCGTTTCAACCATATAACCATTTCAACCAGTAGACCATTTCCAACCAGTAGACCATTTCCAACCAGTAGACCATTTCGACCAGAAAACCATTCAAACCAGTAGACCATTTCAACCAGTAGACCATTTCAATCAGTAGACCATTTCAATCAGTAGACCATTTCAACCAGTAGACCATTTCAACCAGTAGACCATTTCAACCAGTAAACCATTCCAACCAGTGGCCCATTCCACCCAGAAGACCATTTCACCCAGTAGACTATTTCAACCAGTAGATTCCAACCAGTAGACCTTTTCACCCAGTAAGCCATATCAGCCATTTCAAACCAAGTGGCCATTTCAACCAGTAGACCATTTTAGCCAGTAGACCATTTCAACCAGTACACCATTTCAACCAGTACACCATTTCTACCAGTAGACCATTTCAACCAGTAGACCATTTCAACCAGTGAGCTATTGGAACCAGTAGACCATTTCAACCAGTAGACCATTTCGACCAGTAGACCATTTCCAACCAGTAGACCATTTCGACCAGTAGACCATTTCCAACCAGTAGACCATTTCCAACCAGTAGACCATTTCCAACCAGTAGACCATTTCCAACCAGTAGACCATTTCGACCAGTGCAATTAATCAGACCATTTCAATCAGTAGACCATATCAACCAGTGCTAAGTCAACCAGTAGACAATTTCAACCAGTAGGCCATTTCAACCAGTAGACCAGTAGACTATTTCAACCAGTAGGCCATTTCCACCAGTAGGCCATTTCCACCAGTAGACTATTTCAACCAGTAGACCATTTCAACCAGTAGACTATTTCCACCAATATACCATTTCAACCAGTAGGCTATTTCCACCAATATACCATTTCCACCAGTAGACCATTTCAGCCAGTAGACCATTTCAACCAGTAGACCATTTCAACCAGTAGACCATTTCAACCAGTAGACCATTTCAACCAGTAGACCATTTCAACCAGTAGACCATATTCAACCAGTTAGACCATTTCAACCAGTCCATTTCAACCAGACCATTCCAACCAGTACCCAGTAGACCAGTACCATTAAACCAGTAGACCCATTTCAACCAGTGACCATTTCAACCAGTAGACCATTTTTCAAAGTAGACAAACAGTAGACCAGTTTCAACCAAGGTAGGCCATTCCCACCATTTCAACCAGTAGACCATTCAACCAGTAGGGCAATTTCAACCAGTAGACCATTTCAACATGAGTACCAGTTCAACCAGTAGACCATTTCAACCAGTAGACCATTTCAACCAGTAGACCATTTCCACCAGTAACCATTTCAACCAGTAGACCATTTATACCAGTAGACCAGTAGACCATTTCAACCAGTAGACCATTTCAACCAGTAGACCATTTCAACCAGTAGACCATTTCAACCAGTAGACCATTTCAACCAGTAGACCATTTCAACCAGTAGACCATTTCAACCAGTAGACCATTTAAACCAGTAGACCATTTCAACCAGTAGACCATTTCAATCAAGTAGACCATTTCAACCAGAAGACCATTTCAACCAGTAGACTATTTCATCAACCAGCAGACCATTTCAACCAGTAGACCATTTCATCCAGTAGACTATATCATACAGTAGGCCATTTCAACCAGTAGACCATTTCAACCAGTAGACCATTTCAACCAGTAAGCCATTTCAGCCAGTAGACCATTTCAACCAGTAGACCATTACAACCAGTAGACCATTTCAACCAGTAGACCATTTCAACCAGTAAGCCATATCAGCCAGTAGACCATTTCAACCAGTAGACCATTTCAACCAGTAGACCATTTCAACCAGTAGACCATGGAGATTGGGCCTGAGTATATAGATAAATAGTATTGCCGAATGGTCATCATGGGTATGGAGGTATTGGAGTGTGGAGGGGGGCTAATGACACCTAGGGTACCAATATGGCGGAGGTAGTTGGCCGATCTCTGTTATTATAGGGTCTCTTGGTGAGGGGCGTGGTAATGGCTTCAAGGATAATGCAACAAGTAGACCATTTCCACCAGTAGACCATTTCAACTAGTAGACCATTTTAACCAGTAGACCATTTCCACCAGTAGACCATTTCAACTAGTAGACCACATTTCAACCAGTAGACCATTTCCACCAGTAGACCATTTCCACCAGTAGACCATTTCAACCAGTAGACCATTTCAACCAGTAGACCATTTCAACCAGTAGACCATTTGCACCAGTAGACCATTTCCACCAGTAGACCATTTCAACCAGTAGACCATTTCAACCAGTAGACCATTTCAACCAGTAGACCATTTCAACCAGTAGACCATTTCCACCAGTAGGCCATTTCCACCAGTAGACCATTTCAACCAGTAGGCCATTTCAACCAGTAGACCATTTCCATCAGTAGGCCATTTCAACCAGTAGACCATTTCAACCAGTAGACCATTTCAACCAGTAGACCATTTCCACCAGTAGACCATTTCCACCAGTAGACCATTTCAACCAGTAGACCATTTCAACCAGTAGACCATATCAACCAGTAGACCATTTCAACTAGTAGACCATTTCAACCAGTAGACCATTTCAACCAGTAGGCCATTTCAACCAGTAGACCATTTCCACCAGTAGGCCATTTCAACCAGTAGACCATTTCAACCAGTAGACCATTTCAACCAGTAGGCCATTTCAACCAGTAGACCATTTCAACCAGTAGACCATTTCCACCAGTAGACCATTTCAACCAGTAGACCATTTCCACCAGTAGACCATTTCAATCAGTAGACCATTTCAACCAGTAGACCATTTCAACCAGTAGACCATTTCAACCAGTATACCATTTCAACCAGTAGACCATTTCAACCAGTAGGCCATTTCAACCAGTAGACCATTTCAATCAGTAGACCATTTTAACCAGTAGACCATTTCAACCAGTAGACCATTTCAATCAGTAGACCATTTCAACCAGTAGGCCATTTCAACCAGTAGACCATTTCAACCAGTAGACCATTTCCACCAGTAGACCATTTCAACCAATAGGCCATTTCAACCAGTAGACCATTTCAACCAGTAGACCATTTCAACCAGTAGACCATTTCAATCAGTAGACCATTTCAATCAGTAGACCATTTCAACCAGTAGACCATTTCAACCAGTAGACCATTACAACCAGTAGGCCATTTCAATCAGTAGACCATTTCAACCAGTAGACCATTTCAACCAGTAGGCCATTTCAACCAGTAGACCATTTCCACCAGTAGACCATTTCAACCAGTGCCAAATTAATCAGTATACCATTTCAATCAGTAGACCATTTCAACCAGTGCTAAGTCAAACAGTAGACCATTTCAACCAGTAGGCCATTCCAACCAGTAGACCATTTCAACCAGTAGGCCATTTCCACCAGTAGAACATTTCCACCAGTAGGCCATTTCAACCAGTAGGCCATTTCAACCAGTAGGCCATTTCATCCAGTAGACCATTTCAACCAGTAGGCCATTTCCACCAGTAGACCATTTCCACCAGTAGACCATTTCAACCAGTAGACCATTTAAACCAGTAGGCCATTTTAACCAGTAGACCATTTCAACCAGTAGACCATTTCAACCAGTAGGCCATTCCAACCAGTAGACCATTTCAACCAGTAGACCATTTCCACCAGTAGACCATTTCAACCAGTAGACCATTTCAACCAGTAGGCCATTCCAACCAGTAGACCATTTCAACCAGTAGACCATTTCAACCAGTAGACCATTTCAACCAGTAGATCATTTCAACCAGTAGACCATTTCAACCAGTAGACCATTTCATCCAGTAGACCATATCAACCAGTAGGCCATTTCAACCAGTAGACCATTTCAACCAGTAGACCATTTCAACCAGTAAGCCATTTCAGCCAGTAGACCATTTCAACCAGTAGACCATTACAACCAGTAGACCATTTCAACCAGTAGACCATTTCAACCAGTAAGCCATATCAGCCAGTAGACCATTTCAACCAGTAGACCATTTCAACCAGTAGACCATTTCAAGCAGTAGACCATTTCAACCAGTAGACCATTTCAATCAGTAGACCATTTCAATCAGTAGACCATTTCAACCAGTAGACCATTTCAACCAGTAGACCATTACAACCAGTAGGCCATTTCAATCAGTAGACCATTTCAACCAGTAGACCATTTCAACCAGTAGGCCATTTCAACCAGTAGACCATTTCCACCAGTAGACCATTTCAACCAGTGCCAAATTAATCAGTAGACCATTTCAATCAGTAGACCATTTCAACCAGTGCTAAGTCAAACAGTAGACCATTTCAACCAGTAGGCCATTCCAACCAGTAGACCATTTCAACCAGTAGGCCATTTCCACCAGTAGAACATTTCCACCAGTAGGCCATTTCAACCAGTAGGCCATTTCAACCAGTAGGCCATTTCATCCAGTAGACCATTTCAACCAGTAGGCCATTTCCACCAGTAGACCATTTCCACCAGTAGACCATTTCAACCAGTAGACCATTTCAACCAGTAGGCCATTTTAACCAGTAGACCATTTCAACCAGTAGACCATTTCAACCAGTAGGCCATTCCAACCAGTAGACCATTTCAACCAGTAGACCATTTCCACCAGTAGACCATTTCAACCAGTAGACCATTTCAACCAGTAGGCCATTCCAACCAGTAGACCATTTCAACCAGTAGACCATTTCAACCAGTAGACCATTTCAACCAGTAGATCATTTCAACCAGTAGACCATTTCAACCAGTAGACCATTTCATCCAGTAGACCATATCAACCAGTAGGCCATTTCAACCAGTAGACCATTTCAACCAGTAGACCATTTCAACCAGTAAGCCATTTCAGCCAGTAGACCATTTCAACCAGTAGACCATTACAACCAGTAGACCATTTCAACCAGTAGACCATTTCAACCAGTAAGCCATATCAGCCAGTAGACCATTTCAACCAGTAGACCATTTCAACCAGTAGACCATTTCAACCAGTAGACCATTTCAACCAGTAAGCCATTTCAGCCAGTAAGCCATTTCAGCCAGTAGACCATTTCAACCAGTGCCAAATCAATCAGTAGATCATTTCAACCAGTGCCAAATCAATCAGTAGATCATTTCAACCAGTGCCAAATCAATCAGTAGATCATTTCAACCAGTGCCAAATCAATCAGTAGATCATTTCAATCAGTAGACCATTTCAACCAGTGCTAAATCAAACAGTAGACCATTTCAACCAGTAGACTATTTCTTCAAGTAGATCTCAACCAGTGGTAAATGAATCAGTAGACCATTTCAAACAGTAGACTATTTCAACCAGATTTCAACCAGTGCCTCATCAAATCAAACAGTGCCAACCAAACTAGTGCCAAGTTATTCCCCGATTGGTTAACCCTATTTGGTCAGAGAGGGGTCTTCTTGGAGTTTCCCTGTTTCGCTTCATTAGTTTTTAGATTTTAAGACGTTTCACCTCATTAGTTTGACGATAATAAGACGCTTCATCCCATTCAGGTGTCGATTTATGTTCTTGGTGAACGATAGCTACCTTGTATCGTAGAAGAAATCGGCCTTCGGCATAATTTTCCATCGAAAAATGTATACATTTACAGTAGTTTGAAGGAAGTCTGGGAAGGTGTTTTTGTTAATATAAGGGACAAACTAAAATACATTGCTCTAAAATGGCAAAAGCAAGCAAAATCCTCAATAATGATTACACAGAATATAATAATCATGTTCACAGGTAGCTATAATATAAATGAGGTGTAGGGGATATAGGTTCATGTTCACAGGTAGCTATAATATAAATGAGGTGTAGGGGATATAGGTTCATGTTCACAGGTAGCTATAATATAAATGAGGTGTAGGGGATATAGGTTCATGTTCACAGGTAGCTATAATATAGATGAGGTGTAGGGGATATAGGTTCATGTTCACAGGTAGCTATAATATAAATGAGGTGTAGGGGATATAGGTTCATGTTCACAGGTAGCTATAATATAAATGAGGTGTAGGGGATATAGGTTCATGTTCACAGGTAGCTATAATATAGATGAGGTGTAGGGGATATAGGTTCATGTTCACAGGTAGCTATAATATAGATGAGGTGTAGGGGATATAGGTTCATGTTCACAGGTAGCTATAATATAGATGAGGTGTAGGGGATATAGGTTCATGTTCACAGGTAGCTATAATATAAATGAGGTGTAGGGGATATAGGTTCATGTTCACAGGTAGCTATAATATAGATGAGGTGTAGGGGATATAGGTTCATGTTCACAGGTAGCTATAATATAGATGAGGTGTAGGGGATATAGGTTCATGTTCACAGGTAGCTATAATATAAATGAGGTGTAGGGGATATAGGTTCATGTTCACAGGTAGCTATATAGATGAGGTGTAGGGGATATAGGTTCATGTTCACAGGTAGCTATAATATAGATGAGGTGTAGGGGATATAGGTTCATGTTCACAGGTAGCTATAATATAAATGAGGTGTAGGGGATATAGGTTCATGTTCACAGGTAGCTATAATATAGATGAGGTGTAGGGGATATAGGTTCATGTTCACAGGTAGCTATAATATAGATGAGGTGTAGGGGATATAGGTTCTAGTGGGGGTGTTTGTGGTTAGGTATAATATAGACAATGTGTAGAATATAGGTTATAGTGGGAAATGTTCTTATCTATAATATAAAGTAAATGTAGGGGATATACTGTATTCGTTGTAGTGGGAGATATTTTTAGCGTAGGGAAAGAACTAATAGGGATGTAGGGGAGAAAGGGTCTGCCCCGTATGGGACAATATTATGTCTTCTACAGATGTGCATATTGCTTATGTTACTATGCTCTTATAATAACCCACAAGACGTTGGATCACATAGTGTTAAGGGGGTAGTGCTTGTTTTTTTTATCAATATATTTATGTATTATATATTTTTTAGTTTTCACGCTAGTTCTCCAGCAAGACTAAGAAAACACCCCCTAGACCCCCTTTCAAGATAAATTTGTACATTTTTCGGTAGAAAAATGTCCCTGCCGAAGGCCGATTCCTTCCAAAATTACAGGCTCGCTATCGCTCGCCAGGAAAAAATCTACACCTAAATGGCACGAAAGGTCTAAATAATAACTAAGAAATGGGGCAAAAGCTCTCAAAATCGCCAAACTTGTTATGCCCTGTTTTTCTACAGGATTAACTTGGGTAATGTGAGTTCTAACTGACTGGGTATAGAAGGCTGCATGCACAAAACAAGGTATGAGGAATAGAGAACACAAAATAAGCACACGGTAACAAGACACACGATCACTTTTATTGATGTACACACTTCTGTAGTTTTCTTGATGATGATTAATATGAAGCATAAGAAGATATGAATACTCGTACAAGACAAATGATAGAATTAAACAACACTAGCATTAAAGAGAGTAATCCCGGCGTTGTGGGTAGGGCCCACGATTTACGCAAGTGGGCAGCTTCTTTACGTTTCCTTAAAAAAAAATCTGTTGAAGATATTACGTCCACACAGTTGTGGGCCTCTAATCATACGTTTTTGACTCGATACCTTTCAGTAGCTCTAGACAAACCTTCCTTGCCATGTATAGCTTTAAGGCAGAGGGTCTAGGTGGCCCCTAAGTCACTTATTGTTTAATTTCAAGAAAAGGGGGGGGGGGGTGCAGTCAGTGTAACATAGGACACCCTAGACCCCGCCGGAGTATGAGAGCTGTGATACTGTTTATGGGTGTTGTGATATGTAAATTTCTCTGTACTATTCATTACAGGAAATTGTGCTAGTACAATTATAGTACAAACAACAGTGTTGTTGTAAGTAGTTTTTGGGCTGAGAAGCAATCTAATTTTAAGCATTGGTTATATTTTGCAAGATATATCCACTAATTGTATGGGGTTTATATGTGCACATGTAAACTTATAAGTTTTATTTTTTCACCACTTAATTTAAGTGGGGTGCCTTGTTAACTGGCGGATCTGTTCTCAGAATCTCAGAGTTAACCCCTTTTTATCAAGCAGGCTTCTTTGAAGCACGCTCCTGCTTGTACCCCTTTTGTATATATGTGCTGTATAAAGTTTATGCACCAAATATATATTTTTTACAAAGTAAGAATACTATGTGGTTGTTTGATTATCTGCCTTTGCTAGAGTTATGATATGATTACGAATGTCCCCCTCCAGTCTTAGATATCAGGCATAATCGTCAATGATGGAGGGGCCACTAATAAATTATAGGTTTGACTCCTGCAAGGAGATAAAGAAAACCTAATATTTAAGACCTCTTCGTACCTCGAATGTACCTCTCGTACATTCAGGTGTCGATTTTTTTCCTGGAGAGCGATAGCGAGTCTGTAATTCAAGAGGAACTGGCCTTTGGTCGGGAAATTTTTCTAACAAATAAAGTACAAATTTATCTCGGAAGAGGGTCTTGGGCGAGGTTTTTATTTATTTATTTATTTATTTATTTGTTTTCAAGCTAAATTAAGGTCTAAGGAACAAACTAAAAACAAAAAACAAAAACAAAAAAACAAAAAAAATCCTACACACACTCAAGAATACTATATTAAGTTCAGACATGCAGTTTGATAATGTGTTTGGGAGTGGAGTGTTGACCAAACCAATGCAATGACACGTACATTGTTAGTTACTCAGCCTCATGTTTACGTCAGTCTTAAGGGCAGATTTGTATTAATTTATTCTTATATTTGTTAATTTATTTAGTTATTATTGTTAAGTTTTCTCCCAAGAACTCCATCAAACTTTACAAAATCCCCCTTCAAGATGAATTTGTACATTTTTTGGGGTAGCAAAATGTTCCGGCCAAAGGTCGGCTCCTCCTAAATTACAGGCTCGCTATCGCTCGCCAGGAAAAACTAGACACTTAAATGGCAAAAAGGTCATAAAATCGCCAAACTAATGTGGTTAAACACGAGGGAGAAGGAGATCCAGAAAAACCAAACCCCCCTTTAACCCGGCAAGCGCGATAGGCCTCACGGAAGGCTTCCTATAGGGAACGCGATAGGCCTCACGGAAGCAGGACCATAAAAAAAGCCTTCCAAAAAAAAAAAGGGCCTATCAAAACAAAGGATTTTGTCTCTAGGTGAGATAATTCCCCTCTAGTACTCATCCATGTGTTTCTCACCCCTCCCCCTCCCCTCCTTATTCCCCCCTCCCCCCCCTCCTCAATTATCACCTATTTATCCTCTTATTATCATAATTTATCGGTTATTTTTCTCTCCCGCGATAATGTAGCACAAGTGGGTTGCATAAAAGATCGTTATGCAACACCCAGACACCGGCACACACCGCCCCGCTCGTCTCAGTTGACTCCCAGACAGCGAGAGGGGAGGGCTGCCTGTGGCTCTCTCTCGCCTGAGATTATGACCGGGTGGCCAATATCTTCGTTTTTCACCACCCAAATGCTTTTCCCACTTATTTTAGCACTCTTGAAGGTTCATATATACATCATATATGTAAAATAAAAGCATACCGAAAACAAATAATGCTTTATATTGTAAATATAACGAATTCTGTCAGAATCTAGGGCTAGAAATGCACAAATAACTACCCTAGCACCTAGGTCTATATCGCGCTTGTCAGGTTAAGGGAGGATGGTTCACTTTTTGGGTGATATTTGCATGTATTCATTATTTTTCTAGTTTCCTCCCTAGACCTCCATCAAATTTAAAATACAGAGGAAAAGAAAAACAAGTAAAAGAGAAGAGGCGAAGGAAGTCAAAAGAAAACCAGAAGTCGTCAACATGACCCCGCCCAAGACAAAAATGTCAAGGTCACCCACCAAGGAGGCGAACTTCAGAAGTGGCCGACTCGCGACTGTAAAGGAGACTTGCCCCATCACTCCAGGAAAAGGAATTTGCCTGAGGAGACCACCAGCCCTGACCAAGAGAATCATATTCTCCCAACCCTTCTGAAACATCATAATTTTGCAACGTATGTATATACTGTACTTGTATTATTATTAAGGAAACATATAAACATTAACGCCTTACGAGCGGGCCCGTCAGTACCTTCTACTACCTGCCAAGCGGGTGGTTTTACCCTAAATGAGCTTATTTCCGTGCTCTTTTTCATGCATAAACAAGAGCCAGAGCGTAATACAATTATGTATCCCTGAAAGGGCGATAATTGAGCTTTCCAACGACACCAGAACCATCCTTCTACGACCACGCGTTCTCTTGCAACGATCGTGCAAGACGAAGGAAAAATCCCTAAAATATGGTAATTTCCTTACATAATTCCCTGTGTAGCGAGGCAGTGAGTGTGGGTGCGTGTGGAGTAGAGCCCATTGCTGGCGCGAGAGCCGTGCCGAACGGTCAGAGCTGACCTACGCTCCTCCCACCGCTCGTCTCTCTCTCAGAGCCAAATATTGCTCAGAATTGCACACCGCTTTAAGTCGGTCCCCGCCACATAGTCCTTTCTTCTCTAGGCCGACTTAAGTCAGGCCCCGATAGACAAGGGTTAAAGAAAACCATTAGATAATGAGTGTGATTAATATTAAGGTAGCATGTCGCAAGACAAGTTCACTAGGTATGCAGATAGTGAACAAAAATAAGCAATGTCGAAGGATCTCGTTAAATTACGAGAGTTCTACAAAACCATCTCACAGAGATGCTTTCTATCTTTTAAAGCAATAATAAACACCTATGCACATGCCTTCTATAAAACTACAGTTCTCTATTTTAAATGCAAACAAACCACACATACTTTCTTCTCAGCTTGGGCCAACGAACTTTGCCTTTTTGTTCCCCAGATAAGGGGAACTGACCATCAGAATTGCCAACCTAGCAGGTCGCCAGCTACAACCTTCAATAACACTAGGAAATTGTTCTTACGAAAGTTTTTATATATTAGAGATCTCAGTCTTACCTGTACTAACTAACTCTAACATGATTAGAGATTATGATGCACCTTAATAATTGCTATAGAGCCTTGTCTGCAAATCTACAACTCCCTAACCATGGAAGGAGAGACACACGTGACCTAGCAGACCCGCACTATTGCCAATTCAGTCTCCAAGATTGCGAGTCTTATAAACTATAAACATGTTTGATGTATATTTTTCAGCTAGAAACTATCCAGGTTCACTCTACTAAAGTAAACCTAACATTGCTAGATACTCTAAAGATTACTAGGAAGGCTACAAGCCTTGTTCAAAACTCCGTAGGAAAAGCAAGCGCGCGAGGCTAGGACCCCCGCGACCCTACCATGACCCCCAAGAATACCAACTTAACCCTCTTGCCACCAAGCTAGTAATTTTATATAAAATGTATGTCCTCCATATCCAACCCTTAAAATAATAATTAGCAAATACTCCAGAAGTAAAAGCTAACCTTCTCCTATGTCTTTTTCCAACATTAATAGTGCACAACTCATATAGAAATAAATAATATCTTCACGAGGAAGGGCAACACCAAGTCCTAAACCCCGTCCCCCCTTTGAAATCTCATGCTCAGAGATCACCTAGAAATCACCCTCAAAACTCTGTATTAAAGTTCTATTATAGTCCTCCCCTTTGAGTTCTGTCGATAACTTGACAGACAAGTAAAACTTTTATTTATCTTCCATCTGCCCATTATCTTCTTTTGAATGACTCTTCAAGGATAGTAGAGTATTGTTATACTATAAGTAAGATTCAACTCCCCTAGGACAAGAAGGATGTCTTTCCTTATAAATCGTGCACTCACAAGTCCTTACTATCCTTCGACAGAGAATGAGTACCTTCCAGTATTGGTGCACATTAGGCCAAGGAAGTTTGAAAGAAAATTAAGTAGAAATAAGCTTTCTTGAGATCGGCACCCCACTCTGGAGATTTTTTTTTTTGTTACCGAGTTCAGAAATAGTTATTGATAACGGTAACCCGAAGTCCTTATACTGTCTGTGAATATAAAAACCTTATTTCAGGACCTTTGTTATTTGTGGCAACCCAATCACTTAACATAGAGACCTCTAATAGTTTTTGAATCATAAGTATTAAAATCATAAGTGGTATGTCCCCCTCCGCTTATATTTCAATATCTTTAATAGTGCAATAGTAACCTATATTTATTAGTGGCCCCTCCATCATTGACGATTATGCCTATTACATAAGGCGCCCTCTTCAAACACTCATCCGCCGTAGTTTGAATCTACCGCGCAGAGCATAAAAAATTGAGGAGCCTTCATCATTAGCGCACGCAACCTCACTCATGGTTCAGTCATTATGAAATTGGGTTCTCACTACGAAAAAACTTCGTAACAAATAAAAAACAAAAAGAAAATAAGAATAACTATTCATAAGCTTTCCATATAATCGTGGATGTACTTGTGTGGATCTTTGACCAGACGCTGACTCAGGCATCATTCTTCCTTCTCTGCTCTGCGCTCACCCTACCCAGACGTGCCTCCCCACGCTCCGCTAGTTCCGCATTTGTTGCGTCCCTAGTGAGTTTTTTCTCATTTGTTTACTCCGGGATGTATCGAGTAAGGTTAGGATATGCGTAGCAGGGGTGTCCTGGGCGGGTTGCCCGCAGTGCACTGTAATTTGGGTCGTGTGTTTGGGGCATCTATTTCGGGTGTACCCTCGTGGTCCCGTGGTGGACGCGTGAACTTTTTCGCGGTTAGCTAGCTTTGTGATGTAGGCGGCTTTCACTACGCGTTATTATGCTTCCTTTTATCTTTCTGATGAGGTAGCTTTTTCTTCTCTGACGTTCCCAGCGTATTTTTCTTCACTTAGTGAAGTTTTTTCTGGGTCCCGAGTCAGTTCTTCCCTTTGCCGGGAAGTTTTTGCTACAGTGGTGTGTTGACGGTGGTTCCTGTTGTGATATAATTCAGTGCTTTTTGTTTATATTACGACATGATTATTTTTATTTCCGTCTGCCTAGGCCTAGCCAGCCTTTCGTAGCTTTGCCACATGTACAAGTGTTATTGATTTATGTTATAAATATGTACTACTGTGTCATGTGCGTCCTGGTTTATTTGTGTATTGGCTATTTCCACGGACTATTTGTGTGTTCTGGATTAGTTGTGTATTGGCTATTTCCACAAACTAATTATGTGTCCTGGGTTAGTTGTGCTTTGGCTAATTCCACGGTCTATTGGTGCGTTCAGATTGAATCTGAACGGGGTGGGTTGCCTTTTCCGGCGGGTTTTCTCGGTTACACCATGAAAACCCGGCTGGTTGCCGAGTTTTAATCACGCGTGGTTAAAAAAGGCTTGTTTCCCCCGGCGAGTGGTGGCTTGAGGCTCTCCAGGACTGCGTCTCTGTGGTGGTGCCTGTGTTCAGGCTTACTGTGTTTCCCGGCGGGATGGCTTTACCCATTTAACTAAGTGTTCATGCGGACACTTGTTGAGTTTAGTTTTTCCCGGTTTTGCAAAGCCAGTAAAACTAGGCTGTTTGTTGATTGGTCTTTCCTCCCCGGCGATCTTTTGCAAAGAAGTGGGGATAGGATTAATTGGGTTAACGTTATACTTAAATTCACACCCGGCGGTTGCACCTGGGGAGGGTGGGATTAACTGATTTGCAATTCAGTGTAGTTGACCAGACAATTGAGGGATACGATAAGTATCGCCGCCATTCAACATACGGCGATCTAGGACGCTTCGGGAGAAGCCAGATCTAGCATTTTAGACAGGCTTCCCAGTTTTTTATCTGCGAGATAATACGGGGGCCGGCGTCTTTTTATGGGTTTTCCAGTAAACTTAACAAACACCACTGGGAAGACTGCGTCATTTATAAAAAGCCATGCTGGTCTTTATATCATGTCAGAGGATATTCATAAATCTTTTGGACAAGTTAAGATATTCTGAAATCTTTAACTATGAACCTCCCGCGTAGCGAGCCATGATAGTTGTGTATTACGTCTCCTTACCCGGCGGGTTATTCAACACTTGTGTTCGATCATGTTGGTGTAGCCTTATGAGCATTAATTCCTGGAAATTTTCTTTTTTCCAGGGCTGAGTTCCGGCGGGTCTATAGAGAACCTGGAGTAAACCCGGGGGTGGGTTCGTTTTCCACCAGTCTTTGCCATGGCTATGTTTTTGCTTTGTGTGTTACACCCTCCTGTTCAGGTATCCCTATCTTTGCACACACTCTTTGCATTAGATGTGTTAAATGTTTAGATCGCTCAAGGGGTTTGTGGGTGACGGGGAACTGTACCTTCTGTACTCAATTGAGTGTTAAAGTATTGCGAGACAATGATAGACCCGCGGCGGTCGCTTTACGGGAGGTCAGACAGCTGTTGTCCACTTATGCTACCTCAGTGGCTCATAAAGCGCTTCAATGTGACAACGTAATTCTTTGGGATAAATTACTGATTGAGCACCCCCCCTATTAAACATACCTCTAGAGTAATTGTACGAAAGTCAGCAGAGACTGGGCAGGGTACAGTACTTACTCTGGCCCCTAGCACATCTAAGAGACCTCGTGAACCCACGCCCCCGGTGACAGCCTCCACGTCACGGGCGCGGTCCAGGTCCAGGTCGCCCCTCAGACAACAGCCGCCTAGTCACTCTTCTTCACCTGCGAGAAAGAAGAGCAAAGAGGAAAAGTACAAGGGCAGTTCTAGTGATAAATCTGAGAAGTCCAAGAGCAGTTCTAGTGGAAGATCTAAGTCACACCGCAGCCACAAATCTTCCAGGAAAGATTCTCAGGAACGAAAGGCCTCCCGGGGTTCGCCGGAGCCTCGTGCCTCACTTTCTGCCTCTACTCCCGACTTATCTAGTGTCCAATCTGATCGGGCGGGAGTGGTGTCAGAGACTGTGGTGGGGGTGTTACCGGCGGACAGGTTACCAATGGATATTGTAAATTTAGAATTAGAGAGTTCTGTGGGCAGTGATCGCCCTTTAGAAGAGTCTAGTGGGGGCTCAGTGGTTGATGGTGTATCTGACTCTCAAGGGAGTTCGGGCCAAGGCCTGGGTGTGTGGCGGTATTCCCAACCAGGGCATGAAGGTCCATGTCTGGTTCAGGAGCCACAGGTACTGGCGGATATACACCGGGACGCTGTGATCCCATCATCCATTCCAGACTTAACATGGCACCACGATGGGATTCAGGCTTCGGCGGAATCTTCTAATGATGGGCCAGATGACAAGGATGAGGTGTCTATAATCTCTGACATGGAGGTGCAAGAGTCGGGTTCAGTTCTAGACGACTCACAGGATAGGAATGATTCTCCTCTTAGTTCTTCATCTGCTAAATTTGTCACGGCGGAGGAAATAGATGGGTTATTAGCTACTGCTCTAACAAAAAAATTTGGCCAACAGCCGGAGACTCCTACAGTGGACCTGGGAGCTTCCATTACAAATTCAAGTGTTCGGCCTCTGACGCTTCCATTGCTTTAACTAAGATTCCGCACCCTCCCTCTATATCACCTACTATGGTCACTAGGCCTGCTTCGGCGGCACTGACTACTTCTAGTGTAAGGGTGGTAGCGGATGTGAATCCTCCCCCTTTAGATAAAGCACCGTTAAGAAAGGTAGCTATGCCCCTTTTATACGGTCCAGATGATTCGTGGGTACAAATGATCCCAACTAAGCCAGAGGCGGCGCAGCCCACTTTGTCAGGGGAACTTCCAGTGCCACGTGAGTGGGTAATCCAAGGGAATAAATCGAGAAAGTTAAGAGCTTTGGATATTAATAATAATAATAATAATAATAATTCTTTATTCCAGACACATAAGATAGATACAGTATAAATACAGTACGACCTAATGGTCCATATCACATACACTTCTCGTCAGAGCACAGATAATAATTATACACAAAGATATATTAATAAAGACACAATAAAATAAAAAATACAGAAGGCCTATTTACAGAATAGAGCACATATCACATTTTGTCACAATATAACACAGATAGGCTAACTAAGGCTATTGCTCAATGTTGGTTAACACCTATTGCACAGATCATTGCTCATAGTTCAATTAGACCTATATATTACATTACATACTATGTGTGCAGCAGCTTCTGCCAGTGAGATATAATACGGGATTCATAGATATGATCACTAGACCAAAGAGCTACAATCAGCGTGTTACTGGAGGATTGCAGTCGCTGCGAAAAGCTGTACACCAGTCTCCTGATGACAGCCCGACAGCACTGCACATCCAACAGTGTGCACACCATACTAGTGCTTTCATATTTAGAGAGACCAATGAACATCTTGAGTATATTATGATAGGATGTACACAGACCATTTATGGTGGCTCTCTTATACTTCCACCACAAATGGGCCGTGTACATAGAGGAACAATATGTCCGGAACAAAGTGACTTTAGTTTCCCAATTACACATGTGGAATTTTCTCAAGATGGTGTTACCACGTAAATATAGCTGTCTGCGCTGACGGCCGATATCTGCATCATCTGAGCAATCGTTTGAGATAATGTGTCCCAGGTATTTTATTTTGTTTACTTCTTGAATAATTTGATTATTGAGTGAGAAATTTGGCAGTTTACTTTTATACAGTAATTTTGATCTAAATATAAGAACAGCACTTTTCAGTGGGTTGAATTTAACACAATGTTTACTACCAAAAGATTCACATATATCAAGAAGTTTGCTCAGACCCGCAGAAGACGGTGCATTAATGACCAGATCATCAGCATACATGAGATGGTTGATGATTTTATTCCCACCATAACATCCAATCTGCTCTTTATTCAATTTATCACTTAATTCATCCATATATACATTGAATAAGTAAGGTGAGAGAATACTACCTTGTCTCACTCCATTGGTTACTGTAAAGGAATCCGAAATAATGTTACCCCATCTTACATTAAATGTTTGATTGGCGTACCAGTACTTCAAGATTCTCAGTATATAGGATGGCACTCCCCTTGTTGCTAATTTATCAAACAGGATATTGTGGCAGACTCTGTCAAATGCCTTACTAGCATCAAGAAAGCATGCAAAAATAGAGCTGTTCATTTTGATGTACCCATCCACTAGCTCCTTCAGAGTGTAGATGCACTGGTCCGTACCATGATTCTTTTTAAAACCAAATTGATTACTATTAGTTGAGATATACACTGAGATTCTGTCTAAAATGATTAACTCTAGTATCTTACTTACAATACTGGCAAGGGCAATAGGTCTATAGTTGTCTTTTGATGTAATTTTGCCAGCCTTGTCTTTAATTACTGGTATCAAGGTAACGGACATCATAGATTCTGGTAGGAAACCATGGATTAGAAAGCTGGTAAAGCAACTGCTGAGTTTCTCCAAGAGGAGAGTGGAGGAGTACTTCAAATGTTCAGCATATATACCATCAAAACCACAGGATTTGTTAGCATCTAGCCTACTTATTGCAGCCTTGATTTTTTCACTTGTAACTTTAATTGTGTCATATTTTTCTTTGTTACACTCTGTTGTAGTAGCAATGGTATTTCCTTGGTGCCCAACAGAGTTAAACAAAGTTTGGTAATGTGTTTTCCAAAGATTGGCTATGTTATTAGTACCAGAGATCCCATCTACGCTAACGGGTAGAGGTGTGCAGCTATTATGCATTTTTTTAATATCCTTCCAGAAGGCCAATGTGTCTTTGCTAGCAAAGTTTTGGCCAGCTTCTCTTAATACATTTTCATTGTTTATTATATATCTGATTGCATACTTGCATCTAGCCTTTAGTCTGGTGAACATGTAAAAAATGGGTCCCTTTCTCGGTTTGTTATGATCCAGCCATACACTACGAGCATCTCGGGATGCCTGGTATAGTTCTGAAACATGGTCATTCCACCCAGGTTTGTTAAAAGAGTAATTTTTGTTATGCTTGTGAAATACTATGTCACTAGCCTTAGTAAGACAAGATTATAGGTTTGACTCCTGTAAGGAGATTAGGAAAACCTAATATTTAGTAGTGGCCCCGTAATCATTGACGAACATGCCTATTACATAAGGCATCCTCTTCAAACACTAATCCGCCGTAGTTTGAATCTACCGCGCAGAGCATTTAAAAACTGAGGAGCCTTCATCATGAGCGCACGCGACCTCACTCATGGCTTCAGTCATTATGAATTGGGTTCTCACTACGAAAAAACTTCGTAAAAAATAAAAACAAAAAGAAAATAAGAATAACTATCCAATAAGCTTTCCATCATATCGTGGATGTACTTGTGTGGATTTCTGACCAGACGCTGATTCAGGCGTCATTCCTCCTTCACTGACATATCAAGTAAACCAAAATCCTTAATACATCAACGAATGGGAAGGGGACGGTCGGGAGGGCCCCAGTCGTCAATGATTACGGGGCCACTACTAAATATTAGGTTTTCCTAATCTCCTTACAGGAGTCAAACCTATAATTTATTAGTGGCCCCTCCATCATTGACGAACATGCCTGATATCTAAGACTGGAGGGGGACATTCGTAATCATATCATAACTCTAGAAAAGCAGATAATAAAAACAACCACATAGTATTCTTACTTTTGAAAAATGTATTTAATACGGCGTAGGCCGGAAATATACAAGAAAAAGGGGGTTCAGGCAGGTGCGTGCTTCAAAGAAGCCTGCCTGACAAAAATAGGTAACCCTGAAGATTCTGAACACAGATCTGTAGTTACAAAAGGCACCCCACTCAACGAGTGGTGACAAATAATAAGTTATAAGTTTATATGTGCACATCATAAACCCCAAAATACATGTGGAGATCAATTGCTAATGAACTCCATTGAACTAATGTTACATTGCTTTCGCAGCTAAAACTACTATAACAACACCGTTGTTTTGTACTAAACTTTGTACTAGCACAAATTCTCTCAGAGAAATTTTCATATCACATTTCAACCTTAAATTGTATCACAGTTCTCATACTCCGGCGGGGTCTAGGGTGTCCTATGTCAACTGACTGCACCCCCCCCCCCCCCCTTCCTTGAAAATAAACATAAGTGACTGCAGGGCCACCTAGACCCTCTGCCTTAAAGCTATACATGGTAAGGAAGGTTTGTCTAGAGCAACTGACAAGTATCTAGAGAGAAACGTATGATTAGACGCCCACAACTGTGTGGACGCAATATCTTCAACTGAAAAGTTTTTCAGGAAACGTAAAGAGGCCGCCCACTTGCGTAAATCGTGGGCCCTACCCACAACGCCGGGATTACTCTCTTTAATGACTTCTACTAGAAGAGAGGCTAATCGCCGTTTAAGTAAGCGTTTACCCGTACTCGCTACCCATAAAGCACCTTGGGGGTTATGAGGAGCTATTCTTAAATATTTGGTTAGAGCTTGCACTGGACATAAATTATGATGCACCTTTCCCCTTTAACGCCGGCACCGTGAATTCAGAAAACACGTGTGCACTATGCTCATTCTTGGCTACAAACGCCGGGGAGGGTGCAATGGAAATTGAATCATTAAGTCTACCAAACCTAAGACAATTAGGTGTGTTGCTCATCGCCGCCAGCTCAGACACTCTGTTTCCGGTGGCCAAAGCCAAAAGGAAAACTGCCTTCTTTAAGATTAAAGCAAAGTCTGCAGTATTTTGATACAGACGAGAATGAAGTAAAGACAAAGCTTTGTCCAGAGACCAAGTAGGCATGAGCTGACGGGGAGGTGGGCGGAGTTTAAAACACGCTCTCATAAATCCTGTTTCCTCCGCCACCGGTATGGATAGACCTGTAAGGTCGAAAAAGGGCACTCTAATCGCAGTTAAGTGACTCTTCAGAGTAACCACAGATAAACGTTTCTGCTCAATCAGATAGTTCAAGTAATTAAAAACCAATGCCACTGAGGGTACAGTTTGTTCCGTTCTAACAATCCAAGAAGTAAAAGCTTTCCAATGAGATTGATATTGTCGCTTAGTAGACTGAGTATATTGATTGAGCAATTTATTGGTCACATCCCTACCGTATGGTGCTAGCCACTTGGCCTCCTGAATGTCCATAATGCAAAAGTCAGCGAGGTCTCTAGGTTGCCAATCGTGTCTAAGTGGAAGTACCTGACCGGGAGCGATACCGGGTCCGGGCACCACATTATTAACTGCTGGCACCACACCTGCGCCGGCCACAGGGGCGCGATTAGCGAGACTAAGCCTCGATAAACTCGTAGTTTGTTCACTACGTGGCACATTAGTGACGCATCTGGCGGTGGAAACAGATAGATGGAGCTCCATCTGTTCCAGTCTGTCACTAGGGCGTCTGGCCCCCCTGCCGGCGTTATCGTCCGGCGGGTGAGGTATAGAGGGAGCTTGTGAGTCTCCTCGGACGCAAAAAGATCCACTTGTGGATGGGAGAGCTCCGCAATCATTAGGTCGAAAATGGGTTGCTTGAGCTCCCATTCTACTGTCGTGCTCTGTCTCCGGGACAGAGCGTCTGCCCAGACGTTCGCTACGCCTGGGAGATAAGATGCGTGAAGATAAATATCTAGACTGGTGGCTAGAACAAAAATCTCTTCCGACACGAGTAGCAACTTCCTTGACCTCGTTGACCCTTGTTTCTGAATACAGTGAACTGCATTCAGATTGTCCATTCTGAAGGCCACTGACTTGCCCCGTAACGCCGGGCCGTGAGCCTGAAGGAAATACAATGGGACTAGTAACTCTTTGACATTTATGTGAGCGATTTCTAAGTGGGACCAAAGTCCCTGACCCTGGTGCCCCTGATTTGACTGAAATCCCCACCCTATGGTGCCTGACGCATCCGTGTCTACCCATACCGTTGGAGGAGGAGAGGTCCATGACATGATTGAGTGCAATGTTTCCCTCTTCGCCCAGACCGCTAGTAAGGTGTGGATTAATTTTGGTATGGGCCATAATTTTCCCGCCGGTAAGAGTGGGAAATATTTGTTGCCCTCCAATATTAATCGTTTTACTTTCAACCGGCCCAACTTGACAGTTAGCTGAATCCAGTTGAGAGAGCCGACCAGAGACTCCCAGACTCTTCGTGTCGTAGTCAGACTGTGAAGAAACCTGAACAGTTTCCTGCGAAACCTGTTGCGATTGTCCACACTCTGACTCAGAGTGAGAGCGGCGGTGTCCCAGACCAGCCCTATCCACTGAATTACTCTTGAGGGAACAAGGTTTGACTTTACCAGATTTACCTTGAAGCCTAGAGTTTTGACATGATTTAAAATGATATTGACATGTTTTATGCATAATTGTTGTGTCTCTGCCACCACCAGCCAGTCGTCTAGATACCACAACACTCTGATTCCCTGTTTTAACAATGGCATCAGGGCTTGCCTGACTAGTTTTGTGAATAATCGAGGTGCTAGGTTCAAACCGAACGGCATCCTCTGAAAAACAAAATTTTGGTGCCTGATCCTCAAGGCCAGAAACCTTTGAAATCTTTTGTTGACCGACACGTGCCAATAGGCGTCTGTCAGGTCTAGGGAACACATCCAGCCACCCGGCGGAAGTGTTAGCCTGATTTGATGAACTGTTAACATTCTGAAAGACTCGTTGTAAATGTGAAGATTCAGATACGACAGGTCTACGACCGGCCTCATCTGAACACTGTCCCGTTTGGGAACCAAAAACAGTTTTGACGTGAATACAGGGTAATCTGGGGGTACCGGGATGATGACATTCTTGGCAATCATCTCCTGGACCAGCAGCTCCACCTCTAATGAAACACAATTTGCCGTTGTCGGCTGACGTAAGCGAGGTCGCCGGAGCCACTGCCAAGTGATGCCTTTGCGTGCCACCATCCGTGCCCAGGTTTTTAACGGCCATGCTTGGTGACACGTTCGGAACGACCCAGTTAGCAGACAAGGGTTCGCCGGCTGTACTTCCCTCGGTTCCTCCGGCTCTAAGGTAGGCACTGGGAGTGAGAAAGACTTTAGTTTTTTTATGGTGGTTTTGGTGGTGTTGGCCGCTTCGCCGGCTGGCTGGTGTGGGCCGAAGACTGGCCCTGACCCGGCTTATACTGGCCGCGTCCCCTCTGTCCTGAAAACCCTCTCTGTCTATGCCTGAACTGACCCAGGGGGGATTGGGAGGACTTAGGCGGAAGAAACGGCTTAGAACCCCCTGGCTGAGCTTTAGTAGGAGGCTTAGGTTTGGGGAAGTTAAATGCGGGTTTCTTAGCCTGTGCGGGACTGTGCTTCACGGCCTGTGCCATGTTAAACACTGTTCGCCATACATCAGGGGACATTAAAGAAGGTGTAAGTACTGGGGACATAACCACCTGGTTAGCAATGCGATCAGGCAGCTTGCGAACTAATGACATTCTAAGATCCTGTCGTGCTCGCACCGCCTCAAGTAAGGCTGTGCGTATGTCACCTAAGGATTGAATTGACGACTGAAGAATCAGACGCCGGGATAATTCAACTGATCTTCGAGCATCCGCGTCTGCGATTGCCTGAGTAGACCTGAGTAAAGACTTAGCCACCTGTTGAGAAACTATGTACTGTGAAAACAGGCGGAAAGCTTTTCCCCTAAGCCTAAATTCTCTGTCTAGGTGAGAAGGGGTAGGGGTAATGAATGGTTCCTTTAGTTCACAAAGATTAATCTTAGGGGCAGCTAAAAAGGAAAATAAAGCTGACGGAACTCCGCCGGCAGAACCTACCGGCATTGAGAACCATGAATGTGTATCCTGAGGGATCTGGTGGGAAGATTTAGAAGTGAAAGTGGTTGCAAAGTTCTGAGCCTCTACCTCCCAATCCACCCAAGGTCCTGGTCCTAACTGTCCCACCTTCAACACTGGATTAGCTGTCTCGTCTGTGACGGTCTGTAAATCTAGTTCAGGAGTAATAGCCAACAGAGCCTTAATATCATTAAACCCATCCAGCTTAGACCAGTCTGAAAAAAGTTTTGAAGCTGAGGCAGGGGTAAAGCAGGCTTAGATGCATAAACAAAATAATCCTGATAATAATAACTAGGTATAGCCTTGATATTTACATCCAAAACATTACCCAAGGCATCCAATGCCCTTAATTTCTTAGACTTATTTCCCTGGATAAACCACTCACGTGGTACCGGGAGTTCCCCTGACAAGGTAGGCTGGGCAAGCTCTGGCTTAGAGGGGTTCAAAGGGACCCATGACTCGTCTGGCCCATAAAGCAGGGGCATAGCTACCTTTCTAAGAGGCGCTTTGTCTAGAGGGGGTGGATTAACATCCGTAATGACCCTGACATTTGACGTAGTGAATGCCGCCGTAGCTGGCTTAGAGCTCCCTGCCGGTGACAGAGTAGGAGGGTTAGGAATCTTAGATAAATCGATTGACGTTATCAGAGGCCGTACCGCAGAACCTGTCAAGGGAGCCCCCAAGTCCATTGTGGGGTTTTCTCGTTGTTGATTAAAGAATTTTGATAGAGCATGAGTAAGTAACCCATCAATTTCTTGTGCTGTAACAAACTGGTTAGGTGCAGAACTTTCAGGTGAATTAGTATTATCATGGGCGGCGTCCAGGCCTGAGCCTGACCCTTGTCCTTCCCTATCTGAAATTAATGACACTTCATCTTGTCCCTCCCGATCCTCCTGAGAAGACCCCGCCGAGGCAGGGGCACCTTGTTTCCAAGATAAATCAGGGATAGAGGATGGGGTCGCCGCGTCCCTGTGGACATCGGCTACTGTGTGACTCGTATGAGTCGGACGTGGATGGACAGACCCTGGCTGAGCAAAACGCCAAACACCGAGGCTCTGGCCTACGCTCTCTTGAGAGTCTGAAACATTCTCAATTATTGAATATCCTGAACTCTCCATTTCTAGGGTTAAAATATCAATAGGTAAATCTTGTTTAGGGACAGGCGCTTCACTATACTCTGAGGCTGTAACAGAAACATTGTCAGGTGTAGAGGTACGATGAGATGCACTAGACTTAGAAGAATGTCGAGAGGACTTCTTATGGGAATCCTTTTTGGAGGATTTGTGGCTACGGTGTGACCGCGAACTGGACCTAGGTTTGGAAGAATCACCACCATGGTCCCTGGGGGAAGCTTCAGTCTTGCACTTCTTACTAGCCGGGGAAGAGGCCCGACTTGAAGACCGTTGTCTGAGGGGAGACCTTGACCTCGATCTCGCCTGCGACGAGGAGGTGGCTGCCGGGGGAGTAGGCTCTCTCGGGCGTTTAAACGTCTCCACAGACGATACAGAATCCTGGCTAGTCTCTGTCGGCTTAAAACCCCTTACTCTAGAGGTACGTTTAGGGGGAGGGTGCTCTGACAGCAACTTATCCCAAAGTGGGACGTTGTCACATTGAAGTGACTTATGTGCGACAATGGTAGTGTAGGCCGACATTTGTTGTCTGACCTCTCTCAACGCTACCGCCGCGGTCTTGTCATTGTCACACAGGACTTTATTGGTTAATTGGGAGCAAAAAGAACAATTACGTGTAACCCAGAGACCCCTTGAACGGTCTAGACATCTAACACACCTTATGCAAAGGGTATGTGCAAAAATTGGGATACCCGCGCAAGTAGGGGTAATGCACAGGGCAAAAACTGGGGTGACATTAGCCATGACAGAGACTGGTGAGAGGAACTACCGCCGGGTCTGTATTGGTCCGCCGGAGCTCAGCTCTGGAAAAATAAAGAAAATTTCCAGGAATTAATGCTCATAAGGTTAACCCAAGTGTTCGCATACAAGTGTTAATAACCCGCCGGGTAACGGGATGCAAAGACACAGCTAACACATCTCGCCACGCGGCTGGGTATAAAGAGGCTAAACAAGTCTTCTTAGCTAAGAACATGAAGAATACCCTCTGATATAATGGTCCAGTATGGCACTAATAGTCTGTAGGAGGTGGTGACTGTCTCAAGATTCAATTTTGTAACAAAGCCCCCCCTCATAAAGACGCCGGCCCTTGAAATATTTTAGTAGAATAGCCCAGGGCAGGAATATACGAGATCTGATTTTTTAACGAATTGTCCCAAACGATCGTCGTAAAAATAGAAGGCGGCGATACTGAAAGTATCACCCAATTAAGGTTAATCGAAATCGAATTTGTTTATAAATTCCTTAGTTCCTATACTTAGGGACACCCGCCGGGTGTGGAAATCGATTTGGTTAAACCTCACTGATCCTTCAAATGCCGTAAGAGTAAAGGCGGCGATACACAGAGTATCACTCACATGGATTGGTTAACTATAAGAGACCTAAGTCGTTTTATCCCACCCTGCTAAGGTGCACCCGCCGGGTGAGAAGTCTAAAAGTTAACCCCACAAGTTCCTGACCCCACTACTTTGTAAAAGATCGCCGGGGAGGAACGCCTAAACAACAGCTAGGTTTTCCCCGTGGTTTGTCGTAAACCAGGTAGAAAAACCTATAAAAAACGAGTGTTCTCACGAACGTCGTTTCTTTATATATAACTAAATATATATGTAAGGATGGGTACAGCCATCCCGCCGGGAAATATAAAGGAGGCCTGAAACCAGGCACCCACAGATACGCAGTCCTGGAGAGCCACAGACACCTCCCCTCGCCGGGGAACCAGCCAGTGTTAACAACCACGTGTGGCCTAACACTGCTCATCGGTCAGGTTTTTTCACGGTGAAACCGAGAAAAACCCGCCGGAAGGCAAACCCCACCCTGAACAGACACCATCTGAACAATACGACACGAGGAGAGACACGCACGACTAACCAAGGTCACAACATAATCCGTGGAATTAGCCAATACACAACTAAACCAGGAAACAAATATAGTCCGAGGAATTAGCCAATACACAACTAAAACCCGGATACACATGACACAGTAGGGCATATTTATAAAATAAATAATAACACTAGACATGTGGCAAAGCTACGAGCGGCTGGCTAGGCCTAGGTAGACGGCATGAAAATAGTTGAAATATAAACACACACTGGAATATCACAACAGGAACCACCGCCAACACACCACCGAAGCGATAACTTCCCAACCCCGGGAAGCCTGACACGGACCCAGAAAAAACTTCACTAAGTGAAGAAAAATACGCTGGGAACGTCAGCAAACACACAGCTTACCTCATCAGAAGGATAAAAGGCAGCAATAAATAACGCGTAATGAAAGCCGCCTGCAACACCAACTAAACCAAACTGTGAAAAGTTCACGTGTCCACAACAGGACCACGAGGGTACATCCGAAATAGATGCCCCATACATACGACCCAAAATACATTGCACTGCGGGCAACCAGCCCAGGACACTCCTGCTACGCCTATCCTAACCTTACTCGATACATCCCAGAGTAAACAAATGAGAAAAACTCACTAGGGACGCCACGAATGCGGAACCAGCGGAGCCTGAAAGGAACGTCCGGGCAGGCTGAGCGCAGAGCAAAGAAGGAGGAATGACGCCTGAATCAGCGTCTGGTCAGAAATCCACACAAGTACATCCACGATATGATGGAAAGCTTATTGGATAGTTATTCTTATTTTCTTTTTGTTTTTATTTTTTACGAAGTTTTTTCGTAGTGAGAACCCAATTCATAATGACTGAAGCCATGAGTGAGGTCGCGTGCGCTCATGATGAAGGCTCCTCAGTTTTTAAATGCTCTGCGCGGTAGATTCAAACTACGGCGGATTAGTGTTTGAAGAGGATGCCTTATGTAATAGGCATGTTCGTCAATGATGGAGGGGCCACTAATAAATATAATATTATTGTACAGCTTGCTGACCTCTTCTCGATGACTAGCATTAACACAATTGGGGTCTTCACAGGTAATGGCATCCTCACTGCCAGGATCAAGCTCAGAAAGGAGAGTGTGTGTTAAAGTGCAAAATTGCTCACACTCCTCCTCGTCAAGCCCGCCCCATGGCAGTTTTGGATTTACCCTATTGTTTGACTGGGTTAATTCTGGCGCTCTTTCCAAACTAGCTGTTAAGGTCAATGGGATATGATCTTCATCTGTATATGTATACTGAATTTCCATATTTGTTATCATATCATGGAAATCAGCACTAGCTACGGTATGATCTAGCCAAGACGTTGAGCCCCATGCTGCACTGACACATGTGTAACTACTATGAGGGAGCATGAGCTGAGAAGAGATAATTAGATCATGCTCACCACAGAAGTTAGTCATATGACTAGCAAACAGAGTTGCGGGTAATGTTCTTGATGTTAATATTAAGGCCATTCCGAACCATTATCACCATGACTATTTTGTGTATACAGCTACACCTGCACTGCCCCCTGCCTCGGCTTCAAAACTGTTTTCTGACTGGACCAAGCATGACGGTTTTAATGATATAAAAGCACTGTCAGCTCTCACTCCAGAATTAGAGTTACAAACGGTCACAGACACAGCCGCTAACCCAGTGTTGAAGGTGGGGCAGTTGGGTCCAGGACCTTGGGTGGAATGGGAGGTAGAGGCTCAGAACTTTGCGACCACCTTCACCTCAAAATCTTCGCACCAGATTCCTCAGGACAGCCATTCTTGGTTCTCTCTGCCAGTCTTTTCGGCCGGCGGAGTGCCATCTGCTTTGTTTTCTTTTTTAGCTGCCCCCAAAATCAATCTATGCGAACTTAAAGATCCTTTCACTACACCTTCCCCAGCTCACCTAGACCGGGAGTTTAGGCTACGGGGGAAGGCGTATAGACTTTTTTCCCAATACATTGTTACGCACCAGGTGGCGAAATCTATGCTCAGATCTACTCAGGCAATCGCGGACGCGGATGTCAGAAGATCGATTGAACTAGCTCGGCGGTTACTCCTTCAGACTTCTATTCAGTCGTTGGGGGATATCCGTACAGCCTTGCTCGAGGCGGTGCGGGCGAGACAAGATCTTAGGATGTCCCTGGTGAAGAAACTTCCTGATACAATTGCGAACCAGGTGGTCATGTCGCCGGTGCTAACCCCCTCTTTAATGTCCCCTGATGTGTGGAGAACTGTTTTCAACATGGCTCAGGCCTTTAAGCACAGTCCCGCCCCTTCTAAGAAACCTGCTTTTAACTTTCCCAAACCCAAACCAGTCGCAAAAGCTCAGCCGGGTGGGTCAAAGCCCTTTCATATACCTAAGTCCTCTTCCCCCCAAGGTCAGTACAGGTATAAACAAGGTAAGTTTGCAGGTCATAAAGGACGAAACTATAACAGACCGGGCCAGGGCCCGTCTTCTGCCAACGCCGGCCAGTCGGCTAAGCATCCACCACCACCACCACCACCACCATCAAAAAACTAAAGTCTCTCTCACTCCCAGGGCCGGTCTCACGGCGGGCGGATCAGAGGGTAGTACAGCCGGCGAACCCTTGTCTGCTAACTGGGTCGTTCCGGACGTGTCACCGCGCATGGCCAGTAAATACTTGGGCGAGTCTGGTGGCACGCAAGGGCATCACCTGGCAGTGGCTCCGGCGACCTCGTTTACGTCAGCCGACAAAGGCAAATTTAGTTTCTTTAGAGGTGGAGTCACTGATCCAGGAAATGATCACCAAGAATGTCATCATCCCGGTTCCTCAAAATTACCCAGTCTTTACATCCAAACTATTTCTAGTGCCCAAAAGGGACAGTGTTCGGATGAGGCCAGTCGTAGACCTGTCTTATCTGAACCTCCATATTCACAACGTGTCATTCAGGATGCTGACAGTAAACCAGATCAGGCTAACACTTCCGCCGGGAGGATGGATGTGTTCTTTAGACCTGACAGACGCGTATTGGCACGTCTCGGTAAACAAAAGATTTCAACGGTTTCTGGCCTTAAGAATAAAGCATCAGACTTATGTCTTTCAGAGGATGCCGTTTGGATTGAACCTAGCACCTCGCTTATTCACGAAATTAGTCCGGCAAGCCCTGATGCCCTTGTTAGAGCAAGGGATCAGGATTTTGTGGTATCTAGACGACTGGCTAGTGGTGGCAGAGACGGAACAAGTATGCATAAATCATGTCAACATAACATTAAAACATGTCAAAACTCTAGGGTTCAAGGTCAACCTGGTAAAGTCAAACCTTGTTCCCTCACGAGTAGTTCAGTGGATAGGGCTGGTCTGGGACACAGCTACTCTCACTCTGAGTCAGAGTGTGGACAATCGCAACAGATTTCGCAGGAAATTGTTTCTGTTCCTTCACAGTCTGACTACGACACAGAGAATCTGGGAGTCTCTGGTCGGCTCTCTCAACTGGATTCAACTAACTGTAAGGTTGGGCCGGTTGAGAGTCAAACGTTTAATATTGGAGGGCAACAAATATTTTCCGCTATTGCCGGCGAAAAAATTATGGCCCATACCAAAATTAATCCACAACTTACTAGAGGTCTGGGCGAAGAGGGAAACGTTACACTCAGTCATGTCATGGACCTCTCCTCCGCCGACGGTATGGGTAGACACGGATGCGTCAGGAACGATAGGTTGGGGCTTTCAGTCAAACCAAGGGCACCAGGGTCAAGGGCTTTGGTCCCATTTAGAAATCTCCCACATCAATGTCAAAGAATTACTAGTCCCCTTATATTTCCTTCAGGCTCACGGCTCTACTTTACGGGGCAAGTCGGTGGCCTTCAGAATGGACAATCTGAATGCAGTTCACTGTATTCAGAAACAAGGGTCAACGAGATCTCGGAAGTTGCTAAACGTGTCAGAATTTTTTTTTATTCTAGCCAACAGACTGGACATTCATCTTCACGCATCTTATCTCCCAGGCGTAGCAAACGTCTGGGCAGACGCTCTGTCTCGGAGACAGAGCACAACAGTAGAATGGGCGCTCAAGCAAACCATTTTCAACCAAATGATTGCGGAGCCTTACCATCCACAAGTGGATTTATTTGCGTCAGAGGAGACTCACAAACTCCCACTGTACCTCACCCGCCAGACGATAACGCCGGCGGGCGGGCCAGACGCACTGGTGACAGACTGGAACAGGTGGAGTTCCATTTATCTGTTTCCGCCGCCAGATGCGTCTCTAATGTGCCACGTAGTAAACAACTACAGGATTATCGGGGCGTAGTCTCGCTAATCGCGCCCCTGTGGCCGGCGCAGTTGTGGTACCAGCAATTGAAGACGTGGTGCCCGCACCCGGTGTCACTCCCGGTCGGGTTTTTCCTCTTAGACACAATTGGCAACCTAAAGACCTCGCTGACTTTTGCATTATGGACATTCAGGATGCCAAATGGCTAGCACCATATGGTAGAGACGTGACCAATAAATTCATGAATCAATATACCCAGTCTACTAAGCGACAGTATCAATCGCATTGGCAAGCCTTTACTTCTTGGATTCTTAGAACAGAACAAACTGTGTCCTCGGTGGCTTTGGTTTTTAATTATTTAAATTATCTGTTCGAGCAGAAACGTTTATCTGTAGTAACGTTAAAAAATCACTTAACAGCGATTAGGATGCCGTTTTTTGGACCTTACCGGTCTCTCCATACCAGTCGCGGAGGAAACAGGTTTTATGAGGGCATGTTTTAAACTCCGCCCACCTCCCCGTCAGCTCATGCCTACCTGGTCTCTGGACAAAGCATTGTCATTACTTCATTCCCGTCTGTACCAAAATACTGCAGACTTTACATTACTTTTAAAAAGGGCAGTATTCCTTATGGCTTTGGCTACCGGGAACAGAGTATCTGAGCTGGCGGCGATGAGCAACACACCTAATTGCCTCAGGTTTGGTAGGCTTAATGAGTGTATTCACATTGCACCTTCCCCAGGGTTCATAGCCAAGAATGAGCACAGTGAACACGTGTTTTCAGAGTTCACGGTGCCGGCGTTGAAAAGGGGAAAGGTGCACCATAATTTATGTCCAGTGCAAGCTCTAACCAAATATTTGAGAGTGGCACCTCTAAATCACCAGGGTGCTTTATGGGTAGCAAGTACGGGTAAACGCTTGATGAAACGTAGACTGGCTTCTCTTTTGGTCGAGGTCATTAAAGAGAGTAATCCCGGCGTTGTGGGTAGGGCCCACGATTTACGCAAGTGGGCAGCTTCTTTACGTTTCCTTAAAAAAAAATCTGTTGAAGATATTACGTCCACACAGTTGTGGGCCTCTAATCATACGTTTTTGACTCGATACCTTTCAGTAGCTCTAGACAAACCTTCCTTGCCATGTATAGCTTTAAGGCAGAGGGTCTAGGTGGCCCCTAAGTCACTTATTGTTTAATTTCAAGAAAAGGGGGGCGGGGGGGTGCAGTCAGTGTAACATAGGACACCCTAGACCCCGCCGGAGTATGAGAGCTGTGATACTGTTTATGGGTGTTGTGATATGTAAATTTCTCTGTACTATTCATTACAGGAAATTGTGCTAGTACAATTATAGTACAAACAACAGTGTTGTTGTAAGTAGTTTTTGGGCTGAGAAGCAATCTAATTTTAAGCATTGGTTATATTTTGCAAGATATATCCACTAATTGTATGGGGTTTATATGTGCACATGTAAACTTATAAGTTTTATTTTTTCACCACTTAATTTAAGTGGGGTGCCTTGTTAACTGGCGGATCTGTTCTCAGAATCTCAGAGTTAACCCCTTTTTATCAAGCAGGCTTCTTTGAAGCACGCTCCTGCTTGTACCCCTTTTGTATATATGTGCTGTATAAAGTTTATGCACCAAATATATATTTTTTACAAAGTAAGAATACTATGTGGTTGTTTGATTATCTGCCTTTGCTAGAGTTATGATATGATTACGAATGTCCCCCTCCAGTCTTAGATATCAGGCATAATCGTCAATGATGGAGGGGCCACTAATAAATTATAGGTTTGACTCCTGCAAGGAGATAAAGAAAACCTAATATTTAGTAGTGGCCCCGTAATCATGGACGACTGGGGCCCTCCCGACCATCCCCTTCCCATTCGTTGATGTATTAAGGATTTTGGTTTACTTGATATGTCAGTGAAGGAAGAATGACGCCTGAGTCAGCGTCTGGTCAAAGATCCACACAAGTACATCCACGATTATATGGAAAGCTTATGAATAGTTATTCTTATTTTCTTTTTGTTTTTTATTTGTTACAAAGTTTTTTCGTAGTGAGAACCCAATTTCATAATGACTGAACCATGAGTGAGGTTGCGTGCGCTCATGATGAAGGCTCCTCAATTTTTTATGCTCTGCGCGGTAGATTCAAACTACGGCGGATGAGTGTTTGAAGAGGGTGCCTTATGTAATAGGCATAATCGTCAATGATTACGGGGCCACTACTAAATATTAGGTTTTCTTTATCTCCTTGCAGGAGTCAAACCTATAATATGCCTAACCTTATTATTTTGGGCACCCCAGGAAGTAATATAGTTATATTTATTAGGTTATATTTCTGTATAGTTAAAATGTTGAAAGACCCAGGCACCCCTACCTTTCAACATTTCTACTTTTAAGAAATCATACTAGCATTTCTCACAGAGATCTAAGGTAGAAAGATCTTTTGTGTTAGAAGGGTTTGGCGAGACACCCTCACGGGCACTCTGCATATATAAATCCTAGGCGCAAATTGTCTGTGGCACCCCACCAGGATTTGTGACTAAAAGGTTAACACCGCCCTGAGTTCCCTGAACCTCTTACAACAGTTAGGACAGTCAAGAAGAGCAATACTGTACCTCTACTTTTCTTGCGTTAGTCCGATATTGTGTTAATCCGGCAACCCTGAGACACAATATTTAAAACCTCATTCCAAGAGTACCTTAACAGAACTTCATCAACGGTTAATATAAAGGTCAGGATAGCCAAGTATTCGTTTGAAGTTATATGCATAGAATACTTGTGTTAGTCCGACATGGTGACCAACTGTTTCATTACTAGTTACGGAAACATATTTAAGACCCCAAGCGCATTAACCCAACTGTAACTTCTTCACACGACCGGCCAACCTGGACGGCCCACGGAGCATCAGAAGAAATCCTCAACTAAGTGCACCTCTCTACCAAGAAAAGAAATAATATAGAAACTACAAAAATTCAGTATCAGTGACGAGATACAAGAAAAGTTAGAGTTTAAAGTGACCGAAATTAATAGAGTTCTTTATACCTCGAAATACGTGAAAAGTTTGTAAAAGTGTTCTACGAAGTTAATCTATCGAAAAATATTAATATTAAGACATCCTATAAATAACCCTCTTTAGCACGACGTTCTAACTCAATAAATAATCAATATACCAAAATAAGACGGATTTTACGCGTCCATCAACTCCGTCATATTTCCGCCAAGTGAAAAATAAACAGAGTACGTCAAACTTAAACTTTGAGTTACAGAAATTAAGTGTTACAGTATCCAGTGAATATCATAATACTAATAACCTACGTGTTCAGTGTTCACCAATAAATACACCTTGAATACTTAATAAATAATAATCAGAAAATAATAATCAGACAATAATAATAATCAGACTAATCAATGGCCGCCCGCCCGACCACTCACAGGCGCTGTATGAGACGTGCTTCAGTAGTCACGCTCAAACCGAGTTAGAGTCAACACACGAGTGACTACCTCCGCTACTTTAAACATCAATAACTCAAAACTATACTCGTGGCGAGTTGGCCCCTCTGGCACGGACCTCCTTAAAATGCCCCAGAACGAGAAGCCCACCACAGAAGCCACGAACGAACACCCAAAGGAAAGGTCCACAGAACGAAAGGACCAGCTGACCGAGCCAGCCAATTCAGACAGGCCCAAGCCCGCAGGGCTAAGCAGCTCCAGGCCGCACCTAGATACCCCTTCTAAACTGACCATTTTCCCACACCTCACGTACACTACCCCTCGTGTCCTACACTCCTAACTACAAAGATGATGAACAGGAATATACATTCATATTAAAAACACCCATGCCCTGTCCCTATGTTGAGCCAATGCCAACACATCAGACAGCCATAATTATATCTATGTATGTTCTTACATCCGAGAAGTAGATGTTATATATCTTAGAAGTTAAAACACCCACGCCTGTCCCTAGGCCTCGTATATCATTTCCCATGACGAGTATAGATATATGTAACCCGTGCTCAGTCGCCCCCTTGCATTGTTCCTCTAGTAACTAAGTGTCTCTATAATATTAACTGCCACCAGTATTGATACGACATAGCGGCACTGTCCTTGTGTCATATTGTGCCAAGTACAGATCAACCAGGTTTCATCACCTTATTAGGACGACGACTATAATGTCGTCGTTCATCGATGTATGCAATCCTTAGTTTAAGTATTAATATTAACATTCCCTAACATCTTGTCTTGCCAGACTAAGCTTCTGAAGACCCATCGCCCCATAAATCTATGTATTCAATCCTTAGGTTAAGTATCCTTATCCGCCATTGTGTTCACCTTTTTCCATTTACTTTTCCACAATTGTCATACGTCTTCCCCTTGCCTCCTTCGTATCCACAGTCCACACTACGCCAATTTACTTCGTGTCATACACCTCTTACCCAAAACCGAGATTGTATAAGATAACCTTGTTACCAGTATCTGTCATAAGTACCCCGAAACAATAACTAAGTACCCCTACGAACTGCCGCTTTTGTTGGTATATATATATATTATAGAAAACGCAGTTCCCAGGGCCAACTAATAGTATCCATAACCCCTCGGACGGATCACATAACTCTATCTTTTCCAGACTTATATACCACCCCATAGTTGCATTCCCCGGTAGCATTTGGCTAACGTACTCCACTGCCTTTTCAAACTCCCATATCAACTGCAGCCTAATGCCACCCCCACGCCCAGAGACCTTAGGGTCAAATTCCCCTATAGCCCCCCTGAACTCCTCCCCTCTCATTATAAGACCCCGCGCTTCTCTACTCTTGTCCGACCTAGCCTCTCTCTCATACCTCTTGAAGATCCTTGAATTGCCCGTTGCTAACGCTCTCCAACCTTTTATATATACTCCTATCCAGCCTACCTTCACTTAGTAGGCCAGAACAACATTAGAACTTTACTAGCCCCTTCCATGCCATCTATTCTCTTACAACCCATTCACAACCCTGCACCCAATGGTCGTCGGTGCGAGGCTAGCCGCCTCGCCAGTAACTAACTTCTATTGCCATACTTCCAGATAAATGTGGCAGAGTTAGCAACCCAGTCTCCACCACATCCAGCAAACCCTACAATTAACAACCAGCCGAGTAAAACCAGCTAGCCAAGGCACCTTCGGTTTTGGTATTAAGGACACCCACATCTGTCTCATACACAGAGGGTTATTACAAACACTGGTGATATGGCAAGCCCCTAGCCACAGCCGCCGGACGACTATCACAGAGAGAGGGCGCCCAGCTCCCCCTTTTTGCCCACCCGAGGAGGGAGACCCCCACCCCCGCGGAGGTATACCTGGCCCCTGTTTTGACTTCTGAGTCATTGCCAGGTAGCACAGGAATTCTTCCTATCAATGAACTAACCATGCATGACTAACACCTTTACTAACCTCTATTAACTCACAATAAACCATTTACCTTTCTTGCATACTCTGATCACTAAATTAGCACCTCAGCTATACCATAGAATGAAGATTGAACAATCTAAGAGAGACGCTCCTATCACAGCTGTCCCCATCCTCCTCGCAAAGTAGATCCAGTCTCTCTCCCCTAAATACTTCCAGTATAGCCAAAATAGTACCTCTTACTAAGGCTCAGTTATATGAAAATATAAAGGCTTCCTATAGCCATGTGCCACAACAGTAAATACCATCTTACCTAGTCCCCATATCTATTGAGAGCTCAAATAAGTCCATAAGACTCGAGATCCCTACTGTCTACAGGGTCCAGAACCGAGCCTATAAATCTAGCTCCCGCCCCCAGTCAAATCAGTTGAAAGCTAGACACCAACCAGTGGTCACTACCCTGCAGTTAACCTCTAGCTCTGCCCTTGTCACCTTGTGTTGTTCCGGAGTTGAAAGATTCCAGAGCCGGCAGACTCCGTGGCAGATTTGGATAGAAGGACCTGCCCACGTATTTGAGAACTTCACACATATGGGCCCCCTGGACGGCCGCGGAACCAGTCGTTAGCCCCCAACATCACCGGAAGCAAGATAACTAGGACCAGATCTACAAATACTATTCAAGATTCATGTTGCTAGTACTAAGTGTTATAGTACTAGTTTGACACTCACTTATTAACTTTCTATAAAGTGGCTAAAACCTTGCCCAGTGTAACTCATATTTAACCATTCCATTTGGGACGTACTAAGCGATCAGTGCTCATTAATTAACAGGCGACATCGACTCCCGTAATTACCTTATTCAGATATTAAAACTCTAGTGATATCTAACGTTCGCCTACTGATTTGTATTCTACGTATTTCTGCCATAAGAATATAAAACTTAGATCAGTACCCCCATGAGGTTACTAGAGATTTCCGTGTTCTACAATATACGCGTGTCTAATCCTAACTGTGAGCTGCTACTTGGGCACGCGACCAGCCAGTAAGAGATCAAATCAGTGAAATTGAATTACATGAATATATTGAGGTCTTTCAGAAGATAAAACTTGCTAATTAAGCCAGTGATCAGAAGATTAATACCTGAACGTTGGAAGTGGGAGACTAGGCTCCATCCAGATCCACTTATGCTAGTGTTGTTCGATTCTATTATATTGTCTTGCACGAGTATTATGCAGTGGTATATAAATAAACGTGATCATGTAACTTGCTACCATGTGTTTCTTTGTGTTCTCTATTCCTCATATCTTGTATTGTGCATGCAGCCTTATATACCCAGTCATTTAGAACTCACATTACCCAAGTTAAACCTGTAGAAAAACAGGGCATAGCACTCCTCTTATATTACGAAACTAGTGAATTAAACTGGAACTCAAACTGAAAAAGTTCATCAATGCTTAAACTTCCATATTTTGTGCCAAGAAATATAGGAACGTGTATCACATCGTCCACTATTATCCACGAATAGAAGTTAAATCAAGAGATATCGTGAATATAAATTAAACCTGAATTTAGTAACTTTATTATAAACTTTCGAGGAGAGAATAGTGCGTATGATTCTCAAGAAGAATATTACTTATAAAAGTTGAATTGAATATACCTGATCTCCATCTAGATCCGCGATCGTGCTGGGAGAAATGAAAATAGAGTTGTGCCACATATGATTTTTCCATGTTTAGTGTTTGTGATTCATACATGTATAACTAGTGAGTAAGTGAATAAAACTGTATTACAAATTATCTTTCGATATTATACATATCCTCTATTGTGTTATTTATATGTACTTGCATGAACTCCGATATTCCAGTCTCGAAGAACTCGCCTTAATCAATCGTTAAACCTGCATACAATCAGGACATAACAAAATTATAAAAAACATCCATTAGATTCCCCTTCTAGATTAATTTATACATTTTTCGGTAGAAAAATGTCCCGGCCAACATTACAGGCTCACTATCGTTCGCCAGGGAAAAAATCGACACCTAAATAGCACGAAAGGCCTAAATATTGACGAATAAATGGGGCGAAAGGTCTTAAAATCGACTAACTAATGGGGCAAACATCTTAACATCTGAAAACTAATGGGGCTTAACATGAGGGAGAAAGTGGTCCAGAAAACCGGCCCATCTCCCCTTAAAATCCAATGACTTGGGCTTGATAACCTCACTGTAATCACACTATCTCCAGTAATCAAGGGTAGGCTCAGGTTATCTCTATGGTATATACCTCAATCTTAAAAGAAAACAAAATAGTAACAACATCATCTGATAAGGTTTACGCAGGTTACAGACAACACTCACAACCACAGCCACTCCCACAGTACAGTAACATTCAACATGCACTTCACACATTACACTGGTTACAGACAACACTCACAACCACAGCCACTCCCACAGTACAGTAACATTCAACATGCACTTCACATATTACACTGGTTACAGACAACACTCACAACCACAGCCACTCCCACAGTACAGTAACATTCAACATGCACTTCACACATTACACTGGTTACAGACAACCCTCACAACCACAGCCACTCCCACAGTACAGTAACATTCAACATGCACTTCACACATTACACTGGTTACAGACAACACTCACAACCATAACCACTCCCACAGTACAGTAACATTCAACATGCACTTCACACATTACACTGGTTACAGACAACACTCACAACCATAGCCACTCCCACAGTACAGTAACATTCAACATACACTTCACACATTACACTGGTTACAGACAACACTCACAACCACAGCCACTCCAACAGTACAGTAACATTCAACATGCACTTCACACATTACACTGGTTACAGACAACACTCACAACCATAGCCACTCCCACAGTACAGTAACATTCAACATGCACGTCACATATTACACTGGTTACAGACAACACTCACAACCATAGGCACTCCCACAGTACAGTAACATTCAACATGCACGTCACATATTACACTGGTTACAGACAACACTCACAACCATAACTGTAATGCCCTCGAAAATGTCCCGCAACCACAATAATGTACTACCCGAGTTGACGTCAGGTATAGTGTAAAATAGTCGTGGATGGTAAGTCCAATAAACTCATCACGTGATAACACCACGAGACTATCACCTGGTTCTTAAAAATCGGACTAAGGTTGCTATACTTTTAGTACGTCCGTGGTAGTACAATGGGTTAGCGCGCGGGCCTGGTGGTGATGGTGGTGCGTCACCAACCAGGGTTGGAACCCCACCCAAGGCATCTCAAAACCTGTGGGTTTTTAGGAGGGTTAAATTCCCTTCAGAGGTTCGTACCCCCCGCCAGGTACCAGGAAAGGTTGATCCTAAAGGTAGCCTGGGGATATTTCCCTTCCTATTTAACCAGGAAAAACCTAGCATTTCATTGGTGGCAGTAAGGGAACGTGACCTGGTAGCTACGTGCTGGAGCACCCGTCACGCGAACCCTATACGAAGAATTGAGATGGCTAAGGTAAAAAGGCTACGATACCTTACGACCTTACGAGGCTAGGGACTAGCCTAACTAAAAAGGAATGTGGTATAATGCCCTCGAAAATTTCCCGCAACCACAATAATGTACTAACCGAGTTGACGTCAGGTATAGCGTAAAATAGTCGTGGATGGTAAGTCCAATAAACTCATCACGTGATAACACCACGAGACTATCACCTGGTTCTTAAAAATCGGACTAAGGTTGCTATACTTTTAGTACGTCCGTGGTAGTACAGTGGGTTAGCGCGCGGGCCTGGTGGTGATGGTGGTGCGTCACCAACCAGGGTTCGAACCCCACCCAAGGCATCTCAAAACCTGTGGGTTTTTAGGAGGGTTAAATTCCCTTCAGAGGTTCGTACCCCGTGCCAGGTACCAGGAAAGGTTGATCCTAAAGGTAGCCTGGGGATATTTCCCTTCCTATTTAACCTGGAAAAACCTAGCATTTCAATAACCACTCCCACAGTACAGTAACATTCAACATGCATGTCACATATTACACTGGTTACAGACAACACTCACAACCATAGCCACTCCCACAGTACAGTGACATTCAACATGCACTTCACACATTACACTGGTTACAGACAACACTCACAACCATAACCACTCCCACAGTACAGTAACATTCAACATGCACATCACATATTACACTGGTTACAGATAACACTCACAACCATAGCCACTCCCACAGTACAGTAACATTCAACATGCACGTCACATATTACACTGGTTACAGACAACACTCACAACCATAGCCACTCCCACAGTACAGTAACATTCAACATGCACTTCACACATTACACTGGTTACAGACAACACTCACAACCATAGCCACTCCCACAGTACAGTAACATTCAACATGTACCAGTTGAGAGATCCTAAGTTGAGTATAACTGCCTCATTCCCAGAGTGGGAAGAGCAATCAGAATATACCTTGTTTTTTTTAGAAACGTGGCATAACACTATAAATGTGTAGTGACAATGGGTTTTAGGGTAATATATTATATGGGGTAATAATCTTACAGGAGCTGGGGTAAAAAGCAAGGTAAAATCCCTTGGGAGTCGTGGAAACCATTGGAAACCAATGTGGAAACCTTCAAACCATTGCTGCCAATTTAGCTACCCCTTACATCATTCTATACGTATTTTACTTTGATCAAGCAACAACTTTTGTTTTAACATCTAACGAGATGAATTCTAACGATAGGCCTATCCTATAGATTTTTAAGCAATACTTCACAGAGTGTGCCATTATTTGTAGATATAGTATATGCATTTGATTACTATTTAACAATATTCGAGCGACTTTCGAGGACTTATCTAGCGCAAGTAAGCAAGCGCCTATGCCCTCTGTCAAGGCCAGTGCTGCTTAGCAACGACGGAGAACTCAAGTTACTCAACACAGCTATGCAGTCAGTGTTGAGTTGTCAGTTGTAGTGGAAGGGGTGTCTCGAATATTCAGTCCCTATCAACTTTACAATGCCTAGAGATGAGAAGATCGGGATTGTTGGCAGGTAATATGAATGTTCAGTATACAATCTAAATGTGTGTGTTGGTATCACGGACGCGAAAAAAACAGTGAGCATAAGTTAAGTGTGATAGCAGGCGGAACCTGTTTTTGTTGCTCTCCCGGTGCCGGGAGGTCATCAACCTTTGCACGTTAGGATAAGTTAGTTTACGTTAACCCTTTCTGTGCCGATGACGTCCTTTTCGTTGAATGGCTGGCAACTATTATACGATTATATGCAGCTGAGAAAGGACCTCTAGTAATTATAAGGCTACAGCCTATCTCATTAATCCTTTTAGCTACCACAGATCCTCCCTAAACTGCATAAAATCGTCTAAATATAGCAAGAATAAAATGTAAAACGATGTCTCCGGTATAGAAGGGGTTAATAGAGCACAATGACAGTATCAGTGTGTCAAACTAGTGCAATTTTGTTTGAAGACTTGAATTGAGATGGGAGATTGAAATGTTGTGTGCGAAAGACCTTTTGCCGGGACATAATTTTATATAAAAAAAAAAACGGGGGATCTTTGATACGGTATGTATTTTTATTAAGTTTGATTGAGGTCTAGGGAGCAAACTAAAACAATGATATATACCGGTATAAATATATAACCAGTACTTTAATATAATATCTATCTATCTATCTATTGCCCGACGCCTAACTCCCGTTGAGGGTGGCCATACATAAAACGCCCCAAGTGGACCTAATCCTCATGAGGAAAATCCGTGCCAGTTGATGAAGGACTTACAGGAATGAACTCTCAACTTAGGGACCGTCCAATTCGAAGGCCTTCTATGTATTTTTAGCACATTTTCTACAGTGTTGGGCAGCTAATTCATCCACCAACCTGTTTCACCCTTAGGTAAGCAGTAAGGAATTATTTAAGGTTGTCTCCACCAGATAAATAAAATAACGTCCCCTTAATCCCAGTTGGTTTATTTGTGACATATTTCCGCCATATTGCTTCATATAAGGATTATTCAGGAGTGAAGCATGGACATTGTTGGAGAGACATTAAATTAAGAGTGAGGGGGGGAAATGTTCGAGTTACTTGAGAAGTGTGCGTGGAATCACACGGGGAGAGACGAATGAGGAAGCATAAAAGATATGGTTTGGATGGGGATGTGCTGGAGTGTGAAGAGGAATACCTTAAGGTGATGTGGTCATGGGGAGCATAGGAAGAGTGAACGAATGACTAAAAGAGATCTGGCACAGGCAACTTCCACTCGCTCCCTTTTCTTATCAGAGGTACTCCAACATCCGCTGCTCTTCCTTGTAATTCTTTTATGACTCCATCCATATATACTGTTTATTGGTGCTGAACTACCTTGGAGACTACCTTGCTTTAACCCAACATTCAGATCAAATAACTCGCACTGCCGCCCTTGTATGGTGTAGCCTACCATCATGCATGCTCTTTGAAATACCGAGGAAAAGAAAACCCCAGAGAAACATAGAGGAGAGAAATGCAGAGAAAGAAAGAAAAATTACGAAGCAAAGGAAGGGGAAGACAACAGAAAAGCACACGACTCCAGCCAAAGGAACAACGCCCGGATCACCCCTACCTGTAGCGACCCCCAGGGACGCCCGCGTCGCCACAGTGACAGAAGGATGTCCGGTAACCCCAGGAAAGACAATTCGCCCCAGGGCGACCCCTTCCACACACAAAAGAAAAATAATTTTCTCCCAGAAGTTCTAAGCATAAGAACGGACTTGAAATGTATATATATTCTATGTAACATGTAATTTTAAGAATATAACCACATATAATAAAACCAATTATGTTTAATATTAATGAATATGTATTACTGTATTTTAATGTTGAGAATGTCATACGACAGATCCCCTATGTTTAAAAGAATCATGTTGAAAGACTTCGTCATTAATACGAGAGCTTGCAGATCATATCGCTGCGAACACTTCTATCTACTTTATAATAAACACATATGTACACGTCTTGTCATTATTCAGCTATTTCTTTTTCCCAAACAAACCACATTCCTTTCTTCTCTACTTTTGTATTCATGGCTGAAATACCCCAGGAACGAAAATTCCTGGGAGCGAAACTCCCACCCCCAGCAAGATCCCCGGTCCCATTTCCATCCCCGATTTGGTCTCTCTCTCTCTCTTCCACCTTATTCCACACACATGTTATACGTCCCTCCAATCACAGTCTTCTAGCATACAAACCACATCACTTTACTCCTTGACATTCTCGACACCTCAGTAAACTACATGCCCCTCCCCCTTCTGTTCTAGTAGGAGGGCCACTTTAGTCCACCGCGACTGTCCGGCAATACGATCCTCAGCCATGTGACTTGCCTAGTCATTCTGGACAATTATTTTGTTTTCAATGCTCCCCATGTCTCTCAACTTGAGATATTACGGTAATTGTTTCTTTGTTTGTTATTCAGTCACTTAAGACACTCGACTCATATCGATTGTTATTATTACTGGCGATTATTACTATGTTCATGTTTCACCTTTGTTGCCAGTTGATTATTACTATGTTCATGTTTCACCTTTGTTGCCAGTTGATTATTACTATGTTCATGTTTCACCTTTGTTGCCAGTTGATTATTACTATGTTCATGTTTCACCTTTGTTGCCAGTTGATTAACTGAGATTCTTAACCACATTTGTGTAGGATTTATTCTCAACCTATTATGTACCCTATCCTCCGTGTGTTATTATTATTATTGCTTCAGATGAGAAAACATCCCCGACTACGAATCTATATTCGAGAGTTGGAGATTGAAATGATTATGTTGAGACGATCTATAACTCCCCAGGATAGACGTTACCTGGATTAATATACAATTTTATTCTTTGTGTTATTCTTGTTATGATTCCAGATCAGCGGCCAATCCCTGACTACGAATCTATATTCGAGAGTTGGAGAGATAATCATATTTAAATGATTATGCTGGGACGAGCTATATTCTATAACTCCTCAAAATAGACGTTACCTGAATTAATATACCATTTACATATGTCTATCTGATTACGTCAGCCCTGTATTTAGTTATATAACAATCATAGTCCCTAACCTCCCGTTGTTTTATCCACTAACTATATATATTCCCAACCTTCCTAATTGAACATCCATTTCACTAGACAGAATACCTAGGAGTAATTCCGAGATTTAATTATGCAATTACACTCGACAGCCCCCATACCTCACTGAAATCCACCTTGCTATTTTATTGATGTACCAACTTCCTAATGTTAACATAATTTAGGGAACTTCTAGAAAGGAAAGACACCTATCTTCGTTCCCCCATTTTTACAATTATCTATCCATAGCCCCAGACCATCCCCATTTTCGTTACAACCGCCTCAAATTTTTACCCCATGAAAATCCGTTTTTCTATGTATGCCACACTCCACAGAAAACTAACATTTACGCCCCACTATTCTAATGAGTTTGAGGAGTCTGTAATAACTGATATTCTGTAATAAGTTCTTAAAGTCAATATAATTTTCCTCGATAGTCTTGGTTAATTGTTTGACCTACGAGTACCTCCGGATTATGCGGCACCGCCCTCTCGGAGAATGACTTGTAGGCCTACAGTATAGGCTTCTTCCCTTCAGAATATTGTTTTGTTACTATACACCCAATAAACTTATGCCAGTGATTGTAGTGATTTAGGCCTGTTAATTCGGATAAGTTCATTACGAACAATCTGCCTACGATCATCTCAAGAGAAGTACAGGAAAGAGACCTAGTAGCTCTCTCTTCATTACGAAGATAAATGTAGGTAGCCCCCCATGCTCAGTTGTTTCCTTTTCTAGTAATTAACAAATATATATAATATTAACCAGATCTATGCCCGACTGATATTAATACGACAGAGCGGCACTATTCCCTTTGTCGGATTGTGTCCCGTGCATACCAACCAGGTTCCATCATCTTATTATGTTAACGGCTATAATACCGTTATTCATGCATGTAATTGATTCTTAGGATAGCTATCTGCTATCCCCGATGTGGTTCCTCTCTTCCATTTTTTTTCTCCTGCCCACCTCTGTTATACGTCTTCTCAATCACCCCTTCTAGTCCACAGTCCACACTGCTCTTTTTTCGTATCTCTGTTGTTGTTGTTGTTCCCTAAGCTGCCTGGCCGAACAGCCCCGAGTCCCTGAGGAAGGCCATGGCCACGATCGGGCTTTCCCACAGAGCTCTCATTGAGTGTAGATTGTGTTGTTGGCGTAAGTGGTTGTGTGAAATGCAGTCTTCTATGATGTGTTTAATGGTATGGGGTGCTGTGTTACATCCCGGGCAGGCGTCGACAACGGAGTCATCCAGTCTCTTCTGATAGCTCAGGAGAGCTGGATGGTGTCCGCATCTCAGCCTGGCCAGGTGGACTCTGTCCTCGCGAGGAAGGGAGGATTCAGAAGGATGGATTTCGGGAGGTCGTGCATGCAGCTGCGTGTTGTCTGTGAGTGAGTGGATGGATCGGCGAGAGATATGAGTATGGATGTGCTTCTGGAAGTTGGTTCGGGGTGGGCAGGGAGTATCTCTGTTGATTTATATAAGTTAATTGTGACCAATCTGCATACGATCCTCTCCAGAGAGATTCCAGGAAAGAGACCTAGTTTCTCTCTCCATTACGAAGATAAATGTATGTAGCCCCCATGCTCAGTGGGTTCTTTTCTAGTAACTAAGTAGTATATAATTGAACTTGAGTTATTCAACCGGGTTCCATCATCTTATTATAACGACGACTATAATACCGTCATTCATGCATGTATTCTTTCCCTAGGTTAACTATCTTTTATCCACAATACTCTGTTTCGTGACAGCATGCCCAGTTGTATTAACCTTTTGAGTCACCCTGTCATTTCCTCTCCCATAGCAACCCAAATTCACAACCCTCCCCTAGCAAGACGCCCATCAGGATGTTTATTCCGTGCCGAGTCAGTCCTTTCTCAAGCCCCAGTAAACAGAGAGTACAAACCTATTCTTGTACCTCCTTTAACTATCCTCTAACTTAAATAACCAACACTCACAACCTGAACAGTAGGGCAAGCCGCACGAGGCTAGTCCCCCCCTCACTCCCCTTAAAAGGGGAGGCGTTGTCTGCAGCACCAAATCCTTCCAAACACCATTTTTTTTTTATTTAGGCTCAACTGTTAGGTTAATTTAAGGTTAGGTTAGGTTAAGTTAGGTTAGGTTAAGATAATATAATAGTACTGTATAAAGGAGAACAAAAATCGTGCCAAGGGGCCTAAGATTCTCACGCATGTGCAGAGGACAGGATTTGGAAGGATTTGGTGCTGCAGACAACGCCTCCCCTTAAAAGAGGGTAAGTTCCCCCTCCTGACTTGCACTTTAAACAAAATCACTGTTCATAACCCCCACAAGTGAATCTCGTGAGTAAGAACCAGATTCCATGATCAATCATAACGAAATATATAACCCCCAATATCATCAACTCATATAGTAACCCCATTAACGTAAAAACCGCCATACCTCAGTATTCAAGGCCCAGCTGGCACCCTACCCAAGAGGACTCCCTCAACCCCGCGGAGGCCTACTCGGGCACCGACGCACCCACAAAATTATTGCCAAAAAACCTGGGCACCCCTATACCTACAACGAACTACAAGTTCCAATCCCAGCCTAAATCCTATTCCATCTCAGTCCTAACTAACCTCCCAAAGTTCCCCTTAACCCGTCCTAGATTCCTAATAGCATTTCAGCTAGACCAGAGAAGGATACTTGATGAAAATAATGTAATGCCTGACCCTAGGCACCCATTAAACTAGTTCCCCTTTCTTTTGCCCAAAAATCCTTCCCGATACCCCTCTAATAATAACTTGTCCTAAGCCGCATTTTCCTTTACCATCATTATCTCCGACAGACTGGAAATTTCACACCCAAATGCCCTGAGGGGTGTCCAATGTCAAGCCAACTCAACCCTGCTCTTCCACAGGGTCGAAACTCAACCCGATTCTGACTTTCGGAGCTTGATAACAGTTTTAAGACTTTTTGTATATATCCATATATAAATAATCGATTTGGATGTCATAATTATAAATGTACCTAGCTATATCCTCAGAATGTCCAAAAGAAGCGTCATAATCCTATAGAAGGCCGATAACCTACCGGAGTTATTATATATAATACCCCAAAGTAAGCGATTATATTATATAAATAGTCATCACAATTTTTTACAAATTCAACTAGATCAAAATAATATCGAAATGATGGATTAAATATTGATTTTGATATGTAAAGCATGTTGTTTATAAACATTGGAGTAATAATAATAATAATAATAATAGTTCTTAAAGCTAGCGCATGCTAAGCTAGCTAAGGATAGCTCAATAAGGCCGATTAGGCGTATTTCCATTGGGGTCCTGTACTACTACCCCATCCCTTTGCTCATGAGGGATGGTAACGACTCAGTGCTTGTGAAAAATCTTTAATGCGCCGAGCGTGGGCGCGAACCCGGGCCTTCTGGGTGGAAGTCCGAGACGCTAGTCACTACACCAAGCGAGCACATGGCCGCAGCCGCGGTGCCACTCCATTCGCGCCTAATCACGATTATATTTCGGTGTATTCTTACTTAAATTTATATCATTTGGGTTGATTAGGTTACACAATACAATATTACTAAGTAACAGTACACGCATATATATAAATATCATAACATTTGTCAGAGTTTAGCAAAGCACCACGGTTGCGTGGGGAGTGCTGAGGGTAGTGAGGGAGAAGTGGCCGAGCTGAGCATGTGCTTGTAGCCTTGTGACCTTGACGTCGTCTTCCCAAGAGTCAAGTTCAAAAAATCAGTGTTCGTCACGGTAATTAATCCGTCACTCCTCAGAATTATTGAAATTTCTATGTATGCGATTATTTCTTGCTCTACTATTAACCCGCTGAGTACCAGCTAAATATTTATAAATGTACCACCCAGGACCGGCTGATTCTGATTTTTTTTTATTCCAGAAACAATAGCGAATGGGTTAGGAATGAAGGAAAAACCACGAAAAAACGATCAAAAAGCTCAAAAAATGGTCCTACAGAGCCCCCGAAAACGGATTTTACAAGAGTAAAAAATTGAAGGCAATTTCCCCAAAAAAACAGGTTTTTGCGCGCTCACGCGCACGCGGTTGGACTTTGAGAGTTTTCAACCATCGGCATGGGTGCGTGGGATACTTACACAGTTCCCATACAAATCTGAGCCCTCTAGGTGCCATAGGACCGGAGTAATTGGGACCGGACCAGACAGGACGCAACGTATGAGTCGCTGGGGTTTAGCGTTACATACATTGTGGACGCAAACGCTGCGTCGCTGGGGCTCAGTGGGTTAAACAAATAAATATGTTGTATAATTTTACCTAATATGTAATGTCACAACACATCTTAAATTGTATATATTCAAATTTATTGCCGATATGTTCTGTTGTCGATTATTCCAGTCCCTGACATACCTCATGATATTTGGTATATTACGCTATTTCGCTTTTATTTTGTCTTTATTTGCTGTGTAGTAATTATACTGCAATGCATATTTACTTTCATTGTTAAAAATAGTCAAGAAAGGTTGTCCATATAATGTATATATTTAAAAGTCTGGATCGCCCCTTGTAACGGGGGGGGATGGGAAGGTAGTATCTCTCTTTCTTCATCAACTTCCTTCTTCTGCTGCGAACAAGAGAGAGAGGGTAAGACAGAAAAAGATAGATTAAGCTGCGAAGGTGGAAAATAGGTACTCAAGGATAGAAAGGAAGAGATGACGACAAACCCGTTATTGCATTCTAATTAACGAGAGGACAACCCTGTTTGGTTGACCCACATCCAACATCCTTCGAGGAAGGGGATAAGGCTGCAACTCCGACACGATGATAACACCAAAGAACCACAAAAACCCCACTGAGACCTAGCATATTCTCTACTTTCTAGATATCACATAAGGATGTTTTTGGGAACGGTACTTCATTCGAATTATTTGATCGCCCACCTTCAGGTGAACTGGCCGTCCCCATGGTTTTCTTATTCTTTATGCAATCGTGATTCATGCTCATTATTCAGGTACATTAGGACAGTAGGATAAATCGGAGGCTAGCAAAGACCAATCAAGAACTTCACCTTCAATGTTGGCTGACAAGACTTTAACTCTCGGTTAGGCTACTGGTACTACTCTTAGACCAATTTAATACTGACAGCTCCGATTTACCATCCTGACAACACATTTAGATCCAAATAGGTACGGGAGGATAGATACAAACATATTGCAGTAATCTTAAGCTTGATATTAATAGAAGGAACATTTTACCGTTTACAACTCTTAACATTGGTACCGTATGGTCCGTATCTAATTATCTCTATACCATTAACCTGGGACCAATCCATTACCGTACTGGGACAGTCTCTTAACCTAGGAGTAGGACTCGAATATTGCTGTCTGTATCCACCCCATTCCTCTCAGTATTATACATCCCAATTCCGCTAGATACCGGTATCGGCCAGGCTTGCCTGTAGGTTTCTTCGGCCTACCGTATCCTGGGGTAATCATACGTCTTCCTGCGGTCCTTGAACCCTCGTACAGTACACGAGTTCAGCATCCTGCACTCAGCCAATGGGAGGGGTGAATCTCCGATTCTCCGCCATCAGCAATTCAGCATCACATCGACTCCGTCCCAAACTGGTTCCCTGGTAAGTCGAATATAATTCTTAACCCACGGTTGACATATAGCTAACCCTTAATAATGGGGTTAATCAATATCCTAATTACGGTACACAGTAATACTAAAACAAATACATATAAAAAATATAGGCTAATATAAACATATAAAAATACATGGATTCCTATTAACGTATAAAAATAGATGAGCTAATATAAGTACAGAAATACAATGACAGATCAAATTATGACATTACAGTACTGTACCGAAATAATCTCTTAAGGCATCCAAAGATCCTCTCATTAAGTACAGGTACATATGTTACTCAGCAGTACTCTACACACAATTGGGAATACATAATTACACAGCATATCTATGGAGTCAAATCAATACAATAATGGCATAAATCAAAGGTAATTGTCATGGTCAAACTTAACAGGTTGGACTGCTCAATGCGGAGGGTGCTATACAAGGCTCAAACAAAGCTAAACGTTAATTCTACTGTAACTCGAGTAACTTATCCCCTGAAATCAGCTGCCCAGAATCTCACTACAGCGTTCCATCCCTTGCAAGGCAACTCTGTTCATTAGACCATGTCAAACATAATTATATTATAGCAATCAATATTCATAATACACTCTAAAAGCACAATAATTAATAATAGCCTACTGTACTTCCAATTAGGTGAAAGTTAGGTAGCCTAATTAAAATGTAAAATCATATAACCTACCATAATAATTCAGCAAGTACCCATACCTAAACGGCCTTTTCACAAGTTAACTTTAAGTAACAATAAGTAAGAACAAATAATCATCTGAAATAAACCCGACCCAATGGGGGTCCGAAATTTGACGGTACTGGGGTTGGGAAATGAGGACCTCTAAATCAAGATAACAAGTAACTCTTTACACTATAACCCAGTAAAAACATTTAAAATAAACAATAACCAGGCCTAGGAGACGTTAGTTATAAATACTTATCTGAATAGGCCTAACTTTGAAACGTCGGAGACACGAAAGGTAAACAAAACTCAAGGACACGATCTCAAACGAATGTCCTTTCCTGAATTACACGTTAAAATACAATCATATTTACCAAAATGCATGGTTTTATAAACTCAAAGTAATGAACAAGTTCTAAACATACAATACAACTGCTACATTAGTAATTTACTCAACCTGGTCGTCTCTCCGAAATGCGAGATGGTCTAAATCCTAAAATGGCGGTCAAGCTTCAAAAGCATTTTAATCAACTTCGTCCTCAATTCCACTCTTAACTGGTGTTCTCGCACTACCTCAGGATTATGTAAAACGGTGAAAGACAAACTAGCAAAATAGGCTAGCCTAAGTTTGGTCGGGAATTATGGAAAAAACACAAGAATTGGAAGGCCATCAAATGGCGTCCCTCTGACTGAAATTATTACACACAAAGTTAATTTGACGTTAATTTGGGAATAACAAAGTCTAAAATATCAGAAGAACACTTAGCAAAGGTGCACAGACTAAGTTTTGTATGAATTTGTATGGTTGTAGGCACTTGGCAGGTGAGGGGTGCCTGTCGACCAACCCGATGGTAGGCTCGAGTTCACGAATTTGTCAATCACAGTAATATCTCCTACATTACACACCTAGTACTTACTTAACTGAATAAGCAATACCTTATAACACTATAAACCTTAATTAAGAACCTCTGAATGGAGGGAAAGGAAGCCTAAGTCCGGAGAAGAAGCGGGGAATGATGACAGAGACTGGGGGGTAGGTCTCTCTCGTAGGCCTGGGGTCACGACAGTGAGGGGCCGAGGGCCAGTGCCAGGGATCCCGCCAAAAAAGGGGAGGGTGACCACAAAGGGTGTGGCGTCGCTTGGGTAGGAGTTGGCGGTCTTTTTACACAAGGGGGCATTACTCTAAATTCGAAAAGGAAGGATTTTTACATGGGATAACAAAAGGGGGTGAAAGGATAAATTAGGCTTGAAAGTATTTTAGATAGATTTGAGAATATTAGTTCTCCTCCTGATCTAGGCTAATTCCCTCTTTACATAGACAAAGGTTACTTAACCCTTCTTAAACGATACATTTCCCTTAAATATAGGGAAGAGTGAATGAAGGGGAAAAAGTCTTACAGTTAAGTCAAACCTTACAACATATACCAAAAGGGAAAGTACAATTTCTTCCCGTTACACCCTTGTTCATTTTGTGCCACCCCACTATAATGAGAGTGGGTTATCAGACTTTGGGGTAACAGAAAACGCAGCTCTAGAGTAAAGATGTCAACATTATCGAGTCATATTTCGGCCTACGTACTAACGATATCAAAGAACTTTATTACTACTCTCCTAAGTCAAGGGATTAAATTTACATGTATTTCCCTCCGACATCCCAATTCTAGAACATTCGAAATCCCCCTTGACTCCCCCCCTATATAAGTCCCCCCGCGAAAAAGCGCGTCAGATCATCCGTAGATATCAACGTACCGGTTGTGCCGCTCTGGTTGACGTTTACAAGTGCTACCCCCCTTCAAGATTAGTGATAACTCGGTGTCCGCGATCAGTGTTAATCTGTGAGGCAGTGAATCAACCCTTCGTGAATATATTCTTGCAATTGGATCCCCGAGGGCAAGATTATAACTGCGAACAACCGATTCACAAATTGTTGATTGTCTTATAAACGTATTGTAGTGTGGCTTCGTCTACTTGGGTTTACAAGCAATCATAACTCATAATAAATCTAGGGTAGAAAGATCTTGTTATGTTAGAAGGGATTATGAGAGAAACTCTTGATTGAGGACTCTTCAAAACATAACTCCTTGGCAACAATTGTCTGTTGACTCAAAGGCAAAAAGCCGCCCGCGCTCCTTGAACCTCTTATAAAGACCAGGATAGATAAGCAAGTCACTTCTCCCGACTGTCTTACGTTCATTCGATGCATTGTTATTCCGGTTGTACCTGAGACAGTGTTATTTAAGGTCTCCAGCAAGAGTAACATATCGGAGCGTCATCAACGGTTAGACAAGTTAGCCCAACTGTACACTCTACACTCCCGGACAACTTGGACGGCCCCGGAGCCACTGTTAACCCCCGACACCACCAACTCAAGATAACCAGGAAACTATTACAGTGCTAATTCTCGAAGTATTAGTGTACGGTTTAAATAACTCAATCCTTCAGTGTATTCAATTATGTTTAGAATTTCTCTGATGCTAAGAGGAAAGTGATTATTAAGCTAGTGTGCACTAAAATATTGCAGTGAAGTTAAACTAGGTGAATTGACTCCCATAATTATCCTTGAAATCAGGTTTAACCTCGCCGAAGAAATCAGTCTTAATAACTTGTACTACGGCTTGAGTGACAGCAATTCCGAATAAGTGATTGTGATTATTTACCAGAAACCTGAATCGCCCCCACTGATATTTCTGTCTTAAGTATTACCCAACCAAGTGAACATACTAGACCAGTGAACCTAGCTACCGTTATTCCCTTTACGTTAATTCTTGGGAGATACCCATATCACTTATCAATTGCATCTTTGATCTAATCATATTTACAGAGAGTTAAGTAACGAGATATCTAGCCCATGATTAGAAACCTACGTATCGTTGAAGTAATGTGATCAGAAGAATAATTCCTGAACGTTGGAAGTGGGAAGTGAGACTCTATCCAAATCCGCGAGAAGTGCTAGAGATTATAAAAGTCCAAAGTACGCATTTGACTTATCCAATTTACCACTGTTTTGAATGCACATATAGCCAATATTCTACCAGTGTTTTTCGGAGAATAAAGCTGCATTATAAACCATTATCTGGATATTATTTATGCCCTCTATTGATTCCATTTGTGTCCTGCGCATGAAGTCCCATAGCCCAGTCCTGTAGGACCCACCTACCAAGTTAATCCTGTAGAAAATCAGGGCATAACAATGGCTACTGCAGCCAAGGATGTCACCAACCGACCCTTTCTGCCTCTTGGTTAATCTTGTGACCATCAGGACTACCAACCTAAAACCCGACGCCCAAGATCCATTAACTATGTATATTTCCCTCTCGTATACTGTATATAGAAGCTCAGAAACTATCAGTGTTAGCCTTAATAAGATGAACTAACATGCTCATCTCTCTCTGTTCTAAATATTAAAAGTGACAGACCCTTGTCTGCAGAATCATAACCGAAGCCGACAGAGAAACTTCACTATTGCCTGTCCACTTGACCCCCAGGGCTGTCAACACAAAACCACAGCCCGGGAGTCATATAACCATGTAATATATTCCATCTCGTAGCCTATGTAACTATAGAGGCTCAAAAATTATCAATGTTGTTCCTAGTAAGATAACCTAAATGCTCATCTACCTCTGTTCCCAATATTAGAGGTGGCAGACCCTTGACTGAAAAATAATGTAAAAGTCCGGCAGAGACACCCCACTTCCGTACGCATCCTTGACCCCCAGGGATACCAACGCAACCGCACCGCACGGGATTCCCATACCCATATAAACTTTCCATCTCGTATATATAAAAGCTTAGAAATCATCAATGTTACCCCTATTAAGCGAACCTCAAAATCTCAGCTAACCCTGTTCTCAATCTTGCAGGTGACAAGCTTTTATCTGCAGAATAATTTCCAAAGATGCTGAGAAACCGCACTTAATCAACCATCCTTCACCCTGAATTTTCACGCTCCAAGGTCAAGCCAAAATATCCTCAAAACCTTGAACAAAAGTGCAATTATATCCACAACCCCATGACTCCCCCTGTAATCTATAAAGCCAAATAAAGCCTTGGCTTGGGGAACATCTTTTTATTTATACAGTACCACATTGAGCAACTCTTCAAGTATAGTAGAGTTCTATAATAAAGTAACCAAAGTCCATCTCCCCTAGGACAAGAAGGACTTCTTGTCCTAATAGAGAATGCGCACGCACGCCCTTGCTCTCCTCAAACAAGGGATGGGTACCCCTCAGTAATAGTGAATACTAGGTCAAGAAAATATGAAGGAAATTAAGCAATTCTAAGGCTTCTCGATTCCTGGCATCCCACTTTGAGAAACCTTATTATTACCCCTCCATTCAGTTTGGATATACGGCACCCCAAAGTCCTTACACTGTCTGTGAGTAAGAAACCCTATTAAGGTATCTTTGTTGATTGTGGCATCCCATCAGTTAACATAGAGAACTCTAATAGGCTGTATCGCCAATGTTAGAGTTTGAAGTGTGTAGGGATCCCTCCACTTCTACTCTTAATAGTGTAGGTACGGTAACTGTGCCCTATAAAAGGAACTTTGTTATTACTGGCATCCCAGTGATTAACATAGTCACCTTCTCTAGGTTACGCTTTCTATAGTTGAAAGTTGAGGAACACAGGCATCCCTACTCCTCAATTCTTTCACTATTGAAAGTTCACAAGTGTCTTGTAAAAGGAACTTTGTTATTACTGGCATCCCAGTATTTAACATAGTCACCTTCTTATAAGTAGGCCTACATTTTCCTTAGTAAAAGTTGAGGGACTCAGGCATCCCTACCCCTCAACACTTTACTATTGAAAGTTACACTACCACTTCTCACAGAAGATCTGGCATCCTACGATCTTTTGTATTACAAGGGCTTAGCGAGACACCCTAACGGGGACTCTGCAAACATAAGTCCTAGGTGCATTTTGTCTGTGGCATCCCATTAGACTTTGCAACTAAAAGGTTAACACCGCCCCGAGTTCTTTGAACCTCTTAAAACGGTTAGAGACAGTCAAGAAGAGAAGTACTAAAACTCTTCTTGCGTTCGTCCGATATTGTGTTATTTCGTCATAACTGAGGCACAATATTAAAAACCCCAATACAAGAGTACCTTAACAGAACTTCATCACCAGTTAATATAAAGGTCAGGATAGACGAGTATAATTGATAAAGCTATAGGCTCAAATACTCGCATTAGTTCGATATGGTGCCCAACTGTTTTATTGCAAGTTACGGAGCCATATTTAAGACCCCACGCCCATTAATCCATCTGTAACATTACTTCACATGACCGTCCAACCTGGACGGCCCACGGAGGTCCAGAAGACATCAAGCAGCTAGTGTTCTATTTTTCTCAGAAAAGAAAGATTGAAGAAGATGCCTAAATCAATGCCAGTGACGAGGCAGAAATAAGTTAGAGTTCAAAAAGTGATAAAATATTCAGAGTTCCTTTTTTTTTTTTTTTTTTTTTTTCTATGTGATTGAGGGAGACAAAAGGCATAACTGCCTATAGCGAGTGCCTCCCCCATAGTTGAAAGAGTGACAGGGCCAAAATCAAGGGACGTTCGAGCCAAAATGCCTTATTCGAGAATAAATCATCAAAGTGTTCATCAAGGATAATCTATAGAAACAGATTCCTTCTAATTGTGTACCAGTGATAAATATGTTTAGTACACATCTCTAACTCGAATATGGAATTAAATCCAAATAAGGTGGATTTTGCACTTCAACGAACTCTGAAATAATAACCAACCGTGAAAATATTTTAGAGTCCACAAAACTTGAATTCAATCTTTTGAAGTACACCAGTGTATAAGATTATATATTCATAGAAAAGATATATATTGACTTACCTTAACCTCGTCAAATACTAGTAGCTACGTTAACCCAAGTCAAGGGATATAGTGAATATTAAGGTAAACTGATTAAATGTTGATACAATCTTACAAAAAGAGATTATCGAGTTGATGCTCAAGAAACCAGATTCACTTTAAGCCGCATTGAGCATACCTGATCTCCATCTAGATCTGCGATCGTACTAGAAGATATTTAATTAAGTTGTGCCACTTATGAACTCGTGTTTAGTGATTCTGATTCCATAATATGTACTTAGTGAGTAAGTAAAATAAAGCTGTACTATAAACTATATTTATTATATATATCCTCTATTGTCTTCCTTATATGTATTTGTATGAACTTAGATATCCCAGTCTCGAAAGAACTCACCTGAATAAAATCAGGGCATAACACTCTTCATCGCTTCCAGTAACTTACCAACTACTATGTATATGCTCAATACTTTGCACAAACCATTTCTATATTCTCTTTCATTGGTTTTCTCCAAGTGCATGAAGACAAGACAAAACGTCTGTCCCTTTTTCAGATATTTCTCCAACATGTTTAATTTAATGTCTTATTTTTCAGGACTGTAACTAAAACTGCTATTATCATTTCAGTGGGTTCATCGGTCGGAGCTGGGCGATGTTATTTGCCAGTGTGGGCTATGATGTCTGCCTCTATGATCTCAAGGAAGAACAGGTGAGCTCCTTGTAACACTACCATAAATGTAGTGGGTGTCTAGACTAACCTTTTCTTATGTGGTGAGACATAGACTACAGTAGATCTGGACTTGACACGAAAATGGAACTTTGCAGTAAGGGACCCACAATCGAAAAATTAACCCTCAAGTTCGAACCTCGAAACCGCGAAAATGTGATATTTTCGCGAGCATCCTCTCAAGAGGTTTTGCTGGTTGAAGACGAGCATCCTTTATAGAGCCAACACATAAAACAAAAACTTTCAAAACACTCAACTGGCACTCAAAACAAAGCAATATGTGATTAGGTGAGATAATTTCCCTCCAATCACTCCTCCACACGCGTCACAACCCTTAGGCTCAACTCACGTGTTCTGACGAACTGCGGCTTGATTTGTGGTTTATAAGGCCATCTCCCAGATCGAAGAACTGCTGAGATTCCTGCCGCCTTCTCATTGGCTTCTGAGACAGGTACTGGAGCACTGTGAGTCCTTTCTGGGCCAATCAGATCAGTGGCTCTGCCCACCAATCCGCTATGTTTTCCTGGTAAAACTCAAAGTTCGCAAGATATTGAGAGAGCGTGTTCTGGCCCGTGATTGGCCGAGAGAGCATTGCAGGGTCCCGTCTTTGATCCTGAAGGATGTCGAAGCTCGCGAAGTACTGAGGGTGTCCTGGGTTGCTCGCTTACCCCTCTTCTCTTGTCATCCTCCTCGCTGTTGAAAGTGGTGGGAAAAGGATTGCACACTTCAGCTGCTGAGCCTCCGGGGATTTCTTGAACCTCCGTCCTTCATATAATAGTTGGACCTCCATTTAAAACTTGACTAGTTTACCCCATATGAATTGATATAGCAAAATTATTTAACTTCGGACAGATTTATGTACTGTACTTCGGACATTTCTATATAAATTGCAATGAGACACAGCTACAAGAAAATGGCTTGATAATATGGGAAAACACTAAATACATTTGTTTAATTTCCATAGTATCAAGGCATTTCCCCTTAACTGGCTCATTAGCCTACAATTAAATCAGAAATGCGGAAATTACCTTCCTGTCCAAAGTTATACCATTATGCTGATATGCTTTATTTGTAGATAGGAAAGAGAACTAGCATTTATTCGAGATATTGCATACTATTTATTTAATATATTATCAGCTCATTGTCAATATTTATACAATCACAACTACATATGTAATCTTCTCATGGTTAACTAAAAAGCAAGAAATTACCTTCTCTGAAGTTGACCAGGCTAGGGACACACGTTAAGCCGGTATCACACGAGAGTTTTTATAGTCAACATTCGATAATCAACATTTTTTTGGCAACATTTCTGGAATATTTTGCACTGGTATCGGAAACTAGACTGCTGATAGATGAAATTAGGTGACACAAATATATTGAATGTTTACCTCAAAAGCTGCCAGACCAGTGTTTAGGGAAAAAGCGCTCGTTGATACCGGCTTTAGTCTTTTTACTATTTATGCATTGAAAGGGTTGACTGAATTTAACTTTGTGAGTGTTTCAGGTTTCATCAGCTCTGAAAGACATCAAGGTGCAGCTACACAACTTGGAAGCCAATGGACTACTCCGGGGCAAGCTCAATGCTGAGGAACAATTCAAGTGTATTAGGGGTCAGTCTATTTGTGTTTATATATCTTTTTGTTTCTTTTTACCTTGCCATATTCCACTAATTATGATCTTAGTTTGGTACATATTTACTCTTAATCCCTTATTTGCTATGCCCTTTCTCCTACTATTGAAATTGGCCTCAGTGTCATTTTTGTGTTAATTTATTTTATTTCTTGCTCTACTTTTGCCCCCTTTTCATATCCAGTCTCAAAACCAAGTCCCTTATTATAAGTCATTGTTATTAAATATGCAATGTTAAAGTTACGCTCCACAGTTCTCATTATGTCTGTGGAAGTAATTAACACGGCAGATACAAGATGCCTATTTATGAAACTGCCACCAGTGCAAAAGATTTGTCTTTAATTCGGAAATAATTTGTTATATCTACCATATATAGAAATGTTATTGAAACACATACCGGTATGTATAGTTTTCTTGCACAAGGAACATGTGAAGATTGAAGAACCAGAACATAGGTGTATATAACTAATAGCCAGTGCAAAACCGGCTTAGAGTGACAAGAGGGTGGAGGAGGAGTGCTTGGCCAAGCAACATTGGTCCACTCTCCTCTCTGGCTCCAGCCACACTGTCTCACTTCTCACAGTGTGTGAAATGGGTGAATGAGGGAGGGGGGATAGTGGAGGGACAGAGAGAGAGGGGGGAGAGGCAGGAGGTAGTGGAGGGGGAAAATGCCACCTAATCACATATTGCTTCCATTTCACTGACTGTGGGGCTTTTTATTTTTTCATAGGCTTTCTTCCGTTAGGCCTATCACGTTCGCTATAGCCTACAAACACTTCTGTGAGGCCTATCGCGCTCCTTGGGTTAATTAAAGGGCCAAACCCATGCAACTTCATGCAAATTTTTCTGTATTCCCTCTCACACTCAATCCAATCCCTAAACAATATTGCCATGGTTTCACACCCTGCTTGTGTCGCACGCGACTGTACAGTATATACTTTACTATCATAAAGCCTGCATCACACGGGCATCTGTATCCAATAGTCTGTATCAAGACAAACATGATTTATGTATGTATGTTCTGTATCAAGAGCCTGGTATCTGCAAGAATTTGATCGTCTATTTTTTAGCATTTGAGTAATTAATTCATGTTTCAAAGAGTTTGGTTTGAGTTTAAGCTACAAACGTTTCCGTATTGTCAAAATGGAAGTAGCATTGGTCGAATAATAACCTTTTCTTTTTCATTCATACATGCATTTGAAGACCGAGTGCTCCACATGAAGTGCGGTTCCAGTCTCACGTAATAATGGCGGCACTCCAGGCAGCCCTGTTCAGAGCTACCTCACTTGTCAGGTTATATAAATTTTATATTAGACTGTATGGTTTGATCCTACATCTTTCTTGGTCTACTCCTTGCTGCAGCTTTCTCCATGTTCACGGACTTACATCTTTTCACCCAACTTAGTTCACCCATCCTCTTCACATGTCCAAACCATCCAAGCCTGCATGTACGCATCTCATCACTGATACTCTTGATACCTAACCGTCTCCTTAGCTCTTCACTAGATATATCTTATCTTGTAGTTTGGCACGACACATCCATCTCACCATTCTTGCCTCTTATCTCATATCTCTTATCTTATGTTTTGAATCTGATAAATAGACACCGAGCATGTTACCAGATACTGTACTTGCCTTCGTGTGATGCCATCTTATGGAATAAGATGATTATAAATCATAATGGGATTGAGGTGTAGGATTTGTGTTTTTACACCATGCCCGACAGAGGGGTTATGGAGCTCCGATCTTATATTCAACCATCTTGACAATTTACCTACACACCAAAACTTCGTTTGATGCGAAAATAGCCTCCCGAAAATTTACCCAGGGCGGGAATCGAACCCGGGACCCTTGGGATACGAGACAAACACCTTACCGGTTAGACCAATGGAGATGTTCCACTTGGCCTGGTCGGCTCAAGTATATTTCCGCATCTTGTTCAGTTTAAGATAACCTATTTTTACTGACTTTATAGAGGGGCCGGATACTCAAAACATTAATGTCACCTTACATTCCTTTGACCGTTATACGTCTATCCTTAATACTGACGATGTAATTCTAACACAATTGAGATTTAAAAGCAAAGTCATAACTGGGTATTATAACTTACAGTCTAGTTTAAATAGTACGAGGAAGTTATTATGTCGTGGGTAAAGATTAAGCTATTAATTCATGGGTTTGTCATAGTTCTCACCTTACCATAACTTATGGTATCCTTGAGTATCCAGGTACTGATGATCTGTAAGATATGCAGGATAATGGTTTTACCAGGCCTCATTGTTCATTGAATTTGATCTAAAATTGTCCAAAGTTACCTTAATGCTGTATAGTGATTATGAAGCAAGCAAATTACTGTCTAGTAAGTAGGCCTATATATGGTAAATTAATGCCCTTTTATGTGTATTACAGTGTGTGAGGTTTCTGAACATATGAATGACTGATTATCTTGATTCTACTATATATATGCATTTTTAATTTCCCTTGACCTATATATATTTGTATAATATATATTGTACAGGGTGGCAATGTTGTTTATGCACATCCAGGGGCACAAAGGGAACTATGGAGCATAACTTTTTAGATTGTATATTCAATATAATGACTAACAACAAGGGACTTAGTTTTAGGCTGGATATGAAATCACTTGTTTGCCAGCATGATATTGTATAGCCATGTCCCCCAGGAGTGACGAGCCTAAAGGAGTGTGTACAGGCGACCAAATTGGTTCAAGAGAACGTTTTTGAGGACTTGGAAATCAAGAAGAAGGTATGATTTACATTTTCAATCACATCTCCCTAATATTTCTTTTATTCTAGGTACCTGACTATACTGCAGTTGGTTTTATTTCAACTGACGGTAAATTGATTCTTAGCAATTGATTTCTTGATATTTCATGGACAAATATGACACTGCTATATTGATGTGTCATATTAATCCCGTTTTCATAATTAACCTCTGAAGTGCGCATGGGGGTAATTGGAAACGTCCCCCTGTGCTGACGTATTTGAGGTGTTTCCGTCACTAAAATATTCATTGTGCCATTAATAGCATTAATATTTATCCATATGCGCCTATTATGGGTTGATTATAAAGGTATTAACCTGAAACAACAATAAAACGAGTGAAAACAGCGTTTGGATGGTCAAAATCGGAGATATAGCCCGCGAGTTGTATAATGTATGGGTGAGGCAATCTGCTTTCCCGCCAATTTCCCCCAAGGCCACTGAGACACAGTCGATCGATACTCTCTCTCTCTCTCTTGCACTCGCTTGCTATCAGTGATGACCACACCCTCCAATCGGATTTCTAATGTTAGCACGAAAATATACCTCAGAATAAGGGAATAACAGGGAAAATAGGTGATAACTGAAGGAGAGGAGGAAAGTGGGGAAGGAGGGGAGGTAGAGGACTGAGATTTTGCATGGCCCAGGGGCCAAAAAAAAAAAAAAAATAAAAAAAAAAAATATAAAATTTTTTTTTTTTTTCGATGTCAAAAGTTGATTTTTATTTTCTCTGACTCTTAAGAGTCTTCCCGCAGTGCGCCGGGGGAACTCTTAAGAGTCTCCCCGCAGCTCCCGGGTTAACAACCTACAGTATTTTGCTAAAAAATCCTAGTAGAAGCTGATTAATCTCTTAAGTGCCAGCCAACTATGGACCTCGTGTCACCTCCAGTGCCAGGAGATTTTCGAAGTTTTGTTGTTGTGCATAAATCAATCAGGTTGAGTGAAAAATGCTGTTAGTGTAAAAACTCTAACCTTGCCTATTTTTGGGTCATGAAAGTTGAAGTTGACTGTGAAATATGGAGTGGCATATCCGTAGACTGTATTGGTCGGTTTGCCTTCTAGGGCAATTTGCAATTGATCCAAGCAACTAGTTTGGATGGATATATGCATTTTCAGTATTGCTGAGGTGAGTATGGACTACTTTCGATATGCACAAGTATATTTGTGGTGTAGGTACGGGCATGAGAGGAACCATGAATATGTAAAATTCCGGTATAACATGTTTCTGAAAAATAAATTATGTAACACATTGGGGTATTTTATTTTCATTGTAATGGATTGGGAGTATTTCGTGAGTGAGTATGGACTACTTTTCACACGTGCAGGTATTGTTGTGTTTTATGAATGTGCAAGAGAGGGACCAGAAGCGCGTAAAGTATGGCTAGAGCCCCTTTTTGGTCAATTTTCAGATAACATTATTTCCATTTATTTGTTTAATTGCTATGCATTAGGGTTATATAAAATTAATCGTACACACACTCATGATAATAAAAAAAGGAATTGGCGACAGCCGCGACACATTCTACAGTAATATTTGTATAAACTATACTTATACTAAGTTTCACTATTTCTAGTATTTCCTTTTACTAAAACTTTAGGCTATCCATAATGCAGTTGGGTCTTGGTGCATGATTAGATTGATATCCAAAATTCGAAAATGGATATTATTCGTGATCGTGTACATAGCCTTAACTGTGTTGGTGGTGTTATGGTTTAGATGCTTATGTTCTGGGTGTGGTGTCCCGAGTTCGGATCCCGGGAGGACCATATTATGCTTTCATTAATTTATTCAAGTGCATTGAGGTTTGTAATGGAGGATTAATGTTAAGAACGGGGTGTTCCTTAACCCATTCAGTACCAGCGACGGCTCTCTGCCGTCAGTAGATAAATCACTCCCCAGTCCCAGCGATGGTAGAGAGCCGTCAGTAATATACTTTCCTTGTAACTGCCAGTATCAGGCAGTGCCTGGTACCACGACCGTTTGAGCACTGCTCTAGAGTTGGCAACACTTCTCAGCTTATATCCAAGCCTCTACAGGCTGGGAGAGCCAGTATTCCTCCATCTTTTGAGGTGGGAGGTTGTTATATCTTGCCATTTTGGCCACATTGTTTGGGACTGGGGGGGGGGGGACTTTTATTACTGTACCCTATGGTACAGTAAGGGTTAATTCCATGGCTGCAGGCCGTGGCATGGTCAGCAGCGCATGTGACTGCTGATTGAAGGGTCGACATTAGAATCCCACCCCGTGCCACTGGTAGACGTCAAGAGTTTGGACACTCAGGTCTAGTGATTGGTGGCAAATGTCCAGTAAAGTCCCTGTAACAAGGGCACGCCCTAGCCCTGTCCACTAAGGGAGTGTACAGCGTTAAATAATGCATCTCAGTATATTAGGAACTGTACATTTGTTTACATGTATTTACTGTCCATTTTCAGTCGTGATGGAGGGAATGTCGAAGGGTGGACCATTTGGGGTAGGGAAGATGAAGGGCTAACTTGAGTATTAGAGGCTGGGCACATTTTTATAGACGAGTCTGTAGCCTATATATATAGACCTGGCACTCAAGATGACAATACAATTAACCATCAGAGACTATATACTGTACATATATTATAATATATATAATATACAAACTGAACAATCCATAAGGAGTAATGTTTCAGTCTAAGAAGCAGTTTAACTTAATATTAATTAATAGTTTGGCAAAAACCTTGTTCATACACTGTGATATTATTTAACTTGCTATCAGTTTTCCTGGAGACAGCTCATGTGTTGATATTAGCTTGTGACTAGTACTATTTGTTTCACATAGGATTGTATATATTTTCATACAAATTATCAGAGTTTTCAGTGAACTATTGATTTTGACTGTGTATACTGTAGCCTACATATTTTTTTTCAGGTGTGGGGGGAAATAGACCAATTAGTTGGGCCAAAAACAATTTTGGCGTCATCATCATCATGCATCTTCCCTTCCCTCATCTCTGCTGACCTCACACACAAGACCAACTTTATTCTGTCACATCCGGTTAGTGTCTGCCTCTCTCTCGCTCTCATTTTAAGTTTTCATTATTTCAGTGTTGCCTCGCAATGGACAGCATTTTCCCGGCAACTTTTCTGAGATATTTTGCACTGGCATTAGGAATTATAGTAGACTGAAGATAAATTAATATAGTTGACAGATTATTTTACAACTTTACCTCATTAGCTGCCAGACCATTGTTGATGATAAAAATTGAGAGAGAAAGTGTTCATGTGACACCAGCTTAACCCTTCCCAGGTGAATCCCCCGTACTACGTGCCGATGGTGGAGGTAGTGCCTGCATCGTGGACCAGTAAGGATGTAGTGGCAGGAACCAGGGCCATCCTGGAGGAGATTGGACAGTCACCGGTCGTATGCAAGAAGGAGATTACTGGATTTGCTTCCAACAGGCTACAGTGAGTTTGCTCTTAACACAATTACTGCATTAAATTGTCATATGACAATTGCTTGGTCTGCACTGTACCATACGGGGGTTTTGGACTAAGTGACTGTCATGCCATGCACATTTTCATGTAAAAAAAAGAGCTAGAACGCAATTCAATTATATATCCCTGAAAGTAGTGGAATAGACTTTTCTAATGACACCTGAATCATGTCTGTACGACCACTGGTTGTTGTGCAACGATATTGCAAAGGTGGGGCTAAATCGGTAAAAATGAACGGTTTAGAGCGGTTTTTGCTATTTCCAAGTCTGCAGTGGAGCGGGAGATGCTGTGAAATTACCTCAGTGTTCGTCCTGGCATGCTGGGTGGTGGATGTAGGGGTCCCTCGCTTGCCTGCCTGTCACGCCACGTATTACACAGATTTTCGGCGATTGTCATATGACAATTGCCGCAGTTATGTCCTTAGTTTTTATATAGTATGCCTGCAGGCATTGAGTTAAGGCTGCCATGCACACTGTTGAGTCTGAGTAACACAGGCCAGTTTGAGTGTGTGTGGGGGTGGTTTGACAGTTTGTGCAGTTAGCACAAACTAACTAACAAACAGTTAGCACAAACTTTCCAGACACCCTCACACATGGTAATATTTATTTCTCCTCTTCTGTGAGTTACTAGGTCTCTAATTATGTATTTAGAGGATATATAATGGGTACATACATTCATACATACATAACATTTTAAGACTGAGTGCTCCACACATACGTGCAGTTCCAGTCTCTTGTCCTAATGGCGGCGTTCCAGGCAACCCTGTTAAGGGCTGCTTCACTTGTCAAGTTTTTGGATTTGAGATCGGCACGTTTAATCCGATCCCAGGTCTTCCTCGGTCCACCCCTTGGTGCAGCTCCCTCCACAATCACAGACCTGCATCTTTTCACCCAATTTTGTTCATCCATTCTCTCCACATGCCCAGTACTTGTACGCATCTCCTCACTAATACTCTTTATACCTAAACGTCTCTTCAGCTCATCATTTGTTATTCTATCCTGCAGCCTGGCCCCACACATCCATCTCACCATTCGCATCTCATTACGTTCCATTCTGTTGACATCCTCTACTTTAACGGCCCATGTCTCTGAGGCATATGTTATAGCACTTCAAACACATGAGGCATACACCTTTCCCTTCAGGGGGAGAGGCATTCTTTCCATGATCAGAATTGGCAGCAGTTCTCTGAACTTCCCCCAGCCACATCTAATTATAGCGACAGTGGCAGCCTCGATCCCACAACTGGCAGAGATGGTATCTCCTAGGTAACAAAACTTGTCCACCAGCTCCAATGACTCATTTTCAAAATTCACAGCCACAGGATCATCATTTAACACAAGCTCGCCCTTGCACACTACGCACTCAAATATTTCGATTTCTGACTTATCCTTCTGCAGGGGTCCTTTTATTTTACTACAGCGCTTACTCCCATGGTGCACCCAACATCAACAGACGCTACACCGAATCGAGTTAGCGCCCACACCCTTTCCACACACTGCACATGGGTATGCACCGCTCTTTCCCACATTGCCTCGTCTCAATCTACAATGCATAACCTTGGTTTTGTTAATATTGACTCTTAAACCCTTGTTCGCCATGCCCTCTCTCCATATTCTGAATTTGGCCTCAGCATCTTGCACATTGTCAGCTATTAGGACTAAATTGTCTGCATAAAACAGTTCCCACGGGAGTTCGGATCTAAAATCTCTAGGCAGTGCCTCCAGGACCATAATTAAGAAGAGGGGGCTTAACACTGAACCCTGATGAACTCCAACACGGACTGTGAACTCCTCACTCAGTACACCTTTCACCCTCACCGCAGTTCGCGAATCCTCATACATCTTCATTATCACACGCACCAGCCACTCTTCCACACCAGGTTTCCTCATAGCCCAATACACAACATCTCTAGGCACCCTGTCAAAGTCTTTCTCCAGGTCTACAAACACAAAGTAAAGATCCCTGCCTTTTAGTAAGTATCTTTCCTGTAACTGCCTGACTATGAAGATAACATCGGTTGTACCACGTCCTGGCATAAAACCAAACTGCATATCATCAATGGAGATGCTTTGCCTGATTAAACCCTCAAAGACTTTCTCACAGACCTTCACGATTTTGTCAAGCTTTTTCAGGCCCCTATAATTACCTCTATCTAGTGCATCCCCTTTTCCTTTGTATATATTTACTATTACACTTTTGTGCCAATCCAAGGTAATTTTCTCATCTTTAATAATAGTGTTTATCATCTCAGTGACTAAGCTGACACCAGTCTCCCCTGAGGCTCTTATCATCTAAGCGACAATGTCAGAGCACCCTGGAGCTTTACCGTCCTTCATTTTATTGATCAAGTCGCTCACTACAGCTGGTGCTATCAAAGGAGGGGGTCCAGATATTGGTTTTTCGATACTAAGCTGTTCCTTATCCTATTCAAACTCTATATTTAGCAATCGTGCATAGTGTGCCTTCCATGCTTCTCTGATTTCATCTTCTGCATACACAATCTTCCCATTATCGTTTCTAACACACTGTTCACCTATAATATCCCTACTGTCATTTTTAACTCGCCTAGCTAGGTTGAAGATCCCATTGGGATTGTCAGTGTTACATACTTGTTCTAGGACCAGGTCCTTAATGCCTTTTTTAGCATTGTAAATAACTCTTCTAGCAGTTTGTTTAGCTGCCTGGTATTCCTCCTTACTGCCTCTCTTCTTCCATGCTTTGAAGCATCTCCTTTTCTCTTTCACAGCATGTTCTACCTCGTTGTTCCACCACCAGGAGGTCTTATCCCTGGGGTGACCCTTTGTTTTCCCACAGACTTTGTCAGTGGCAGCGAGAAGGCTATGCTTAAGGAAATTCCATCGACTATTTACATCGCTAGGGCTAGCTTCCTTATTTCTATTAATTTCCTCCAGTTCACTATGAAACCTATCCCTACATTTGTAGATACTGAGATTGTGTTAAAATGTCTGTGGTGAATGATTTGAGATGAGACACAGGTGCTTATCTAGGACTTGCTTACATTACCTCAACCAGGGTATCCAAGATGAACAAAAATAAATGGTTAAGATTTATGACCTTGATCGATCCTGACAAGATTTAGAATGTCACAAAGCTCCATCTTTAGCCATCAATCAAATGCCTCGGACAAAAAAATTCGGACATGTGGCTTATGACTTGTGAGCATCCTTATTGGCTACTGACCGACTGATATACCCTCTTCCAGATATGCCCTGCTGAACGAGTGTAACAATTTGGTGCGGTCAGGAGTGGTCTCGGTAAAAGATGTTGACACCTTAATGAAGGACGGTCTAGGTCATCGCTATGCCTTCATGGGACCTTTGGAGACGGCTGTCCTCAATGCCAATGGTAGGTACCTCATATTGAGTTGTTTACAATCAGACCAAGGCTCACATATACATGCATGTCTGTAATACATGAAATATAAGAGGAAGATAAAGATGCAGATTTTATAAATCCCAGAGATTGTAAACTACCACTTATATTTCAGGGATGACAGACTATTTACAACGCTACGCAGCTGGAATTTATAAAGTGACAGAAACCTATGAGCGCAACACATCCTGGGAGGTGAAGGACTGCCAGGAGCTTATTAAACAGTTGGATGAGATGGTGCCTGTGGATCAACTGCCGGTGGGTTTATTTACAGCGTTTAGATGGTAACCGGACATTTCAACCAGTAGCTCTCAACCAGGTCCTACTCAACCAAAACTCTTAGGTTAAGCTAGGTTAGGTAGGGTTAAGCTAGGTTAGTAATTTATGTTGGCACCGATTTAATTGTTTCTGGTTGATTTGACCTTAGTTGAAATCTACTGGTTGAAATTATCCGGGAACTCTTTTAGACTCCTCAGTTGGCATGTCACATCCTTAGTTCTACCTCTATCATTTCAACTTTTGCCTTCTCTCTGTGTTGGTGGTGTAATGATTTAGACGTTTATGTTCTGGGTGTGGTGTCCTGAGTTCGAATCCCAGGAGGATCATATGCTTTCATTAATTTATTCAAGTGCATTGGGGTTTGTACAATTAATGTTAAGAACGGGGTGTTCCTTAATTCCTAGGCACTGGCTAGCTCAGTTCATAGCATGCTTGCCTACCACCCAAATGATTCGGGTTCATTCCTCATACATGCTGTACATATATTTAAAGGCCGAGTGTTCCACGCGAAGTGCAGTTCTGGTCTGACGTCCTAATGGCGGCACTCCAGGCAGCTTTGTTCAGAGCTGCCTCACTTGTCAGGTTTTTCAATTCAAGATCATTAGTCTGATCCCACACCTTTCTTGGTCTACCACTTGGTGCAGCTCCCTCCACGCTCAAAGACTTGTTCTTTTCACCCAGCTTAGTTCATCCATTTCCTCCACATGTCCAAACCAACAAAGCCAGCTGTTACCATCTCCCCTTTAGCAAGGGAGATGGGTAATGGTCTCTGGTTGATTAATGAATTCCTGTCGCTGTTGAATCTCCTTGAAGGGGGAGAGAAATGGTGTTTAATCTCTTCTGTACCGGCGACGTCTTTTCATTATATTCTGGCTACTACTAATCAATTTTATTCAGTTTAGGAAGGATCTCTAGCAAGTATAAGGCTTCTAATTATCTCAATCAACCATTTTAACTACCATAGATCCTTCCTAAGCTGCATAAAATCGTTCAAATATAGCTAGAATTAGATACAACAAACGTCGCCGGTACAGAAGGGGTTAATGCATGACCTGAGATTATTATTTTAGTCATTATAAACACAAACTATATTTTTAAGCTTTGTTTATACTTCATTTTTGTTTAACCTGGCATTAGGTTTACTCCATTAAGAGCAGATTTCTTTATAATTGATGGAAGGATAAGAAGCTGCTGTGTCTCTTTATCATATGTATCATGTATGTCAAGTTTACACAATTAGCAAAATATTTGGCTATAAGAACATTGTAATAGTAGTGTGTTTCTATAACTTTATCTCTTCAATCATCTTGTATTTGTCCTTCACTATAATACTGGTGGGGTTAGATAAAAACTACACTTTATATGTATATATTTAACGAGGCAATCTGCCCTTGAGTTTTTTTAGTATTTTTATTTACTTCCTAGACCTCCATCAAAGCCCCCTTTTGAGATAAATTTGTAAATTTTTCGGTAGAAAAATTCCTCCCAAATTACAGGCTCGCTATCGATCACCGTGAAAACAATTGACACCTAAATGGTACGAAAGGTCTTAAATTGACAAAGAAATGGAGTGAAAGGTCTTAAAATCACCAAACTAATGGGGCAAACGTATTGAAATGCCAATACTATTGGAGGTAAACATGAGGGAGAAGGGGGTCCAGAAGAATACCCCTTAATGTATAGTTTATAATTTGTAGTTGATGGGCCCCCCTGGTACTACTCTCCTTGTCGCGGTTGGGGGGCTTCGGGGCCGGCGACTGAGGCTTGATGGGGGAGGGTTAGGGTTAATTCCCTCCCTCTTCCCTCGAGCTTTCGTTGTCGGCTTGACTAATTTTGAGTAGTTTTTCTTTCCTCTTTCTATTTTTTTCCCCTTCTATTCTTATTCTGTCCCATTCGGTTGTCATCGGGCAGACTATATCTCATGCCTCCCTGGCCTGGTTAGGTAGTAGGCTCCTGACCTGCGGACGAGCTGACTTGACTCCCCTCAGTTGTGCATGTTTTTGCATCTCGCTGTGATTTTTGTTTCTACCTAAGACCTGATCTCTCATTCTTCGCCCTTGATCACTTCTTGGTTGGTGCTGCAGTGTAGCAGTTCTTGCCTCATTCTTCGGCCCTGCCCTATAAGAGCTCTGCTGTGGAGCTCATGTGGTCCAGCTGAACTGGTGAAATGGTGAGAAATGTTTGTGTGTCTTCACCTTCCTAGATTTGTTCACCTCCTGCCCTTCCCTATCTATCTTGACTTGATTAGTTGTCCATCTTGATCTAATCTTTCGGGCCAGCCCTATGAGATTTCTGTTGTGGAACTCGGTGGTTTGGTTAAACTACTTTTATAAAAAAAAAAAAAAAAAAAAATTTAGTTGATGGGATTGTTTAAAGGAATATAGTAGTAGGACCAACAGTACTGCATGGATACAAGGCAAGGGCTCTAAATGGTAAACAGCATAGGAGGGTGGAAGTGCTGGGCATAAAGTCTGTGAGGTCAATAAATGGTTTTAAGCCGGTGCCACACAAGCTCATTATCTGTCAATTTTTACGGACAATAATTGTAGTCTGTCAGCTTCAAAATATAAGTGTTTTCAGAAATCGACCACCTAGCATAATCTACCTTTAGTCTAATTTCCGATTTCAATGTGAAAGAGCCTCAAAATATATGAGAAAGAAATTGTTAATCAAAAATTGCCCAAAAAAAGTGCTTGTGTGACTCTGGCTCTATATGGTACGACACAATGAGAAATAGGCGAAGTGAAACAGATGTGTGGAGATAATGATGATGATGATGCAGTTTTCAGTGCCGTACACTCCTATGATTGACAGAGCTAGGGCATGCCCATGTTTTAGGGACTTAATTGGACATTTGTCATGAATCGCTAGACCGAGCTGCCCAAATTCTTGCCGTCTACCAATGACATGTCATGGAATTGAACTGCCGACCCTTCGATCAGCAGTTAAAACTCGGTACTGACCATGCGATGGCCTGTGGGGATAGGCACAGTTTACTGGAGAGAGCAGACCAAGGATTACTAAAGTGGTTTTGGCATACAGAAAGAATGAGCTCAGAGAGAGCAACAGAATGTAGGTTTAGATATATTTGTTGGTAGAATTAATTACTGCATACATACATACAGTACATACATTTGTACAACTCTATGTATGTATAATGAATTAATTACTGATGGCACCTGTATTTTTAGAGTCGTCGAGTGTGGCGTGACGGTAGATTGGCAGCCCTGTACAAACTGAAGACGGAAGCTGCCAAGGAAGACAAGGCGGCCACCAATTAGTACCATAAGGTGGATTTACACATGGGCTTTCTCCAACAACTCTTGATCCTTAAGTATATTTTGTCTAAATTTTGAAACTATGTTGTACTAGTATTGGCAACAAGACCAAAGGTACCGGTAGATTATAATAGATAACACGATTCTTGTCAAATTATATTTAAGAAGCTGCCATATCAGAGTTGCTGAAAAAGTTGTAGGAAAAAGCACTCACGTTATTAATACCTGCTTTATCCTCTCAGCTGCCCATTCTTATTAAGCTGCAGTGTTACCTCCTCTCTTAAAGTTGTAGCTACGTTCCTGAATATCATGACTGTAAATGAAGCAACTCGATCAAGTGTATCAATGTTCTCTATATATTTTCTTGCAATTTTGCACTATTTTTTCTCTCATTTACAAAATTATTGAAACATAACTACAATATGAATTTTGTTTCCTAAATAATGAATAATATAATAATGAAGCAATTTTATATGGGGCAACTTTAAGTCAGGAATGCCTGTAACTTTCCCTTGGTGCCCTCAGTATATATATATATATATATATATATTTTGTTTTTCAAGTAATAATAAGGTTTATTTTTCTCTTGCAGAATTGTATTATTTTAACTATTGTATTTGGTATACTGTTTGGGCCATCAGTGAGAGGTAAACAATAAACAAACTTTTTTCATATCAGAAGTGGGCGTGAAATTTAATATACTGTACTGTACTATTTTGCAGCTTCCGCTATATGTAAGAATGGCAGTGACAGCAATTGTATCCATGATATACTATATATGTATTAGCTTAATTGGCAGATAAGGGCTTCCATTATACGGCATATAATTTATTAGAATGGTACTGACAGTACATTTTATGCATGGTAGGCTTATATAGATATTAGCTTGGCAATTAAAGGCTTCATCTCTATGATAACATTTCATGGTATATATGTATTAGCTTGGCTATTCTAAGGTAAGGTCCATATAACCAGTTTTCCTTAGAGATCCTATAATAACTGAGATAGGCATTCTTTTTCTTTGGATGCCTTTTTAGTGCCATAATTATCGAACAATAGGGTGATGAAATTGTCTAATGGTTGCCAGAATATAATAACAACGGTGTCACTTTACTGAAGGGGTTAAACAGAAAGAGATCACCGTCTTCTTCACAAAATGTTGTAAGTTATCATTATTAATATGAAAACACTTAATTAAGTGTGAGCTCCACTGGAGAGCCAATGACCCATGTACCCAAAACAGGGCCCAGTTGGGGCACATAAAAAAGGTCCCAGTGGGGGCACATAAAAAAGGTCCCAGTTAGGAACACATTATGGTCAATACAAATATGCACAGAAAATTATACAAAATCAATATACAAATGAGAAATATGATTTATAAATTTAAAGTAAGTTAGTTTTAGATATTTGCATACTGAGTGACCTGAGGAGTTAATGATTCTTTAACCATCTTCTACAGTAATCCTATACATTCCTTTTGTTATAAGACATTTAAAGTATTATTATTATAATTATTCAGCTACAGTCTACAATATTGTACAATCCTTTTGTTATAACAAATTTGTATTGTTATTATACATTTGTATTGTTATTAATTTTTACTAGATCTATTTTATTGCGAATTTAATGTCTTCTAACTCCATATCTTTGCCTTTCTCGTCTCCTTATGTTGTACTGTTACCCACATGAATTTGCACAAACTCAGTGATTTTGTGTAAGTAAAATCAGTGCAATTGAGTTAGAGGAATCTCTTGTTAGGCCTATACATCTGTTAATTGATCATATACTGTATATTAATTACTGCACATCGAACTGTGCTCATAATTCGATTATACATAAAATCAAGAACTAGTTGTCAATTTATGTGAGCAACTTTACTTCTTGAAGGGTTTTATTTACTTAAGCTTATTATAGAAACTGTTATATTCAAAATAATGTTACCGGTGATTTTTATTTACATTTTACTAGGAGTTTATTGACTTGTATTTTACTATGCCATTATGGTGTGTATTTACTTTTCCTTAACCACTGGAGTACCTATGCCGCTATGTCATACTGTATTCTGGTTATCATCAAGACATTATTTGCAGTTTAGGAAGGATTTAAAGGAATCAAAGAGGTAAAGTGTATCTCAATTTACTCTTAGACTCTCACTGACCCTCTCGTAGGAACACTCGCGATTAAAGGTAGCCCCACAGAAAAAAATCACAAGGGGCGAGGTCAGGGGAATGGCTGAAAGCACACATCGATCATTGCAAGTGCTTAGGGAAATGTTTCCGGATCGGGTGATCTCGTTGCGTGGGGATGTTGGGTGGCCGGCCCATTCCCCTGACCTCGCCCCTTGTGATTTTGTTTTCTGTGGGGCTACCTTTAATCACGAGTGTATACTCCTCGACCCCAAACTCTTGAAGCCCTTAAGGTTACTATTCAGCAGGAGATAACAGCTGTTCCACCCGACATGACCCGTCGAGCCATGGCAGCCTTCAGAAATCGCCTCCAAGCGTGTATAGACAATGACGGCCACCATTTGGAGGATGTCATCTTAAAAACATGATGAATAAAAACTGTATTGAATGAAGTTTCATGTGTGCAAATAATATTTTGATTATCTTTAACCATTTTTGTTTATTTACCTTTGAAATGTGGGAGATTTTTTTGGGTCACCCTGTATTAGACGATTTTATGCAGTTTAAGACGGACTTATGTTTTTCTTCAGAAGGTTTATTGAGATAAAGTAGGTTATTTGAAATCCAGATTTAAAGTTGTAAAGGTTCCTAAAAATCCAGACTTTAAATTAAACAACTTAATGTGAAGCAATTAGTTTTTGCCATGATTTACGTGATTTTGTTCAATTTGTGTCTGATTTACAACTTAATTATGAAGCAGAACAACTTTAAGTTAATTTTGTTCCCTAAATACTGAACAGTGTAATAATAAAACAACTTAAAATGTGGCGACTCTAACTGAGGAATGTCTAGTGTTTACCCCTTTGAGTCCGAGAGATAGATTATATGCTAAGGAAAGTTGTCTAATGGTAACAAGAATATGATGAAAATAGATTCTGAAGTAATTAACTTTATCTTACAAATTCTAATCCTCTACTAACATGGGACTTTAAATTTTCACGTAGCATATTATGCCATTAGAGTTATGTACTATTGTAATTCACAATTAGTAATAATAGATTGCATGATATTGAACAACATTTATGGATCTCGTCATTTTGTAATGACATGTACAGTGTACAGTATGAAATATTGTTCCTATGTACACTCTAAGACATACATTTGGCCCAATATGAACCCTTGAACAGCACGTAAACTCATGTAAAAGGGCCATAGAACGCCTATCTTCTGATCTATCAATTATTTCTGAATGGGGCAGAGAAAATCTTGTTACTTTCATCGCCTCCAAAACCCTATTTCTCCCACTATCCCTCCATCGCAATCTTCCAGAAGACTATCAATTATTCTTCAACAATACACAAATCAATCCTTCATCTTCTCTCAATATTCTAGGTGTATCCTTTTCATCTGACCTTTCTTGGAAAGATCATATTACCACTCTTGCTAAAACAGCTTCCCAAAATATAGGTGTGCTCAACCGTCTCCGTGGGTTCTTCACCCCCGCACAGCTTCTTGCCCTGTATCGGGCCACAGTGCGCCCCTGTATTGAGTATTGTTTGCATGTGTGGGGAGGCTCCACCGATACCGCACTTCTCGAACGAGTAGAATCAAAAGCATTTCGCCTCATCAACTCACTTCCTTTTACTAGTTCCCTACAATCTCTTTCTACATGCTGGAATGTTGCATATCTTTCATTCTTCTATCGCTATTACAACAATCAATGATCTTCAGAGTTCTCTCAGTGCATACCTCCTCACTTGCGGCGAGTGCGAGGCACTCTCCTATTCTGTCCAGCTCCCCAACCCAAGAATTGGCAATATTTTTCTCAGTCTTGCTTCTACTCAACAAGTGAACTGTGGAACTCTTTCCCTCAATAAATCTTTCCTTCATCCTATGACTTAAACAGCTATACATTTCGTGTGTCCAGTCAGTTTGCCCCAATGTCCCTTGAATTTGGCTCTCTGTCACTCTTTTGGCTTTGGGGGAGGCACTCGTACAGGCCTGGTACAGGCAACCTGCCTTTTGTCTCCTTCATTCACATAGAAAATAACTAGCTTCTGAAAAGTAAATATTAGGTAAATAATTAGTGAGGAAATTCGATTCAGTTTGGGATAGCTTTACAAACTTTGGGCCAAGATAATTGCCATGGAGTAGATAGGCTATAGTTATTAATTAAATATAAGAGTTTACTTATTGAATATTTCAGGATAGGCTACTGTTTCTATAAAGTAAATTAACATTCTCTGGTCTTGTGGATTACTAAGATATGTTTTATAGCTAAATATTCTTGAGGATTTTGTTTGCCCTTTCGGCTTTTCCTTAACGTAAAGGGAAATAAAACTGTGATCAGATACTGAATGTAAAAACTCCCTTGACTGAAATAAATCAGCCAAGGGGGGTACCTAGATCTTGTCTTAGTAGGACTGGTCCCGAGTTCAACCCCAGCAGTGGGGCATGGCACTTTTGTGAGTAAACTGGTTCAGTATCCAATCTATAGTTTGACTACTTAAAGTAAGATGTCAGAGGTGAGAAGTAAACCTCCGTTACACTAAGATAAATCATAATAAGTTTATATCTAATTGAAGGGATTAATACAAGTATAGCAGGCAACTATTATCAACATAATTTATCTAATCGGTAGCCTAAATGTAAAAACTTTGTGACCATATATTTATAGACTTGCATCATTAAACTGATATATATTGTGTGATCAATTTGTTTTCCTACGATATATAGTATGACAATATAAATGTTGCACTATCGTGGTGATTGGGAAGTGATTAGAAGGACGAATGAAACATTAAAACAGTTCAAGAGATGCAAGTCTGTGAACATGGTGGGAGCTGCATGAAGACATGAAGACCTAGAAAGACATGGGATCAGGTTCTACAATCTGTTTTTAGATTTAAGTATTTGAGAGTGAGTCAGCCAAGAATAGGGCTGCCTGGAATGACATTATTAAAACGTGATTGAAACTGGACCTCTACTGGATCACTCAGTTTTTTTTAGGTGAAGGCCTATTGGTAGGCTACTGTTTGTAGTGGATCATCAGTATATTTTTTTTAACACAAGTAGGCCTACATATTTATTGTTTTGGTAAAGTACATGAACAGTAATAAAGAAAGCATTGAAAAAGAATGTCAAGACATAATTTAAATTTAAAATAGTAGACAGGTAAGCCGATAATAAGCTGTGGTAGATAAGCCCACAAACTGAAGCAAATTTGCCAATGTAGCAGTTTTACTCCTAGATTTAGCGATAGTTTTTTATATCTAGCAGTACGAAACATAAGTCGTGTATAGAATTTGTTTTTATGATTCTAGAATTTCGCCAATATTCTAGCGATATTGTACTTTTATTCAATCAAGACTTAGGAGAATTATAGCGACCTTTAGCTGATAATCTAGCGTTACATTCATAAACTTGGCAACATTGCTAGATGTAAACCGTAACATCATTGCCAACGTCGATTCGCCGATTATCATAATCGGCGAATCGGATTATGCTGTCACTGTGGATCTGTCAGTCGTTGAGGAAAGAGTAAAATTAAACGACGGTCCAGAATAACTTTAATTACAATGCCTAGAGACGAAAAGATCGGTATTGTTGGCAGGTAATGTGATTGTTAAGCATATAATCCAAGTGTTTATGAGATTCTGATAACCTGTTAATGTTGATAGGCTAGTATATATAAACAACAACTCAGACCCGTAAGTACTGTAGGCCTAGGCTAATTACGGCGTGACACTCGCGAACTGATAGCCTCTGAAGTCCTATTTTAACTAACGAGTTCACACAAGGGACTGGAGTTCTCGTCTGATCGCCAGTCCCGAGTCCCATCGATTTTTGTGACTTATAGAATTGTCATATCACAATACATTGGCATAGCCTAGGCTATATACAGTATGTCTGTACTGTCGGAAATGTAGGTAAAAGTGGTTAATATACAGGAGACGCAACACCGTGTTTTTCAGGTATTTATTTTGGTATTTTGATTTTGTTTTAGGCCTAGTCGAATCTAGTGATGAAATTGAATGGGAATTAAGCATTTACCCATTATCCATCAATCTAAAGACCCCCCCCCCCCCCGATAGGGGGGAGGGCTATGAAGACCAGGGAAATTGAGGGGTAAAAAGCGTATAGGCCTAGAACACGATAATACACATGTGTAACCAAAATTTGGCTCGGGTTTTGTCAATTTCCAGATCCATAAAACCCGACTTTGAAAACCCGAGCCAAGTTTTGACGGAAAGTTGGCTCGGATTTAACTAATTTAAAAATTAAAATAACACAGTAACCTTATTAAAATGTTCGCTCGGGTTTTGTAAATTTCCATACCCATATAGGCCTAGAACTAACCCGACATTTTGAAAACACGAGCCAAGTTTTGACGAAACTTGGCTCGGATTTTACTAATTTTCATGTTAAAATTACACAGTAGCCGGTAATTCTGCATAACTACTACTCCTGTTATTTTAGGTTTTCTTTATTTTCTTTATGTATTTTAATGCATTGCAAGTGTGTATTTTATTGTTACAAAGTGCGGAAAGCACTTTTTATTAGCATTTGCTTTGTTAATTGTAATTATTCAGATACCCCAACAATCTAGTAGTTTACTCGATTTAGTAAACTTTGAAAAGACATTAGCCTAACCTAACAACCTTACCTAACCTTACCTAGTATTATGGGTGGGGGCTGCCGCCCCCACACCCCCGCTGATTAGGTATTAAAACTATACAAAATTTATGGGATAAAGTCTATGGTGTTTACTCTGCAATCTTCAGCTTTGGCTGTCGAGAACAGGAAAGTACCATTACAAATTTACCGACTTCTTGTAGGTTAAGCTCCACTCTGATTGGCTACTAAACATCGGGGAGGAGCCTCCAAGGAGACTAGAATGTAAACAAAGTGTCCTGGACTGGCTGTACAAAAATAACTGATAATGTTATAGGGGAGTGAAAATCAAATTGACAAAATAAGAAAAGTAGCATTTATCCGCACATCAGTAATGTCCCCTGAGTAAGGTAAGAGCAAAAAATAATAATTCCACGAGACAGGAATCCCGTAATCGAGGAGTAGTTGTTCTGCAGAATACCCCAAAATTGTTCATTTGCATCAATATATAGTGTTTGTAATTAATTAGAAATCTCGGGAAAACCTATTTTCCCCATAAGGCCTATCAATCGATGTTGTTCCCCGAGGACCCCGATAGTGATTTGAAAAGACATTAGCCTAACCTAAAAACCTTACCTAACCTAACCTAGTATTATGGGTGGGGGCTCCCCCCGCTGGTTGAGTACTAATCCCTTAGTAGCCTAAATAAAAAAAACAAAAATTGGCTGTAGATTATACGAAGGTGAAAGAAAAGTCGATGAAGTCTACGGTGTTTACTCTGCAATGTTCAGCTTTGATTGTACAGTACATTGATAACGGGAAAGTACCGTATTGACAACCTTGTTACGAAAATTAAATTATTAGTAGCATAGGGTAAGGTGGGGTGAATCCGCCGCGAAACGTGTTTTTTTAATAGGCTAACCGCATCCAACTGAATCAGAATTCAGATTTTTTTTTTTACATAACTTTTACATTCTCGCTTTCCTGCACACGCTCATATTATTTTTATTTGAAAAAAAACAAAATATTAACACCTTACGAGCAGCCTATGCGGTTTATTTATATGTACCGCCCAGCGGGGTGTTTTTAGCCAAAATAGGGCTGTTTACGTGATCATTTTCATGCCTAAATAAGACCCAGACCGTAAAACAAGTATCTATCCCTGAAAGGGCATAAACAGAGCTTTTGAATGGCACCATAACGATCCTTTTATGATGGCTAGTTTTCTTGCAATAACCGTGCAACGCGAGTGCAAAAAGCATGTAATTAGGCACTTTCCCCATACAATTCCGTATATAGCGAGTGAGAGAGGGAGGGAGGATTCGTGTCAGTAGGTTCGCCGCGGTGGTCTGGAGCAGTCATACGCTCGCTACTCTCCTGCCACCACTTGTCTCTCTCTCTCAGCAACATTACGTGCTGAAATTGCCACACGACCTATGTCGAGCGCCGCCACATAGTCCAGCTTTATTTAACTCGACTTATGTTGCTCGCCGCTAATTAAGGGTTAAGGTTTGTAATGGGTGGCGAAAACCGTTACTCGCGCGGCGGACGGGGTGAATCCGCCGCGGTTATATATTATCGATGATTTAATCCTGCCACGGCGATTTTACCCCCAATTAAGTAACAATTAAGATGTTTTATTATTAGATTGATATAATCCAAGTATTTTGGTATAATTATATATTATATATTTATATAATTATAGAATTTAGAAAATTATATAATTACCGGTATATATATTTATGCCTGATTTTTTTTTTTTTGTAGTTTCCACTTAGAAATCACAGACAACCATCTTGTAACGAAAAAAAAGTGTATTGGGAGATGTAAAGTCGCCGCCACGAAAAATTTTCAAGACCGCTTACATATTTTTCAGTTTGAAATATTATGGAAAAATATTTTTCTTCGTTAAATAAATGACAACTACACATTTTTGTGTTCTATCATCATCTACACGTACTATAAACATACCTAGAATCAATTCCATACGTATTTGGATTTATGACGAATTGTTTTAGACAAGTATCTTACGTCCGCGGCGATTCCACCCCCCGGCGGATTCACCCCACCTTACCCTACTTTTATATTAGGTTTTTCCGAGGGTTTAACACATTTTCATATGATCTTTAGAGCTGTCGATAACTGGAAGTACCGTATTGACAACCTTGTTACGATTTTTTTTTTTAGTACCATACTTTTTTATTAGGTTTTGCCGAGGGTTAAAACAAATTTTCTTATGATCTTTAGAGCATATAGATTCAATATTTATATTCAAATATATCACAAAAATTTGTGGTATTAAAATAACATTGAACCCATACTTTTTTATTGGGTTTTGCCGAGGGTTAAAACAAATTTTCTTATGATCTTTAGAGCATATAGATTCAATATTTATCTTCAAATGTGGTATTAAAATAACATTGAACCAAATCTTTGTTTGGGTTTTCATAGGGTTAACATTAGCCTAACCTAACCTAGTAAGAATGGGGTTAACATTAGCCTAACCTAACAACCTTACCTAACCTAACCTAGTAAGAATGGGGTTTAACATTAGCCTAACCTAACAACCTTACCTAACCTAACCTAGTAATAATGGGGTTTAACATTAGCCTAACCTAACAACCTTACCTAACCTAACCTAGTAAGAATGGGGTTTAACATTAGCCTAACCTAACAACCTTACCTAACCTAACCTAGTAAGAATGGGGTTTAACATTAGCCTAACCTAACAACCTTACCTAACCTAACCTAGTAAGAATGGGGTTTAACATTAGCCTAACCTAACAACCTTACCTAACCTAACCTAGTAAGAATGGGGTTTAACATTAGCCTAACCTAACAACCTTACCTAACCTAGTAAGAATGGGGTTTAACATTAGCCTAACCTAACAACCTTACCTAACCTAACCTAGTAAGAATGGGGTTTAACATTAGCCTAACCTAACAACCTTACCTAACCTAACCTAGTAAGAATGGGGTTTAACATTAGCCTAACCTAACAACCTTACCTAACCTAACCTAGTAAGAATGGGGGGAAAATTTGTATTTTAATACCACAAATTTTCCGACTGTTTTTTATAAAAATTTGTTTTCCTTTGCATCAATAGGGCCTAGCCTATATAGTGTTTGTAATTAATTAGAAATCTCGGGAAAACCTATTTTCCCCATTAGGCCTATCGATCGATGTTGAGAACTTGAGACACGCCCCTGATAGTGATTTGAAAAGACATTAGCCTAACCTAACAACCTTACCTAACCTAACCTGATGGGCTGGTCTATCAGAGTGAGAGCTGAGCAATCTCTGCCATACCCATAGCTTACTCTGACTTTTCCTTTAACTTATATATTTTCTAGATCTCAAGTGACGGCGTCTCTTCCGTGGATTGACCTCCCAATCTACCAAGATTGGAAGCCAAAGCGTCACATTTTTCCCTTGCCCCTCAACTTTCTCTTCATAATTGCTGAGGGGCACAGGGCCCTGGGTGGGGCTTTGGTTTCCCGGGCATTTCCGCACCCTCCTCAGCCCCCCGCCATGGAGTGGCTTCGGTCACCCAGGCTTTATTGTGGTCGGCGGGGAGGGTTCTGTGGGGGCACTCGGTTATGGCCTTGGAATTGCTCGGGGCCTTGGGGCTGTTCGGCCAGGCAGCTTGGGGAACAACAACAACAACAACCTAACCTAGTATTATGGGTGGGGGCTGCCACCCCCACACCCCCGCTGGTTGAGTACTAATCCCTTAGTAAATAAAAAAAAAAAATTGGCTGTTGATTATACGAAGGTGAAAGAAAAGCCGATGAAGTCTACGGTGTTTACCCTGCAATCTTCAGCTTTGATTGTACATTGATAACGGGAGAGTACCGTATTGACAACCTTGTTACAAAAATTAAATTTGATAATAGTCAAGGACACTACATCCGCCTTATTAGAAACAATTTATTAGGGAAAATAGCGACCAATAGAATCGCCATATTTTTCTCATTATAGTCCGCATGGAGGATTTTCATTATCGATAACTTGAAAAAACCTGATTTCAAAGAAAAATACACCAAAAATCTGTCAAAGATGTCAAATGGGGGGGGGGGGGTGGCCACCCATAATACTAGGATAGATTAGGTAAGGTTGTTAGGTTAGGCTAATGTCCTTTCAAAGGGGTATAGGCTAGTAAACACTAGGATAGCCTATACCTGGTCAGAGGTAAGAAGAAGAAGAAGAGTCCTGATGTAGTCTCCTTGAATGTTACCCTATCAATAACTGGAAGTACCGTATTGACAACCTTGTTACGAAAAAGACATTTTAGTACCAAAAGGGAGGGAATTGAGTGGAAGCTACCTATACTGCTGTTTGCGGATGATACAGTTCTGATGAGTGATAATGAATGGGAGTTGCAGGGTCTGGTAAATAAGTTTGGAACAGTGTGCGAAAAACGGAATTTGAAGGTAAATGCGGGGAAGAGCAAGGTTATGGTCTTCGAAAGGGGTGAAGTCACAGAGTGTGAGGTGAAGCTGAACGGTCAGGCTATTGAGATCATCAACTCTTAAGTATCTGGGCAGTGTGTTGAGTAAAGATGGGACTATGGATGAAGAAGTGCGGGAGAGGGTACAACAGGGGAAGAGGGTTGTAGGAATGCTGAAAGCAGTAACAATAAATAGGGTGGTCAGTATGGAAGTGAAGAAGTCCTTGCATGACAGTGTGGTAATCCCGACACTGACTTACGGAAGCGAAGCATGGATGTTGGTTGAGAGACTCAGACCAAGAGTGAGAGCAGTGAAAATTAATTACTTAAAAAGTGCGTGCGGAGTTACATGGAGGGATAGACAGACTAATGAGGAAGTAAGAAGGAGGTGTGGTGTGGAGGTAGATGTGCTGGAAAGTGTGAAAAGGAATAACTTGAGATGGTTCGGCCATATGGAACGTATGGAAAGCGAGAGAATGACTAAGAGGGTGTACGAGAGCGAGGTGGAGGGACAGAGAGGGAGAGGTAGACCGAAAGAGAGGTGGAAGGATGGAGTGAGGAAGTATATGAACGAAGGCGGTGCTGGTTGGGGGGAGGGGCGTCGACTGACTGGGGGCAGTTCGTTCGTGGCTCACGGCGTCAGGCAATAGATAGATAGATAGTCGAATATGTGATTTTTTTTTCTATGTGAGTAACGAAGGCAAAAGGCAGAACTGCCTATAGCGAGTGCCTCCCCCAAAGTTGAAAGAGTGACTGGGCCAAAATCAAGGGACGTTCGAGCCAAAATATCTGGACACACGGAGTTTGAAGCAATTTAAGTCATAGGAAGAGGGAAAGACTGATTCTGGGAGAGAGTTCCAGAGCTCAGCTGTTGAATAGAAGAAAGACAGAGTAACGTTTCACTCTTGGGTTGGAAAGTTGCACAGAGTAGGGGTGGGATTGTGTTGCAAGATGGGTACCACGTGCCCTACGTAAAGGAGGTGGTATACACTGGGAAAGCTCTGAGGAACACTGATTATTATAGTAGCGATAAAATAGCGAGAGAGATGCAACATTGCGGCGAAGAGAGAGAGATTGCTGAGAGTTGGTGAGTGGACGGGAGTTAATGATACGAAAGGCCTTCCTTTCAATTTTGTCTAGGAGAGCGGTGTGAGAGGAACCTCCCCATACATGTGAACAATACTCAATACAAGGACGCACTATGCCCCTGTACAGAGCAAGAAGCTGTGCAGGGGTAAAAAAAACCCTAAGGCGGTTGAGCACACCCAGCTTCAGACTGCCATAGCAAGACTGGTAATATGGTCCTTCCAACTGAGAGCAGAAGAAAAAGAGACACCAAGAATATTGAGAGAAGATTAAGTGAGATAATTCCCCTCCATGCTTCTATCACTCCTCCACATGTGTCCAAGCCCCCCACAAGGCAACTGTTTTTCAAATTTAGAGTTTCTTGACTCTGAACATCGGCCAAATCTCAGCCAATTGTTTTTTTTTTTTATTTTTTTTTTTTTTTACTCTGAAATTTTACCAAATCCAAGCCAACTTATCTTTACAATTGTAGTGGTATCTTACTCTGAAATTTGGTCAAATCCGAGCCAACTGTTTTTTTTCCCCCAATTTTGGGTTTTTTGGACTCTGAAGAATGCCCAAATCCGAGCCAACTTGGTAAACCTGACTTTTTGGACCAACAGTGGTTTCAGTAAGCATTTTATTTTTATTTTGTTGCATTTCTCTTTCAGATATAGTGTTCCCTTATACTGAAGAGGAGCTGAAATGAGTATTTTACCCATTATCCAACAATCTAAAAACATGCCTCCCACTAGTGGGGAGGGCTATGAATATCAGGGAAAATGAGGGGTTAAAGAGGATAAAATGCGAAAATAAGCTGTATTTGGCCATAACTGTTTGCCTTGGGATCCAGAATGTGTTGAAGGGGGCAAGCCCCCCCCCCCCCTCACCCCCCAGGACTTATTGAAATCCTCATCTATGTGACCAGCAGGGGGAAAACTCCCCATTTTCCCTAACTGACCATATTGTTGGATAATGGGTAGAGACTCACTTCCGACGGTCCTTGGATATTGGGTAAATACTCACTTCCGATAGTCCTCGATATATAAATCCACTGGATATGAACGAAAATCACGTACACACACACACACACAAATTGAAAGACGGATGAGAGTCCTGCAGCTGAAGACGCCATTGTCGGCAGACTAGTGAGCCCCCCTCACCAATGCCTTCCTTCTCCAATACAGTGGTCCCTCTCATTTGGCGATTTCATTAGTCTCGCCAAACCATCGCCAAAAGTGAATTTCGCCAAACGCGAATAGTACTTTAAATGGGAAAATTATCCATTAGTCTTTGACCATGCCCGAGTTCACCCTTTTGACCTCCATTTTCGTACTTTAACTGCTTAAAAACAAAGACATTATACATGAAACATTAACAGGAATAAAAAAGACAATAGATAATTGATTACATATTTTATTTATATTGAATTATTTAGAGTTAGGCCTGGTGAGACGAGTGAGTGTGGTGGTTGTGGACGCTTGTGGGCGGTGCATTCTGGGCCGACGTCATTCCGTGACGTCAGCATTCTCGCCAAAAGTGCATTTGAAGCGCCAAATTCGGATTCTGGTACCATATCCAACCTATCGCCAATACTGTGTTTCGCCAAGCGCGAGGGACCACTGTATATTGCATTATGGGATATGTGCAGCTGCGCGTGACAGGTGATTGGCTAAATGGGTGTGACGTCATCCAGGGTATTCCAATGCTATTGTTTTTTTGTTTTTTTCTATATTCCAACTACTCCCTCTCGGGCATAGGCTGATAGCCTTTACACTCTACCGCTGAACACGGTGAGGCCTGTGAGGTCTTGTTCCAATCTAGGGAGTGAGACATGCGAAGCACCCATTCACGGCTCGAATCCAACTCCATCTCTGAAGCTGCTTCGCCCCTGCGCTTCACAGTCTCACTCCCCAGGCTCGGACCCTCACTCTCAGAACGCCACCTATTGAGCAATTAACTCACTAGGCATTGCCCCCCTGTAGCAGTGGAGCCCCCATCCTAGCTGCTAATCGGTTCCGCAGAAATAGAGCTAGGATTGAAACAGCCAAGATCGGGGCACTGTTCTTATGGGGAAAATTCAATCGGTTCCGTGCTCATGCCAAAATTTGCGTATTTTTCTATTTTTTGCCTACGAAAACATGTTTTATTGTACACAAATTAAATTTTATGCATTATACTGTATCATATAATACACCATAGAATAAGTTTTTAATAACTAGAAAATAAAAGGCCCAATATCTAAACAATTACTGCACTTTTTCCCAGTGTTAGGCTATGAAAACATGTTTTTTGTCTAGGCTACATCAAGTTACTGTATTTACAGGGTGTCAATCCAGAAAATATGAATTGTGTTATCATTATGGTTTATTATTTTGTTATCATTATAGCGCGGCGAAGGCGCGAGCTCTAGGGGGGTCCGGGGGCATGCCCCCCAGATTTTTTTTTTGAGAATTTAGGTGTCTAAAACAGTATTTCCTGCAATCAAAAAACAATCAAGATGGAAAATATGGATACCAAAATTGTCAATTTAGCCTAGCCTACTTTTTTTTTTTGGGGGGGGGGGGGGGGGGAGTTTCTGTTATCATTATACAAAAAGTTCATTTGCGTTATCACTCAAAAAAATAGCGTCGTTAGGCTAGGCCTAAAAAATTTCGCATGATAGAAACAATGCCCCAATCTACAGTATTTATGGTTAGGACTGTCATTTAGCCATGTCTATATTATTATTTACAATGCATAAGATTTAGGCCTAGGCTACTTGAATAATTATTATTCAAGTAGCCTAGGCCTAAATCTTACGCATTGTAAATAATAATGTAGACATGGCTAAATGACAGTCCTAACCATAAATACTGTAGATTGGGGCATTGTTTCTATCATGCAAACATTTTTAGGCCTAGCCTAGGCCTAGGTTCTAAATTCGTCCAGCCACCCCTCAAGTACCCATTTAGCCCCAAATACATCCAATAAATACATATTATGAGGAAAAGACGTATTATGAGAAGATTACTTACCACGCATATTTTATTATAAATCATTGTCATATTTAGCCTAGCCTAGGCTAACATCGTCTAGGCTAGGCAATTCAATCGCTTTCGTCCGACATGGACTGGTCTTTGCTGTGTTTTGAGCATGAAATTCCTTCATTGCTACCACCAGGCCAACCATCCCTATCACTAGATGTACTAGAGGTTATAATAAACGCGAGAGATAAGGGGTTCAGGCACAAAAAGGCTTGCAGACGGTTGTTTTGTCAACACATACTAGCTAAACTGCAAGCGTCTGCTTAGTGATGACGTCATACAAAGATGGCGGCATCTTGCGCATTTGACGAACGGATCTCGAATTCACTCGGATTTCGTCTCTAAACGGCAAGCTACTGGCAGATTCTTTAGTTATGTTAAAACAAAATTATTGTTTTTGTTTGTTTTCTAGTTTTATGTCTAGTTTTTCGTTATTTTTGCTATTTTTTCGGGTTTCGGCTGGGATTTTGATGCGAGGAATGAGGCTTTTGGCGCGAGCATTGAAATGGGGAATATTTGGTGTGTGGTGCGAGGATTGAATCAACGAAGACCGGTGTAGCGAGGATGGGGGCTCCACTGTATTTTGAATATGGGAATATTCATACAGTGCTATTTAATCAGAGCACAATGAGGGTATTTTGTTTTGGCATTTCGGTGTGCTGTGGTAATGCACTGAAACTAGGTACAGCACAAATTCCATCCCAATAATATCTTCCCATTGACATATTGGGATTCGAACCCGGGTCCATTGGATTACCAGCCCAGTGGCAAGACCACTCTGCCACACCTCCCCTTGATTATTTCACGTCACTTTCCATATCAGTAGACAGCGTCTAGACATACGAGTGTAGGGAAGATGATGGCGTGGCCGTTTATAGGGAGACTATGATTATCGTATTATATGTATATCCCTTATAATACATTTCAGCTCGTAATGACATATAGAATTAGATGTGGCTGGGGGAAGTTCAGAGGACTGCTGCCAATTCTGACGATGAAAAGAATGCCTCTCCCCCTGAAGGGAAAGGTGTATGCCTCATGTGTTAGAAGAAGTGCAATGACATATGCCTCAGAAACATGGGCAGTTTAACCCGTACAGTCCCAGCGACGCGTCTGACGCGTCGGCGATGTATGTAACGCACAGCCCCAGAGACGCGTCTGACGCGTCACCCTAATTGCGCCGACCGTAACCTCAGGTGTAGCCACTCAAGAGGGCTCAGATTTGTATGGGAACTGTGTACGTATCCCACGCAACCGTGGCGATGGTTGAAAACTCTCAAAGTCCACGTGCGTGCGCGTGAGCGTGCAATAACCTGGTTTTTTGGGGTAATTGCCTTCAATTTTTTACTCTTGTAAAATACGCTTTCGGGGGCCCTGTAGGACCATTCTTTAAGCTTTTTGAGCGTTTTTTCGTGGTTTTTCCTTCATTCCTAACCCATTCGCTATTGTTTCTGGAATAAAATGTTTTTTTGAAAACCGGCCGGGTTCTGGTGAACAAACATTACAAAACTAGCCGGGGCTCCACGGGTTAATAGGTGTATCCGATTTGATGACGTTCATTAGGAACTACGGTATGTAAAGGGTATCCCCTGGGATGTTATTTTTCTATTATTCGGGTTGCTTTAAGCAAACTCCGGGTTCCCTAGAGGACCCGGAAGCCCTTATAATGGATAAGGCTCTCATGTCATTGACGAAGAGAACCACTACTAAATCTATCTTTTGTACAGCTCGCCATGCTGATAGTGGCCCGATGAGCACGTCGCCCTTGTGTGTGTGTAGTGTGTGGGGTTGCATGTACTGTCGCCGTCAATAGTTTCCTGGACACCCATCTGACGATGACTGGTGATTTGTTTTGGTAACAGTGTTTCCCCTCCCCCCCCCCCCCCTCCCCATCCACCCACTCTGTAGTCATGTCCCTCCCCCTCTTTCTCCCTCGTCGGGCAACTGTAAGCCCCTCCCTCTCCACCACCACTCGGTATTGCTCGTCAACAATTTGTTTACACCTAGATAGACTTCTTAAAACACTTGGCTGAATGGGGCCGAATGGATAAAGTTCCGAAACAGAGAGTAATGTGTATTCTCCCCTTAAAGAAGCTTCTAAAACTCATAGCAGCTATAATTAATTAATATTTCGGAGATAGTAATGTGAGGGATGTGTTGGTGGACGAAGCGAGGGGGCGGAGCTTACAGTAGGAGACGACGTAGGAGAATGAGGGGGAGAGGGATGAGAAACCATACAGTGGGGGTGGATGGGGAAGAAGGGGGGGGGGGGGCAACAGTGTTACCAAAACAAATCATGACTCCTTGTGAGTTGGGTGTCCAGGAAATTATTGACGGCGACAGTACAATAGTACCAAATGTATTACCCACATGGCAATAAGGAGGAATGGTTGCCCATTTTATTTAATATATGCCTGACCAAGTTCTAACCAGAATATTTGTTCACATTATATTACGATATTTATATTCAACACCCATCGTATCACAATTTTCTTCACAGTATATTTACAGTTTGTTCCGGTATATATGAAGAAGTTTGTTCAAGAACAGGGTTATACAACTCACTTGTGTTGGAAGTTTCCCTACAGAGAGATTGTGAATGAGATGCCGGTACTTTAGAAGATAACTACAGATAAGAGTACAATATGTTCTTTTTCTCATATAAGATGGGTACACTCCACATGTGTAATTCCCACAAGCTGGGTAACCATTAACTTTCAATCTGATATATACCTTTACCTTTTGATACCTTTTGATGTGTTCGCCACTCTTCTAGCGGCACCAAGGAGCGCGACGCCCCTCGTTATGGGTGGTGATTTGGTGCAGTAGACTGTTTGAAGCGACAGCTCGCTCCCTTGCGAGGATGGGCTCGTCTGGCACTTTTTGCAGTTCGACATCTAGGGCTCTCTTGAAGTTGTCTAACGAGATGTCCCTCATGTCTCTTACTCGCCGTGGGAGTTTTTTGAAGAGACGTGGGCCTCTGTGTGATAACCAGCCCTCTCGCAGAGAGCCCATAGCACCCCTGTTATTCATCCGGGTATTTCGCATTCCCAGCCTCTCCTATCACTGAATTTCATGACTATCGGAGTATGTAGGTTTGGTACTAAACCCTCTGCGATTTTCCATGTGTATATTATTAGGTAACGTTCTCTTCTACGTTCCAGTGAGTACAGATTCAGTGCTCTTAAACGCTCCCAATAGTGTAGATGTTTTATCGAACTTATATGCGAAGTGAAATTTCTTTGTACACTCTCTACGTCATTTATTTCACCTGCTTTGTATGGGGATGTTAATACGCTACAGTATTCAAGCCGCGGTAGCACTAGAGATTTGAAGAGCGTTATCATAGGCAATTCACCGCGTGTTTTAAAAGTACGCAGAATCCAACCCGTTAGACGTTTCGCAGCCGCCACTTTGACCTGGTTATGTACTTTGAAACCCATATTTTCAGACATTAATACCCCAAGGTCTTTCACACTGTCTTTCCGTTCTATTATGTGGTTAGATTCTGTTATAACTGCAATAATATTGTTATTTTATATATTACAGTACAGTATTTATGTATTATTTAATTAATATATAAATAATAGATTCCTGTACAACTAATCCAATCGACCATTTAATCCCTTAACTATGGATATTTTTAAGTTTTCTGTAATTTCTAACTTATTTTATTTTTGCTAAAAGAAAGGGATACAGTAAAAACTACGTAGCTTATGATGAAAAACACTTAAAACACCATAACTTGGTCGTTTAGCTTTCTTAATTTTCCCCATGGCAAACACTTGAAGCCTTTCCCTGGTGAAAAATTGTAGTGATGCTGATACAGCAGTATAAGCAGTGATAATGTGACTGTAATAATGATGATGGTAGTGATGATCGTCACAATAGTAATGATTGTAATAGTACCGTACCGTAGTAGTGGTGATGGTAACAGTATTAGTGATAATGGTGACAATATAGGTTTGATCCCCGGAGGGGAGAGGAGAAAACCTAATATTTAGTAGTGGCCCCGAAATCATTGACGATATGCCTATTAGTATAATAGTCCTGTTTCAAGCACCCGCGGTCAGCGTGTTTGAAAACCCCGCCGCAGGGAGAAAGAGTCCTCATCATAACTGTAACGCTAATTCTCTTATGGAATCGTCTTTATGATTGGGTATTCACTACGAACAAACTTTGTAAAAAATAAAAAAATTAAATTAAACTTAAATTTGTTATATTAAGGCTTTCCATCTTGTATTTCCCTAATTGTAGTTATACAGGAGTTGAGCTAAGCTCGTGTTGTCCCGTCTCTCAGTCTACTTTCATCCAATTTTTTCTTGAAAATATGGATGTTCCTTGCCCCTACCACCTCCTCCTCCAGCCTATCCATTTGTCAATACATTGTTACGTATCTTGATCCTCAAGTGGTTAACTTGATGAAACTAGATAGCACAGAGATATATATTAAGGTATCAGTCAGCTGAAGGCAAAACTAAAGTAAAATCTAATAAAATTATTTCCTGTTGTTGCTTCCTTTCCTTTTGGATCTTAGGACTTGGTATCCTTTATTGACTGATACTCTTTAATTATGGAAAAATACTGAAACTAATTAAAGTCATGTAGTATTTATAAAGAATTATTATTTAACCGAAGCTTAGTAGGCTATGGTTATGAACCGAATAAGTTATATCTAAAGAAGGACTATTAATTATATATCAAGTCTTGAAAGATAAATATTAAGGTAAGAATATTTCTGTCTCTTACCCTTTTTGAAATGAATAGATACAGTAGTTTACTTATATCATGTCCTTTTATTTATATTTAAATGTAGTTATTATTCTTGGTTCTTGTCTTACGTTAATAGTATTATATTATTATTATCAGGATTAATATCAAAGTCACATAAAAAGTTAGATATATATTTAATAATTAGATAAATGTATTTCTTAACCACGTAACACTGAGGTTTGATTATGAGTAAATTAAGTTACAGGATCGCTTCATAGATTCGATTCAGGTCTCACTCAAATAATATGAAAAGCAAAAATAATATGTTGAAGCTAAAAGAATTTTCTTCAGCTTAGGAAATCACTAGAAGTAACATTAAAACAGCCATGTTAGTCTAAGGCGATATTACTAATATGAGACAATAGTATCACCGTTCTTGTTCTTACCAGCAATGTAAGCTTAATTAAAAGAAAATGAAAGAACTCGTAAGTATTAATATAAAACAATAGTACAGTATTACTTTTATCATAACCCAATTACTTAAAGAGTTGCTTTAGTCCACAAGTCAGTCAACTAAAATAGTTAAGTATATAATAGTAGCGTTAACGTTAATTCCCAATCACATATCTCACTAACCAACATAACGTAAGTGTTTACACCGAACACACTTAACACACACTTATATAATCTGACTGACAGTCACAATCCCATTATAATACTTCACCTCGTCTTCCTCCAGCTGCAAGTTCACCTTCCCAACTCCAAATGTGACTGATTTGAATGCCCACTACTCGGGTCTTATATACTATGCAATGATGGTGTAGGAACGAATCAGGAGGCGGGGGATGGTGCGCGCCCCAATCACAGCTCCTCTAGTTGCGTAGCAGTTGCGTGGTCCAATGGCGTCTCATGGCGTCGATCATCGTCATAGCGTCGGGTCATCGAAGTAGCTTGCAGGGTCCCATATGACGCACGCAGGTGTGAAGGCTTGTTTGCTGGTATGCGGACGAGCTGGTTTCCCACTCGCTGGTTCGCTCGCTGGTCTGCTTCGCCGCCTGGCTAATTCGGCACTCCTTCAACTCTTAATTCTAACTCTTAAATAAACACATACAGGGCTCCGTATGTCAGAACATCTATAGGGAAAGCTAAACTTCCTGATATAGTTCTTGTGGTTGTCTTGTGGATTCTATCCCAGACGGTGAACCAAGCGTCCCTATTCGTCCTTCAATGCTATATCAAGACTAAACTTAAGACATCAACGAATGGGAAGGGGATGGCTGGGAGGGCCCTACATCGTCAATGATTTCGGGGCCACTATTAATTATTAGGTTTTCTCTTCTCCCCTCCGGGTATGAAAACTATAATTTATAAGTGGCTCCTCCATCATTGACAATATGCTTGATATTTCAAAACTGGAGGGGGACATTCATGACAATATCACCACTAACAAATACCTATAGGTAGAGAAAAAGAATCATATAACAAATTAAGGGTTTATTGCTTACATACAATAAAATGCAAAAAATGGGAAAGAAAGCAGTGCGTTACTTCAAAGAAAGTCTGCTTAAAATTACCATTCAGGTACATCGAAAAGAATATCACATTGAGATTCAAAGGTTTGTTGTTCAAGGCACATAAATTATATAAGTATATTTTATGTCCTTAAAATAACTTTGTACATAGAGATTTTGTACAATTTCATTTACTATCCTAGTTATAACTCTGATAGTTATCTTATATATAAAAAATAAAATTTCTTGAGCTGTAGAACCAGCTCGACTTATTAACCCTTCAGACCCGGAAAGGCTCTTAAACACCCATAAAAAACACACCCGAGCTACCAGGAAGGGCTCTTAACCCTTAATTAGCGGCGCGCAACATAAGTCGAGTATAATAAATCTGGACTATCTGGCGGCGCTCGACATAGGTCGTGTGGCAATTTCAGCACGTAATGTTGCTGAGAGAGAGAGAGACAAGTGGTGGCAGGAGAGTAGCGAGCGTATGACTGCTCCAGACCACCGCGGCGAACCTACTGACACGAATCCCACCTCCTCCCTCCCTCTCTCACTCGCTATATACGGAATTGTATGGGGAAAGTGCCGAATTACATGCTTTTTGCACTCGTGTTGCGCGGTTGTTGCAAGAAAACTAGCCATCATAAAAGGATCGTTATGGTGTCATTGGAAAGCTCTGTTTATGTCCTTTCAGGGATAGATACTTGTTTTACGCTCTGGGTCTTATTTAGGCATGAAAATGATCACGTAAACAGCCCTATTTTGGCTAAAAACACCCCGCTGGGCGGTACATATAAATAAACCGCTAGCCCGCAAATCTAGTGTTAAACACCCATGAGCTCAAAGCCTGTAAGCTTGGTGTGCGAGGCGTACGTCCGACGCATGTAAACAACAGCCGGCTGGACCGATGCCCCGCATCTCCAGCCACAAGAAGGAGTGCGTCGCTTGTTCGTGTGTGCCTGTATGTTATTGTTAAGTATCGAAAAGTAGTGTAAAGTGGCTGTTTTTGCCATAAAGTTATCTCCAATGAAATCATCATCACAACTGAACCAGTTGACTTAGAGAGCTCTACTTAACGCCATTCTACAGGTACGAAACACATCTACGCTTGGGGATGCGCGGGAATGCGGAAGCAAGCCAAATAACAAAGATGCGGTAGCCTAGGCGTAGACGTTTTTCGGCCAAAACCCCCGGGTCTCGGGGAATATATATATAATACATAGCCGGGGCTGGAGGGTTAAGTATCACAGTTCGTGATCTTATCACATAGTCCGGCGGAGGGTCTAGGTGTCTTAAGCTCTCCAGTACCTCCCACTTTCTTTTCACTTAAATTAAAATAGCACTTAGACCTACTAGACCCGCTGACGCAAGGCCACACAGGTAATTTTTGGTTTATCTATGGCCACAGACAGGTACCGAGTTAAGAAAGTATGGTTGGAAGCCCACAATTTGGTATTAGCAATATACTCTATTGAATAGTTGTGTAAAAACTGCAAAGAGACTGCCCATTTCCTGATGTGAGCTCGGCCCACTACTCCAGGATTACTTTCCCTGATTACATCCACGAGAAAGGAAGCCAATTTTCTCTTCGTGATACGTGTACCTGTATTATTGACCCATAGGGCTCCTTGTTGTTGAGGCTTTGACACCCTCATAAACTTTATTAGAGCCAGCACCAGGCATATGTTGTGATGTGTATGTCCCCTTTTGAGAGCCGGGATTGTGAATTCCGGGAACACATGCTCGCTATGCTCATTCTTCGCCACGAACGTGGGAGGTGAGGCAATTTACAAATGTTAATTTAATATACTAAACCTGAGGCAATTAGGTTCGTTGCTCATCGCCGCCAGCTCTGACACCCTGTTTCCTGTGGCCAAGGCCATAAGGAACACAGCCTTCTTTAATAATGAGTCAAAATCCGGCACAAGACTATACTTGCGCGAATGAAGCAAAGATACGGCTTTGTCCAGTGACCAGGTAGGCATGAGCTGACGGGGCGAAGCTTGAAACACGACCTCATGAACCCTTTCTCCTCCGCCTGTGGTATGGATAGACTAGTGAGGTCGTAAAAGGGAGTTCTAATGGCAAACATGATTTTTTAGTGTAACTACAGAAAAGCGCTGCTGGTCAAACAAATAATCCAAGTACTTAAAAACCAAAGCTACTGATGTGTCTGTTTGCGCTGTCTCCACTATCCAGGTTGTGAAAGTTTTCCAATGTGATTGGTATTGCCTCCTGGTAGACATAGTATACTGATTAAGTAATTTATTAGTGACACTGTCCCCATAAGGAGTTAACCATTTAGCTTTCTGAATGTCTAAAAGGTAAAAGTCAGCGAGGTCTCTAGGTTGCCAATTGTCTCCAAGTAGAAGTGCGACACCGGGTTCTCGCACCACGTTTTCAACTGGTGGTAATAATAATAAAATAATAAGCATGTTACTTATTTCTCATAAGCGCCAATTTTTCCGAAGAATTCACTAGCGCTCGAAAAGAGAAAGAAAAAAGAACAAAAATCAATGCATCAAAAGAAGGCTCATATACAACACACATTTAACAATCACTAGCAGTGGCAAAATAGCCTAAACTCTATAGCCATCTGTCATGACACCTCTCTCAAGATCATAGCTTCTCTCAAAGAGAAAAGTCTTAAGTTGTCTCTTGAAGCATTCAACAGAACTCAGTTGTCTCATGGACAGCGGCAACCTGTTATACAACCTCGGAGCCATGTAGGAGAATGACCTCTCAAAGAAAGAAGACTGCTGGAAAGCCCTTGGTTCATCAAGACGAAAAGGGTCATTGTCATGACGCACAACTACACCATGGTGTGCCGGTGGGCGCCTGAGCAGCTCCGCAAGGTACCTAGGCTCACCAAATTTGAGAACCTTAAAAGTCACCAAACACAACTTAAATTCTATTCTTGCTCTTACTGGCAGCCAGTGCAGTTCTATGTGAAGAGATGTAGTAGGAGTTCTAGGTGGAACACCAAAAATTAGTCTTGCGGCCCTGTTAAGAACAGACTGAACTTTCTTCAAAATATAATTTGGAAGACCCACCAACAGGGCATTGCAATAATCAACACGAGAGAAGACCAATGAGTGAACCAACGTCTGGTTATAAACGGCTTCACCAAATAGAGATTTCTGATGTGCAAGTAACAACTTTTAACTATCTGGTTTACATGCTCTTTGAAATCTAATCGGGAGTTCACATATACACCCAGATTTCGAACAGAGTTGGCCGGTCGCAGCTGAGATCCACCCACATTGATGGAGAGGGCACCTACTATATCATCAGCTCTTCTATTTCCTCGGATGATGAGAATATCAGTTTTACCATCATTTAGTTTAAGTTTTCTCGCTCTCATCCACTTCTTGATATCAGACATCAACAATTCCATCTTACTCCGTATATCAACTATATTTGTGATTCTCACATAAATCTGGGTGTCATCTGCATAAAAGTGAAAGGTGACATTATGTGCACGAAGCAGAAGAGACAAACTGCTAATATAAATTATAAATAGGATAGGACCCAAAACTGATCCCTGCGGAACACCATACTGCAGGGGTGTCGAGTCCGAGACCACTTGATTTACCATCACACTCTGGGATCTACCTGACAAGTACGACCCAAGAAGCAAGAGAGCGGAGTCACGCACACCACAATCATAAAGATCACTCAATAACAACTCGTGATCCACTGTGTCAAAAGCCGCAGAGAGATCAAGCAAGACCAATAGTGAGGCCACACCATTGCAAATGTTCTCAACTAGATCATTATGTACTCTAATCAATGCTGTTTCAGTTGAATGATGCTGTCGGTAAGCAGACTGAAAAATTGGGATAGTTTCATTCTGCTGAAATAGTGGTTGTAATTGGTCAAGTATTGCACGCTCTAATATCTTTGATATGAAGGACAGGTTGGAGACAGGACGATAGTTCAACATGTTCTCAACATCAAGTCCAGGTTTCTTTAGAGTAGGTCGGAGTAGTGCATGCTTTTCAGAATGTGGGAAGCTACCTTCAGAGAAGCACTTATTAATTATTTTGGAAATAAACTCAACTGTGTGATCATAGACTCTTGGTAGCTTGGAAACATTTATGGGATCCAACGGGCAAAATGTTTTATTGAGGTTTCTTATGTAGGACGAGATCATGTCCACCTCTACTGAGTGAAAGGATGAGAGGACATTATTAGGAATGTGTCGGGGTTGGAGTACAACTGAAAGTTCTTCACCAACAGAAGCATCATCCAGTTCCTGTCTTATGCGAGTTATCTTGCCACACAAAAAATGCCACAAAGTTGGCAGCCAACTCGGCATCAGGTACAGAAGGTCTTAAGCTGACTCTTGTTTTTCCAAGTAAACTGTTTACAATTGAAGCCAACCTCCTCTGGTCGTTACCACACGAGTCAACTTTTCCCTGATAATACACTTTCTTTTCATCTTTGATTTTGTAGACCACAGCTCTTCTGGCTGACAGATATTGCAACCATGTAGAGTCTGTTTTATTTTTCCGCCATTCACGTTCAGCTCTTCTACGCGCTCTTCTAAGAAATTTAACTCGAGTGCTATACCAGGGCGAATCATCTCGTACTATGATTTTCTTCTCTACTTCTGGACAGTGATGATCGAACACTAATTTAAGTGCATTGCCATGTACCTCCACCAGCTCATCTGAAGTAAGGTTGGAAGTATCAATACTTCCCAAGTACTGTACTGTTTTACTTCACTGCTAGCCAAATTTAGGTCTGCATTTTTATAATTTCTAAATCTGATTACTTTTTCATGTGTGAGTGGCTTAGGGAAATCAAAGCTGAAAGTAATCAAAGCATGATCAGAGGTATTAGGGTCAGCATTCTCAACATCAACATCCAGAACACCACCACAACCCACAGGAGAGAAAACCAAGTCAAGGGTGTGTCCTAAGATATGAGTTGGGTGGGACACATGGTTTACAAAATTGTTCTGATCAGTCAACTCAAGGAACTCAGGAGAGAATGGCTTCAGATGAGGGCTGTCAACCCAGTAATTAAAATCTCCACACATCAAAAGTCTTCCAGTTTTAGCAGAAAATTCCTCGAGAAACTGCCCAAACTCTTCCATAAAACCCCTATCTGTGCCACGATGGCCAGGCCTATAGACAACTGCCATTCTTAGAATTTGTTGATGGAGTTTTATTTCCACTTCCAACAGTTCATAATAAAGAGGGGCTGGGTTATGGCTTATTTGCAAGATATTCACCAGAGATGTGGAGTAGACAACTGCCACTCCACCACCCGGATGATCTCCCCTAGGCCTAGGAACATTTATTATGGAATGGGTTTTAGGCAATGCCGCCTGGATAATATTCAGATCTGACTCGAACAACCAGGTCTCAGTGAGACATAATACATCAAGGTTACGTTCATCCAAGATCTCGCAAATATGATCCATTTTGTTACGCAAGGAACGAACATTCAACAGACCCAGTTTCAACCGGCTCCCATGTGCATTTTTCAGTTTTTTGAACCTACAAAATCGGTGTTCTCAATAACTTTATTTCTCTGAGCTGTCATTAAAGGACAATTTCTACTTGAGGCGAAATGATTTGGCGGCTCCGTAACTGATGTGGAGCTCATACAATTTATACATTTGGGGGAAGTCTTGTTGGTGCAGTCTTTTGAGTTATGAGTACCAGCACAGAAGTTGCATTTTGGATCCTCATTTTTCCGATAACACCTGTCACTGGTATGACCAAAGCCCTGGCAATGGTAACATTGTGTTACCCAGAAGCGATCGTATGCACGACATCTCACAAGTCCAACATACACAGAATTGCCATCATCCACAATGGAAGAGCGTATTTCAGGTGACATTTTTACTACCGCAATCTTAGTGTGTGCATCACTCTTTTGCTTAGTGAATAGCAAATTCATAGCTAAGCCATCGTCGACCAGGGACTTTATTCTTGGGTTCTTGTTGAGGATGCTGGGAATGATCTCATTATCCTCAGCGTCATTAGCAATGCCTACCAGAGTCATTTTTGGCATCATCTTCCTTGGTTCGGAGACACTGAAGGCACTGTCCACCCCCAAACACTGATTGATGGCCCTTCCTGCATCTTCTTTGGCTTTCTTGGATGGAAGTCGTACCACCAGTACACCTGACTCAGTTCTAGTTAACTTGTTAACCGGAACCGAAGCCAAAGCAGTCTCGATTGCCTTTGTATCTGGTGGGCTTACTGGCTCGGAGGATCGGTCTTTTGGCTTCACTACCAGGACCTGATGGTCCCAGACAGTTTTTTTCTTTCCACCATCTACCACCTCAGTGGTGCGTTTGGTCGGCTCCTTTTTGGTCTCCGCTGTTTCCCTCACTACCTTTTCCTTGCTCTTCAAAACCTGCACTACATTCTTCTCAAACTCTCTTTTTCTCTTTTTCTCTCTCTTCCACCTGCTCCTTCATGATTTCTTCCAATGCATCCACCTTAGCATTCCCCACCCTTGTCCACTCATCTTTCTCCTCACTTATTACTCCCTTTACTTTCTCACTTAAATGGCCCTCATACTCCTTTAGCTGCTCCTTGAGTGCCATGTTCTCTGCCTACCACGTCTGAGCCGGCCAAAGAGGCGCCATCATCGAGACTAGGCCTCGGTAACCCCGTAGTTTGTGAACTACCTGACACATGAGTGAAGCGTCGGGAGGCGGAAACAGATAGATGGAACTCCACTTGTTCCAGTCCTACGTCAGAGCGTCTGGTCCCCCTGCCGAAGTTGTTCCCCAGCGGGTTAGGTAGAGAGGGAGTCTGTGGTTCCCTTCGGACGCAAATAGGTCCACTTGTGGACGGTAAGGCTTTGCAATCTTGTTGAAGATGTTTTGCTTGATAGCCCATTCTACCTTGTTGCTCTGTCTCCGAGACAGTACGTCTGCCCAGACGTTCGCAACGCCTGGGAGATAAGAGGCGTGGAGATGAATGCTCAGCTTTTCGGCCAGAGCAAAAATCTTCTCTGACAACTCTAGCAACTTCCGAGACCTCGTTGACCCTTGTTTTTGAATGCAGTGTACCGCATTCAAATTGTCCGTCCATCCGAAACGCCACTGATTTCCCCCGCAATGAGGAGCCGTGAGTTTGAAGGAAAAACAAAGGGACTAATAGTTCCTGCGCGTTGATATGATAATTCTCGGATTGGGACCAAAGCCCTTGCCCTTGGTGGCCTAGGCTTGACTGATAACCCCAGCCTATTGTCCCCGAAGCATCTGTGTCTACCCATACCATAGGTGGGGGAGAAACCCACGTCATTGTTGAGTGCAATATTTCTCTCTTCGTCCAGACCGACAGTAAGTTGTGAATTAAGGGAGGAATTTTCCACAATTTTCCCAACGGCAATAGCGGGAAATATTTGTTGCCTTCCAAGATTATTCTCTACTTTCAACCGGCCCAACTTCACAGTTAGTTGGATCCAGTTTAGAGAACCGACCAGAGACTCCCAGATTCTCCTCGTCGTGTTCAGACTGGAGAATGCAAATAATTTCTTTCAAAATCTGTTGCGGTTGTCCACACTCTGACTGAGAGTAAGATTGGCTGTGTCCCAGACCAGCCCTATCCCCTGAATCGCCCATGTGGGAACAAGATGCAACTTTGACAAGTTGACCTTGAACCCTAGGGATTGTACATGATTGATAACGAGGTTGACATGGGATTTGCATAAACTCTCTGACTCCGCCACTACCAGCCAATCGTTCAGGTACCACAACACCTTGATCCCCTGATTTAACATTGGCATGAGGGCCTGCCGGACTAATTTTGTGAAAATTCTCGGTGCCAGGTTCAGCCCGAATGGCATTCTTTGAAAGACATAAGTCTCTTGCCTGATCCTCAAGGCGAGGAATTTTTGGAACGGTTTGTTGATGGGGACATGCCAGTAGGCGTCTGTCAGGTCTAACGAGCACATCCACCCTAGTGGTCGAAGGGTTAGCCTGATGTGATTCACAGTGAGCATCCTGAAGGGTACTTTGTGAATATATTCGTTCAAACGCGAGAGATCTACTACTGGTCGCATTTGAACACTGTCCCTCTTTGGCACTAGAAAAAGTCTGGACGTGAATACAGGGCAATTTGGATCGACCGGGACAATGACATGCTTGGTGATCATTTCCTGGACTAGAGACTCCACCTCTAAAGAAACATGATTGACTTCTTGAGTCTGACTTAAACGAGGTCGCCGGAGCCACCGCCAGGTGATCCCTTTGCGTACCACTGTCTTTGCCCAAGTTCCCCGGGGCCAGGCCCGGTGACACGCCCGGAAGGACCCAGTGATTTGACTGGGTCTGTCCGGCGGCACTACCCTCGGATCCGACTCGCCCGCGATAGGCCCTGGGAGAGAGAGAGAGTTTGACTGACTAGTTTTTTGCTGGTGGTGGGGTAGGTGTGGACGGTTGGCTGGTTTTAGCTGGCGCCGGTCCCTGTCCTGACTTATGTTGTGGCCTATTCTTATTATGCCACTTACCTGAGTGCTTACCCTGTTTAGGTTTGTGCTGGGGGAGATGTGGGGCCCTGAAAGTGCTGCTTAGCACCAGAAGGATGCGACTTACTTCCACCTTTAGGCTTGGAGTACGGTTTCCTGAAAGTCTCCTTTTTAGCTTGGGAGGTACCCTGCTGCATGTTGTCAACCTTATTATAAACTGCCCTCCATGTGTCAAGGCTGAGCAAAGAAGCAGTTAAAACTGGGGAAAGAGTCTTCCGGTAACTTCTTAACCATGTACACTCTTAAGTCTTGGCGTGCCCGGACAGCCTCCAACAAGGCTATCCGGATGTCGCCCACAGAATGAATGGAATTCTGTAACAGAAGCCTTCTAGAGAGTTCAGTGGCCTTCCGTACATTTTGGTCAGAAATAGCGGCTATGGTCCTCGTGATGGACTGGGCTATTTGGCGGCTCAACAAAAATTGGGAAAAATAATCTGAAAGCTTTATTTCGCAATTTAAAATCTCTGTCTAAGTGTGCAGGAGGGGGAGTTGAGAAGGGTTCCTGTAAGTCATTGAGAGACAATTTGGGAGCCGACAAGAAATATAAAAGAGCTGGGACACCCCTCCGACTTTATTAATGGGCATGGAGAACCATAAATGATTATCTTGGGGAATTTGGTGGGAGGATTTTGAAGTGATAGTGGTTGCAAACTGTTGAGCTTCTACCTCCCAGTCCACCCACGGGCCAACACCTACCTGCCCAACCTGCAGAACTGGGTTGTGAGACTGATCTAGGGCTGGAGTTGTATCCAACTCCGGCGTTAGTGCATTGAGCGATTTCACATCGTTCACGCCGTCAGACTTTGTCCAATCCGCAAAAAGTCATGTAGATGAGGCGGGAGGTATTGCCGGAGTAGAAGAGTATACAAAAATTTCAGGAGAATATACAGTTGGAATAGCTTTGATAGTGACATCTAATACTTGCCCTTGTGAATCTTTGGCCCTTAGTTTCTTACTCTTACTAACTTCTATCACCCACTCACTAGGCACTGGGATCTCCCCCGATACTGTTGTCTGTGCCAAGCTCGGGTTCCGTGCAATAGCTGGAATCCACGAGCAGTCGGGACCATATAAAAGAGTCATATGGCCTTTTCTATGTGGGGTTTTGTCTAGAGGGGGAGGAGTAACATCCGTGATAACGCGAACATTGGTAGTGGTCAAGGAGGCGGGCACTGCAGTGCTACTTGCCGTTGTGTTCACTGGGACTACGTTACTTTGTGGGAGTGATCTATTAGGGACAAATCTGGGGGGCTCTAGGGGCCGCACAGCCGACCCTATCGGGGGAGCACCCGGCGGAGCTACGGGGGTATCTTGGGCCTTTGGAATATTGTAATGGCGCATAACATGCAAAATATAATCTAAATCATCTGTTCAGTAGTTATATATTTACTATGTGATTCCTTAGAAGACTCTGACCCTACCTCCGAACCCTCCGGGGTTTTGCCTCGCTAGAATCACTACTCTCTTCACTACTCACTAGCTCTTTTGATAGAATTTTAGTTTTGGTTTTAGATTTAGTGGATTTAGCCGGCGTAAGCTTAGGCACTGGTGACTTTATTACCAAGTGCTCCCAAAGCGCCTCATCGTCACAGTGAAGGGTCTTATGGGCAATGTCTTTCGTGTAGGCATTAAAAGTGATTTTTATTTCCTTGAGTGCTACAAGACATGAATGATCTTTCTTACCAAATAAAGTTGAACGGAGTTCTGAACAAATGGCGCACTTTTTGGATACCCAAATGCCTCGTGATCTATCGAGGCATTTTACACATTTGATACACAGCTTGTGTGCAAAAATGGGTATAAGAGAGCAAGTAGGCATATCACAGAGAACTAGAGGCATGATGGAGCTACCCCCCTCCCTGCCGACCTGTGCCGCTATAGATGTGCTGCGATCTGGAAATATAAATTTCCAGGAATCAATGCTCATGAGGATAAACCGAGAGGTACACACATCATTACTCTCACAAATACGCCGGAAAATTAGCTGTAGCCCACTGCTACTCTAACCTTCCGCTGTACTTGTCTGCGAAAAAAACACTAAAGGTTTCGTCGTCTTTTAGAACTGCTTACTAATAACCTTAAAAAAGCTAACTATCTCGTCATCTAAGGGACTTGAAGGATAGTAATTAATCTCACTGGACTGTTTCGCCGGGCGCTTATAAGTCTGGTCATGCCGCGTTAGGTTCTTTCGGTCTGGGCCGAGATTCCCTTGAGAATCTGCATTTCCGCCGGGAATATGTTTAGTGGTACAGCACACCACTCCGGGCAATTTGGCAAGGTCCTCTCTCGCCTGCGAGGCGAGTCTCTGGCATCGATACACAGAAAGATCGCCGGAGGATTTTTTTTTTTTTTTTTATGAAGGAGACGGACTTATATGGGAAAGTCAGACACTCAAAACCCCACCAATTAGACAGGACGTCTCCTGCCACTTTGTTATCATGAAAATACTCCACATGACAACACATAATACATCTTAGGGCTAAAATATAGGTTTCATTCCCAAAGGGAAGTAGAGAAAACCTAATATTTAGTAGGGGCCCCGGAATCATTGACGATGTTGCCTATTAGTATAATAGTCTCCATTCAACACCCACATCAGTCGTTTGAATCAACCGCCGCGAGGAAGAAAGAGATTCATCTTCATAAGTGCAACGCTACTTCTCTTATGGTGTCGTCACAGATCGGGTACCCGCTACGAAAAAACTTCGTAAAAAATAAGAGAACAAAAAAGGGAAAAGAATTTTCCCATCTTAACACTGTTATTTACACGCTTCCCACATTCGGTGGATTTTCTTGTGTTGTGGCGTCTTGCCGTTTCTCGCCAAGCGCAACGATTCCTCCTTCAATGCTATATCAAGATCACTCAAAATATCAGCGAATGGGAAGGGGATGGTTGGGAGGGACATTGTCGTCAATGATTCCGGGGCCCCTACTAAATATTAGGTTTTCTCTACTTCCCTTCGGGAATCAAACCTATAATTTAATAGTGGCCCCTTCATCATTGACGATGTTGCCTGAATTCCAAGACTGGAGGGGGACATTCGCAGTATCACAAACTCCTAAAAACCGCATGGTTAAATCCAGAAATCTCATAACAGGATAAGTTCTTTGTATATGTAGTTGTGCATACAACTTAGTAAAAAATATAGACAGATTGTGAGCAGTGCGTTGCTTCAAAGAAGCCTGCTCCAACAACAGAGTCCTCATTTATGAGGTGTGTGTTGTAAGGGGTGAGATAGAGTTAATTGCACAACCCTTCATCACTTCGAGCCGGAACCTGTGCCGCTTTAGCGAGGTTCGTGGGCGTAGTCGTATTGACACGTATTAACTTTACTGAAGCTAGTGAAACATCGGAGTTGCCAGTCGATCTTTACTGATCGTCTGAGTCTAGTGTAACTAGTCTGGGAACTTTGAAATTATATAACCGTAGGACAATTAATTCTTTATTATAAAAGACAACACTGGACAGTTAGCTATTGTAATTATTTACAGAGTTATTTAAAATCTATAGTAATCAAGTGCAACTAGTTGCGAAGATGGAAACACAAAACTTTCATTTATTAATTATAAAGCTGGAGGTTTAAATTTAAGGAACCTAAATTTCTAAATCAAGCAACTTAAGTTTGAATTCAGTAATCTAACTTTCTAAATCAAACAACCTGAGCTTCTCAGCTCGTACATTTCTAATTTTGGGCACAGCCCGGCGTAAACAGCGTCTAGGCTAGCCCTCGAACCCACTTGCAATCCTGTTTAAGGGGGGAATTCCTTCCTTGTACTGGGATCCACATATCCCCCCCCCCCCTTTTCATCGGAAGCCTTCCAGGGCGGAACCATCACAGTACATAAAATGAGGAATACAAACAACAGTGGTGTGTCTATAGCAGAGCTGGGCACCACAAACAAAAAGTCAAGTCAGCAAACACAAATCAGCAAACCCAGAACATAACTTCAGCAAACACAAATGTGCAAACCTTGTGAAATTTTTAGTCCTCAAATGCAAATATGCAAACGCAAACTGTTTTTTATTAATATTAAATTTAAACTACAGAATCAAGGGTAAATCAATAAATTCAATCTCTAATGTCAATAAATATATATATTTACTTAAATATAATGTTGCCCAACTTCCATGGACCTCAAGGATATACATACAGGCTTCTAAAGCTTGGAAATTGTTGTAAATTGCCAAAACATTCCAGAACATCACCCACAGTGAAAGGGTTAATATATATATAGCATAGGCCATTTAGTTTGTCCACATGGGCAGTAAAACGTTGGGGCAACTTGTTTATGGGGAGAGTGCTTCAGTAATAATCAGTATTCGCAATTCCGCACCATTCAGGAGGAGGTACGCCGGATCACAGAGGTGCAAGGAGGCGATTTATTCGTGGTCCCCCCTTTGGGAATGGCAATAGGCTATATATGCCTAGATAGGTCTACTTTAGATAGATTAAGTAATTTAATAGAAAGTAGCCTAGGCCTATTAATTTTAATGCTCAGAATAAAGGCCTAGCTTCAGATCAAAATTTAATAAAATTTTATTGTAGGCTAAATTTAGTCTAGGCCTATATGATACTTTCAAAATTAACACTTTCTACTTGACACTAATAAAATTAGTGTGATTATAGGCCTAGGCCTATACATAGAAGTTAGAACATGCAATATTTAGCCTAGGCCTACATGCTTTGAGGCATTTTGATGGAATTAGTGACTGATTATAGCCTAGACCTAGGCTATATATTAAAGTTAGAACATGCAATATTTAGCCTACATGCTTTGAGGCATTTTGATGGAATTAGTGATTATAGCCTAGACCTAGGCTATATATATAGAAGTTAGAACATGCAATATTTAGCCTACATGCTTTGAGGCATTTTGATGGAATTAGTGATTGACTGATTATAGCCTAGACCTAGGCTAGCCTATATATATATAGAAGTTAGAAAATGCAATATTATTTAGCCTACATGCTTTGAGGCATTTTGATAGGATTAGGGTAGCCTAGGCCTAGCCTAATAAAATTACTTATATTAGTACCGGTAATTAGCCTATAGGCCTAGGCTATATTTAGAAGTTAGAACATGCAATATTTAGCCTACATGCTTTGAGGCATTTTGATGGGATTAGTGATTATAGACCTAGGCCTAGGCTATATAGAAGTTAGACTTAGCCTAGGCCTACATGCTTTGAGGCATTTTGATGGGATTAGGGTAGCCTAATAACATTAGTTTAGGTTAAAAATTAACAGGCTAGCAATCAAATTAACGATAGCCTAACTTTATAATCTTAAATTAGGCTAGATTATAAAGTTATAAAGCCCTTCTCCAGAGACATCTTCTTGGTAATTACAGGCCCATAGAAGGTTTCTAGGTGGGGCCAGGGGTGGCTTAGGTCCTCGATTTCTGCATGCTCTGCAGCATCACTGTCGGATGATGGTGGTGAACTGCTCCCCATGCTGTTGGCAGCTGCGGTAGGCATGATGGTAGACTCCATGTTCACTTCAATAGGCCGAAAATATAAACAAAGTTGAAGTGCTAGCAGGTTGGAACTCTTGGACTGCTGTGTGTTGTAGGTGTTAGCTCGACGCTTGCTACTAAGTAAGTGAACAAACGTGAAGAGCCGATGTATAGGCCTAGATTCCAGAACACAGGTAGTTGGCTTGGTCACATGACTTTTTTTGGCTGGAGCTACAGGAGCGGCCCAGGGCTGGCTGGCGGCTGGAATTTTTATTTTGCGGACTCGAGGTTTGCAACATGGAGGTACTTTCCAGAGCTTCAAACCCGCAAATAGGCAGCCATTTTGGCGCCAACAAAATGACACTTCCGCCATGGCGGAATTGGCTATTTGCGGAAGTGTTGGCTAAAGTGCCCAGCTCTGGTCTATGGGCATACTTAAAACTAAAAATTCTTGAAAATGGAGACTGTAGAGAATATGGAGAAGTCACTTTGTGCCATGACAAACTGTCTCGATGGCACTTCAGTTCGACTGATCTTTCCCTCTCGGATTCTTATTATTAATTTGGTAAAACAAAAAAACTGTGTATTTCTGAGCCCCACCTACCCGGCGCAGGTCAGTGCGTGACTCAGTTCTCTCAGTCAGGCCGCCGGAACCCGTAGAAACCTGAGGAGGGTAACGAGGTCTATACTTGGGGCGATCCGGAAGTTTGACAGGCTGTTGCAGTGCCCCCCCCCCCTCCCCCCCCATCTCGGAGACCCATCCGGTACACAAACATGATAAAGAAAAGTTGACCTTATTTTATAACAGATACTTTCACCTAATCGGCACTCGAACCTATGGTAAAGGGGTAATCTGAACTAGACCATAACACCCCCCCCCCCTGGGGGCCAGAGCAGGCTCAAGGACAGCGCGGCTGATCTCGTAAGAATAATGAACTGGCTAGTAGCAGGATATGTACCGGCGGGACCATTGCGGGACTGAAATGGTGGTGCGGAATCGGATGGAAAAAATTTAAAAAAAACTGACATGACCTCCGAGAAAGACGTAGGCTGAAAACAGGTGGTTGGGGGAGCCCCAGTCAACGGACTGGTTGTCCGAGTTGCAGATTCATTAATGCGTTTGTAAGATTTGAAGGACGCCTGCCAATTGGCCAGGATCAAGATTACGATTAAAGATGGCAGACAATAGCGTCCGGAAGGGCTGGTTTGCTGACCATGGGATTCTAAAGGAGGGTGGAAACAATGACCGAAGCCGGCAATAGCTAGTGTAGTACAAATGGTGACTTGCTGCTGAGCCGGCTCTGACCCTAGTAAAAAACTGTTTTAGTGCACCTTCCCCTGGCGAAAGCTAGCGATAGGCACTAGCCGATTGAAGAGCTCAATTCCCGTCGGGATTATCTAACTCCACGGCTGGGGTAATTGCCCCAATAACTACGGCAGACGGACCAGCCGAGTACTGGGCTGGCTCAGCCTAGGTAGGGAAAGACCTGATGCGTGACCTTGGATTTTACCTTATCCGGAGGGGCCCGACTGGGATGGCTTAAACTAGGTAGACAAAAAGGTATTACACAGTATATACCTTAGGAGAGGCCCGTTATGGGACTGACATACTGGCTCCCAGTTTGTTAACCCTCCAGCCCCGGCTACGCATTACATAAATATTGCCCGAAACCCGGGTGTTTTGGCCGAAAAACGTCTAGGCTAGGCTACCGTATCATTGTTATGCTGACTGCTTCCCGCATATCCCCAAGCGTAGCTGTGTTATTTACCTATAGAATGGCGTTAAGTAGAGCTCTCTAAGTCAACTGGTTGAGTTGTGATGATGATTTCAGTGGAGATAACTTACGGCAACAACAGCCACTTTACAATACTTTTCGATACTTAACAACAACATACAGGCACACACGAACAAGCGACGCTCTCCTTCTTGTGGCCGGAGATGCGGGGCGTCGGTCCAGCCGGCTGTTGTTTACATGCGTCGGACCGACGCCTCGCACACCAAGCTCACAGGCTTTCAACCACTGGTACAATGTTGTACCACCCGGGTTCCTCGGGGCAAAACATAATGGTACACACGTGTACCATCCGAGTTTGAAGGGTTAATGAAATGAGGGGCGCTCCAGCTGCGGTTCCGCCGTGGGGGGGGGGGGGGATGGTTATTGCGGAACCGACCCCGGCCGGTGACCGTCGTCCTATATCCCTATGAAATGTGTTAGTTGCCTTATCCCTTGTGCAGAGGGGGGTGACTAGTCTGCCACGCCGTGGAAAGTCGTAAGACTAAGTCCGGCGTGCTTAAGTGTAGACCGGTTCCGGTCAGTCAGACTGAAGTCCTCAGGGGGCGCTGCCCTCCGTGGGAACTAACCATTAGTCGAACCTCAGAATCCCTATTGCGCTAGCGTGGCCGAGGGAGGGAGGAAGACAGAGGGAGGACAATTGTCCTATATGTAACTGTTTTAAATCTCTGAGCCAGAGGTGAACCTGTTTGCCCGCCGCCTGGGGCCAACATGGAGAGTTATCGGTTTGTCTTGTTCTTGCGGCTCAACATTACTCGAACATCACGTTCCGTTTGTTCATCAAATACTCTCGCAGTTAAGACAGGGGAGAACAATATTCTATAGTAAGCATTCATAGGTAACTCCTGCGCCATACCGAGTCTGAGGAGCTGACGTGACCGGACGGCCTCAAACAAGGCTGTTCTGATGTCTGTAAGCGTTCGAGCCGGGGCAGGGAGGAGATATTGTTGGAATACCTTAACCAAATCCTGAGTTCGTGGAGAGGGATTCGGCAATGGTTGGGCAATAGCCTTACCTTTGGATACCTTTGGATGTGTTCGCCGCTCCTCTAGCGGCACCAAGGAGCGACGCCCCTCGTTATGGGTGGTGATCCCCTAATAAATACTCTGTGGGCCTAGTCTCTGACCAGAAATTCACGTTGAAGGTCAATAGGTTCAGGGACGTTGAGAGGCCGGGGGAAATCCCCGTGAATTGAGGTGGGATAAGAAAATTGAAAATAGGAAATGGAACTCCGCCCGGTCGTTGTGCCAGCCAGTCAAACTCGATACGGGGTTGAGGAGGAATTGGGTACAAGGGATTGGATGTAATATCAATTGCAAATTGTTGCAGTTCCTGATCCCACGTACAGTACTCCATGGTCCGTCCCCTACTTCACTCAGATTCTACTCCCTTTGGTCTTTATGAGGTCCACACCCGTGAAATTCACTTGAGGGGTCCTGCCGTATAGGCTGAGAACTACAGCCAGAATGGCTACAACGTTGATGACAATTCGGGCAAATGGGTACGTCTGAGTGAGGAGGTTCCTGGACTGGGGAATCTGCCGGAAGAGGAACTTGCTGACATGGGTCATACACAAAATATTGGAAATTGGCCGGATCCGGTTTGGCATATATCAGAACCTGCAAGACTGTACCGTTCTTATCTTTGGCCCTAAATACATGTATACGGTTCACTTCAATAGCCCACTCCGCCGGTACCGGGACCCCCCCTTGCATTGACTTATGTTCCTCACCTCGTGTTACGGCTGTAACCGGAAGCCAGAGCCTGCCTGGCACTTTAACTACTCGAGACTGGGGGATAGAAGATGGGCCCGGCAGGTTACTAGCCAGGGGTTCCTGTTTAGTGTGGGGGACAAGTAAGGCTGGGTATCCCCTGAGCTCACAGAACTACGTAAATTTAGGTGCTCTTGACTCTGAATTGACTCTCTAATCAAAGGGGATCTCATGCCAGGAGGAATTGTCACCCAAGGTTCCGCCGGTAGTCCTTGTCTAGGTCGGCCGGCGGAAGGGGAGGTTGTATTGAGGGGCTTGAACCCATCTATGTTTCCTAAGCCAAGGAGTTGCTTCGAGGGTGGGGGCTTGATTAATGTGTCTGACCATGGCCCTGGGGTAAACGTTACGGCCTGTGGCTGAAACTCCTGTTCCGCCGGCCGGGCATGACTCTGTTCGTGTAGCTCTGGTCCCGTAGGCTGCGGATAGTCGAGCTGGCGGGCCGTCTCTGGCCCGGCGGCGGTGACTACCGGAGAGGGAGTGTCGACATTGATATTAGAGGGGACCCTAGGGGCTACCGGGGAGGAAATGCCTACATTGGTAAGAGAGGGGGCCTTAGGTATACTGGGAAGTGGTCCTGGAGCTGGAGTCGGGGGTTTTACCTTGTTTAATGGCACACTGATTCATTACCTTTTGCAACAATTCATTCAGTTGTACAGTTGCTAGGCTGGTAGTGGATTGTGTGTTTGGCTTATTATGTTGGTCAGTCTGTAACCTAGGGTCAGCCTGTGTGTAGGTGGTCGTTTGTGTCGTATGAGTGTACGTCTGTGTCAGACCGCTACTCGCCGTACCCGGGTGAGAGAAACCGCCGGCCGGTGACTTCAGGTCACGTGGCGGGGTTGTTAAAGGGTAGGGCGCATACCGCGACCCTGGATTCTGAAGGGTGGTTGTTAAGTCGGGCTGGTCCGTAGACGGAGCCGGAAGTGTCGCGTGAGACCTTATGGTCGTAACCGCATGTGACATATTTACCCCTGGAGACTGAGTAGCAGTATGAATCATGTCTGCTTGGTGAGTCTGCGTGTGTGATAAAACTAACTTTGAACCTTGGAGCCTAACGGATTGTCTTAGTCTAGGTGCACAGTGAGGGGGATCGGCTTCCGGTTCAGGGAGACCAGGGCTACCAGTTTGTAAGCCAGAGGTGGTCGCCGGATCCGATACTACCGATTCTGCCAGATCTACTGGTGCCGAAGGAGTTTCATTAGAGATTAACACACGTCGTGGTGGGCTCGAGAGCCGGCGTATCTTGTCCGGCAGATAGTCCGTGCTGTCACTGCTCCTCAGGGTGCCCGCCGTGGAGGCCGGCTGGGTCAGACGGTGTCGTTCTGGTGACATTAAGCGGCTCTTCTTCGCCGGGGGAGAGGAGCTCAGTGTGGAGGACATAAGAGACCCAATGGTCAGCAAGGGAATAGGGGATGCATATGAATGGTGAGCTACCTGATCATCACAAGAATATAATTGGACTACTCTTAATAGTTCCGGATTATCACATGACATTTCCTTATTTGCTACTTGAGAAGCATATGTTTTAAATTTATGCTTTACCTCAATGAGAGTGTGTAAACAAGACATATCTTGGGCCGCTAGCCATTCTTCCAATAATACAGAGCAAACCGGACATGTACGAGATGCCCACAAGAAGGAGTTTCTGTTGAAACACTGAACACATCTGATACATTCGCCGTGAGCCGGAATAGGTAGCAAAAGACAAGAGGGGGTTGAGCAGACTGTAAACAGGGGCATGATGTCGGCTCCTCTCCCCGGCGGTAACGACGTGGCAGCCGGGTGTCTTGAGTGTTCTGGAAAGAAAATTTCCAGGAATCAATGCTCATAAGGATATATAGGGAGAGTTCTACCTATCCTAACCTCCCGGTGTAATAAGAATAGGAGACCACCGCCTCCTCCGTCTTATCACTTCTAAGAGGGTGTGGATATCCCCCTCTCATGCCCCTGGTGACATGAGAAAGGAATACCACCCATGCAGGTCCTCCGTGACGGCGTATGCCGTAGCACAGCGGTCCTTCAACCGGCGGACCGTTCCGTGCTCTAAAACACACAAGCGGTCGCCAAGGAGTCTACCAACTGAGCCACCGGCAAGGTGGGGTAAACTTTATTAAGGTAATAGTGCTAATTGCTGGATACACGTACCGTGTCCGCCGGGATCTATTACTCACTGGGCCGCCGGCCGGTGGGATAAACGACCGCACTACCCCCTCCCCCCCCTTTCTCGAACCAGGGTAACAGACCAGGGGTTGGGGTGGGACCCCGAACGGCAGGAATCGGTGTGTGACTTTGAAGAAAACACCACCCGCCGGAGGACTTCCTGCTCTCGTAGCCTCCGAAAGGCGGAAGCACAGTCCGAGGGGATGACAGCACTATCAAACCTCTGCGACGGCGTCCGCCGTATACCCGAGGGACCGTGGACCAAGAGGCCGTGGCGTAGCCACACCACCGATGTAAAGGCCCGGCGCGGGAGACCTGAGCTCGAAGCTCCGCCGGTACGGCGGACTGACCCAACGGGTACAACCGAAGGCCGGCGAGCACAGAAAAGAGGGAGGGGGAACAGTCTCGTAGCAAGGCACAGCCGCGAAGAACCCAGCACCCCTACACCTGCACTCCCACACAAGGAACACGTTTCCGGACTCCCAGGAAAGTGGCAAACAAACCACTGGGAGACCACAACTCACAAGGGATGAGAATAAAAACAAACAAACACAGTAGTAATAACATCCCCCCCAAACTAGATAACCTAACAGCTTATCCAGGAAAAGTAAACAGATCACACAAGTAACAGAACCGTGCCAGAAGGGCGAGGAGAAAAAAAAACCCCACGAGGGCCTCTCCACAGGATCACAAGCCGGGGGGACGCCACAACCACGTGGGGCGAGTCTAACCCTGGCGCGTCTGCAACAAATACAGGATCCGTAGACCCTCCATCCGTCCCGAGGAACAGCCAGAAACTTACAGGAAAGCCTCCTAACTAAGTAAAAAGCAAAAACTAAGGCGCCTAGTAACAAACCGAAAACACCACGCGTAGTGGAAAAATTGAACACAAGTAAAAGCGCCTAAATGTACCCTAATTTTAACACTTCCTGCGGGCCAATCATAACACAACCCGTGCTAGCTAGTCTAACCCTGCTCACTAACTCCCAGATACATACAAATGAGCAAAAGACTCACTAGAGGAGAGCGAGCGTCGAATGAAGCCGGAGCGCGGGGGCACTGGTGTTGACGTTAGGCCCGCGAGGAAGAGAAGGAGGAATCGTTGCGCTTGGCGAGAGACGGCAAGAAGCCACAACGCAAGAAAATCCACCGAATATGGGAAGCGTGTAAATAACAGTGTTCTATCTATCTATCTATTGCCTGACGCCGTGATCCCCGAAGGGGTGGCCACGAACGAACCGCCCCCATGCACCTCTGTCCCCAGTCAGTCGACGCCCCTCCCCCCAACCAGCACCGCCTTCGTTCATGTAGTTCCTCACTCCATCCTTCCACCTCATATTCGGTCTACCTCTCCCCCTCTGTCCCTCCACCTCGCTCTCGTACACCCTCTTAGTCATTCTCTCGCTTTCCATACGTTCCATATGGCCGAACCATCTCAAGTTGTTCCTTTTCACACTTTCCAGCACATCTACCTCCACACCACACCTCCTTCTTACTTCCTCATTAGTCTGTCTATCCCTCCATGTAACTCCGCACGCACTCCTTAAGTAATTCATTTCCACTGCTCTCACTCTTGGTGTTAAGATGGGAAAATTCTTTTCCCTTTTTTGTTCTCTTATTTTTTACGAAGTTTTTTCGTAGCGGGTACCCGATCTGTGACGACACCATAAGAGAAGTAGCGTTGCACTTATGAAGATGAATCTCTTTTTTTTCCTCGCGGCGGTTGATTCAAACGACTGACGTGGGTGTTGAATGGAGACTATTATACTAATAGGCAACATCGTCAATGATGAAGGGGCCACTATTAAATTAGTAATATTAAGGCAATAAATCATACCCCTAGCCAACTAAGAATACCCCTAGAGAGGCTGGCCACGAGGCTCATAGTCATTAATATAATTAATCTCTTAGTCTTACCTCTGAAGAAGCAGCGACGAGCGGAGCAAACCCCGCGGCCTAGGGGAAAAGCAAAACTCGGACCCTGGAAAGTTTCACACCACGTGTGACAACTCTTAGACCAGAGCGTCTGCTAAAGTATCAATTAAAATGCAACTACCTCATAGCGACGGCCTGAAGCATTATTCTGCGGAAAGTTAGCCTACTAACTAAAAATTAAGTAGCAAGAACTAAGGCGCAGAACAAAAACAAGAACACAACATGACGCGCGGGCCCAATGGGGACAACAAGGCGCCTGTACAATAGTACCCTATTTTAACACACTCCTGCGGGCACACCAATGGAGCTGCCTGAACTATACTCTGTTTTTTTCCAGCTGATACTAAATTGCTATCTCTCCATCCTGCTTACTCGGCTATAAGGTAGATTTTGTAGCGAAAGATGATGGTTATTCTGAAAACTTGGCATTAATATGACACACAGCCATAGTAGTTTCATATATTTCCATTAAGTATCGAGAAATCAGCTAATAAGAGATTCAATTTACGATCAGCTGGAAAAAAATAGACTACTGTATAGCTAGTCTAAGCCTATTTTAGTACAACTCGGATAGATACAAATGAGCAAAAGACTCACTAGAGTTGCGGGAACGAAGAATAAAGCCAAGGCCGGGCAGACACGTCTGGACACGGTGGACGCAGGGAGATGAAGGACGAAGAGGGACGCTTGGTTCACCGTTTGGGATAGAATCCACAAGACATCCACAAGATGGAAAGCCTTAAAACAAATTTAAGTTTAATTGTATTTTTTTATTTTTTATGAGGTTTTTTCGTAGTGAGTACCCAATCTTAAAGACTATTTCATAAGAGAATTAGCGTTACACTTATGATGAGGACTCTTTCTCCCTGCGGCGGGGTTTTCAAACACGCTGACCGCGGGTGCTTGAAAGAGGACTATTATACTACAGTACAGTAATAGGCATATCGTCAATGATGGAGGGGGCACTAATAAATTAGTAGTGTTGTTGTTCCCAAAGCTGCCTGGCCGAACAGCCCCAAGGCCCCGACCAAGGCCAAGGCCATAACCGAGCGCCCCAACAGAACCCTCCCTGCCGACCACAATAAAGCCTGGGTGACCGAAGCCACTCCATGGCGGGGAGCTAGGAGGGTGCGGAAACGCCCGGGAAACCAAAGCCCCACCCAGGGCCCTGTGCCCCTCAGCAATTATGAAGAGAAAGTTGAGGGGCAAAGGAAAAATGTGACGATTTGGCTTCCAATCTTGGTAGATTGGGAGGTCAATCCACGGAAGAGACGCCATCACTTGAGATCTAGAAAATATATAAGTAAAAGGAACAGTCAGAGTAAGCTATGGGTATGGCAGAGATTGCTCAGTTCTCACACTGATAGACCAGCCCCATCACCACATGACTAGAACCCAATCCTCTCAGCATCAGCTAGGAAAGGCCCTAGAAAGCCGCCTTTGGCGGGGGGATAGCTCCCCTATTTCAACCCCTTTCGGTGTTGGGCACCCGCCATAATTAGTAGTGTTGATGGTGATAGTAGTAGTGATGATGGTAACCCATCACAGAGTTGGGTATGCCATTTTGCTTTTGGGCAAAGCAGCACATCTACTTTATTATTATTAGTATTACCATCTCTCATATAATTTTAAGGTAGTATACTTGCTATGAATGATCTTTATGCAGGTAACTATACATTCTAAGGGGGTATTCATTGTAACTCTTTGTAACTTCCCCCTTCTAAAACCATTGACTCAGGTTCCTTTCCCACACAAATAAAGCTTACTCTGGCACCTTGTTGTCGCCCATGCACTGATCGTATGACCAATGACGATCACGTGTTGTAGAGGTGTTTCGAGGTGACCAGGGGAGGTGAGAGGTGTGGAGAGGTATTGAGAGGTTAGATAGACATTAGCCACGGTCAAGACAACTAGCCCTTAGAGTTTCCCTCTCAATATAGGGAAGTCTCTCTTACTTATATAATAGTACATCTGTATATCTATTTCAGTTGTTACTTGAATAAATATCAAAGTTGGTTTTGGAAACCACAGTCCTTTAATTTCCTTTTACCTATAAGTATTCAATCTAATATTTATATGGTAATTGGTGGTGGCGGCATTACTATTACTACAATCTATCATAATAATTATCAATCAACGAGCAGAGAACGAGAGCTGAGATCAACTTACACTACAACTTTTACAATCAACCTATAACTAAAACATAATATTAACTCATAAGGACATCGACACCTTTAGTCATCCTTACTAAGAGTCAATAGTTAACCCTTATAAGATAACATAGGATCGTAACTCAAAACGTCCTAATCTTTACACCTTACTTACAGTGACTATCAAAAGTCATTTGTAACATTAGCAATGAATTTGGTATTAGTTAAGTTTAAGGGGTTGGTACTGGATATCCTAATGAAGAAATGTAAGGAAAACCTCTCAAAACCCCTGGCTATAATGTGGAGAAGGAGTCTAGACACTGGAGAAATACCTGATAGCCTGAAAAATGCAATATTGCCCCAGCAGCCCCACTGCATAAAGAAGGGAGTAAAGCACTACAAAAAAATTACCGCCCAGTAGCTCGAACTTCCCACATCATTAAAGTTTTCGAGCAAGTCCTGCGAAGCAAAATTTCAGCATTCATGGAGGCAAATGAGCTACACAACACCGGTCAACATGGGTTCAGAGCGGGAAGATCATGTCTCTCACAACTATTGGAACATTATGACAAAATTCTTAAATCACAAGAAGAAAAGAAAAACGTGGATGTCATTTACACCGATTTTGCTAAGGCATTTGATAAATGTGACCATTTTTTTTTTTTTTTTTTTTTCTATGTGATTGAGGGAGGCAAAAGGCAGAATTGCCTATAGCGAGTGCCTCCCCCATAGTTGAAAGAGTGACAGGGCCAAAATCAAGGGACGATCGAGCCAAAATGCCTGGACACACAGAGTTTGAAGCAATTTAAGTCATAGGAAGAGGGAAAGACTGATTCTGGGAGAGAGTTCCAGAGCTCAGCTGTTGAGTAGAAGAAAGTTTGAGAGTAACGTTTCACTCTTGGGTTAGAGAGTTGCACAGAGTAGGGGTGGGATTGAGTTGCAAGACGGGTACCACGTGCCCTACGTAAAGGAGGTGGTATGCACTGGGAAAGCTCTGAGGAACACTGATTATTATAGTAGCGATAGAATAGCGAGAGAGATGCAACATTGTGGCGGAGAGAGAGAGAGATTGCAGAGAGTTGGTGAGTGGACGGGAGTTAATGATACGAAAGGCCTTCCTTTCAACTTTGTCTAGCAGAGTGGTGTGAGAGGAACCTCCCCACACATGTGAACAATACTCAATACAAGGACGCACTATGCCCCTGTACAGAGCAAGAAGCTGTGTTGGGGAAAAGAACCCCCTAAGGCGGTTGAGCACACCCAGCTTCTGGGAGGCTGCCTTAGCAAGACTGGTAATATGGTCCTTCCAAATGAGAGCAGAAGAAAAAGAGACACCAAGAATATTGAGAGAAGATGAAGGGTTGATTTTTGTATTGTTGAAGAATAAGGGATAGTCCGCTGGGAGATCCTGACGGGTAGATAGATGGAGAAATCGGGTTTTGGAAGCATTAAAGGTAATAAGGTTTTCTCTGCCCCAATTGGAGATAGTATTTAGATCAGAATTTAAGAGTTCTATGGCTTCATTACGTTTGTCGTTAATGGATTGCTGGCTGGGGCGTTGTGAAAAACTAATGGAGTAGTGTAAGGTTGAGTCGTCTGTGTATGAATGGATGGGAATTAAGGTACAGTTAAGGAGATCATTTATAAAAATTAGAAAGAGAATAGGAGATAGGACAGAGCCCTGAGGAACACCAGAGTTTATAGGGTGAGGAAGTGAACAATGGCCATCCACAACTGCGGCTATGGAACGGCCGGAAAGGAAATTAGAGACAAAGGCACAGATGGAGGGATAGAAACCGAAGGAGGGTAGTTTAGAAATTAAAGATTTGTGCCAGACTCTATCGAAAGCTTTCGATATGTCTAGTGCAATAGAAAAAGTCTCACCGAAGTCCCGAAAGGAGGATGACCAAGAGTTAGTAAGATATGAAAGAAGATCACCAGTAGAGCGACCCTTAACCCCTCCAACCCGGATGGGCTCTTGAACGCCCATAACAACCTCGGCCCGCGCAACCCGGAAGGGCTCTTGAACGCCCATTGCTTGCATGCGTGCTTTCGAATGCCGCGCGTACATTTTCGGTATCGTGGGACGGTAGGTGGCGCCACCAGGCGTAAACTCCGCCACAGCAACAGTATCTACCCCGACGCCATCATGGACAGTACGCCAAATAGTGATTCCGCTGTGTCCGATACCGTGCTTCCTACGACGCCCTTGCTTGTTCGTCGCGCCTTACCCCGACGCCATCGCCTAAATGTGTTATCTCCCGGAGGTATTGAGACGACATTGAGACTTTATGAGCGAGCTGATGCCAAGCATAATGTTGATGATGAAATCAGTGACGACTCCAGTAATTATAAGTCGAGTGATTATGGCCATGAGAGTGATAAAGAAGAGCAATTCCTGGGATTTGCGAGAGAACATGACAGTGATGAGAGTGATGAAGGTGATGTACCAGTTGTTGAGGAAGCTGGTTTACCTAAAGACAGTGAACTTGAGAGAGTGAGCGAGTGGGAGAGTTCAAGGTCACTCACCAAATTTCGCTTAAGTGACACGACGCCAAGCCCTTCCCCTGGTAAATCGCCTTTCAAGCTACATTTGTATAAGCAGAAAATACTTGAGAAGGCGGCCGCGGCAGCTAGGGAACAAGCAAAACTACTTGGTGAGGATGAGGCTGTGAGTGAGGGTCAGCGTGGTGACCCTTCTCGTCCGCCATTGTCTCCCTTATCTACCCACGCCACCCAAGATGACCCGGATGCCCCGCATTCTTCCCCACCACCCCCACCATTGCCAAGGGTTGAGGACCCCACACTTTCGGCCTATTTGCCTCCTAGGTCCCCCGACAGGAGACATACTGCTGCCGAAAAGGGGAAAGGTAGGAAATATACCAAGAAAATTAAGAAAAGTAAGAGAGTTTTGTTCGAGGCTCCCGCGGCGTCCACCCCGGCCGGCCCCAGCCATACGTCCCCGCAACTTTCCCCACGGTCCTCCCCACCTCTCCCGCCTTCAACATGTCTTCCTGAAGAAGTCTTTGAGCTCGCATCACCAATACCTGGCCCTAGTGACAGTGAAACATTGCTTTCTGTCACTCGTCGCAGGCCAAGGAGCCCGGGACCTCGGGGGGACACAGCCTCACCTGCCACTCCTTCCCCACCTCGCCCACCCGCACGCCGCCCACGCATCACTGGTTCCCCGCCAGATTATGTGGGGGCCACTGATGATGAAGGGCACCTCTCTGAAGACTCTGGCCATGATTACATAGGTCCACCGTCAGGGCAAGATGACCACTCTGACGATGACTATATGGACATCGACGACCCTCGACCCATCCGCTTGGCCCGGCGTCGTGCTGCCCGTCGTGCTGCCCACCGCCCTGGCCGCCGCCCTCGCCGCCCTAGGGCGCGCGCCTCCCGAGTTGGCCGTGGGCGTGCTGGGCCACCAGCTGGAGCTCCTCGTCAGCGTAGACAAGACCCATTCTACGTTTTTCAGTGGCAAGACGTAGTTGATGAGGATGCATACAACCCTGATGTGCCAGCTTTTGATGAGGTACTGGAGGGTTCAGGCGTTACCCCCAATTTTCCTGCAGGCCCCAATGCTCCACCACACGAACTGTTTGAGGCCTTCTTTGATGAGGAGGTGGTAGGCTATGTTGTCAAAGAGACAAATAAGCAGCACCAATTCCAGGTCCACTTTTTGGGAAAGGTGACCAAGGGCCACATGAGGCAGTGGACCCCAGTGACTCATAAAGAGTTCATGGTGTTCCTGGCACTCACCATGCTAATGCCTCATGTCAAGAAGCATAGGTTGCCTGACTATTGGATCACCAATGATCTGATATCCACCCCTGCCTTCGGGAAATATATGTCTCGCGACCGGTACCTTGATATCCTCGCAGCGCTCCATCTTGTCACCAACCTTGACGTCCACCTCCCAGACAAGCTGTGGAAGATTAGGACGTTGTATGAGATGATGCGAGAACGCTTCACCTCCTACTTCAAGCCCTTCCGCAAGGTCGTCATTGACGAGTCTCTTGTGCTGTTCCGGGGAAAACTCAGCTTCCGGCAGTACATCCCCTCAAAAAGACATCGCTTTGGCATAAAATTCTTTGTGCTGTGCGACTGCCAAACTGGCTATGTCCTGGACTTCCTGGTCTACAGCGGGAAGGAAGGGGACTTGCTTGTGGACCCCCTCATTGGCTTTGGCGGAGCAGTGGTGCAAGCCATGATGGACCGCTACTTTCATAAGAATCACGTCCTCTACACGGACAATTATTACACGTCCCCCACTCTCTCACAGTACCTGCATGAGCGCAAGACGGGGACTGTAGGCACAGTACGAGGGAAAAGGAAGGGCATGCCACCTTTCCCTCCAAAGACCAAAAAAGGTGATGTGTTCAAGAAGAAGTCGGGGCCCATTCTGGCTATCCACTGGCACGACCAGCGGAAGGTCAACCTCCTGACCACCATCCACAAGGGGGAAATGGTGGAGACTGGCAAGGTGGATCGCCGCACCCAGGCCAGGGTGACCAAGCCCGATGCTGTCCTGGACTACAACATCAACATGAGGCTGGTGGACAAGTCCGACATGCAGATAGGCTTCATTGACTGCCTGCGTACCTCGTGCAGATGGTACAAAAGTTCTTTCTGCATATGGTGGACATGTCAGTTCTGAATGCCTACAACATATACAAGCTTCGGAATGTGAACACACCCATGAAGTTCAATAGCCTGCGGAGGTTCCAAAAGCAGGTGTTGACGGAGCTCCTGGAGAAGTATGCTATGCCACAGAGGGCAGTGGCACATCCTGGGCCCGCCGTTATTGACCGCTTGCAGTCTGCTCAATACTTGACTAGGCACAGGCTTGGTTCCCTGCCTCAGAATGAATCCGGAAGAACACAGCAGAAGCGGTGCCATGTCTGCTACAACAGCAGGGTGAAGCCGAGGTCAGGTAAAAAGTCAACCCTGGAGTGTGTGGAGTGCAAGGTGGCACTCTGTGCTGTAGATTGCTTCTTTGATTACCACTCCAAGCTGGAGTTCTAATAATCATACTGAAATTGCCAAATAAAATGACAATATGTACACTATAATTATATATAGGCAAAAAGTGGAAGAAAACCAATGTATTGTAATACAAAAGTCATGTATTATGAGAACATTGATACAAATACAATTACACCATAATAATATGTGAAAGTGACACATATGTATATACCAAGTGACATTCATATGATTAGAACCTATAGAAATATAGAAATCAGTGAAAAAAGACACAATAAATTGTATATAAATAGTTTACAAATCATATAACTAAGTGAAAGTGACACAAGACCTAATATTTGATGGCCAAAGTATAATAAACACCTGTGATAACGAATAATCAGTGCCTAATACAACAATAACCTACCTCAATTACTAATAAAATGTACGGTATCGAGTGAAAATGAGCATTATCAGTGACAGTGATACTCTCTAAAGCATATTTGTCAAAGTGAAAGTGACACAAGACCTAATATTTGATGGCCAAACTATAATAAACACCTGTGATAACGAATAATCAGTGCCTAATACAACAATAACCTACCTCAATTACTAATAAAATGTACGGTATCGAGTGAAAATGAGCATTATCAGTGACAGTGACACTCTCTAAAGCATATTTGTCAAAGTGAAAGTGACACAAGACCTAATATTTGATGGCCAAAGTATAATAAACACCTGTGATAACGAATAATCAGTGCCTAATACAACAATAACCTACCTCAATTACTAATAAAATGTACGGTATCGAGTGAAAATGAGCATTATCAGTGACAGTGACACTCTAAAGCATATTTGTCAAAGTGAAAGTGACACAAGACCTAATATTTGATGGCCAAAGTATAATAAACACCTGTGATAACGAATAATCAGTGCCTAATACAACAATAAGCTACCTCAATTACTAATAAAATGTACGGTATCGAGTGAAAATTAGCAATATCAGTGACAGTGATACCCTAATAAACATATTTTATATAATTGGCCTCAAAATAACTAGAAAATATCAAATAAACATCACATTCTCAATATCAAACACTAAAATCGTCTAAGGGAGATAAATACTTTGGCGCGGCGAGCGGCTAGGTGCGTCGTAGCCATGGCCGAGGCGACGCGTCCGAACGCGGGAAGAATTTGCCGCCGAAAAGCACTCGTCTTCCCGCGCTCACCATTATGCAACCAGAGGGGCTAGAGACCTCTACTCAACGCCATTCGACAGAGGAAGGTTTGTGGAACATTATTCTTTTTTATTTACAACATTACATGACATATTCATTGACTTACAGAGTAGTTAACATAGGCCAAAGATCGTCAAAACACCCGGTACCGGAGCACAGTCGCAAGCTATAGCCCCCGGGGCTGGAGGGTTAAGGAAGCCATACTGGCGATCTGAGAGCAGATTATGAGAAGAGAAATGCTTAAGAAATTTGGAAGCAAGAATAGTTTCAAAAACTTTAGAAAGACAAGAGATGAGAGCAATTGGACGATAGTTGGAGGGTTGAGAGCGGTCACCCTGGTATAATAGCCCACAAACTAAAAGCAAAAGGTATAACTGGGAAAATCGGACGGTGGATATACAACTTCCTCGTAAACCGTAAACAATCAGTAGCAGTAAACCAAGTGACATCTGAGCCTTCGGATGTCAATACTCAGTTCCCCAAGGAACAGTGCTAGCGCCCCTTCTTTTCCTCATTCTAATTAATGACAATCCTGGGAGGGGACCTGAATGGTCCCGTGGGAGCATCTGCAGATGGATACGAGGGAGTACATGGAGGAAATGGTTACGGAAGGAGGAATCTGGAAGGCGAATGTATACTGTACTGGAGTCCTGCGTTGCACTCAACATGGATGTGTGTAGCACGAAGTTCAAGAAAAGACAGAGCCATCTGGTCACATATAACTCTGGGGTCTCCAGTAGCCAGATAGATTACTTCTTGGTTAACAGGAAAGACTGGAAACTGGTTCGGGATGTAAAGGTCATCCCGAGCGAAGAATGTATCCCCCAGCATAAGCTACTTGTGTGCGACATGAGCTTAGACAGAGATCCTGAGCGCAAGAAGGTATACATGCCCAAAAGGAGAGAGTGGCTGCTGAAGAACAAGGAAGTTAGGGATAAGTTTCATAGTGAACTGGAGAAAATTAATAGAAATAAGGAAGCTATGCCTAGCGATGTAAATAGTCAATGGAATTTCCTTAAGCATAGCCTTCTCGCTGCCACTGACAAAGTCTGTGGGAAAACAAAGGGTCACCCCAGGAATAAGACCTCCTGGTGGTGGAACGATCAGGTAGAATATGCTGTGAAAGAGAGAAGGAGATGCTTCAAAGCATGGAAGAAGGGAGGCAGTAAAGAGGAATACCAGGCAGCTAAACGAACTGCCAGAAGAGTTATTTACAATGCTAAAAAAGGCATTAAGGACTTGGTCCTCGAACAAGTATGTAACACGGACAATCCCAATGGGATCTTCAACCTAGCTAGGCGAGTTCAAATTACAGTAAGGATATTATAGGTGAACAGTGTGTTAAAAAGGATAATGGGACGATTGTGTATGCAGAAGATGAAATCAGAGAAGCATGAAAGGCACACTATGAACGATTGCTAAATGTAGAGTTTGAACGGGATAAGGAACAGCTTAGTATCGAAAAACCAATATCTGGACCCCCTCCTTTGATAGCACCAGCTGTAGTGAGCGACACAATCAATAAAATGAAGGACGGTAAAGCTCCAGGGTGCTCTGACATTGTTGCTGAGATGATAAAAGCCTCAGGGGAGACTGGTGTCAGTTTAGTCACTGAGATGATAAACACCATTATTAAAGATGAGAAAATCCCCTTGGATTGGCACAAAAGTGTAATAGTAAATATTATAATGTAAAACTTTCAAAATAAACAAACCAAAACGTATACGAACATAGTAAAAAGACAAAATAAATAATCAAAATCGCTATGTGGACACAACGCTTAAGTAAAATAATAATTGATAAATAAAAGAACACAATCCACCACATAGGGTGTACATTACTACATGCGCAAGTTAATCTGGTTCCCAAGCAAACTAATCGCACACATAACACACTATCGTCACGTTCAAGGAATTAGTCAATTTGGGAAGTCTGGGACGTTCTGGTAAATTTTACTAAACTCTGCATGAATAAAGAAACTACATTAAGTGTCAAAATGTTCTATTAAAATAAAATTTGCAACTTGACAAGATAATAACAATAGTACAAAATACAAATATCACTCACTAACGATAGTGCTATCGGGTAGGTACCTGTAAGCATAGCAAGCTTCAAGTGACCCCTAACAATTACTACCCTACAAATAACCTACATTTATTGTATAAATAAACTAAGGAAATCGCAAAAGCAAGCAATTAGATGCGCCACGGAGAGGCTTCTTGGGGTGGCCACCAGATGGAGAATGGTCGCTTTGGGGACGAACCACTATATTTTTTAGGTCAAAAAGAAATATACCAAGATTATGCGTTATATACTATTAGCAGCTATTAGTATGATTTTTGAAGCAGTTTTCGTGTACTGTATTTGATTTGTAGCATATTCGCTCTTTGTAAATGCTGTATAAAACTAGATTTCTCTGAATCTCTCAAACCTTTGTACAAAATATATTATCACTTCAGTTCCTCTATTCAGAGGTTTATGAAGTAAATACTTCATCCAATGTAAGTTTCTTAGAAGTGTTTGACATTATATAGCGCTTAAACCTCACGTAGAGTAGAATATTATAATAGTCCATAAAATAAGACTGCATGTGTGAGAATCTTAGGCCCCTTGGCCCCGTCCCTCGCCTCCCTTGGCCCGCCCCGCGTTTAAATAAAGCCTTCAAACCGTTACTGCCAGATCTCCCCATAGCCCAATCGGTATAGCTCCCGCTTTCCACTCAGAAACCAGTGTTCGATCCCACTCGAATTCAGTGTACAGTATTTTATTTTTTTTATTTTTTTATATTTTTTATTTTTTATATTTTTTTATATTTTAGTGTTAGGTTAGGTTAATCTAATCTAATATAATATAATATAATATAATATAATATAATAGTTGTACAGTCACGAGCATAAATACTGCGACACCAACCAGATTATGTTCGCCCTTTCGTCTCCAAAGGTACAGTAGGGTCCCGCATAAAACGTGTTCGTATAAAACGAGTCTCGATTAAAACGACCGACCTAAAATATTAATATTTAATTTTCGATCAGAACGAATGTGATCACATAAAACGAGTCCGCCGCCAAAATGGGGTAAATCCGAGGAGTTTTCATATAGAGCGCCGAAATATCGTACAAAACGTACGAAATATCGTACGCTTTCATATAGAACGCCGAAATATCGTACGAAATATCGTACGCTCCTGACGGAAATTTACGCTTCCAGTGAACATTGACGATATTGGGCCACCAAAATGCTGTGTTCACATAAAACGAAATCGCATAAAACGCCCTCGTTTATCGACCATAAACTCGTTTTATGTGAGACCCTACTGTATTGCTAAACTTTATATTCAAACTCACAATGATTTCTTATTTCATTCTAGCTACCGTCAGACGACTTTATTCAGCTCAATATGAACCTCTCGTGATGAAGGAGTTGACGTTATCTGGTTGTTGTCGCAGCATTTATGCTCGTGACTGTACATTTGAGGGGCGGGGCCAAGGACAGGCCTCCATGGCCTCCCTCCTGCCATATCCTCATATAAATACGCGTCCATACGTTTAGTTAGTTTTAACGATAGTTTAACTTACTGACAGTAGCTTATTCCACTGTAAACAATTCTACTATAACGTGTTTATTATATAAACTATTTCTATAAGGATTTGGTGCTTAGCAAGTTAACATTCATACTTTGCAAGCAATTTGTGGATTCTCATATATTTTTTTTTCGCCATGTGTAATGATTATAGGTTTATACAGTAAAACCCCTCCCATCCGGTGCTCTCAGATCCGGAAACCCAAGAGATCCAGACAGGCATTTTGATCCAGACTCATGTTTCAGCCAACCAGACTTGTCTGGTTGGCTTGGGAAAAATATAAGTCAATCCGGAAACGAACGAGACGAATACAAGTTTCCACATATATTATTTATATCAAGTGTTAGATATCCAGACTTGTGTGTTAGCCATCCGGATTTTTCTGGATGGCTGAAACCTAAGTCTGGTTGTTTAAGTTAGATATCCGGACTCATGTTTCAGCCATCCGGATTTGTCTGGATGGCTGAATATATGTCCGGACCTTCGGCAGATCCGGACTTTTGGCAGATCCAGACAGGGTTCTCCCCCAATTAGTCTGGATGGGCGAGGTTTTACTGTAGTTGATACTGTACATATATTAATTGTGTGTGCACAAATAGATATGTTACTACCAAAGAAATACCATTTGTGAATGGAGTGTCTTTTAAACGAAGCTTAGTTGAGTTACCAAGTAAATTACCACTTGTCCTAGGGTCCTGCGACAATACGACAATTTTCCGACGGTGGTCACCACAAGAAGCTTGAGCTTGGCGCGTCTAATTGATCTTATCGACAATGAATAGATACAATATAATAAATAACAATATTTGAAAATATGAAGAAGGCACAATAGATTTAAACAAAAAAGTACTCTTTTAACAAGAACAATTAATTATAAAGAATAATAATAATAATAACAATAGAAAAAAATAAATATTAATACATACAGACAAAAAGTAAGCAGAGGTTATAATAGAAACTTCAAGTTAATAATGCTTCATTAAAATTATTGATATAAAATTTTAAAATACAGTCACAATAATTGACCTTAAAAAGATTACATTTATGCAACAATTTACTTGCAACAAAACCTCTGTCTACTAAGAGTCTGTATAGTAACCTAGCTCTATCCCAAAAGTCTTCTACTCTGGTACAAATTTTACAAAATCTTATTAGCTGGGAATAAAAACAATTATAAGTTATTTTACTATCGATATTACTATTAGGGAAAGGAAAGTTTATTACGTTAAAATTAAAATTGTCAACTTTGTGGTATATTTAAGTGCACTGTTTAACAATCTGTATATTTATATCAAGAAAATTTTCAACTTCATTTACTTTACCTTGTGTGAGGGGGATGGAATTTGGATAAATTTGTTTAGTGACTTGATTAAAATTTAACATATTACAAACAAGAATATATCAATATATCTACTATTATTACTTAACAATTTAGCAAGTGCTAATTTTTCTGGGATGTTATTTTTCTTGGTACTGTCAACTAAGTTTTTCATAAATTTAAGTTCTAAAGCAAGCAAGAATAAGTCTGCAATTAAAGGGCTAGCATTTCTACCCATAGGAATTCCTAATATTTGTTTGAAAATGTAGGGCCCGAATCTAACATAAGTATTGAAAAGGAGGAATTTAAGGGCATCTTTAAGTTTAGTTCTATCAAAATATACTGAACTAGTGGGATCAAAGCTAAGTGACGCATTATTAAAATATGAATTAACATTTATGTAACGATTATGACTACTTTCAAATCTGTCAAAATGCAAATCTATAATAAAGCAAAGTTCTGAAAATACTAAATCTAAAGGCAAATTGGTATACAAAGTTGAAAAGTCGAAGCTATGTACTGAGGTAACTTTCCGCATGGTATTGAGTTTATCAATAACTTCTACTGAATTGTCAACACTCCAATAATAGTTAATGCCAGTTCTATTCTTGATGGTATCACAATATTATTTATGAGTATTTTTAATGTATTTTAAGCAATGTGCGACTTGTTTAGACAAAGTTTTAGTGGTAGCAAATTTTGCTCCGGCAATAAAGCGATATTTATAAGGTCTTTTATGAAATTTGGGTAACGTGTATAATTTAGCAATGCATTTATTCTTATCAGAAAGTTTAATATCAAAGGTTATATTTTTATTAGTATGTTCATTAATTAAGTTATCAACAATTAAATTTTCCTGCATTTCATAAACAGAATTACCGCAAATATTTTTATGAAATTTATTACCTTTAACGCCTAGTTCTTTTTTCATGTTTTCTAGATAAAATGTCTTACATATGAAGCTATAATTATTACTGGCTTTATCTACTGTAGTGATTACAAAATGTTTATGCAAATTTGTTAAATCAATTTTAAGCTTATTATAATTATAGTTTACAAAATCAGAAAGATTAAATTCATTTTTTAAGGAGAACACTTTATTTCTTATTAATTTAATCAATAGTTTTGACCATGCTTCTAGCTCCCTCGCATCGCATCTCTTAGTTTTTAACAATTTCTCTTTTAATCTATTAACTGATAAAACAATATCTTTTAAAATTTTGTCAAATGTTACTTTATCATTCCCTATTCTATATTTAAAACCTTTTTGACATAGCTCCGCTAATTTGTCGTTTGCAAATTGTTTAACTATTTCTACATCACCTGTTAATATATGACCTATCAGACTATAAATGAACTTTATTAATGCATTACGTCTGTTAGCTGGCATATCCACGACTCTTTCACATACGCATTTATTATTATTGAAAATATAATTTTCTGAAAGATTATCTAAAACTTTATTATAATTACAAATAATAGACCCAACTGGTCGCTCATATGAATAAACTATTATTGGTTTGAAATCTTTATATCAATCTGTCAACTTGGACTTAACTTTCTTTGAATTTATTAGACTGTTAACATTAATTTTGTCTAAAATTTTAGAGGAGTAATTCAAAGTGGATATAACTTTATCCTTAACCCCTTATTGGCGGCGCTCGACTTAAGTCGTGCACCAATTTGCAGCAAGTTAGGAGCATTATTAAGGCTTTTAAAGGGTTAAAATAGAGTGCAAATGGCCGGGAGCACAGCGGGCCAGACAGCCGACTCCCAGGGCTTACCGCCGCCCATTAACTCATGTTCCCTGTGTTCTCGAGAGGCCGGCAGTGTAGCCAGTAGTGAGCATAGCTGGGAAAAATATACCGATATATGCTAAACTCCCATGTTCGTGGCATCACTGCAAGAGAACCACGAGTGCTATGTAGCTCGTTCTGGTCTCATTTTGAAGCTTTTAGTGCCTAGTTTTTTGCTAAATAATTTTTTTTCATGCAGATGCTTGATTTATCATGCAGGAGGGCCTGAATATGCCCAAATGAGCCCAAAACACCCCGCTAGACAAGGGTTAATAGGGTTATCTATGGATTTATTAGAATTGGCTCTAATACATCCCATAAAAGCAAAGACAGTATTTTTAAATTTATTGGTGAAATTATTTTTATTATTTAGAATATTTTCTATCAAAGGAGCAAAACTTTTCTTTTGTAGGCCTTTCAATCCTGATTTTTTTTTTAATTCCGAAATTTATATATAATGAATACAAATTATTGACAATCAGGTTAATATCTGATCTGTTTTTCTTTTTATTTAATGAATTTAGTCTTCTATTACCATGTCTACATGGTCTTCTGTTTCTAACAGGGAAGTTAAAGTAAGGGTTATTAAAATCGTATTTTAAAAAGTCTTTATACAATATGTTGCCTACACCTTTAATTTTATTATTAAGTCCAAATGGATAGTAGTAAATAATTTTCCAATCCAATAATTTTTTCTATCTAAAAGATCTTTTTCTTCTTTAACAATATCAATAATTTTGTATTTATAGTCTAATTTGGTACAATCTGTGTTAAAATGCTTGTATAAAAGAATTTTAGAGTCAATGCCGTTCTTTACTCCAGCTCTATGTCCATAGGCTGTTTCTCTTAACTCTTTCTTTGTCTGTCCAACATATTGTATACCACATTTATCACAGGTTATTAAATATATAACTCTCTTTACTTTACATGGAGAAGTTACATTATCTAAAGAATTTAGGAACAAAGGAAAAGGGGATGCCCTAGATAGAGGTAATTATAGGGGCCTGAAAATTCTTGACCAAATCATGAAGATCTGCGAGAGTCTTTGAGGGTTTGATCAGGCAAAGCATCTCCATTGATGATATACAGTTTGGTTTTATGCCAGGACATGGTACAACCGATGCTATCTTCATAGTCAGGCAGATACAGGAAAGACAGCAGGGATTTTTACTTTGTGTTTGTAGACCTGGAGAAGGCCTTTGACAGGGTTTCTAGAGATGTTGTGCAGTGGGCTATGAGTAAACTTGGTGTGGAAGAGTGGCTGGTGCGTGTGATAATGAAGATGTACAGTATGAGGATTCGCGAACTGCGTTGAGAGTGAAAGGTGTACGGAGTGAAGAGTGGAGCTCATCAGGGTTCAGTGTTAAGGCCACTCCTCTTTATTATGGTCCTGGAGGCAATATCTAGAGATTTTAGATCTGGACTCCCTTGGGAACTGCTTTATGCAGACGATTTAGTCCTAATAGCTGACAATGTGCAAGATGCTGAGGCCAAATTCAGAAGATGGAGAGAGGGCATGGCGAGCAAGGGTTTAAGAGTCAATATTAACAAAACCAAAGTTATGCATTGTGATTGAGACGAGGTAATGTGGAAAAGAGCGGTGCATACCCATGTGCAGTGTGTGGAAAGGGTGTGGGTGCTAACTCGATTCAGTGTAGCGTCCGTCGATGTTGGGTGCACCATGGGAGTAAGCGCTGTAGTAGAATAAAAGGAACCCTACCGAAGGATAAGTCAGAAATCGAGAAATTTAAGTGCGTAGTGTGCAAGGGCGAGCATGTGTTAAATGATGATCCTGTGGCTGTGAATTGTGGAAATGAGTCATTCGAGCTGGTGGACAAGTTTTGTTACCTAGGAGATGCCTTCTCTGCCGGTGGTGGGGCCGAGGCTGCCACTGTCACTAGAGTTAGGTGTGGTTGGGGGAAATTTAGAGAACTGCTGCCAATTCTGACCATGAAAAGAATGCCTCTCCCCCTGAAGGGAAAGGTGTATGCCTCGTGTGTTAGAAGTGCAATGACGTATGCCTCAGAAACATGGTCAGTTAAAGTAGAGGATGTCAACAGAATGGAACGTAATGAGATAAGAATGGTGAGATGGATGTGTGGGGCCAAACTGCATGATAGAGTAACAAATGATGTGCTGTGGAGACGCTTAGGTATAAAGAGTATTAGCGAGGAGATGCGTACAAGTGTAACATGCATATTACACTTAAATATATATGCAGGTAAACTAGACTCAATCACTTACTATGCCCAGTCTTATTAACCCTTTCACGCATTTATGACGCAGAGGTTGCCAGATTAGCAATAAGAAATAGAGTTCTCTCACTCTTATAATTACCTCTCCAAAATTAGTTTTCTGCCCACAGCTAACTCAAAGACAACTGCAGAGGTTGAAGTAACTAAACTAAAGGTTTCTAAATACCCCTGATGGTAACAAAGGCTTTAAAGTATCCCCAATAGGCTCAAAATTGCGTCATATGTCTGAGAGGGTTAATACTCACTATCAATTTAACTGTCATATATGACCATCCTGTGTTCCATGAGCATTTTAAGATGATTATATATACAGTCGGCTCCCCGTATTCGCGCCTAACTGGTACCGACTGCGGTACGCAGATACTTGAAAACGCGGATACGTGGGCAGTGTTTAACATACCGGTAGTTTTCAATGGGAAATAGGCTTAGCTCGTACCTGACTCGGCCATAAAGTACCCATTTCCCCCCATATATATCCAATAATATATATTATTTGAGGAGAATACTTACAGTATTAATACATATAATGAGGAGATAACTTACCACAAAAACTTTATTTGAAATCAGTCATTAGGCCTAGGCTAGCCTTACGCATCGGCATAATTTGCCTGCTTTCGTCCGACAGCGTCGGTACGCTTGCTCTCTGTTTTGATGGTCCCGGGCATTTATTTCCATCATGATTACCATCAGGCCCACTGTCCCTATCACTGAATGCTCTAAAGGCCCTAATAAATGCGGGAGATAAGAGGTTCATGCAGAAAAAAGCTTGTAAACAGGTGGTTTTCAACTTTTCCAACACTGGGCTGTGAACTGCTGCCTCAGCTGGGACGCTGTGTTGACGTCACGCAAGAATGCAAGATGGCCGACCAAAGCAAGAATCGGGGTGCGCACCGACCCGCCCGATTCAAATCCGTGAATAGCTGGTATTTTGCTGTTTTTTTGCACGGATGACGAGTAATGGGATATTTAGGGGTGTCCGCGAATAGCAAGGATCGCGAATGTATGGAGCGCGGATACAGGGAGCCGACTGTATATATATACTGTATATATATTTATTTATTTATTTATTTATATTATACCCCATAATATATAATACTAGTATAACCTATTAACCCTTTTAGTTAGGCTAATCACATATTTAACTACACATTCTTAATCCCCAAGTTAATCTCATCACAGAGATATAACTATCTAAATTGTTTATACCTGTACATACGAATTATAAACAATTAACTGGATTATTGGAAGTGGCCATTCATAATATCTGGGACCCTGCAAAAGATTTTGCAAGTGATTTGAAGTGGTTACCTCATGAGCTGAGCTAGCTCAGTTCTGGGGTTTTGCCATATTTGGGCATGGCTGGCGGGGGTACCCCACCACTGGAATTTACTGGAAGTGGCCATTCATGATATCTGGGACCCTGCAGAAGATTTTGCAAGTGATTTGAAGTGGTTACCTCAATAGCTGATCTAGATCAGCTTTGAGGGGCTAATTAATGGTGGCTGGCAGGGGCAACCCACCAATACAAATTGCTGTCATCAACCATGTTTTATACTTTGGGTTATGGAATGCCTATTACAGTTATTTTGGATGGGTTACTGTGCAAAGCTGATCTAGATCATTTTTTGGAGTGGATATAATCCACTCTCCTGGCCACATCCACCACAGCAAGCCTGCCAGTCGTCCAGTTCCATACATTAGCATTGATAGGTGATACTTTGGTGGGAAAGAAAATTGGTTACCTTTCCAGCTAACCAGACCCCCATCCCCCCCGGGCTCCCGGCTATGTACATACATGTATTGAAAGAGAAAGTTTTTGTACAAGCATACAAAAAAAAAATACCCCCCCCCCCCCCACCTGTTTAGGGAAAAGAAGAAAATACAGTATGGGATGAAGAGATACAGGAGATGGCAGACGTCATCATACGACACTCTGTAGGTACATGACATGGGTAGGAGGCATAAGCATACCAACACAAAATCCGGAGACAGTGGAGTCAGAATGTAAAAACTGTAAGAGCGAAATCCTGAAGTGAAGTCAGGTGTAAAGTATTTACAAAAACAAAAAGGCACGGCATAGCCGGCTGACGACATCATATGACACTCTTTATTTACATGACATGGAAATGAGGCATAAGCATACCATTGGGCGGGTGCCCAACCCCGAAAGGAGTTGAAATAAGGGAGCTATCCCCCCGCCAAAGGCGGCTTTCTAGGGCCTTTCCTAGCTGATGCCGAGAGAATTGGGTTCTAGTCATGTGGTGATGGGCTGGTCTATCAGAGTGAGAGCTGAGCGATCTCTGCCATACCCATAGCTTACTCGGACTGTTCCTTTTACTTATATATTTTCTAGATCTCAAGTGATGGCGTCTTTTCCGTGGATTGACCTCCCTACTGCCAACCTAGAGGTTGGCAGACTGGGAGCCAAAGCGTCACATTTTTCCTTTGCTCCTCAACTTTCCCTTCATAATTGCTGAGGGGCACAGGGCCTAGGGTGGGGCTTTGGTTTCCCGGGTGTTTCCTCACCCTCCTCAGCTCCCTGCCTTGGAGTGGTTTCGGTCACCCAGGCTTTATCAGAGGTAAGCAGGGAGGGTTTTGTGGGGGCGCTCATTTGTGGCCTTGGCCTTGCTCGGGACCTTGGGGCTGTTCGGCCAGACAGCCTGGGGAACAGCAACAACAAGCATACCCAGGCAAAACCCATAGACAGTGTACAGTACACATCTTTCCCCCATAGACATCACACAAAATGTCACTGTTAAGCATACAAATCCCTCATGACCCACCTAGGGATATGCTGACAAGTCAACCACACCCTACCTCTAACATAGAGGGAGCTTAATAGATCACTCCAGCTAGGGATCTGAATCAGGGAAGATGTACACTATTCCTCCTGCATTTAACCCCTTTCCCCTATCACTTAAACACTACACAAGGGATCTGACAAGGAAGGTTACCTCCATTTTACCTCCTGCTAATCACCCCTTCTTCCATCACTATTAACACTTACTCCTAGCCAAGTCAATCTTGTGCTCTAAATCAACTCATAAACTAACAGACTAACACTAGTCTAATAGTTAAGACTTATATCAAGCCCTTACCTAATAAGTCTATATCTCTTCATCTATAACTCATATAACCTCATCTATAACTCATCTATAACCACTTAGGAGTTATATTTAAACTGTTGTATTACTATCTTAATATAAAGGATAGCTCAACCCAGTTTTCTTTACTCCATATATATATATATATATATATATATATATATATAGGCCTATTGATATTGAATAACCCCCAAACATACGCATGTTACACAAGTAGACTGGGATGGTATGGGCATGTGGAGTGAATGGATGATCAAAATTGGGTGAAAAGATGCAGGTCTGTGCTTGTGGAGGGAGCTGCACCAAGGGGTTGACCGAGGAAGACCTGGGATCGGACTATACGTGCCGATCTCTAATCCAAAAACTTGACAAGTGAAGCAGCCCTTAACAGGGTTGCCTGGAACGCCGCCATTAGGACTGGAGACTGAAACTGCACATATATGTGGAGCACTCAGTCTTAAAATGTTATTTATGTATGTAGTATCAGTGATGAGATGTGTACAATCAGGCTTGGATGGTTTGGACATGTGGAGAGGATGGATGAACTAAGTTGAGTGGAAAATGCGTGTCCGTGAACATGGAGAGAGCTGCACTAAGGGGAAACCAATAAATACATGGGATCAGACCTTATGGTCTGTTCTTGAATAAAAACAAAAACCCTGACAAGGAAGGCAGCTCTGAACAGGGCTGCCTGGAGCACAGCCATTAGGACATGAGATCGGAACCGCACTTCGAGTGGAGCACTCGGTATTTAAATGTATGTATTGTATCTACAGTATGTATGTACAGTATGTATGTATTTCCTTTGTTTTATTCCTTCCTCTATTCTTTATGTAAAAAAAAAATATAAATAATGCATCATCACATTGTAAGAGTTATACGCAGTACACCTTCCAATTTTGTCATATCCAATCACGCAATTTATTTATCGTTTCAGTGGGTTTATTGGTCAGAGCTGGGCGATGCTGTTTGCCGGTGTGGGGTACGATGTCTGCCTCTATGATGTTAAGGAAGAACAGGTGAGCTTCATGTATACAATGACAGGTACAGTACCGGTACTGCATTATAATGACAAAATACAGCGATGTTAGCTCTCAGAGTCGCTAGAATGTAGCAAGCAATAGGCGTTTTTTTTATCTCACCAGGCAGACTAGAGGAAGGACATAAACAAACCTAATGTAGAGAAGAAAGATTCTGTCTCGTATGGGCCAATAGGCCTTTTGCAGATTTCCATATTGTTATGTTCCTATATAATCCCAGTGACTCCATCTATAAATTATATGGATGGAGTCATGAAAGAAATACAAGGAAGAGCAGTGGATGTTGGTATACTGCTGATAAGGGAGGGAAACAAGTCGAAGTTACCTGTACAGTACTGCTGTTTGCCGATGATACAGTTCTGATGAGCGATAGTGAATGGGAGTTGCAGGGTCTGGTAAATATGTTTGGAACAGTGTGTGAAAAACGAAATCTGAAGGTAAATGCGGGGAAGAGAAAGGTTATGGTCTTTGAAAGGGGTGCAGCCACAGTGTGTGAGGTGAAGTTGAACGGTCAGGCTATGGAGAATGTCAGCTTGTTTAAGTATGTGGACAGTGTGTTGAATAAAGATGGGAGTATGAATGAAGACTTGCGGGAGAGGGTGCAACAGGGGAAGAGGGTTGTAGGAACGCTGAAAGCAGTAACAAGAAATAGGGTGGTCAGCATGGAAGTAAAAAAGTCCTTGCATGACAGTGTGGTAATCCCGACATTGACTTATGGGAGCGAAGCATGGACGCTGGTGAAGACTCAAACTAAGAGTGAGAGGGGTGGAAATGAGTTATTTGAGAAGTGCGTGCGTAGTTACATGGAGAGATAAACAGACGAATGAGGAAGTACGAGAGAGGTGTGGTGTGGATGTAGATGTGCTGGAAATAGTGAAAAGGAACACAGAGATGGTTCGGCCATGTGGAACGTATGGGAAGCGAGAAAATTACTAATTGAGTTTTCCTTAACCTCTCCGCGGCGCACAGGGGGTTTTCTACAGGGTAAGACTGTGCGCACCTATGATGATTTTGGGACCTATTGCCAATTTCGATAAAAAGTACATCATCGTGTAGGGAATGTTTGCGTGCATCGGCCCATATATATTTGACCCTGTGTAGGGCACCCATATAACAATGCCTCATAGTGACCAAAAATTGCAATATATAAGGGAATTATAAGAGAATATTATTTTTGTACAATTCATTTGAGGTAAGAAAATAATTATATACACATTACTTAGGCTAATAACCTGTTAGGATTTTCGTGTCTGCAAAGTGCTCCCAAATCCCAAAATCTCAAAATAGCTGAGTTATAAAGTTAAGAATAGGCAATTTAGTGTCACTAAGAAAAAAAAAACAGTACAATAGAAAAATCAAACATAGTGGGAGAAAAAGGCTCAATCTCTTGAATATCACTTAAAATTGACTAAAATTATTTATTATTACAGTAAACTTCCGTTAATCCGAAGGGCAGCGGACCGGCCCTTGTTCGGATTAGTGGATTTTTCGGATTATCGGACTTTACCCCTATGAACCTGTGGCCTGACGAAAACATTGAGGCATTAGGCCACCCAAATGACATAATGGTGCACACATATCGGCTCATATGTTCATGAAATCACTTCAAAAGTTTACCATTGTCATTGTAGCCTATTACCTACTTCAAAACATTCAATGGTCAAAGGAATCTGCTGATATAAACGTAAACACCATATGTCCGCATCGTCTTCTTCTTCTTCCGTCTACTAGCGAGTTTGTCTTGCTCTTGAAGATCAGATCAGATGTGGTTCGGGAAGTAATGCCTTAACAACGGCACTTCCCTGAGAGGTTCTTGTAATTTTCCTTTTGTGACGTGCTCTGTTATATTATATTGTATTGAAAGCACCCTTGTCTTGTTGTCTTGAAAGCACCCTTGGGATGCTCCGATCACTGAACTATAAATAGTAGCGTATCGGAACGTCCAAAGGTGCGTTTTCAAGCTCAAGACTGAATGCGCTTGCAGAAAATGCGGTGCAAGCCAGTAGCGCATCGGAGCGTCCCAAGGATGCGTTCAAGAGCAAAACAAACTCTCTAGCAGACGATGTGGTGTTTACGTTTATATCAGTAGCTTCCTTTGACCATTAATCTGAATGTTTTGAAGTAGGTAATAGGCTACAATGACAATGGTAAACTTTTAAAGTGAATTCATGAACATATGATATGTGTGTGCTCCATTATGTGTCATTTGAGTGGACTAATGCCTCAAAAAGGGGACTTTGGGACTTCTTGAAATTCGGACCATCGGGTGAATTCAGATTTGGCCTCAAATTGAAAAATTCGGACTATTGGGAGATTCGAATCATCGGTCGTCGGATTAAAGGACTTTTACTGTATTATGATTATCATTACAATTATTCTCCACTTACGTGAGAATATGGGTGGCATGAGGCCTCAAGTAATTGGAATTCGAGTACCGGTAATTGGAATAACGTACCTTTTCAGATTAAATATTATTACCTGCCTCCGGACCCTCATATTAACACCATCTATTTATGTTTCCTGGGATAAATTCAAGTGGTTGTTGTTTTCGTTCCCTAAGCTGCCTGGCCGAACAGCCCCGAGTCCCTACGGAAGGCCATGGCTACGGTCGGGCTTTCCCATAGGGCTCTCAAGGAGTGTAGATTATTTTGTTAGCGTAACTGATTGTGTGAAATGCAGTCTTCTACGATGTGTTTTATGATATGGGGTGCTGTGTTACATCCCAGGCAGGTTTCGTCGACGGAGTCATCCAGTCTCTTCTGATAGCTCAGAAGAGCTGGATAGTGCCCACATCTCAGCCTGGCCAGGTGGTCTCTGTCCTCATGAGGAAGGGAGGATTCAGAAGGATGGATTTCGGGAGGTCGTGCCTGCAGCTGCGTGTTGTCTATGAGTGATTGGATGGAACGGCGATAGATATGAGTATGGATGTGCTTCTGGAAGCTGGTTTGGGGTGGGCAGGGAGGGAGAGAAAACAGTATTTGTGTGTGATATCGTGTGCTGGATGTTGTTTTGATATTTCTTGGTGTCGTGGGTGTGTTGCCATGTTGTGTAGTGGGTGGTGTTGGTTTGTGGAGGCTGCAGCCAGGAATTGAGTGCCTCTCATGTCCAGATAGTCTTTGACTTTGAGGACTTTGTTTTCTTGATGTAGGTGTAGTAGCTGTGCAGCCTGTGATGATGTTTAGGGCTTTATTTTGAATAATCTGCAAGGTCTTGTGATGTGTTTCAGCTAGTTTAGAAGCCCAGGCAGGGCTTGCATATTCCATCACTGATCTTATGTATTGTTTGTAAACTGTGGTGGTGGTTTCTTTGTTGTGTCCAAATTTTGTGTGGGCAAGTGACCTGAGTTTAAGTTTGGGTGTCAGTTTATTTTTTATGTTTGTGGTATGTTGCTTGAATGTCATTAGAGTATCAAATGTTACTCCTAGGGTTTTGGGTGAGTGTGTGTGTGTGTTAGGGGTGTGTTTTTTATGATGAGTTGCTGGGTGTATTTTTGTTCGGCTGTCCAGCTTGTGAGGAGGGTTGCGGTGGATTTGGCTGGGCCTACTTGAGTCCGTAGTGCACCAGTCATGTAATGTTTCGAGATAGGGTTGAAGGAGAAGTGTTGCTCTGTCTGGGTTTTGGTGTGTGCATGTGAGTGTTATGTTGTCTGCATAGGAGGCTTTGTTTATTTGGGGTGTGTGGGGTGTAGTTATATCATGCATGTACAGATTGAAGAGTGCAGGCGACAGGACGGATCCTTGCGGAACTCCGTTTGTGAAGTTTCTGATACTAGATGACTGACCGGCAAATGATACGTGTGCACATCTTCCTGCTAGGAAGTTAGCCAGCCACCTTTTTGTGTTGTTGTTGTTGTTGTTGTTCCCTAAGCTGCCTGGCCGAACAGCCCCGAGTCCCTGAGAAAGGCCATGGCCACGATCAGGCTTTCCCACAGAGCTCTCATTGAGTGTAGATTGTGTTGTTGGCGTAAGTGGTTGTGTGAAATGCAGTCTTCTATGATGTGTTTAATGGTATGGGGTGCTGTGTTACATCCCGGGCAGGCGTCGACAACGGAGTCATCCAGTCTCTTCTGATAGCTCAGGAGAGCTGGATGGTGTCCGCATCTCAGCCTGGCCAGGTGGACTCTGTCCTCGCGAGGAAGGGAGGATTCGGAAGGATGGATTTCGGGAGGTCGTGCATGCAGCTGCGTGTTGTCTGTGAGTGAGTGGATGGATCGGTGAGAGATATGAGTATGGATGTGCTTCTGGAAGTTGGTTCGGGGTGGGCAGGGAGGGAGAGAGGACAATAATTGTGTGTGATACCGTGTGCTGGGTGTTGTTTTGATATTTCTTGGTGTCTGTGGGTGTGTTGCCATGTAGTTTAGTGGGTGGTCTTGGTTCGTGGAGGCTGCTGCCAGGAATTGAGTGCCTCTCATGTCCAGATGGTCTTTGACTTTGAGGATTTTGGTTTCTTGATGTAGGTGATCTGTGGGTGCAGTAGCTGTGCAGCCTGTAATGATCTTCAGGGCTTTGTTTTGAATAGTCTGTAAGGTCTTATGATGTGTTTCAGCTAGGTTAGAAGCCCAGGCTGGGCTTGCGTATTCCATCACTGATCTTATGTATTGTTTATATACTGTGGTGGTAGTTTCTTTGTTGTGTCCAAATTTTGTGTGAGCAAGTGACCTGAGGGCGTTAAGTCTGGGTGTCAGTTTCTTTTTAATGTTTGTGGTGTGCTGTTTGAATGTCATATGAGTATCATATGTTACTCCTAGGATTTTGGGTGTGTGTGTATGTGTTAGGGGTGTGTTGTTTATGGTGAATTGAGGGATGTATTCGTGTTCTCCTGTCCAACTTGTGAGCAGGGTTGCGGTGGATTTGGCTGGAGCTAGATTAAGTCTGTTTGTAGTGCACCAGCCATGTAGTGTGTTGAGATAGGGTTGAAGGAGATCTGTTGCTCTTTTTGGGTCATGGTGTGTGCATGTGAGTGTTATGTCATCTGCATAGGAGGCTAAGTTTATTTGGGGCGTATTGGGTGTAGTTATATCGTGCATGTACAGATTGAAGAGTGCGGGCGATAGGACGGATCCTTGTGGGACTCCGTTTGGAAAGTTTCTGATTTTAGATGACTGACCGGCAAAAGATACGTGTGCACATCTGCCTGCTAGGAAGTTGGCCAGCCACCGTTTTGTGTTGTTGTGCATGTTTGTGTTGTAGATTTTGTTTGTTAGCTTGTGGCGGGGGATGGCATCGAAGGCTTTACTAATGTCGAGTGTGGCTAATAGTGATCTGTGTGGTGGTCTAGCTGAATTGATGCCGTCGAAAGCTCTTTGTGTAAGGTCTGTGAGAAGAGTGTTTGTGGAGTGCAGTGGCCTAAAGCCATGTTGTGTTGGAGCTAGGGGTAGGTCAGGTGTAATTAGTTGTAATACTAGGCGTTCCATGACTTTGGAGGGGGAGCAAAGGAGTGTGATGGGGCGGTGCGAGGAGGGTAGCGTGGGGTCTTTGTTGGGTTTGGGGAATGTGATGATGATACCATGCTTCCAAATGTCTGGTATTGTGTTGTGTGAATAGCTGTAGTTTGATATGTTAGTGAGTGCTTGTATGCCTTGTGGTCCCAGGTGTCTGAGGTGTATGTTGCTTATGTTGTCTAGGCCACAGGCGGGTGAGTGCTTGAGATTGTTGATGATATGCTTTGTCTGGTGATTGGTGAAGGGTGTATAGTCAGGGTCTGTGGGGAATTGTCTCTTACGTCGGATGACACGTCGGTCGTCTTTGTGAGGTTTTAGGTGGCTGACATGTGAAAAGTGATTGATGAGAGTGTTTGCTTGTTGTTTACATGAAGGAGTAGAGTAGAGTCTGTTGTTGTGATTGCAGCATGTGATTGTGTTGTGTTGCTGTTGGAAAGTGTGATGCTGTTTAGTGTTTTGTATAGTTTTTTGGGGTTTGTTTTGTGATCAAGTGTTTGTAGGAAGTTATTCCAATTTAGTTTTTGTTGTTCTTGTATTTTGTTGTTAGTTTGGGTGTTGAGTGGTTGAATTTGTTGTGTGATGTCTTGTGTGTGGGGTGCTGGGGAGTGTTTCAGTATGTCGCGTTGTCTGATGAGGTTTTGAATTTCTGGTGTGAAGTTGGGGTTGTGTCTTTTTCTGTTACCTCTTGGAATGTGTTTCTTGTCAGCGTTTTGGATAGTTTTATTGAGTATGTGTACAGCATTGTTGATGTTAGTGATGGGTGTACTGTTTAGAGTTGTGAAGTGTTGTTCTGTCTCATTTGTGAATGCTTCCCAGTTAGCTCTTTTATAATTGGTGTATGTGTGTTTGTGGCTAGCTGGGGTGAGTCTGGTTTTGGTGGTAATAGTGATCGGGAGGTGGTCAGAGCCTAAGGCTCTGACCACCCTCCAGGATGTTGTGGGGGCGAGTTCTGGGGAGCAAAAGGTGATGTCAGGAGATGATGGGTTAGAGAGGGCTTGGTGAGGAATATGGGTATGTTGATGGATGTCGTTAAGGATGATGAGGTTATCGGTTTGGTTTTGTAGTACCAGCCCTCTGTCTGTGTCGGGGTTGTCGACAAACCAGGCCGACGTCTTGGCGTTGAAGTCACCACCCAGGATGATGTGTGGGGTGTGAGGGGTGTTTGTGATGTGTTGTAAGTGTGGTCTGTATTCATTTGGTACTGTAGGGGATGTTTGGGGAGGGATGTATGTGTTTATGATGGTTATGTTGGAGTTGTTGCCAGTGCGTATTTTAATTGACTGTATTTCTGTTGTGTTATCATTTGGGGGGAGGAGTGATTTGGTTTGTACACTGGTTACTATGTATGATATTTCTTTGTGTACCAGGGTGATGAGTCCACCGCCCCCGGCTGTCGCCCCGGTCTTGTCTGATGGTGGTGAAATTATGAAATGTGGGTGTTTTTTGTGTTGTGCGGAGTTTTGTTTCTTGTAAGATGGCAATGTGTATGTTGTGTTGTTTGATGAAGTGTGAGAGTTCGTGTTTCTTTGTGTTGATGCCATCTATGTTCAGTTGAAGAATGTTAATGTTATGTGCACGATGTATGTTGGGTGCTGCTGCACGAGGATGGGGTGGGGGGGGGGGGTGGGGGTGAGGGGGGGGGGGGGGGTTGGGATGGGTGAGGTGGGGGTGGGGATTGGGGAGCAGGAGATGGGGGTTGGAATGGATTAGGATGGGGTGTGGTGTGTTGAGTTGAGGATGTGGATGGTATGGGAAGGTTAGGTGGGTTAGGGAGGAGAGGTGGACGGGTTTTAGGGGGGGGAGTGGATGATATGGGAAGGTTAGGTGGGTTGGGGAGGAGAGGTGGACGGGTTTTAGGTGAGGGATTTGACTGGGAGAGGGAGGGGCATGAGGAACAGGTCCAGGTGTTTGTGTAGTGTTTCTTGGAGGCAAGTGTTGTGCAGGTGAAGTGGGTCCAGTTCCCGCATGAATTGCAGAGAACTGAACCCTTAGTATGGCGACTCGAAGTGATGGGTTTTGAGCAAGTTGGACATATGTATGTGAATGTGGGTCCTGGGTTGCTCTCAATGTCTCCGGCTAGAAGAAGTCTTCGAGAAATGACAGCCGGAGAGTCATTTCTCGGTGTAGGAAAAACTGTGTGATGTGTGTGTGTGGTGTGAGAGAGGTGTGGAAATTCCCGGCGCGACCGAAGCCGCTCCAAGGACCCGTGCCCCCAGGGAGGGGGCAGGGGATGGTTGTGACGGTTTGGCTCCCGAAACTGCTCCCCGCGGCCGGCATCCGGTTTTCCTCCACTGGTCGTTGATTTTGTCTTCGGCTGTGGAGGGTCGGCAGCCATCCGCGGTTGGCAGCCTCGGGAGGTGGCCCCACGACGTAGATGCCGCCACATCAGGACTTTTGTGTTGTTGTGCATGTTTGTGTCGTAGATTATGTTTGTTAGGTTGTGGCGGGGGATGGCATCGAAGGCTTTACTAATGTTGAGTGTGGCAAATAGTGATCTGTGTGATGGTCTGGCTGAGTTGATGCCATCAAAAGCTCTTTGTGTAAGGTCTGTAAAAAGAGTGTTTGTGGAGTGCAGTGGCCTGAAGTCATGTTGTGTTGGAGCTAGGGGTAGAGTGTGTGTGGTCAGTTGTAGTACAAGGCATTCTAAGACTTTGGAGGAGGTGCACAGGAGTGTGATACGGCTGTGTGAGGAGGGTAGCGTCTGGTCTTTGTTGGGTTTGGGGAATGTAATGATGACACCATGCTTCCAGATGTCTGGTATTGTGTTATGTGAATAATTGTAGTTTGATATGTTGGTAAGTGCTTGTATGCCTTATGGTCCTAGGTGTCTGAGGTATATGTTGCTTATGTTGTCTGGACCACAGGCGGGTGACTGCTTGAGATTGTTGATGATGTGCTTTGTCTGGTTGTTGGTGAATGGTGCATAGTTAGGGTCTGTGGGGAATTGTCTCTTACGTCGGATGACACGTCGGCCGTCTTTATGGGGGTTTAGGTGGCTGACATGAGAGAAGTGATTAATGAGAGTGTTTGCTTGTTGTTTATATGAAAGAGTAGAGTCTGTTGTTGTGATTGCAGCATGTAATTTGATTGTATTGCTGTTGGAAAGTGTGATGCTGTTTAGTGTTTTGTAGAGTTTTTTGGGGTCTGTTTTGTGATCAAGTGTTTGGAGGTAGTTATTCCAATTTAGTGTTTGTTGTTCCTGTATTTTGTTGTTAATTTGTGTGTTGAGTGCTTGTATTTGTTGTGTGATGTCCTGTGTGTGGGGTGCTGGGTAGTGTTTCAGTGTATCGCGTTGTCTGATAAGGTTTTGAATTTCTGGTGAGAAGTTGGGGTTGTCTTTTTCTGTTACCTCTTGGAATGTGTTTCTTGTCAGTGTTTTGGATAGTTGTGTTGAATGTGTGGACAACATTGTTGATGTTAGTGATGGGTGTGCTGTTTAGGGTTTCAAAGTGTTGTTTTGTCTCGTTTGTAAAAGCTTAACAGTTGGTTCTTTTATAGTTGGTGTATAGGGTATATAGGATGCTCTGACATTGTTGCTGAGATGATAAAAGCCTCAGGGGAGACTGGTGTCAACTTAGTCACTGAGTTGATAAACACCATTATTAAAGATGAGAAAATCCCAGAGGATTGGCTCAAAAATGTAATAGTAAATATATACAAAGGAAAAGGGGATGCGCTAGATAGAGGAAATTATAGGGGCCTGAAAATGCTTGACCAAATCATGAAAGTCTGTGAGAGAGTCTTTGAGGGTTTGATCAGGCAAAGCATCTCCATTGATGATATGCAGTTTGGTTTTATGCTAGGACGGGGTACAACCGATGCTATCTTCATAGTCAGGCAGATACAGGAAAGATGCTTACTAAAAGGCAGGGATTTTTACTTTGTGTTTGTAGACCTGGAGAAGGCCTTTGATAGGGTGCCTAGAGATGTTGTGCAGTGGGCTATGAGGAAACTTGGTGTGGAAGAGTGGCTGGTGCGTGTGATAATGAAGATGTATGAGGATTCGCGAAGTGCGGTGAGGGTGAAGGGTGTACTGAGTGATGAGTTCGCAGTCTGTGTTGGAGTCCATCAGGGTTCAGTGTTAAGCCCCCTCCTTTTTATTATGGTCCTGGAGGCACTGTCCAGAGGTTTTAGAGGCAGTCTCCCGTTGGAACTGTTTTATGCAGACGATTTAGTCCTAATAGCTGACAGTACGCAAGATGCTGAGGCCAAATTCAGAGAATGGAGAGAGGGCATGGCGAGCAAGGGTTTAAGAGTCAATATTAACAAAACCAAGGTTATGCATTGTAGATTGAGACAAGGCAATGTGGAAAAGAGCGGTGCATACCCATGTGCAGTGTGTGGAAAGGGTGTGGGCGTTAACGCGATTCAATGTAGCATCTGTCGATGCTGGGTGCACCATGGGAATAAGCGCTGTAGTAGAATAAAGGGACCCCTGCCGAAGGATAAGTCAGAAATAGAGAACTTTGAGTGCGTAGTGTGCAAAGGCGAGCTTGTGTTAAGTGATGATCCTGTGTCTGTGAATTTTGGAAATGAGTCATTCGAGCTGGTGAACAAGTTGTGTTACCTAGGAGATACCATCTCTGCCGGTGGTGGGGCCGAGGCTGCCACTGTTGCTAGAATTAGATGTGGCTGGGGGAAGTTCAGAGAACTCCTGCCAATCCTGACTATGAAAAGAATGCCTCTCCCCCTGAAGGGAAAGGTGTATGCCTCATGTGTTAGAAGTGCAATGACGTATGCCTCAGAAACATGGGCCGTTAAAGTAGAGGATGTCAACAGAATGGAACGTAATGAGATGAGAATGGTGAGATGGATGTGTGGGTCCAGGCTACAGGATAGAATAACAAATGTTTAGCTGAGGAGACGTTTAGGTATAAAGAGTATTAGCGAGGTGATGCGTACAAGTAGACTGGGATGGTATGGACATGTGGAGAGAATGGATGAACAAAATTGGGTGAAAAAATGCAGGTCTGATTGTGGAGGGAGCTGCACCAAGGAAGACCTGGGATCAGACTATACGTGCCGATCTCAAATCCAAGAACTTACCAAGTGAAGCAGCCCTTAACAGGGTTGCCTGGAATCCCGCCATTAGGACAAGAGACTGAAACTGCACGTATGTGTGGAACACTCAGTCTTAAAATTTTATGTATGTATGTATGTAAGTATGTATGTATGTATGTATGTGTATCTGTGGCTACCTAGGGTGAGTTTGGTTTTGGTGGTGATAATGATCGGGAGGTGGTCGGAGCCTAAGGTTTTTACCACCCTCCAGGATGTTGTGGGGGCGAGTTCTGTGGAGCAAAAGGTGATATCTGGAGATGATGGGTCAAAGAGGGCTTGGTGGGGAGTATGGGTATGTTGATGGGTGTCGTTAAGGATAAATAGGCTGTCTGATTGGCGTTGTAGGGCGAGCCCTCTTTCTGTGTCAGGGTTGTCGAAACCAGGCCAACGTGTTGGCATTGAAGTCACCACCCAGGATGATGTGTGGAGTGTTTGTGATTTGTTGTAGTTGTGGTCTGTATCCGTTAGGTACTGTAGGGGATGTTTGGGGGGGATTTATGTGTTTATGATGGTTATGTTGGATTTGTTGCCAGTGCATATTTTGATGGATTGTATTTATGTTGTGTTATCATTTGGGGTGAGGAGGGATTTTGTATGTGCATTGGTTTCTGTGTAGGTTATTTCTTTGTGAACCAAGCTGATGAGTCCACCACCGCCGCCGACAGCTCGGTTTTGTCTGATGGTGGTGAAATAATGAAAAATATATGTTTTTTGTGTTGTGCGGAGTTTTGTTTCTTATAAGATGGCAATGTGTATGTTGTGTTGTTTGATGAAGTGTTATAGTTTGTGTTCTTTGTGTTGATGCCATCTATGTTTAATTTTATTAATGTTGGTAAATTTAAATACATATGTTGCATCTACCGTTCCCCAAATACTCCTCCAGAGCAAAGTCTTTTTGATTCTCTGTCCTCACAACTCAGTGTCCTCAACTTAAATGCTTCTTCTGAAATCACTGTGTTGGGTGATTTTAATGTCCATAATGTTGAATGGCTCACTCATTCAGCCAGGACTGATGATGCTGGTCTTGAATGTGAGCTATTTGCAGACTCATTTAATCTCACTCAACTAGTCAACCAACCCACCCGTGTACCAGATAATCCTAATCATAATTCCCACCTACTGGACTTATTTTTAACAACCAATTCAGAAAATTATGATGTTACAGTGAGGTCCCCGCTTGGATCTTCTGATCACTGTCTGATACAGGTCACCTGTCTATCACCTACCACACCTTCCCACTCTGAACCTGTTTTGGTGACTAAATGGCATTACGATAGGGCAGACTGGGAGGGTCTTCAAGGTTTCTTTATTAATATTCCCTGGACCTCTTTCTTTACTAATGATGCACACTCCACCTTGAGCCACATACAAGATTTTGTAAAAATTGGAATGGAAACTTTTATTCCTCATCAAAAGTACAGTAAAAGATCTAATTCACCTAAATGGTTTGACCATAATTGTGCTAGAGTAACTGAACAAAAAGCAATAGCCTATAATGCATACACAAGATCAAAAACACATGAAGCCTTTAATTACTTTAGAAACATCAGAAATCATGCCAAAACTGTATTAAACCTAACTAAATCAAACTTTCTCCATAAGCAGGCAAATAAACTTATAAATAATCCAAATGATAACAAAATATTTTGGTCTACTCTTAACTCATTCAAATCCAACTTCACTACTGCTTCATCCATTCCACCATTAAAATCTCCGACTGGCAATCTTGTAAGTGACCCACGAGGTAAAGCTAACCTTCTTGCGGATATTTTCTCCACCAACTCAACCTTAGATGAAATAAATCAAGATGTCCCTGTACTTAATTTTAATTTGCCTGAAATTCCCTCACTTAAGATCCACACCAGACATGTCAAAACTATTTTGCAGAATCTCTCGGTAGATAAGGCTCCTGGTCCAGATGAAATTCCTCCAATAGTACTTAAGAATTGCTCCTTGGTGCTCGCTCCTGTATTGGCAAAATTTTTCCGTCTGTGTACTCATACCTCATGCTTCCCAGTACCCTGGAAAGAAGCAAACATCCATCCAGTTCCTAAAAAAGGTGCCTCTTCAGATCCATCAAACTACAGACCAATAGCTATAACTTCCACTCTTGGCAAAGTTTTTGAAATTATATTAAATAATCACATAATTAAGCATCTTGAGAATAATAAATTAATCAGTGATAGGCAATATGGTTTTAGACGATGTCGATCAACTGCAGACATTCTTTGTCTTCTTACGCATCAAATCAACCAAGCTACAGACCAACATGGTGAAACACATACAATAGCACTGGATATATCAAAGGCATTTGATAGAGTCTGGCATCAATCCTTATTGTCGAAGATGTCACACTACGGCCTTGCATCATTAGTTCCACTAATTTCTTCTTATCTTCATAACAGAAAAATATGTGTAATGGTAGATGGCCTTTATTCTCAATTTCACTCAATAAATGCTGGTGTTCCCCAGGGATCAGTTTTGGCCCCAACTCTGTTCCTCATTCATATCAATGATCTAATATCTACCACTCATAATCCAATACATTCCTACGCAGATGACTCAACACTCCACAGTTCCTTCACATTTACCAATTCTTTCACCCAACCCGATCTTATAAATTCAAAAATAAACACTGCAATTTCTCTGAACCAGGACCTTTCTAGAATTAATGAATGGGGACAAGATAATCTAGTTTCCTTTAATGCACAGAAAACCAAGTACTGTACATTCAATTTTCTAACCAACAGAATCTCACTGACTCTCATATCTTTTTAATGATGTAAATATTCCCACTTCCCCTAGTATTGACATTCTCGGTGTAACATTAACTACTAACTTGAGCTGGACACATTATGTTAGAAGCATTGCTAAGAATGCCTCTAAAAAACTGGGACTCATGTACAGAGTTCGAGAATTCTTCACTGACGAGCATTTGGCTGTAATATATAAAAGTCATGTGCGTTCTCAGATGGATTACTGTTCACCTCTGTGGGGTGGAAGTGGAGTGGTTGCATTGAGTCAGTTGGACAAAATTCAAAATAAAGCTATTAGATTAATCAATAACCCTGCAATCACACAGGACCTTCCTACATTATCAATACGAAGAAACGTTGCATCCCTTTCATTATTCTACAGATATTTTCACAGCAATTGTTCCGAGGAACTTGCTTCAATTGTGCCGCCTCTCCACATCTTTCCCCGTAGAACTAGGGCAGCTGAGAGCGCCCATGAATTTACACTTTCTCCTCCACAATGCAGAACTTCTGCTTATCAGAATTCATTTATCCCCAGAGCTACTACTCTTTGGAATTCACTTCCCTCGAATTGCTTTTCACAAACTTACAATCTACAAATGTGTAAATCCAGTTGTTACAAACATTTTATGAATGGAGGATGCCTTTAGGCACATGGACCTTTTTGTTTTATCTGTGTTTTTCCTTCCTCCGTTCATTGTCTCTTTAAAAAAAATTTTTTTTAAAGAATGTTAATGTTGTGTGTGCGGTGTATGTTGGGTGCTGCTGCACGGGGATGGGGTGGGGGTGGGGATTGGGGTGCAGGAGATGAGGGTATGGATGGATTAGGTTGGGGTGGGATGTGAGGTGTTGAGGATTTGGATGGTATGGAAAGGCTTGGTGGAGAGGTGTAGGTGAGGGGTTTGACTGGGAAAGGGAGGGGCATGAGGAACAGGTCCAGGTGTTTGTGTAGTGTTCCGTGGAGGCAAGTGTTGTGCAGGTGAAATGGTTCCAGTTCCCGCATGAATTGCAGAGAACTGAACCCTTTGTGTGGCGAGACTCAAAGTGATAGGGTTTGAGCATGTAGGACATATGTATTTGTAGGTGGGTCTTGGGTTGCTCACGATGTCTTCGGCTAGAAGAAGTCTTCAAGAAATGACAGCCGGAGAGTCATTTCTCGGTGTAGAAAAAAGTGTGATGGGTGTGAGAGGTGTGGTGTGTTGTGGCGGTTTGGCTCCCAGGAACTGCTCCCCACGGTCGGCAGCCGGTTGTCCCCCATTCGGTCGGTGATCTTGTCCCCGGTCAGTTGGGTCGGCAGCCCCAGGAGGTGGACCCACAGTGCAGACGCCGCCACTCCAGGTCCAATTCTAGTGGTTATGGAACTTACCGGTATTTACATCCTGACAGTTAAACTAAATGGAAAATTAATTAAAAAATATATATATATATTTTAGTAAGCGTTGTTTCCACATAGCAATTTTAATCAGTTATTTTGCCTTTATATTGTCTTTGTCCCAGTTTTGGTTTGTTTAGTTTGCAAGTTTTACATTTTAATTCACCTCAAAGGAAGAGTAAGAACTATGAAGGCTTGTTTGACTTGAAAGGGGGTTCCGAGGCAGGGCGAGGTGATTAACCCTTAAAGAGCGGTGCTCGACTTAAGTCGTGCACCAATTTGCAGCAAGTTAGGAGCATTATTAACCCGTGGAGCCCCGGCTAGTTTTGTAATGTTTGTTCACCAGAACCCGGCCGGTTTTCAAAAAATGGTTTTATTCCAGAAACAATAGCGAATGGGTTAGGAATGAAGGAAAAACCACGAAAAACCGCTCAAAAAGCTTAAAGAATGGTCCTACAGAGCCCCCGAAAACGTATTTTACAAGAGTAAAAAATTGAAGGCAATTACCCCAAAAAAACAGGTTATTGCGCGCTCACGCGCACGCACGTGGACTTTGAGAGTTTTCAACCATCGGCACGGTTGCGTGGGATACGTACACAGTTCCCATACAAATCTGAGCCCTCTCGAGTGGCTACACCTGAGGTTACGGTCGGAGCAATTAGGGTGACTCGTCAGACGCGTCGCTGGGGCTGTACGGGTTAAGGCTTTTAAAGGGTTAAAATCGAGTGCAAATGGCCGGGAGCGCAGCGGGCCAGACAGCCGACTCCCAGGGCTTACCGCCGCCCATTAACTCATGTTCCCTGCGTTCTCGAGAGGCCGGTAGTGTAGCCAGTAGTGAGCATAGCTGGGAAAAATATACCGATATATGCTAAACTTCCATGTTCGTGGCACCACTGCAAGAGAACCACGAGTGCTACGTAGCTCGTTCTGGTCTCATTTTGAAGCTTTTAGTGCCTATTTTTTTGCTAAATATTTTTTTTTTTCATGCAGATGCTTGATTTATCATGCAGGAGGGCCTGAATATGCCCAAATGAGCCCAAAACACCCCGCTAGACAAGGGTTAAGGTGCCTCAGCCCCGGCTCGGTTCTTAGTTGTTTTTTCCCTCGCATGAGGGGGAGGGGGGGGGGGGGAGGTTTTAGGGATTTCCTTTACTTTCCATCCCTGATTCATGTAAACGGGACCACCTCACATACATAGAATCTGTCAGGTTATGGACCCCCTCGTGTTTGTGCAGGATTGCGTGAATGGATTACACGTAAGTGGAGGATGACTACTGTATATTATTATTATTATTATTATTTATATTATGATCTGAATTCTTAACAATCGCTAATCATTGCGAATGTTTCAGGTTTCGAAAGCTCTGAAGGACATCAAAGTGCAGCTACACAACTTACAAACCAGTGGACTGCTACGGGGCAAGCTCACTGCTGACCAACAGTTTAAGTGTATTAGGGGTCAGTCTAGCTTACATTGTTTTTACACTTACATTCAGTTTATAGCCTATTTTATTCCAGCTCACACAGAATATTTCTGTCTCCCACAGTTCAGTGATGGGAGAGGCTGGGAATGCGATATCCCCAAGATAAAAAATCGGGGTGCTCTGCGAGAGGGCTGGTTATCACATAAAGGCAAAAGCTCCCAGAAATGTTTGCTGATTTTTTTTGGCTTGATTAAAGACTCTTTTGTGATATCCCCTTTAAGAGCAATTTTGTAGTGTTGACATTAACCCTCTCGCTATCCTGTGGACGCGGGGGTTGCCGATTAGCATTCAGAAATAGAGTTCTCTCAATCTTATAATTACCTCTGCAAAATTAGTTTTCTGCCCACAGCTAACTCAAAGGCAACTGCAGAGGTTGAAGTAACTAAGTTAAAGGTTTCTAAACACCCTTGTTGGTCACAAATGCTTTTAAGTACTGTATCCCACAGTAGGCTCAAATTGCATCCTGTGCGTGAAAGGGTTAATATATTTCCTTTTCTGTGGAGTACAGTATATTACATTATCCCACAGGTGTGACAAGCTTAAAGGAATGTGTCCAGTCAGCGAAATACATCCAGGAGAGTGTTTTTGAGGATCTGGAACTCAAGAAAAAGGTAAAATTTATGGTGGCCAGACAACTCGTCAATTCTGTTGAGGTTAAGTTAGGCTTTGTGAGATTAGGGCCCGTATTCCTAGACAAATCTCATAATTGTTGGGGTAATTACTATAGTTTTACCGTATTTCAAGCCAGTACATACACATACAGTGCACCCTTGAAATGCGCCTATATGGGCTGCAAAATGCGCCGCATTTACGGAATTCGCATATTGTGGAGTTAATAATCAATGGGAATAAATGCTTATGGTCAGACAGCCCCTCCGAACTAACCCCTTTTTAGCCTACCATACACCCGATAACCCACCCAATACATACATACATACATAACATTTTAAGACTGAGTGTTCCACACATAAGTGCAGTTTCAGTCTCTTGTCCTAATGGCGGCGTTCCAGGCAACCCTGTTAAGGGCTGCTTCACTTGTCAAGTTCTTGGATTTGAGATCGGCGCGTATAGTCCGATCCCAGGTCTTCCTCGGTCCACCCCTTGGTGCAGCTCCCTCCACAATCACAGACCTGCATTTTGTCACCCAATTTTGTTCATCCATTCTCTCCACATGTCCATACCATCCCAGTCTACTTGTACGCATCACCTCGCTAATACTCTTTATACCTAAACGTCTCCTCAGCTCAACATTTGTTATTCTATCCTGTAGCCTGGCCCCACACATCCATCTCACCATTCTCATCTCATTACGCTCCATTCTGTTGACATCCTCTACAATAACCATTTCTGAAAGAAAGATACACTTTACATTAGAAATATCAAATAAAACAACAAATATAACACCATTTAGATAGAGGACTGCTGGGCGTGATGGAAGGGAGGGAGGATATCGGCCGCATGTTCGGTAGGCGACACTCGGTACTTTGGCGGGAAGTACGTATTTCCCCTTGTATCAAAACGGCCAAACCGCATATACAGAATTTCGAGCCGCATTTACAGAGTCCTTAAAATATATTATTTCTGATTAGCCACCGCATACAGTAGGGAATCCGCATTTACTGAAGGCGCATTTAGTGGGGGAGCACTGTACATACAAGTTTAAAGACTGTTTTCCCATAACTCCCCCTCCTAGTCACATCACTCTGTGGACCCTAAAACACCCTACAGTTTGCTTTCACTTAGCGGATCAACTTGATGCCCAAGCCCCATCTCAATGTCGACATCTCGCTTTACAACATCTTGATGATCACATCCCGGCTGTTTTCATTTACACCGATGGCTCGAAAACTGCGGATGCCGTGGGTTGCGCTGCAGTCTCAGACCATGGCTTGTCTCAAAGTACCTTACACCATCACTCCACGGTTTTCACTGCTGAATTATGGGCTATTCAAGGTGCTTTAAGCACCATCTCTTCATTGTCGAGGAACTCTCCACGGGTCGTTATCTGTAGTGACTCAAAGAGTGCACTGCAAGCCTTATGTGTATTTGCCCCAAGGACCCATTGGTCAAGACTATCATCCACACAATACACAAATTACAGTGCGCTAATCGTTCCATCACACTGTGCTGGATCCCCGCGCATGTAGGAATTCCCGGGAATGAGCGTGCAGACTTCCTCGCTAAGCAAGCGTGTCATGGTACACCCTCTACTACTTTGCTGCATTCGGAGGATATGCTCCCTGTCCTCCGTCGCCATGTTTATGACGCTTGGCGAGTTGAGTGGAGAGCGCAACCATTAACTGGCCACCTTCGCTCCATTAAGGATGACATACACTTGTGGCCCTCTTCAATTAATGGTTCACGTGCAGACCAAACCCTATTAACTGATTACGTTTAGGCCAAACGCGCCTCACACATGGTTACCTGATGTCCTCCCCTCGTGGTCCACCACCTGAATGCCAACATTGCCATACATCATTGACTGTTTTTCACTTTCTTTGTATTTGTCCCGTCTATGCATCTGAAAGACGGAGATTCTTGCTGAACACCTCATTACATGGCATCCTCTCTGACTCAGACTCTTTCAATTTCACCCCTATTCGTCACTTCCTGAGAGCGATAAATTTATACAATGACATATAACTACTGACATATACGTGACTTTAAACTCTGTACCACCTCCTCCACCACTAGCCTTGAGAGGGCCTAGGCCCAGTGGGCTAGTATAAAATAAAAGCATCATCAACAACAACTAAAGACCGTTTTGTCAACAGAGAATGTGGTTACAGACTCGCATCCTAAATGGCACCTATTTTTTTTTTTTTTTATATGTGAATGAGGGAGACAAAAGGCATAACTGCCTGCAGCGAGTGCCTCCCCCAGATTTCAAAGAGTGACAGTGCCGAAATCAAGGGACGTTCTAGCTAAAATGCCTGGACACACGGAGTTTGAAGCAATTTAAGTCATAGGAAGAGGGAAAGACTGATTCTGGGAGAGAGTTCCAGAGCTCAGCAGTTTAATAGAAGAAAGTCTGAGAATAGCGTTTCACTCTTGGGTTGGAGAGTTGCACAGAGTAGGGGTGGGATTGTGTTGCAAGGCGGGTATTACATACCCTACGTAGAGGAGGTGGTATACACTGGGAAAGCTCCGAGGAACACTGATTATTGTAGTAGCGATAGAATAGCGAGAGAGATGCATCATTGCGGCGAAGAGAGAGAGTTGGTGAATGGACGGGAGTTAATGATACGAAAGGCTTTCCTTTCTACTTTATCTAGGAGTACGGTGTGAGAGGATCCTCCCCACACATGTGAACAATACTCAATACAAGGACGCACTGTGCCCCTGTACAGAGAAAGAAGCTGTGCAGGGGTAAAGAACCCCTTGAGGCAGTTGAGCACACCCAGCTTCTGGGAGGCTGCCTTAGCGAGACTGGTAATATGGTCTTTCCAAGTGAGAGCAGAAGAAAGAGAGACACCGAGAACATTGAGGGAAGATGAAAGGTTGATTTTTGTATTGTTGAAAAATAAGGGATAGTCCTCTGGAGGTTCCTGATGGGGTAGTAAGATGGATAAATTGAGTTTTGGAAGCATTAAATGCAACAAGGTTTTCTCTACCCCAATTGGTAATAGTAGCTAGATCAGAAGATAAGTATTTTATGGCTTCATTACGTTTACTTTTGAGGGACTGCTGGCTGGGGCGTTCAGGAAAACTAATTGAGTGGTGTAAAGTAGAGTCTTCTGCATATGAATGGATGGGACTGGATGTACAGTTGAGAAGATCATTTATGAAAATTAGAAAGAGAATAGGAGATAGGACAGAACCCTGAGGAACACCGGAGTTGATAGGATGAGGAAATGAGCGATGGCCATCCACAACCGCAGCTATGGAACGACCGGAAAGGAAATTAGAGACAAAGGCACAGATGGAGAGACAGAAACCGAAGGAGGGCAGTTTGGAAAATAAAGATTTGTGCCAGACTCTATCGAAGCTCTTCGATATGTCAAGTGCAACAGAAAAAGTCTCACCGAAGTCCCGAAAGATGGATGACCAAGAGTTAGTAAGATATGAAAGAAGATCACCAGTAGACCGACCCTTAAGTAAACCATACTGGCGATCTGAGAGCAGATTATGAGAAGAGAAATGCTTACGAAATTTGGAAGCAAGAATAGTTTCAAAAACTTTAGAGATACAAGAGATGAGAGCAATTGGACGATAGTTGGAGGGTTGAGAGCGGTCACCCTTCTTTGGTTCTTTGGAACAGGTTGAATGAGAGCAAACTTCCAGCAAGAAGGAAAGACGTTAGAGGAGAGACAGAGACGAAAGAGTTTGCCTAGGCAAGGGGTCAGCACGGAAACACAGTTTTTAAGTACAACAGGAGGAACACCGTCCGGACTGTACGCCTTCTTAGTATTAAGCCCAGAGAGGTTAGAAAGTACATCTTTAAAAGAGATTAGGATATTAGGCATAAGTAGGAGAGGAAGGAATAGCACCGGAATCATCCAAGGTAGAGTTTCTGGCAAAAGTTTGAGCAAAGAGTTCAGCTTTGTCAGAGGAAGAAGTGATGGTTGTGCCATCAGAGTGGAAAAGGGGAGGGAAAGACGAGGAAGAAAAGTTGTTGGAGAGGTTTTTGGCTAGATGCCAGAAAGCTTGGGAAGAGCTAGAGTTGGATAGTTCAGTGCATTTATTATTGATGAAAGAGTGCTTGGCAAGTCGAAGAACAGATTTGGCTTGATTCCGGGCAGAAACATAGGAAGAATGAGATTCTTGAGTTTTAAGGCGTCGGTACCGTTTGAATGCTTCCTCCTTGTTGTGGACAGCAGTAGAACAAGCGTGAGTAAACCAAGATTTTTTTGCATTAGACTGAGAGAAAGAAAATGGAATGTACACTTCCATGCCCGAAAGGATTACCTCGATAATGGGTTCAGCACTCTCCGAGGGTCCTCAGCCACGGAAGTAGAAGTCATTCCATGGGATATCAAAGAAGTACTGCCGGAAAGCCTCCCAGTCGGCAGCACCAAAGTGCCACAAGCGCCGCCGGCTGGGAGGATCGGATGGCCGTACTGAAGAGATAGGACAGGTGATGGAGATAAGTTTATGGTCGGAGGAGCCCAAAGGAGAGAAAAGATTGACAGTATAAAAAGAAGGGTTAGAAGTCAGAAATAAGTCAAGAATGTTGGGCCGATCTCCGAAGCGATCCGGGATACGGGTGGGTTGCTGGACCAGCTGCTCTAGGTCTTTTATGATAGAAAAGATGTCGGCTTGTTCACCAGGTTGGTCAGTATAGTGAGAGGAGAGCCATTGGCGGTGGTGAACGTTGAAATCTCCTAAGATGGAGATTTCAGAGAAGAGAGAGATAGATAAAATGAGTTTCACTTTAGAGTTTAGATAGTCTAAGAATTTGGGAAAGTCGGTAGAGTTTGGGGAAAGATAGACAGCACAGAAATATTTAGTATGAGAATGACAGAATAGTTTGAGCCATAAAGTTGAGAATTCAGAAGAGTCGAAATCGGGAACACGAGCGCAAGTGAATTTGTTGTGCACGTATGCACAACATCCGCCTCTGGCTTTGAAACTAGGATAGAGAAAATAAAGGAGGATACAGAGAAGGGGCTGCTGGAAGTTGTCTCAGATACCTGGGTTTCGGTGAGGAAAAGAAGATCAGGTTTGGAGGAGGAGAGATGGTGTTCGATAGAGTGAAAATTAGAGGAAAGGCCGTGAATATTGCAAAAGTTGATAGTAAGAGTGACAGGTCGTGGTCCAGAGTATTTAGCGGGGTCGTCAGGGGAAGGTCGGGCATGTGTGGGGGTATTTATGGTTCCCCCCCCCCCCCCCTGGGGACTCCGAGGCTGGGCCTGTGTTCATCATTGTTTTAATAATCATGAAGGAGGAAGTGTGGTGTGGATGTTAAGTGTAGTGAAGTAGATAGGAGGAGGAGGTGTTTGTGAGAGCATGCTGGATCACTCTCAGTGTAAGTGAGGCACAAAGGGAATCAGTAAGAGAGGCCAAGCAAATAAAACAGGAGTTCCAGCTATTCCTTATCAAATGCTTACAGCCTCTCCTGGGTATAGCCCTGTTCGATTGGTGCCTACAATCTACCCCCATTCCCCCTATTAGTCGCCTTGTACAACACGCAGTAGGACACGTGGGGCATATTCTTTTTTTTCCTCCACCATAAGATGGAGGCCCCCTTACCTTCAGGGGGGTACGAAAGGTCTTCAAAAAGGTCATGAAATTGACAAACTAATGGGGCGAACGTCTTAAATTCTCAAAATTAGTGGGGCTAAACTTGAGGGAGAAGGGAGTACAGAAAATAACCCCTTTTAGTATGTGTCAGTTAGTGGGTTAACTGAGATTCCTTTTGATTCCTAGAGGTCCTTTCTAGTAACATAATTTGACAGTACAATAATAAATAAAGTATAAAAATATCTGTCTGATGGAAGGGATTAATTTATGGCTACACTTATGTACTCAATAAATCTAGTAATCTATTATTATGGTATTACCTCTGTTATTTATTGATCATTCGAGGATTACATTTATGGCTTGGTTTGTATGAAAGCTGTCAAAGCGTTTATGAGTTATCTTAGTAAAAGTTTGTATGTAATATGCATGAATGTATGTCCTACAAACATTATTTAGCTTGTATTTCAGCTTGGGTGAAGGCTGGTCATGTCCAGAGTGAGGTTTGGTCTACCGAACCTTAGACGTTTTGTTTTGTCGGGCTATAATAGTTACAGCTTGTAATATAGTCTTTACTAAAATCCAGATCTGGACTTAGAGACCGTAAATAAACTCAACAGGAACTTCCCGAACACGTTCTCAATATCACAAATAAGTATTCAACTAGGTACTACAGAACTCAATAACAACACACATGTGGAAATTCCCGGCGCGACCGAAGCCGCTCCAAGGACCCGTGCCCCCAGGGAGGGGGCAGGGGATGGTTGTGACGGTTTGGCTCCCGAAACTGCTCCCCGCTGCCGGCATCCGGTTTTCCTCCACTGGTCGTTGATTTTGTCTTCGGCCATGAAGGGTCGGCAGCCGTCCGCGGTTGGCAGCCTCGGGAGGTGGCCCCACGGTGTAGACGCCGTAGAGCTCTCCTGAGCTATCAGAAGAGACTGGATGACTCCGTTGTCGACGCCTGCCCGGGATGTAACACAGCACCCCATACCATTAAACACATCATAGAAGACTGCATTTCACACAACCACTTACGCCAACAACACAATCTACACTCAATGAGAGCTCTGTGGGAAAGCCCAATCGTGGCCATGGCCTTTCTCAGGGACTCGGGGCTGTTCGGCCAGGCAGCTTAGGGAACAACAACAACAACAACAACACACATGTGAATTATATGCACAAGTTTATTCAAAGGCATGGAAATAGTAGCTTTACTTATTGGCTTTTGATTTAGGATATCTTAGCATAATCATATCAATATTCAATTCTTTTATATATGATTGTGACTCAGGGCGTAGCATTACCTTAATAATTATTAGAATTATAAGGCAATGAAGAGAATACATATAAGTAGAGCAAACCAAAGTAAGATCAATTATACTTCAGTGGTGTTGATAAACAAAGTAGGAAATATGCAATTAAATAAACACGTGACCTATAGCATCAACCCTTAATAAATGGGCGGGTGCCCAACCCCGAAAGGGATTGAAATAGGGGAGCTATCCCCCCGCCAAAGGTGGCTTTCTAGGGCCTTTCCTACCTGATGCTGAGAGGATTGGGTTCTAGTCATGTGGTGATGGGCTGGTCTATCAGAGTGAGAACTGAGCGATCTCTGCCATACCCATAGCTTACTCTGACTGTTCTTTTTACTTATATATTTTCTAGACCTCAAGTGACGGCGTCTCTTCCGTGGATTGACCTCCCAATCTACCAAGATTGGAAGCCAAAGCGTCACATTTTTCCTTTGCCCCTCAACTTTCACTTCATTATTGCTGAGGGGCACAGGGCCCTGGGTGGGGTTTTGGTTTCCCGGGCGTTTCTGCACCTTCCTCAGCTCCCCACCATGGAGTGGCTTCGGTCACCCAGGCTTTATTGTGGTCGGCAGGGAGGGTTCTGTGGGGGCGCTCGGTTATGGCCTTGGCCTTGCTCGGGGCCTTGGGGCTGTTCGGCCAGGCAGCTTGGGGAACAACAACAACAACTACAACCCTTAATAATAATAATGCTGCGGGTCGAGTGTCTTTCGTGAATTAAACAACAATAAAAAGAATCGTACAATCTCGATGCAAGAGAGGATGAATGAATTGAGAAGTAAAATAAATACACAGGCAGTGAGCGAGATGTACGAGTGGGCCGCGCGCGCTTGAGCTAGGTAAACACTCAGGTAAATGCGACCTTTAATCATCTAGCGTGTCAGGTCATGCGTACTACTGTGGGGTTGGAAAATACAATTCTAGTTTGTGTAAATATGAACTTAATCTCAGAGATATTATAATAAAACTGGGGGCAAGGTATTACTTAATTCTTTTCACAATTTACTATGTCTGTAGCTCAAATTATGTAATTTATGTTTTGAACTTTATATTCACTTCAATCGAACGTATGTAATAATTACGAACTCGGTCGAGGAATTCAGATGTAATGTTATTAACACAATTATGAATCAACTATAGAGAAATATCTACTAATTGTATATAAAGACAAAGTCTAATTAATCAAATGCGATTAGTTAACAGATGGCCTAGAAACGCTTATAATGGTAATAGCGTAAGGAAATAATTAACGAAATATTAATTATGTTAAAAGTGACGCACAAGACGAAGTTGTACTACGGAAATACTCAGAAGGGTATTAACAAGATGTCTGAACGAGTTAACAGTCTTAATAAGAATTCACCTTAATAAGCGGTGTATTCGAGATGGTGGAAAATTTAGATAAAAGACTATGCAATGCTAGAATTCCTAGACAGTAAGAATCAGAATTATCTACATCAATAATCAAATGAACGGTAATACTGTACTACTGTAGTTCATAAAATAATTACAACAACGATTAAGTAATTGAATGTAAAAAATGGGGAACTTGGAAAGTACAGTATATAAGTTAGTGAATGATAAACTTCACAACGAGGATACTGAGATAAATTAGATATGAAATTGAGCGTAGGTTCTAGGTAATAAGTTCTGAATTAAGAAGGGGAATCAAGACACGAAATACACTTCGACCTCAACTTGTAACATACATAACAGAATACATATACAGTACTAGGAAAATCTGTGAGTGCGTGGCGAGATAAATTAATTAACACGAGTATATAACGTATGCGTAGGACGTTCTAGAGGATATTTAAACAAGATGAATATAGGATCTTGAACACAGATCTAGATAAGAATTAATATCAGTTTCAGAAGGATTAACACATACGCAAAATAAAGATCTTGGGCACAGATCTACATATAATCACACGCTTACACGATTCACATACTGTATTTTAACCTATACCTCGACAACAATAATCACAACTCAAGATATACAGAGACACTTAGGGTAATTTTGGAGGGTAGAGAGAGAGAGAGCAGTCTGGCCGACGTAGATCGTAGGTTCGTGGAGCAGCACTTCAGGGAGGTAGGGCGTCACTCGAGCAGGACTTTAGGTTCCAGACTTCAGAGAGCATCACAGGTCTAGCACTCTCTCCGGCAGGGGGCAGGTTTGGGGCAAGCTTCTGCTGTGGTTAGCTGTCCTGTCCTTTTCAGGCTGAGTACAGTACCGCAGTGGATTTTTGCATACCTTTCCACTAAATGTTTGAGGTAATATCTGACTTAATTCCCGACTCTTTTATACAGTCTCGCGGAAATAGGGGTATTGTGAATTCGTTGTGATGAAGTTGTGAGGTTTAGTACTTATCGTAGACATGGCTGGTTAATATTTATAGTTGTACTTATATATTAGGTAATACATTTATGTCATACAAGGCATTTATTTAACCTATTCTTGGAGAAATCTTACTTATAAGGATTGCATCATTCTCCAGACTCTTAGACAGACTGGGGTATTGATGGCCTATTTGTGCTTCTTGTCTTGAGGTTATTATATCTACAGGACCGCCATAACTGGTACTCTTGTTCAGGTCCATTTGTACCTGTAAGCTTCCGGTCGCTGGTGTGCAACTTACATAAACAAGTCTTCATTATACTGCATATCCGGGGATGGAGGGGATGCTGTCCTGTGATTGGCTGGTGTGGTCTGAAAGCAGGGCTGTGGTTGGCTGGGTTGGCTGTGATAATTTCCCATGCTCATAACTGCTGCTTGGTCCCATAGAACATGAGAAGTTCTGGGCGGTACGGGTGGCTCCTGCATTTTCTTATCCCTCCTTTGCTTCCGTGTTATTGGTTTAGTTTGTGGATCCAGTTGCAGGCTGGCAATCCTGCAACTGGCTTTTGCATTTGGCTGTAGCAACCCCGTCATTTCACCACTATCGGCGAGGAAAAAGTCGCGACCTCGCGCTTGAAGAATGTAGGATCGGTTGGTGGTTGTGTTCATGACGGGTGTCAGGTTTTGTAAGGTGAGCAGCCATAATGTGGTAGGGACGTCCATAGGTTTGGTGACGTCCATGAACAGGTTTAAATGTAGAGGTACTTCAGTGTGAGCAGCTAGTTGTAGGAGCTGGTTAGGTGTTTTCACAGGCGTTGGTTTGATGCCATCAAAAATGGACACACTGTTAATTTTCATTGCTGGTGGAGTCGTCGAAGGGGTAGCTGCAGGAGGAGGTGTCCTTAGAGTAGGTCTGGTCACTGCTGGTTGGCGAGGAGTAGTGACTCGGACAGGAATGGCTGGTGATGAGTGTGTGGAGGTAGGCGTGGCTGCACCAGGTAGGGGTGACTTCGCATTAGGTGGTGTGGCCATCAGTGGAGCTGGCAAGGTAGGTCTTGGGTGATCTCGCCGGATGTATGTTGGTTTGAAGGAAGGCGCCCATCGTTGAGGGGGCACCACCCGCCGACCAGATCTTGTGCATGTAGGGTTAGATCGAGTAGGAATTAGTGAAGGTTGGAAAACACGTGATTGAGGGTAAGGTGAAGAAGCAGAGCTAGAAGAATGTGACGGTTTATTTGTTATGTTATGTCTGGGATCGATGACTGGGGAAGGTCGTGAGCTAGAAGATGATTGAGGAATGGCCCTGGGAAGTAATGGAAGAGGCCGTGTAACTGGTTTAATTTGGGATTGAGATCCGGAAGGAACAGGAGATTTTAGTTTAGATGCATAAGATTGGGGACCGGAAAGATTAGAAACAAGAGGGATAGGTAAAGAAAGAGGTAAAGTAGGGGGAGGGTGAGGAGCGGAAGTGACAGGTGGAGTAATGAGATTAGGATTGTTGGCAATTATAGGAGTTGTAGGTAGAGTACCTGAGGATTCTGAAGCGTTAGGTACACTGACAGATGGTGAGGCCTGAACAGGTACAGAGAGCGGTTGATGACCAACTTGAGAAGGAAGGATTGAAGGAGCAGAGACAGTGCGTGTAGGTAGAACAGGCGCGGGTGTGTACACAGTAGGAGGTGGGCGTGGCTGTAACAGGGGGGTGGGCGTATGAGCTAAAGCGTTCAAATCTGGAAGGGTTATGTGTTTGCGGGTGGGTGTCACAGGTAGAGTGAGGTCAGGTAAGGCAGGTTCTGTGGATCCTAAATTCTGGGTATTAGTTACAGGCAATGTGTCATTCTGAATGGGGTCAGCAAGCATAACTATATTCTCATTAATAGGCTGAAATCTACGGACATGCCTGTTACGATATGTGCGCGACTCACCAAAATAATTGATGATAACCTGGTAGCAGTTTGGAACAGATAACATTTCAAAAGGTCCTTTAAACCTGGGTTTGAGCTTGGATGGTACTGGTAGGTGGGCAACCATAACTAGATCACCAATACAGTGAGGGCTGGCTTTGGGAGTTTCATCAGGTTGCAGATCTTGCACATACAGTAGAACCTCGCTCTTTCGGACTAATTGGGGGAGACCCCTGTCCGAAAGTGTCAAAAGTCTGAAAGGGCCGAGTCTGAACTTCACACTTCAGCCATTCGGATTTGTCTGAATGGCTGAAATAATGTCCGAAGTTTATAAGTCCGAAACTTGGCTCTTGGTCCGAATGCGATTTAATTTTTCTCAGCCTTTCAAACAAATCCGAAAGGCTGAAATAATGTCCGAAGTTTATAAGTCTGAATACACATTCACCGACCGTATACCGGCGAATAGGCCTATACTTTCAATATTGGCAAGTGCATTTGGAGCGCCGAGATTCATCAGCTGATTTTCCGAGTGACCGATATCGTCGAAATACGATAATTTAATCATAAGTAGGCTACTATATATCTTATATACTTACCTTAATTCTTTATAATATTTCATAATTTCATTACGATAGGGCAGACTGGGAGGGTCTTCAAGGTTTCTTTATTGATATTCCCTGGACCTCTTTCTTTTCTAATGATGCACACTCCACCTTGAGCCACATACAAGATTTTGTAAAAATTGGAATGGAAACTTTTATTCCTCATCAAAAGTACAGTAAAAGATCTAATTCACCTAAATGGTTTGACCATAATTGTGCTAGAGTAACTGAACAAAAAGCAATAGCCTACAATGCATACACAAGATCAAAAACACATGAAGCCTTTAATTACTTTAGAAACATCAGAAATCATGCCAAAACTGTATTAAACCTAACTAAATCAAACTTTCTCCATAAGCAGGCAAATAAACTTCTAAATAATCCAAATGATAACAAAATATTTTGGTCTACTCTTAACTCATTCAAATCCAACTTCACTACTGCTTCATCCATTCCACCATTAAAATCTCCGACTGGCAATCTTGTAAGTGACCCACGAGGTAAAGCTAACCTTGCAGATATTTTCTCCACCAACTCAACCTTAGATGAAATAAATCAAGATGTCCCTGTACTTAATTTTAATTCACCTGAAATTCCCTCACTTAAGATCCACACCAGACATGTCAAAACTATTTTGCAGAATCTCTCAGTAGATAAGGCTCCTGGTCCAGATGAAATTCCTCCAATAGTACTTAAGAATTGCTCCTTGGTGCTCGCTCCTGTATTGGCAAAATTTTTCCGTCTGTGTACTCATACCTCATGCTTCCCAGTACCCTGGAAAGAAGCAAACATCCATCCAGTTCCTAAAAAAGGTGCCTCTTCAGATCCATCAAACTACAGACCAATAGCTATAACTTCCACTCTTGGCAAAGTTTTTGAAATTATATTAAATAATCACATAATTAAGCATCTTGAGAATAATAAATTAATCAGTGATAGGCAATATGGTTTTAGACGATGTCGATCAACTGCAGACATTCTTTGCCTTCTTACGCATCAAATCAACCAAGCTACAGACCAACATGGTGAAACACATACAATAGCACTGGATATATCAAAGGCATTTGATAGAGTCTGGCATCAATCCTTATTGTCGAAGATGTCACACTACGGCCTTGCATCATTAGTTCCACTAATTTCTTCTTATCTTCATAACAGAAAAATATGTGTAATGGTAGATGGCCTTTATTCTCAATTTCACTCAATAAATGCTGGTGTTCCCCAGGGATCAGTTTTGGCCCCAACTCTGTTCCTCATTCATATCAATGATCTCATATCTACCACTCATAATCCAATACATTCCTACGCAGATGACTCAACACTCCACAGTTCCTTCACATTTACCAATTCTTTCACCCAACCCGATCTTATAAATTCAAAAATAAACACTGCAATTTCTCTGAACCAGGACCTTTCTAGAATTAATGAATGGGGACAAGAGAATCTAGTTTCCTTTAATGCACAGAAAACCAAGTACATTCAATTTTCTAACCGACAGAATCTCACTGACTCCCATATATTTTTTAATGATGTAAATATTCCCACTTCCCCTAGTATTGACATTCTCGGTGTAACATTAACTACTAACTTGAGCTGGACACATTATGTTAGAAGCATTGCTAAGAATGCCTCTAAAAAACTGGGACTCCTGTACAGAGTTCGAGAATTCTTCACTGACGAGCAGTTGGCCGTAATATATAAAAGTCATGTGCGCTCTTAGATGGATTACTGTTCACCTCTGTGGGGTGGAAGTGGAGTGGTTGCATTGAGGCAGTTGGACAAAATTCAAAATAAAGCTATTAGATTAATCAATAACCCTGCAATCACACAGGACCTTCCTACATTAGCCATACGAAGAAACGTTGCATCCCTTGCATTATTCTACAGATATTTTCACAGCAATTGTTCCGAGGAACTTGCTTCAATTGTGCCGCCTCTCCACATCTTTCCCCGTAGAACTAGGGCAGCTGAGAGCGCCCATGAATTTACACTTTCTCCTCCACAATGCAGAACTTCTGCTTATCAGAATTCATTTATCCCCAGAGCTACTACTCTTTGGAATTCACTTCCCTCGAATTGCTTTCCACAAACTTACAATCAACAAATGTTTAAATCCAGTTGTTACAAACATTTTATGAATGGAGGATGCCTTTAGGCACATGGACCTTTTTGTTTTATCTGTGTTTTTCCTTCCTCCGTTCATTGTCTCCTTAAAAAAAAAAAAAAAAAAAAAAAAAAAACTTATATAAAACGAGTTATAAGTTCAAATGAAAAATCAGTCTACCGGCGGTACCATTACCGAAACACGTGTGTGTTATTGGTGTTTGGCTATGTCGAGTGAGTGAGTGTGTGTGTTCAACTAAAGATGAGCGGCGCATTGTTTTTGTGTCAAATAAATGGCATTTCATAGTACCAATGGACTTATTTGGATATATTATTATTGACCCTTAGGTATGAAGGTATGTTGCCACTGTAATAATGCTGACAAATAAATAGATAAATGACTAATAAAGTAGGCCTGGGCTTATACGGCGAATATATCACTAGAACCTATTTCCTAGGGTGAAAATAATTACTGCTCTTCATACCAGGGGTCAATAATATATCCAATTAAGTCCATTGGTAGCCTACTATGAAATTACATTTATTTGACACAAAAACAATGCCGCGCATCTTTAGTTGACCACACACACACACACACACTCGACATAGCCACACAACAATAACACTCACGTGTGTGTTACAAATTGTTGTTGTTGCTGCTAGGCTGGCCAACAATCTACTGCCTTCAATAAAGTTACAGTTTAATGGATTTTTCTTTGACTTTTACTATTATAAATCTTATTTGGTAAACTTAAATTAAATTCCATAGAGTATAATTACAATAACATTGTATTGCATACAGAAATAACTCCCTACCTAGACCGATCAATACGGCTGACATAGCTACACAAGAACACAAGAACACAAGAACACACACACACATGGGTCTTGTGAGATGGAGGGGAGTGATGGAAAATTGGAGGAAGGAGTTAGGGGCTAAAGTAGAAGTTTTGTCCGATATGTGTGGTGTTACTAGCGGGGTGGATAGGCCTAGGCCAGTAAGTGACAGCCTAGAGGCAGTGATGGCCAGAGTAGACGAGTTAGCGGCGGAAAATGTGGCACTCAAGGCTCGGCTTAAGGAATATGAGGCATTCTTTTCATGGTCAGGATTGATGCCAATCCTGACCATGAAAAGAATGCCTCTCCCCCTGAAGGGAAAGGTGTATGCCTCATGTGTTAGAAGTGCAATGACGTATGCCTCAGAAACATGGGCTGTTAAAGTAGAGGATGTCAACAGAATGGAGAGTAATGAGATGAGAATGGTGAGATGGATGTGTGGGGCCAGGCTACAGGATAGAATAACAAATGTTGAGCTGAGGAGACGTTTAGGTATAAAGAGTATTAGCGAGGTGATGCGTACAAGTAGACTGGGATGGTATGGACATGTGGAGAGAATGGATGAACAAAATTGGGTGAAAAAATGCAGGTCTGTGATTGTGGAGGGAGCTGCACCAAGGGGTGGACCGAGGAAGACCTGGGATCGGACTATACGCGCCGATCTCAAATCCAAGAACTTGACAAGTGAAGCAGCCCTTAACAGGATTGCCTGGAATGCCGCCATTAGGACAAGAGACTGAAACTGCACTTATGTGTGGAACACTCAGTCTTAAAATTTTATGTATGTATGTATGTATGTATATGAGGGCCACCTGAGTGAGGGAGTAAAAGGAATTAGTGAGGTAAAAAATTAGTGGACAAGGGTAGAGAGTGCCACGATGGTAGCCCTTGAAGAAATTGTGAAGGAGCAGAAGGAAGAGAGAGAAAAGGAAAAGAAAGAGTTTTAAAGAAGAAAGAGAAGGTAGTGAGAGAGACAATAGATAGAGGTAAGTGTGTAGTAATCTTTGGAGATGTGGAAGAGCACCTGGCAGATATGAAGGTAAGAAAGGAAAGGGATGTTGTGAAAGTCAAGGGGATACTGGATTACTTAGACGAGGGTTATGGATGGGTAAAAGAATTGGAGGAGGTGAGAAGGTTAGGAAAATATAAGAAGGGCGAGATGAGACCACTAAGAGTGGAACTAAAGTTTAGATCAACAGCAGAAGCAGTAGCCAATGTGAGCTGGAAATTAAATTCGACAGAGCTGAATCATATAAGGGTAAAAAAGGACCTAAGTGTAGAAGAACGAGAACAGTTAAGGGAACTCCAAGCTAAGGCTGATGAAGAGAATGGAAAGTTGTCTGAAGAGCAAAAGAAGATTTTTTTTGGAGAATAAGGGAAGGGCAAGTAAGGAAGTGGTACATCAGGAGCCACCAAGAACCGAAAGTAAGAGGAGTGATAGGGAAAGAGACAGAGAGACAAGTACGAAGTCAAAGCAAGGAGACGGAGCGAGAGATAATGCAGGGAGCAGGGGACCGGAGAGAGAGTCAGGATGTGGTGGAGGTGGAACAGAGGGAGAGAGAGGGGGAGGGAGGAGAATAGAATTAGCAGGGGAGGTGGAACTGGGTCAGGGAAGGGATGGAGGAGGAGGTGAACCTGGTAGGAGGCAGAGAGGGAAGAGAAACAAGGAGGTGGATTCAAATATACTGTGCTACTACACTAATATAGATGGAATAAACAGTAAAAAGGTAGAGTTAGATGATATATTAAGAAAAGATCAACCACAGATAGTCTGTTTGACGGAGACAAAGCTGAACCAGGACTTTGACAGCAACATAGTGTTTAGTGAAGGATATAATATATGGAGATATGATAGGAAGGGTAAAAGGGGAGGTGGAGTGGCAGTATTAGTTAAGAACCCTATGACAGCAAAGCACGTGGAGTTAAATAATGACAAGGCAGAAATAATGGCAGTTGAACTCAATGATATAGAAGGAAAAAAGCTAGACATAGCAGTAGCTTACATGCCACCAAAGACCAGAGCATGGAGGGAGTTGGAGTTTGAGGAGATGGTAGAGGATATGATTCAGTCGTTGAGAAGATTGCTTTTAAGGAAGAATTGATTGATCTTGGTAGGAGATTTCAACTGTAGTGAGGTTGATTGGGAATCGGGAGATGCAGGGCCAAATCAGAGATCTTGGGGAAGTCGGCTAGTGGAGTTGGTTACGGAAAATGTACTTGCACAACATGTGAAGGAAAATACAAGAATGAGGGGTAATAACGAACCTTCTAAACTCGATCTGATTTTTACAAAAGATCCTCACGAAATTAGTGATATAAACTATCTATGTCCTGTAGGTAAAAGTAATCACCTATTACTAAAATGGAAGTTGACCTCGAGTAATGCCAATAGATTAGACAATAGCTACATAAATGACAGATTAAATTATAGTAAAGCTGATTATGTATCCTTGAAATGATATTTAGAGGGAGTAGATTGGGATCTTATTTTGAAGGAACAGGACGTACAAGGTAAATATAGTAGATTCCTCGAAATTTATAGAGTAGGAACCAATCTGTTTGTCCCAAGATATAAAACTGGAAATTTTACTAAGCAGAAAGATTGGTTTAATTTGAAATGCAAAAGAGCTTAGGGTAGGCGTGATGCAGCTTGGGCTAGATTAAGAAGAAGGAACACTGAGAGTAATCGGAATAAATATAAACAGGAGAGGAATAGATATGTTAACATAATTAGGCAAGTTAAAATGAACTATGAGAAGAACATAGTAAATAAATGTGAAAGTGACCCTAGATTATTTTATAAATATATAAACAGTAAGTTGAAGGTAAAGAAACAAATTACTAAATTAAGAGTTGATGCTAGGACGTATGAAAATGTATCGGACATGTGTGATAACAAATTGGGGTCAGTTTTTACTAGAGAGGAAGGTTTTGACGAACCACAGGCGGGAGTACTGGAGAGTGGTCTTAGTAAGATTGAAATAACTAGAGATGAGCTGTTATCTGCGATGAGAGGACTTGAAGTAAGGAAAGCTATGGGACCGGATGAAGTGTCTGCCTGGGTTTTAAAGGAGTGTGCAGAGCAATTAGTGGAGCCAGTGAGGGACATAATTCAAGCTTCCTTAGATAAAGGACAGGTTCCTGTTGAATGGAAAAGAGCTAATATCCCGATATACAAGAATGGAAACCCTGAGGACCCTCTAAACTATAGACCAGTTTCACTTACTAGTATTGTATGCAAGATTTGTGAAAAGCTAATTAGGAAGAGATGGATGAAAATGTTGGAGAGAAAGAAGATAATAACCCCAAAGCAATTTGGATTCAGAGAAGGGACATCTTGTGTTACCAGTTTGCTATGTTATTACAGTAGGGTGATAGATGTACTCCAAGAAAGAGGCGGATGGGTGGACTGCGTCTACTTAGACCTTTCCAAAGCATTCGATAAGGTACCACATAAGAGATTGTTATCTAAGCTTGAGACGCTAGGATGTGTCAGGGGGAGTTTGCTGAAATGGATGGAGAGCTATCTAACAGATAGGGAAATGAGGACCAACATTAGAGGAACTTACTCATCGTGGCGGAAAGTTGAGAGTGGTGTGCCGCAGGGATCTGTGTTGGCACCTCTCATGTTCCTTATGTACGTGAATGACCTGCCGATAGGCATAAATTCCTACATGTCAATGTTTGCAGACGACGTACAAATTATGAGACAAATAACAAATAAAAGTAGTTGTGAGGAGCTGCAAGGGGATTTAGATAAAATATATGAATGGAGCACCAAGTGGAAAATGAAATTTAATATAAGTAAATGCCATGTGTTAAATATGGGAAGAAGTGTGAATAGACCAAATTGGGAGTACAGGATGGGAGATAATATAATTAGCAAGGCCGAAAAAGAAAAGGATTTAGGGTTGATTATACAAGATAATTTGTCGCCAGAGAAACATATTAACAAGCTCTTTAGCGGAATGTATGCAATGGCCGGGAATATGAAAGTTGCTCTGAACTACTTGGATGAGACCATGGTAGCGAAAATTATGAAGAGTATGATTAGACCAAGATTGGAGTATGCAGCAGTGGTGTGGTCCCCGCATCTAAAGAAGCATATTCACAAGTTAGAAAGAATCCAGAGAGCAGTTACTAGATTGGTTCCAAGTCTCAGAGAACTGCCATATGAAGGGAGGCTAGACAAATTAAATCTACCAAGTTTAAAAGAGAGGAGAGAGAGGGGAGACATGATAATGATGTACAAATGCACCCGGGGGCTGGAGAGGCTGGATAGGGAGGATATGTTAATTATGGATACAGGAATAACTAGAGGCCACAGCTACAAAGTAAAAAGACCTACCTGCAAGAACGATATCAGGAAGTTTAGCTTCCCCTATAGATGTATTGACAAATGGAATGGGCTGGAGGAGGAGGTGGTAGGGGCAAGGAACATCCATATTTTCAAGAAAAAATTGGATAAAAAGTAGACTGAGAGACGGGACAACACGAGCTTAGCTCAACTCCTGTAAACTACAATTAGGTAAATACACACGTACACAAGTTACAGTTTAATGGAGTTTTCTTTGGCTTTTACTATTATAAATATTTTTGGTAAAATTCAATTCAATTCCATAGAGAATAATTATAATAAAATTTATTGCATACCGTATATCAGTGGCGACCGACATAACCACATAAGAACACACACACACACACAAGAACACACACCGAAGAACACACACCGAAGAACACACACTCGACATAGCCAAACACCAATAACACACACACACACACACACACACACACACACACACACACACACACACACACACACACACACACACACGTGTTTCGGTAATGTAATTATTTCATAAATGTTTATACATATTTTAATAATGCATCACTTAGCTCTACTCCCACTAGTTCTGTATATTTTGATAGAACTAAACTTAAAGATGCCCTTAAATTCCTCCTTTTCAATACTTACGTTAGATTCGGGCCTTACATTTTCAAACAAATATTAGGTATTCCTATGGGTGGAAATGCTAGCCCTTTAATTGCAGATTTATTCTTGCTTGCTTTAGAATTTAAATATATAAAAGACTTAGTTGACAGTAGCAAGAAAAATATAATCCCAGAAAAATTAGCACTTGCTAAATTGTTAAGTAATAATAGTAGATAATTTTATATTGAGGATATTCTCGTTTGCAATTTGTTAAATTTTAATCAAGTTGCTAAACTTATTTACCCTAATTCTATTCCCCTCACACAATGTAACGTAAATTATAAAGTTGAAAATTTTCTTGATATAAATATAGAGATTGTTAATGAACAGTGCATACTTAAAGTATATCACAAAGTTGATGATTTTAATTTTAACATAATAAACTTTCCTTTCCCTAGTAGTAATATCGATAGTAAAATAACTTATAATTGTTTTTATTCCCAGTTATTATGTTCTATCCAACAACCAACTCTACTCCTAAAATCGATTAATGAAATATTACAAACACATGTGGCAGTCCGTGGATTCGAACCCAGGACGCTCACACCGAATATCAACACCTTATGCATTACACCACGAAGGCAGTTAAAGAATGGTGGACACTGCCTACGATTTATTATGCAACTTCGAATCCTGCATATCAATCTAAGCATGTACACACATCCCAACTGCAACTCACGTAGGCTATGCATATGTGAATGGAAAGAGCAATTAATGGGCCTTAACCACTAGGGAAGGCCTCTCGATAAATTACTCCTGAACCAATATCAATTATTATGTTCTATCCAACAACCAACTCTACTCCTAAAATCGATTAATGAAATATTACAAACACATGTGGCAGTCCGTGGATTCGAACCCAGGATGCTCACACCGAATATCAACAACCTTATGCATTACACCACGAAGGCAGTCCCAGTTAATAAGATTTTGTAAAATTTGCACTAAAGTAGATGACTTTTGGGCTAGAGCTAGGTTACTATACAGACTCTTAGTAGACAGGTTTTGAGGGAAGTAAATTGTTCCATAAATTTAATCTTTTTAGGGTCAATTATTGTGACTGTATTCTAAAATTTGACATCAATAATTTTAATCAAGCATTTTTAACTTGAAGTTTCTTGTATAACCTCTGCTTACTTTTTGTCTGTATATATTGTTTATCTTTTTCTTTTATTAATATTAATATTGATGATTTTTTAAATTGATTGTTCTTGTTAAAAGAGTACTCTTTGTTTAAATCTGTTGTTACTTCATATTTTGCAATTATTTGTCTTTATATTATATGTATTCATTGTCGATTGTATCAATTGCTTGCTTTTGCGATTTCCTTAGTTTATTTGTGCGATAAATGTAGGTTATTTGTAGGGTAGTTATTGATAGGGGTCACTTGAGGCATGCTATGCTTACAGGTACCTACCCGATAGCACTATCGTTAGCGAGTGCTGTACTGTATTTTATATATTATTTTATTAGATATTTATTTATTTATTTTGTACTATTGTTAATGTCTTGTCATGTTGCAAATTTGATTTTAAATGATATTTTGACATTTAACATGTAGTTTCTTTATTCATGCAGAGTTTAGTAAAATTTACCAGAACGTCCCGGACTTCCCAAATTTGACTAATTCCTTGAACGTGACGATAGTGCGTTGTTATGTGTGCGATTAGTTTGCTTGGGAAACAGATTAATTTGCTCATGTAGTAGTGTACACCCTATGTGGTGGATTGTGTTCTTTTATTTCATAGATTTCATTTTAGTAAGCGTTGTTTCCACATAGCGATTTTGATAATTTAATTTGACTTTATATTGTCCTTGTCCCAATTTTGGTTTGTTTAGTTTGCAAGTTTTACATTTTAATGGTACCGCCGGTACACTGATTTTTCATTTGAACTTATAATTTGTGTTATATAAGTTTATTATGAAATATTATAAAGAATTAAGGTAAGTATATAAGAGATATATAGTACAGTACTTATGATTAAATGATCGTATTTCGACGATTTCGGTCACTCGGAAAATCGAGTAGTCCGAAAAGGACGGAGGTAGTTTCTCAGCCTTTCAGACAAATCCGAAAGGCTGAACCATAAGTCCGAATTGAAATGCTAGTCCGAAAGTCTGAGAATTCCGAAAGATTGAAGTCCGAAAGAGCGGGGGTTTACTGTACTGGATATGTCGTAGTCTATTTTTGAGATGAACTAGAGACTGGTCAAAATTGGAGGAGGGCTCATACGGGGCAGCTAGATGACGAAGGGGAAGAAGCAATGGTGCCACTCCAAATACTCGCTCATGGGGTGATATTCCGTCTTCTCGAGGGCAAGTGTTGATCCCCCATTGCACAATACGAACTTGGCTGGACCAATCTTTGGAATCCATTTGTTGCAACCGGGTTCGGATTTGATTGGCTATCGTTCTGTGGCTTCTCTCGCAGATTGAATTCCCTTAAGGCCAATAGGGGGAGGAATGACTGATTTTAAAACCACACATCATCGATAACTGTGATCATATGTGACTGGTAAATTCTGGGGCATTATCAGAATGGATTGCTTCTGGTAGTCCAAAATAAGGGAAGACATGCTGAATCAGTGCTTCAGCTACTGCAATTGCTGAATGATCTTTTGCTGGACACGCGATGACATACTTGGAGTACGTGTCCACAAAAGTGATGATATACTTGAATTTGTGACTATTTTCTAAAGGGCCCATCACGTCTACTGCAAGAAATTGCCAAGGTTTGGAGGGAATTAATTTTCCGGATGGCCCAGCTGTGCGGGTTCCGTCCTTTCCCAACGCACATGCTTTGCATGACTCAGTGATGCGTTTGGCGGTGACGTAAGGCGATGGGATCCAGTAAACTTGTTGGAAGGTGGAGATGAGCTTTCTTTGTGAAAGATGGATCCCATTATCCATATGGATGGACTGCATCGTGGTTAAGGCAGCTTGAGGTGTTATTACTATTTTACCGTCCAAGGTGAACAGATTATCACCTCGCCTGGTTAGTTGGTTGAAAAATGTTCTTGGCATCCAGTCTGGCTTGTTCTGTTGGTATGCTTGTAGAAGGTCCTGTTGACTGTTGCTTGAAGAGTCCTGATGATGAATAGCGAGGATGGTGTGTGTTGGTTCGTCGTGGTGAGGTGCAGATTCAGGAGGTACTAAAGGGAGACGAGAAAGTGCATCAGCATTAGTATGCAACTTTCCTGGTCGATAGGCAGTCTCTATGTCAAATTCTTCGAGAGATTCCCTCCACCTGACTGTCATAGCATTTTTTGTATCTGATTTCCACAGCCATTGAAGGGCGTGGTGGTCGGTGATGATGGTGACCTTGACTCCTGCCAGATAAGCTTTGAAATATTGCAAAGCCCAAATAATGCCGAGACATTCTCGTTTTGTCACTGGGTAATTTATTTCAGCCGGGTTGAGGGTGCGGCTGGCACATGCAATAATATGTTCCTTGCCGTCTCTGGTCTGTCCTAATACGGCCTCAATGCCGAATTGTGACACATCAGTGTACAACCGGAATGGCTGGCTGGGTGTAGTTGGGAAAGGAGACCACTGGAGATGCAACTAACTTGGTCTTGAGATCATTGAAGGCTTGAAGTCGTAAATCGGTCCATAAGAAGGGCTCTTCTTTTCTTGTGAGGTCATGTAGGGGTTTGGCGATAGTAGCAAAGTTCTTCACAAACCTTCTGTAGTATGAAGCTAAACCAAGGAAAGCACGTACATCTTTTACGTTAATGGGAGGGGTGATCTTGCTGATTGCTTCAAGCTTACTTGGGTCAGGTGCAATTCCTTCTTCCGAGACAATGTGTCCAAGAAAATTTACCTCGGTTTTTGCTAGAGTTCATTTGGCAGGTTTTAGTTTCAGGTTAGCATCTCGGATTCGTTGAAATACTTGTAGTCTTTGTAGATGCTCTGTCCAGGTTTTACCGAACACAATGATGTCATGAAGGTAAGCTAGGCAAGTTTCCCAGGTTAAACCTTGTAGCACCAATTCCATCAGTCCTGAAAAGGTAGCTGGCTATTACATTACCCAAATGGTAACACAGTGAACTCATAGAGGCGTCCTTGGCTGGTAGAGAATGCTGTTTTCTGTTGATGTTCCGGCAAGACAGGTACATTACTTGCCAGTAGCCAGCTTGCAGATCTAGAGTAGTGAACCATTTTGCACCAAGTAATGAGTCGAGAGAGTCATCAATCCTGGGGAGGGGTGTAGCGTCTTTAATGGTGACGTCATTAAGTTGCCGGTAACCAATGTAAAACCGGGTTGATCCGTCCTTTTTACGGACCTGTACCACCGGAGAAGACCAAGGGCTGGTGGAAGATTTTACTACTCCTGTGGCGAGCATATCTTGGACTTGCTTTTCTTCTTCCTGGCGTTGAATTGAGTTCTTCCTCCTAATTGGTTGCTTAACCCGGGAACTGCGGGAAGACTCTTAAGAGTTCCCCCGGCGGACTGCGGGAAGACTCTTAAGAGTCAGGGAAAAAAAAAATCAATTTAAAACACCAAATTTTTTTTTTTTTTTTTTTTTTGCCCCCTGGGCCATGCCAAATATCACTCCTCCACCTCCCCTCCTTCCCCAGTTTCCTCCCCTCCTTCAGTTATCACCTATTTTCCCTGTTATTCCCTTTTCCTGTGGTCTATTTTCGTGCTAACATTAGCGAGTTGGTAGCAGGGCGTTGTCATCACTGTTAGCAAGCGAGTGCAAGAGAGAGAGAGAGAGAGTATCGATCGACAGTCTCTCTCCAGAGGTGGAGGAAAGTGGTGGGCTGGGAGGTTGCCTCAGCCATACATTGTGTAACTCCCGGCCTGTATCGCCGATTTTGACCATCCAAACGCTGTTTCCACTTGTTTTATTGTTGTAACAGGTTAATACCTTTATAATCAACCAACATACTGAAACACTCCCCAGCACCCCACACACAAGACATCACACAACAAATTCAAGCACTCAACACCCAAACTAACAACAAAATACAAGAACAACAAAAACTAAATTGGAATAACTTCCTACAAACACTTGATCACAAAACAAACCCCAAAAAACTATACAAAACACTAAACAGCATCACACTTTCCAACAGCAACACAACACAATCACATGCTGCAATCACAACAACAGACTCTACTCCTTCATGTAAACAGCAAGCAAACACTCTCATCAATCACTTTTCACATGTCAGCCACCTAAAACCTCACAAAGACGACCGATGTGTCATCCGACATAAGAGACAATTCCCCACAGACCCTGACTATACACCCTTCACCAATCACCAGACAAAGCATATCATCAACAATCTCAAGCACTCACCCGCCTGTGGCCTAGACAACATAAGCAACATACACCTCAGACACCTGGGACCACAAGGCATACAATCACTCACTAACATATCAAACTACAGCTATTCACACAACACAATACCAGACATTTGGAAGCATGGTATCATCATCACATTCCCCAAACCCAACAAAGACCCCACGCTACCCTCCTCGCACCGCCCCATCACACTCCTTTGCTCCCCCTCCAAAGTCATGGAACGCCTAGTATTACAACTAATTACACCTGACCTACCCCTAGCTCCAACACAACATGGCTTTAGGCCACTGCACTCCACAAACACTCTTCTCACAGACCTTACACAAAGAGCTTTTGACGGCATCAACTCAGCTAGACCACCACACAGATCACTATTAGCCACACTCGACATTAGTAAAGCCTTCGATGCCATCCCCCGCCACAACCTAACAAACAAAATCTACAACACAAACATGCACAACAACACAAAAAGGTGGCTGGCCAACTTCCTAGCAGGCAGATGTGCACACGTATCTTTTGCCGGTCAGTCATCTAAAATCAGAAACTTTCCAAACAGAGTCCCACAAAGATCCGTCCTATCGCCCGCACTCTTCAATCTGTACATGCACGATATAACTACACCCAATACGCCCCAAATAAACTTAGCCTCCTATGCAGATGACATAACACTCACATGCACACACCATGGCCCAAAAAGAGCAACAGATCTCCTTCAACCCTATCTCAACACACTACATGGCTGGTGCACTACAAACAGACTTAATCTAGCCCCAGCCAAATCCACCGCAACCCTGCTCACAAGTTGGACAGGAGAACACGAATACATCCCTCAACTCACCATAAACAACACACCCCTAACACATACACACACACCCAAAATCCTAGGAGTAACATATGATACTCATATGACATTCAAACAGCACACCACAAACATTAAAAAGAAACTGACACCCAGACTTAACGCCCTCAGGTCACTTGCTCACACAAAATTTGGACACAACAAAGAAACTACCACCACAGTATATAAACAATACATAAGATCAGTGATGGAATATGCAAGCCCAGCCTGGGCTTCTAACCTAGCTGAAACACATCATAAGACCTTACAGACTATTCAAAACAAAGCCCTGAAGATCATTACAGGCTGCACAGCTACTTCACCCACAGATCACCTACATCAAGAAACCAAAATCCTCAAAGTCAAAGACCATCTGGACATGAGAGGCACTCAATTCCTGGCAGCCTCCACGAACCAAGACCACCCACTAAACTACATGGCAACACACCCACAGACACCAAGAAATATCAAAACAACACCCAGCACACGGTATCACACACAATTATTGTCCTCTCTCCCTCCCTGCCCACCCTGAACCAACATCCAGAAGCACATCCATGCTCATATCTCTCACCGATCCATCCACTCACTCACAGACAACACGCAGCTGCATGCACGACCTCCCGAAATCCATCCTTCCGAATCCTCCCTTCCTCGCGAGGACAGAGTCCACCTGGCCAGGCTGAGATGCGGACACCATCCAGCTCTCCTGAGCTATCAGAAGAGACTGGATGACTCCGTTGTCGACGCCTGCCCGGGATGTAACACAGCACCCCATACCATTAAACACATCATAGAAGACTGCATTTCACACAACCACTTGCGCCAACAACACAATCTACACTCAATGAGAGCTCTGTGGGAAAGCCCGATCGTGGCCATGGCCTTTCTCAGGGACTCGGGGCTGTTCGGCCAGGCAGCTTAGGGAACAACAACAACAACAACAACCTATAATAGGCGCATATGGATAAGTATTAATGCTATTTATGGTAAAATAAATATTTTAGTGATGGGAACCGCTCAAATACGTCAGCACAGGAGTGTGGTGTCTCATACCCCCCATGCGCACTTCAGAGGTTAATGGAGTGTCCCACGGTGTGAATGGGGTGATGCAACAAGTCCGTTTTCCCCATATCTCGACTAGAGGTAGCGAAAATATCTTGATAGGAAATTAGGAGGTTTCTGAGGTCAGTTTGTTGGTTAAAAGTGAGAGTGGATGATATTTCAGGAATTTTATTTTTATAGGGGGTGAAGATTCAGAGGGAGCAGAGAGTTCGTCTGAATACATTTCTAGGTCGCCAATGGCAAGCCCCTTAGGCAGAGTGATAGGTTTGTCTGATATATTGGCAATTTTGATGCAATTCATCTGATGTGGTAGCAAGCAAGGAGTGGTTAGGCATACCCCATTGAAAGGGCTTTGGAGGTGTGGGGTCACAAGGACATTTCCTTGAATGGTAGGTACTAATGGTACCCATTTCTCGTGATGAGGGGGAACTGTACTGGAGGAGGCAACTATAGCTTGATAAATTACATGTGGTTGCAGAGGGGCACTATCTTGAGTACTTTGGGGTGCAGAAGTGATAGGAAGGGATATATGCAAAGTTGTTGATTTTAGCTGCTTCAAATTATCATTAGAAGATTTGTTTTTTTCAGGTTTGGAAGGTGGATCATAAGATAAGGTTCGGTGCCTACAATTTATTGAGGCACCTAAAGATATCAACAAATCGAGACCTAAATATCCATCATATTTAGACTCACTGGGATTGTATATCACGAAAGAGTGATGAACTCCGTGATTGTGATGAGGGGTGTTAACATATAACGGGAGTGTCTGACCAAGGTTAGGAATAACTTGATCATTGACACTAATTAATATTATGGAGGAAGACTGCATTTGTCCATAAACATGCTTATGTTTCTGGAAAAATGGAAGGAATAAGCAAGAACGGGAAGCCCCCGTATCAATGAGGAGTCGAACTTTCACCCCATTCAGCATGATTTTGTGGTACACCGGAAGTCCGGTCATGAGCCCCCGCCATTGTTGCGACTATTTGTTTGGGGGGGCAGCCTTAAAATCCTGTGGATCGAGCTGGATAATTTCAGGCTGATATGTTTCTAGTTCTCCTTCTGCTTCCGGCCGTCCCGTCGTCAATAATGGTAGAGATCTGCCTTGGCTTGATCCATGGGATCCGCACCCACCAACTTGGAGTCCTTGTCCTCTTTCTCGTGAGTTCATTGAAGGATCTCTTGAGAGACCAGATCATGCAGGGCCCGGAGTAGGGTTTCCAGTCTGCTGGCCAGAATCGGGCCCAGTCCTCAGCTTTGTCTGCTGGCCGAGGAGCTACTGGGCTACTGCTGAGTGTTGCATTAGTAGAGGGATGGGTAGTGGCTCTACTTATTGCAGCAATTTTGTTAGCTGGCTCCCTGGACTTCCTCAATGCCATGATTCTTCTGATCGCAGGCAGATCAGCATCATAGTTTGTTGGTTCTATTATGGAGAAATGATCGGCCACGGGGCCAGGCAGGATTCTCACCAAGGTTTTGAAGATTGTTTTCTTCCTCTGTGCGGTAGTTTCATCAGGAAATGCCGTCAATGCGATCTGTTGCAATTTCTCAACAGTCATCCAAGTCTCCTGTAAACTTGACTTCATGGAATTTCTTGTCAGCTATGGTATGTCCCAAAACTGGATTGATTGCGGTTCTTACATATACCTCAAACTGCGCCCAGGTTAACCCAGGCATATTGTCGTGCATATACCCCGACACTTTAGTTGCACATTTCCCTAATTTCAACACAATGGTATGGATCTTGGAAGCATCCTCGTTTCCGAACATAATGTCCAGGACCGGTTTGACTATTTCCAGGTAGGTATAAATATCATAGTCCTCAGGCTTGAATGCCGGGATATCAAGAGACCTAGTAGCTGTCATGATGAATAATGTAAATACACTAATTGAATATAGATTTTTTTTTTTTAGAGATAAGAACACTCGTGTTGGTAGCCGTATTGAGACACTGCTGCCACCAGTGTTTTGTCGGGCTATAATGGTTACAGCTCGTAATATAGTCTTTACTAAAATCCAGATCTGGACTTATAGACCTTAAATAAACTCAACAGGAACTTCCCGAACACATTCTCAATATCACAAATAAGTATTCAACTAGGTACTACAGAACTCAATAACAACACACATGTGAATTATATGCACAAGTTTCTTCAAAGGCATGGAAATAGTAGCTTTACTTATTGGCTTTGGATTTAGGATATCGTAGCATAATCATATCAATATTAAATTCTTTTATATATGATTGTAACTCAGGGCATAGCATTACCTTAATAGTTATTAGAAATATAAGGCAATGAAGAGAATACAATATAAGTAGAGCAAACCAAAGTAAGATTAATTATACTTCAGTGGTGTTGATAAACAAAGTAGGAAATATGCAATTAAATAAACATGTGACCTATAGCATCAACCCTTGATAATAATAATAATGCTGCGGGTCGAGTGTCTTTCGTGAATTAAACAACAATAAAAAGAATCGTACAATCTCGATGCAAGAGAGGATGAATGAATTGAGAAGTAAAATATATACACAGGCAGTGAGCGAGATGTACGAGTGGGCCGCGCGCGCTTGAGCTAGGTAAACACTCAGGAAAATGCGACCTTTATCAGCTAGCGTATCAGGTCATGCGTACTACTGCGGGGTTGGAAAATACAATTCTAGTTTGTGTAAATATGAACTTAATCTCAGAGATATTACAATAAAACTGGGGGCAAGGTATTACTTAATTCTTTTCACAATTTACTATGTCTGTAGCTCAAATTATGTAATTTATGATTTGAACTTTATATTCATTTCAATCGAACGTATGTAATAATTACGAACTCGGTCGAGGAATTTAGATGTAATGTTATTAATACAATTATGAACCAACTATAGAGAAATTTCTACTAATTTTATATAAAGACAAAGTCTAATTGATCAAATGCGATTAGTTAACAGATGTCCTAGAAACGCTTATAATGGTAATAGCGTCAGGAAATAATTAACAAAATATTAATTATGTTAAAAGTGACGCACAAGACGAAGTTGTACTACGGAAATACTCAGAAGGGTATTAACAAGATGTCTGAATGAGTTAACAGAGTCTTAATAAGAATTCACCTCAATAAGCGGTGTATTCGAGATGATGGAAAATTTAGATAAGAGACTATGCAATGCTAGAATTCCTAGACAGTAAGAATCAGAATTATCTACATCAATAATCAAATGAACGGTAATACTAATTCATAAAATAATTACAACAACGATTAAGTAATCGAATGTAAAAAATGGGGAACTTGGAAAGCATATAACTTAGTGAATGATAAACTTCACAACGAGGATACTGAGATAAATTAAATATGAAATTGAGCGTAGGTTCTAGGTAATAAGTTATGAATTAAGAAGGGGAATCAAGATACGAAATACACTTCGACCTCAACTTGTAACATACAGTACATAACAGAATACATAATTATACTAGGAAAATCTGTGAGTGCGTGGCGAGATAAATTCATTAACACTAGTATATAACTTATGCGTAGGACGTTCTAGAGGATATTTAACCCTTGTCTAGCGGGGTGTTTTGGGCTCATTTGGGCATATTCAGGCCCTCCTGAATGATCAATCAAGTATCTGCATGAAAAGAAATGTATTCAGCAAAAAACTAGGCGCTAAAAGCTTCAAAATGAGACCAGAACGAGCTATGTAGCACTCGTGGTTCTCTTGCAGTGGTGCCACGAACATGGGAGTTTAGCGTATAGCGGTATATTTTTCCCAGCTATGCTCACTACTGGCTACACTGCCGGCCTCTCGAGAACACAGGGAACATGAGTTAATGGGCAGCGGTAAGCCCTGGGAGTCGGCTGTCTGGCCCGCTGCGCTCCTGGCCATTTGCACTCGATTTTAACCCTTTAAAAGCCTTAATAATGCTCCTAACTTGCTGTAAATTGGTGCACGACTTTAGTCGAGCGCCGCCAATAAGGGGTTAAACAATATGAATATAGGATCTTGAACACAGATCTACAGTAGATAAGAATTAATATCAGTTTCAGAAGGATTAACACATACGCAAAATAAAGATCTTGGGCACAGATCTACATATAATCACACGATTCACATATTTTAACCTATACCTCGACAACAATAATCACAACTCAAGATATACAGAGACACTTAGGGTAATGTTGGAGGGTAGAGAGAGAGAGAGCAGTCTGGCCGACGTAGATCGTAGGTTCGTGGAGCAGCACTTCAGGGGGGGTAGGGTGTCACTCGAGCAGGACTTCAGGTTCCAGACTTCAGAGGGCACCACAGGTCTAGCACTCTCTCCGGCAGGGGGCAGGTTTGGGGCAAGCTTCTGCTGTGGTTAGCTGTCCTGTCTTTTTCAGGCTGAGTACAGTACCGCAGTGGATTTTTGCATACCTTTCCACTAAATCTTTGAGGTAATATCTGGCATAATTCCTGACTCTTTTATACAGTCTCGCGGCAATAGGGGTATTGTGAATTCGTTGTGATGAAGTTGTGAGGTTTGATACTTATCGTAGACATGGCTGGTTAATATTTATAGGTGTACAGTACTTATATATTAGGTAATACGTTTACGTCATACAAGGCATTTATTTAACCTATTCTTGGAGAAATCTTACTTATAATAATAATAATAATAATAAGCATGATACTTATTTCTCATAAGCGCCAATTTTTCCGAAGAATTCACTAGCGCTCGAAAAGAGAAAGAAAAAAGAACAAAAATCAATGCATCAAAAGAAGGCTCATATACAACACACATTTAACAATCACTAGCAGTGGCAAAATAGCCTAAACTCTATAGCCATCTGTCATGACACCTCTCTCAAGATCATAGCTTCTCTCAAAGAGAAAAGTCTTAAGTTGTCTCTTGAAGCATTCAACAGAACTCAGTTGTCTCATGGACAGCGGCAACCTGTTATACAACCTCGGAGCCATGTAGGAGAATGACCTCTCAAAGAAAGAAGACTGCTGGAAAGCCCTTGGTTCATCAAGACGAAAAGGGTCATTGTCATGACGCACAACTACACCATGGTGTGCCGGTGGGCGCCTGAGCAGCTCCGCAAGGTACCTAGGCTCACCAAATTTGAGAACCTTAAAAGTCACCAAACACAACTTAAATTCTATTCTTGCTCTTACTGGCAGCCAGTGCAGTTCTATGTGAAGAGATGTAGTAGGAGTTCTAGGTGGAACACCAAAAATTAGTCTTGCGGCCCTGTTAAGAACAGACTGAACTTTCTTCAAAATATAATTTGGAAGACCCACCAACAGGGCATTGCAATAATCAACACGAGAGAAGACCAATGAGTGAACCAACGTCAGGAGGCAACGTCTGGTTATAAACGGCTTCACCAAATAGAGATTTCTGATGTGCAAGTAACAACTTTTAACTACAGTAAACTTCCGTTAATCCGAAGGGCAGCGGACCGGCTCTCGTTCGGATTAGTGGATTTTTCGGATTATCGGACTTTACCCCTATGAACCTGTGTATGACGAAAACATTGAGACATTAGGCCACCCAAATGACACAATGGTGCACACACACATATCATATGTTCATGAAATCACTTCAAAAGTTTACCATTGTCATTGTAGCCTATTAACTACTTCAAAACATTCAGATTAATGGTCAAAGGAATCTGCTGATATAAACGTCTTCTTCTTCTTCCGTCTACTAGCGAGTTTGTCTTGCTCTTGAAGATCAGATGTGGTTCGGGAAGTAATGCCTTAACAACGGCACTTCCCTGAGAGGTTCTTGTAATTTTCCTTTTGTGATTTTCCTTTTGTGACGTGCTCTGTTATATTATATTGTATTGAAAGCACCCTTGTCTTGTTGTCTTGAAAGCACCCTTGGGATGCTCCGATCACTGAACTATAAATAGTAGCGTATCGGAACATCCAAAGGTGCGTTTTCAAGCTCAAGACTAATACGTCCAAAGGTACGTTTTCAAGCTCAAGACTGAATGCGCTTGCAGAAAATGCGGTGCAAGCCAGTAGCGCATCGGAGCGTCCCAAGGATGCGTTCCAGAGCAAAACAAACTCTCTAGCAGACGATGTGGAAGAAGAAGAAGACGAAGGTGTTTACGATTATATCAGTAGCTTCCTTTGACCATTAATCTGAATGTTTTGAAGTAGATAATAGGCTACAATGACAATGGTAAACTTTTAAAGTGAATTCATGAACATATGATATGTGTGTGCTCCATTATGTGTCATTTGAGTGGCCTAATGCCTCAAAAAGGGGACTTTGGGACTTCTTGAAAGGTGCGTTTTCAAGCTCAAGACTGAATGCGCTTGCAGAAAATGCGGTGCAAGCCAGTAGCGCATCGGAGCGTCCCAAGGATGCGTTCAAGAGCAAAACAAACTCTCTAGCAGACGATGTGGAAGAAGAAGAAGACGAAGGTGTTTACGATTATATCAGTAGCTTCCTTTGACCATTAATCTGAATGTTTTGAAGTAGATAATAGGCTACAATGACAATGGTAAACTTTTAAAGTGAATTCATGAACATATGATATGTGTGTGCTCCATTATGTGTCATTTGAGTGGCCTAATGCCTCAAAAAGGGGACTTTGGGACTTCTTGAAATTCGGACCATCGGGTGAATTCGGATTTGGCCTCAAATTGAAAAATTCGGACTATTGGGAGATTCGAATCATCGGTCGTCGGATTAACGGACTTTTACTGTCTGGTTTACATGCTCTTTGAAATCTAATCGGGAGTTCACATATACACCCAGATTTCGAACAGAGTTGGCCGGTCGCAGCTGAGATCCACCCACATTGATGGAGAGGGCACCTACTATATCATCAGCTCTTCTATTTCCTCGGATGATGAGAATATCAGTTTTACCATCATTTAGTTTAAAAGTTTTCTCGCTCTCATCCACTTCTTGATATCAGACATCAACAATTCCATCTTACTCCGTATATCAACTGTATTTGTGATTCTCACATAAATCTGGGTGTCATCTGCATAAAAGTGAAAGGTGACATTATGTGCACGAAGCAGAAGAGACAAACTGCTAATATAAATTATAAATAGGATAGGACCCAAAACTGATCCCTGCGGAACACCATACTGCAGGGGTGTCGAGTCCGAGACCACTTGATTTACCATCACACTCTGGGATCTACCTGACAAGTACGACCCAAGAAGCAAGAGAGCGGAGTCACGCACACCACAATCATAAAGATCACTCAATAACAACTCGTGATCCACTGTGTCAAAAGCCGCAGAGAGATCAAGCAAGACCAATAGTGAGGCCACACCATTGCAAATGTTCTCAACTAGATCATTATGTACTCTAATCAATGCTGTTTCAGTTGAATGATGCTGTCGGTAAGCAGACTGAAAAATTGGGATAGTTTCATTCTGCTGAAGTAGTGGTTGTAATTGGTCAAGTATTGCACGCTCTAATATCTTTGATATGAAGGACAGGTTGGAGACAGGACGATAGTTCAACATGTTCTCAACATCAAGTCCAGGTTTCTTTAGAGTAGGTCGGAGTAGTGCATGCTTTTCAGAATGTGGGAAGCTACCTTCAGAGAAGCACTTATTAATTATTTTGGAAATAAACTCAACTGTGTGATCATAGACTCTTGGTAGCTTGGAAACATTTATGGGATCCAACGGGCAAAATGTTTTATTGAGGTTTCTTATGTAGGACGAGATCATGTCCACCTCTACTGATTATAAGGATTACATCATTCTCCAGACTCTTAGACAACAGACTGGGGTATTGCTGGCCTATTTGTGCTTCTTGTCTTGAGGTTATTATATCTACAGGACTGCCATAACTGGTACTCTTGTTCAGGTCCAATTGTACCTGTAAGCTTCCGGTCGCTGGTGTGCAACTTGCATAAACAAGTCTTCATTATACTGCATATCCGGGGATGGAGGGGATGCTGTCCTGTGGTTGGCTGGTGTGGTCTGAAAGCAGGGCTGTGGTTGGCTGGGTTGGCTGTGATGATTTCCCATGCTCATAACTGCTGCTTGGTCCCATAGAACATGAGAAGTTCTGGGCGGCAGGGGTGGCTCCTGCATTTTCTTATCCCTCCTTTGCTTCCGTGTTATTGGTTTAGTTTGTGGCTCCAGTTGCAGGTTGGCAATTCTGCAACTGGCTTTTGCATTTGGCTGTAGCAACCCCGTTGTTTCACGTCTCTGTCTGTATCTTTTCCTGTACAGTAAACCCTCGCTATCTCGGACCTCTTGAAGTCGGAAACCCGGACTACTCGGACTGGCATCGTCCTCTCGGAAAGTTCGCCGTATATCTCGGAAAATTCCGAGATGTAAGGGGAAAACAACGAGGGCCCACATGGTCTGTCGGACAGGTGTCTTATATCTCGGAAAATTCCGAGATCTAAGGCTACAGGCTACGCCTGTTGTCTCCCCTTCCCCCCCATGGGTTATCTCTTTCCCCAATGTTTGCACTCACCTCTCCTTCCTCTCTAAGAGATATCCTTTTGTCCCTAGCCATCACTGCCAACATGCACTCGAACACATACGTCGTAAAGGCCCCCATTTTGCCATCTTCACTGACGGGTCTAAGACTGACTCTGGGGTGGGCCTCGCTGCTGTGTCCTCTACTAAGCTCCTTCAGTTTTCTCTCCCGCCCCAAGCCTCTATCTTTACTGCTGAACTTTTAGCTATCCAATTTGCTATTGACATTATACGTGACACCCCTCAATAGCCCTTTATAATTTACAGTGACTCTCGTAGTGCCCTCGAAGCGCTCCGTGCTTATTCGTCCTCCCACGTAATAGTTTTAGCCATAAAACACGCTCTCCACGAGATGAGCCTACGTGGATTCCAGGTCCAGTTATGTTGGATTCCTGCTCACATCGGTGTCCGTGGCAATGAAGACGCCGATGCTGCGGCTAAGAATGCTATTTTAATGATCCCTCGCCAGCCCCACCTTCCGTTAGGTGATTGGCTGTCCTTACTCAAGCCTTCTATTCTTTGCACGTGGCAATCTCATTGGGATGCTCTACCCTGCAATAATAAACTCTGTGCAATCAAACCTTCTGTCCGTCCTTGGCCCTCGTCTTCCAGGTCTCACAGGTGTGAGGAAGTTTTACTAACTAGACTTAGGATAGGCCATTCCCGACTGACTCACGGTTATTTGATGTCCACTCCCCGCACTCCGCCCCCTACCTGCTCCTGTCATTCCCCTCTAACTGTTCGCCACGTCTTTGACTGCCCAGATACTGCCCGTCTGCGTACGGTTTGTTTTGGTACTAAATCATTCACTGACCTTTTATCCGATTCTCCGTCATTTTCCTTCCCCCCTATCGTCCGTTTTTTGCGTCGCCTTAAGCTCCTTTCAGTAATCTGATCCAATCCTTCGGGCCAGACCTATGAGAGTTCTGTATGGAGCTCAGTGGTCTGGTTAATCTGCTCTACATAACTAACTAACTAAGGCTACAGTGAGGTGGAGAAGGACAGTGAAATGGAGAAGGAGAGTGATATTTATAATATATGTCTGCTGGATACTGTACAGGTACTGTAATTTATCTTGAATCAACGTTGTTAGTGATAGGGAAGTCTCCGTTTTCTCTGGTGGCTCGGACTCCCTCTTCCAATTCGGACATTTTCCTCTCTTAAGTCGGACATAAGTCGGACTTCGGACATCTCGGATTTTCGGTCATCTCGGACTGGGTCTCCCCCCAATTAGTCCGAGATAGCGAGGGTTTACTGTACTATTTTTCCTACTTCGGGGGTGGGAGGCTAGGAATCGTCCTCCTCTTGTAAAATTCACCTACTAGACGAGACAGAGAAAGGAGTGAGGGAAAGTGAAAGTGGTCCCGAACCCTGAGAATTGGAACTTTAAATTTTTCTGTTCGGGCTTTGTCTGGAGTCGGCCACCCCCAGCTATGGGGTATGTGCCTGAGTGTATACATTCCTATTTTTCAGTCTGTTTATCGGCAGCATCATTCGACTGAGACAGCATTGATCAGAATGCATAATGATTTAGTCAAGAACACTTGTGACGGTGAGATCTCATTGTTGGTTTTACTTGATCTCTCTGCAGCCTTCGACACAGTGGATCATGAGCTGCTATTGAGTTATCTTTAGGACTGTGGTGTGTGTGACTCTGCTCTCTTGCTTCTCAGGTCATACTTGTCAGGTAGATCCCAGAGTGTGATGATGAATCGGATAGTCTCTGACTCGGCACCCCTGCTCTATGGCGTTCCGCAGGGATCAGTGTTGGGTCCTGTTCTGTTCACGATATACACTAGTGGCTTGTCTCTTCTGCTTCGTGCACACGGTGTCACCTATCATTTCTATGCTGATGACATCCAGATTTACGTGAGGATCACAGGTATAGCTGATACACAGAGGAAGGTGGAAATGCTGATGACTGATATCAAGAAGTGGATGAGGACAAGAAAACTTGAACTAAATGATAACAAAACTGAAATTCTCATCATCCGAGGAAACAGAAGGGCTACTGACACAGTAAATGCCCTCTCCATCGATACGGGTGACTCACAGCTGCAACCAGTAAACTCTGTTCGAAATCTGGGAGTGTATCTGAACTCAAGACTGGATTTTAAGGAGCACGTAAATCAGATTGTCAAAAGTTGCTACCTACACATCAGAAATCTCTACTCGGTGAGGCAGTTTATACCTAGACGTTGCCTTCTGACACTGGTCCACTCATAGATATTCTCTCGTGTTGATTATTGCAATGCCTTATTCGTGGGTCTTCCAAATTACATATTAAAGAAAGTACAATCTGTTCTGAACAGAGCTGCAAGACTCATTTTTGGAATTCCACCAGGAACCCCTACCACTTCTTATCACATCGAACTGCACTGGTTACCAATAAAAGCTAGAATAGAATTCAAGTTGTGTCTGGTAACTTTCAAGGTCCTCAAATTTGGTGAGCCCGGGTATCTTGCAGAGCTGCTTGGGCGTCCACCGGCACCATGGTGTAGTCGTGCGCCATGATGATGACCCCCTACGTCTTGATGAGCCGTGGGCTTTCCGGCAGTCATCTTTCTTTGAAAGATCATTCTCTTACATGTCTCCAAGGTTATATAAAAGACTGCCACTGACCATGAGACAACTAAGTTCTGTCGAGTTCTTCAAGAGGCAACTTATGACTTTTCTCTTTTACAGTTTCTTACAGTATTCTTACAGTAGATCCTCTGGAAAAAGGCAAACTATGCCTGTGTATCCAGCTCAGTACCAGTACTTGCACTGCTGCGGTCGTTCACGGTGTTGGCGGCGGCGGTAGCAGACGCAACATTTTTACTATTCTGTATTTTTGTCTTATAATCAAACTTCAAATCTTGTCTTCCCCATACTTTATCAAGATTACTTTCAAACTCCCTTATTGATTCGGAATCTACTACATACTGGGGCAGTGCGTTCCACTCATTTACCACTCTATCACAAAATGTGTTCTTTGCCTTCTCAGCCTATTTCTTTCTTTGTAAATTTTCTTAGAGTGTCCTCTCGTTCTTGTTCCCTCCCGCATCAAGAAGATACCTTCACACATATCCTCATCGTACTTTCCTGACACTATCTTAAAAGTCTCTATCATATCCCCTCTCTTTCTCCTATATGCCAGTGTCGGAAGCCCCAGTGTCCTCAACCTCTGCTCATAGCCCGCATTCTTCAATGTTGGTACCAGCTTGCTAGCTCTCCTCTGCACTTTCTCCACTGCTTCTATATCCTTTACCATATGTGGGCTCCATACCAGGAGCCCACACCTGGTTCGCATATTCCAGGTGCGGCCTAACCAGCGCTGTATAGAGATTCCTGAAGATTTCTTCGTCAAGTGACACAAATGTCCTCCTTATCAGCCCTACAATTCTATTGGCTTTGTTTATCTTTTCCGCTAAATGTTCTGAGAAATTTAACTTATTGTCTATCACTACTCCTATATCCTTTACTGCATTCACTTCCTCCATCGCTTCATACATACTGTATCCTACCTTGTCTATCTTGCTGGTCCCAATCCGCATGTACTTGCATTTTTTTGGATGAAAAGGCATTAACCAATGCTCAGACCATCCCTTCATGCCCTCCACATCTCCTTGAAGCAAACCCATATCTTCCTTACTCCTCACTCTTCTATACAGCTTAGTGTCATCCGCATACAGGTATACCTCACTTCCATTAGTTATAACTTCAGGCAAGTCGTTGATAAATATAACGAACTATAAAGAAGCTATGATCTCGAGAGGGGTGTCGTCATCGAGGGCTATAGGGTGTAGGCTATTTGCCATTGCTGGTGGCTGGGTGATGCGTATAGGTTTTGTGTTTCATTGATTTAAGCGATTCGTGTTTGTTTTTTTGGTTTGGTTTTGGTTTTCAAGCGCCAGTGAATTCTGCGGAAAAATTGGCGCTTGTGAGAAATAAGTAACATGCTTATTATTATTATTATTATTACATACATACAGTACATACAATACTGTACATATATTATGTTATTTAATTTCAAAATTTAATTTAACGGGCCGTGGCATGGTCAGTAGTGCGTCTGACTGCTGATCGAAGGGTCGGCAGTTCGATCCCACTCCCTTCCATTGGTAGACGGCAACATTTTAGGCAGCTTGGTCTAGCGATTCATGGCAAATGTCCAGTCAAGTCCCTGTAACAAGGGCACGCCCTAGCCCTGCCAAACAAGGGAGTGCACGCGGTTAAAAATTGCATCAATTTCATAATATTGTTTTGCTAAATCTTCAATTAAAATGTAAAACTTGCAAACTAAACAAACCAAAACTGGGAAAAAGACAATATAAACAATATTGACAAAGTCAAATTAACTTATCAAAATCGCTATGTGGAAACAACGCTTACTAAAATAAAATTTATGAAATAAAAGAACACAATCCACCACATAGGGTGTACAATACTACATGAGCAACTTAATCTGGTTCCCAAGCAAACTAATCGCACACATAACAACGCACTATCGTCACGTTCAAGGAATTAGTCAATTTGGGAAGTCCGGGACGTTCTGGTAAATTTTACTAAACTCTGCATGAATAAAGAAACTACATGTCAAATGTCAAAATGTTAATTTAAAATCAAATTTGCAACATGACAAGACATTAACAATAGTACAATATTCAAATATTGATAAGATATCTATATTACAAAAAAATACAGCACTCACTAACGATAGTGCTATCGGGTAGGCACCTGTAAGCATAGCATGCCTCAAGTGACCCCTATCAATAGCTACCCTACAAATAACCTACATTTATTGTACAAATAAACTAAGGAAATCGCAAAAGCAAGCAATTGATACTATCGACAATGAATAGATCTAATATAAGACAAATAATTGCAAAATATAAAGAAGCAACAACAGATTTAAACAAAGAGTACTCTTTTAGCAAGAACACTTAATTTAAAAAAATCATCAATAATAATAATAGAAAAAGAAAAACAATAAATACAAACCGACAAAAAGTAAGCAGAGGTTATCCAAGAAACTTCAAGTTAAAAATGCTTGATTAAAATTATTGATGTCAAATTTTAGAATACTGTAGTCACAATAATTGACCCTAAAAAGATTAAATTTATGTAACAATTTACTTGCCTCAAAACCTCTGTCTACTAAGAGTCTGTATAGTAACCTAGCTCTACCCCAAAAGTCATCTACTTTAGTGCAAATTTTACAAAATCTTATTAACTGGGAATAAAAATAATTATAAGTTATTTTACTATCGATATTACTACTAGGGAAAGGAAAGTTTATTACGTTAAAATTAAAATCATCAACTTTGTGGTATACTTTAGGTATGCACTGTTCATTAACAATCTCTATATTTATATCAAGAAAATTTTCAACTTCATCATTTACGTAACAATGTGTGAGGGGAATAGAATTAGGATAAATAAGTTTCGCAACTTGATTAAAATTTAACAAATTGCAAATGAGAATATCATCAATATATCTACTATTATTACTTAATAATTTAGCAAGTGCTAATTTTTCTGGGATTTTATTTCTCTTGCTACTGTCAACTAAGTCTTTTATATATTTAAATTCTAAAGCAAGCAAGAATAAATCTGCAATTAAAGGGCTAGCATTTCCACCCATAGGAATTCCTAATATTTGTTTGAAAATGTAGGGCCCGAATCTAACATAAGTATTGAAAAGGAGGAATTTAACCCTCCCGCCCCGGCTACGCATTACATAAATATTCCCCGAAATCCGGGTGTTTTGGCCGAAAAACGTCTAGGCTAGGCTACCGTATCATTGTTATGCTGACTGCTTCCCGCATTCCCGCGCATCCCCAAGCGTAGCTGTGTTATTTACCTGTAGAATGGCGTTAAGTAGAGCTCTCTAAGTCAAGTGCTTGATTTGTGATGATGATTTCATTGGAGATAACTTTATGGCCAAAACAGCCACTTTACACTACTTTTCGATACTTAACAACAACATACAGGCACACACGAACAAGCGACGCTCTCCTTCTTGTGGCCGGAGATGCGGGGCGTCGGTCCAGCCGGCTGTTGTTTACATGCGTCGGACCGACGCCTCGCACACGAAGCTCACAGGCTTTCAAGCAATGGTACAATGCTGTACCACCCGGGTTCCTGGGGGCAAAACATAATGGTACACACGTGTACCACCCGGGGTTGAAGGGTTAAGGGCATCTTTAAGTTTAGTTCTATCAAAATATACTGAACTAGTGGGAGTAGAGCTAAGTGATGCATTATTAGAATATGTATACACATTTATGAAATAATTACTATTCTTAACGAATCTGTCAAAGTGCAAATCTATAATAAAGCAAAGCTCTGAATATACCACAGGCCGTAGCTCGATTGGTAGAGCGTTCGCCTGCTAACCGTGAGGTTGACGGTTCGAGCCTCGGGCCAGCCAGTGAGGTATTGGCAGATGTCAGTGCTGTTGGTGAACGGTGCGGTCTAGCAATCTGTGGCAAGTATTCACTAAGTCCCTGATTCATCGGGGCACCCACCCTAGCCTTGCTATTCAGCAGGGAGTGTATGGTGGTAAAAACTGCATCATCACTAAATCTAAAGGCAAATTGGTATACAAAGTTGAAAAGTCTAAGCTACAGTATGTAGCGAGGTAACTTTCGGTATGGTATTTATTTTATCAATAACTTCTAACAAATTGTCAACACTCCAATAATAGTTAATGCCAGTTCTTCTCTTGATGGTATCACAATATCTTTTATGAGTACTTTTAATGTATTTTAAGCAATTGACGACTTGTTCTGACAGAGTTTTAGTGGTAGCAAATTTTGCTACCACTTCTTCTAAGCGTAGTAGGGAAGGTATACAGTAGGGTAGTGATTGAGAGAGTGAGAGTGAGAACGGAGAAATGGATAGGCGACGAGCAGGGAGGTTTTAGGAAGGGAAGAGGATGTGTAGATCAGATTTTTACCCTGAATTGTGTTGTGGAGAAGTATCTGGAGAAGAAACAAAAGGTGTATGTTGCCTTTATGGACTTAGAGAAGGCCTATGATAGAGTGGATAGAGAAGGTTTGTGGAAAGTACTTAGAATATACGGAGTAGAGGGCAAGTTGCTGAAAGCAGTGAAGAGCATGTATGAGGGTGCAAAGGCGGCAGTACGTGTGGAGAGTGAGCAGAGCGAGTTCTTTGACCTGAATGTTGGTTTGAAACAGGGGTCTGTGATGTCCCCGTGGTTGTTTACTGTATATATGGATGGAGTTATGAAAGAAATACTATCAAGAGCAGTGGATGTTGGTGTATCGCTGAAAAGGGAGGGAATTGAGTGGAAGCTACTTTTTTTTTTTTTTTTTTTTTTCTATGTGATTGAGGGAGGCAAAAGGCATAACTGCCTATAGCGAGTGCCTCCCCCATAGTTGAAAGAGTGACAGGGCCAAAATCAAGGGACGTTCGAGCCAAAATGCCTGGACACACGGAGTTATACTGCTGTTTGCGGATGATACAGTTCTGATGAGTGATAATGAATGGGAGTTGCAGGGTCTGGTAAATGAGTTTGGAACAGTGTGCGAAAAACGGAATTTGAAGGTAAATACGGGGAAGAGCAAGGTTATGGTCTTCGAAAGGGGTGAAGTCACAGAGTGTGAGGTGAAGCTGAACGGTCAGGCTATGGAGATCGTCAACTCTTTTAAGTATCTGGGCAGTGTGTTGAGTAAAGATGGGACTATGGATGAAGAGGTGCGGGAGAGGGTACAACAGGGGAAGAGGGTTGTAGGAACGCTAAAAGCAGTAACAAGAAATAGGGTGGTCAGTATGGAAGTGAAGAAGTCCTTGCATGACAGTGTGGTAATCCCGACACTGACTTACGGAAGCGAAGCATGGACGTTGGTTGAGAGACTCAGACCAAGAGTGAGAGCAGTGGAAATGAATTACTTAAGGAGTGCGTGCGGAGTTACATGGAGGGATAGACAGACTAATGAGGAAGTAAGAAGGAGGTGTGGTGTGGAGGTAGATGTGCTGGAAAGTGTGAAAAGGAACAACTTGAGATGGTTCGGCCATATGGAACGTATGGAAAGCGAGAGAATGACTAAGAGGGTGTACGAGAGCGAGGTGGAGGGACAGAGGGGGAGAGGTAGACCGAATATGAGGTGGAAGGATGGAGTGAGGAACTACATGAACGAAGGCGGTGCTGGTTGGGGGGAGGGGCGTCGACTGACTTGGGACAGAGGTGCATGGGGGCGGTTCGTTCGTGGCCACCCCTTCGGGGATCACGGCGTCAGGCAATAGATAGAGATAGATAGAAATTTTGCTCCGGCAATAAAGCGATGTTTATAAGGTCTTTTATGAAATTTAGGTATCATGTATAATTTTGCAATGCACTTGTTCTTATCAGAAAGTTTAATATCAAATGTTACATTTCCAATATGTGATTTTGATAAGTTTGTTTGTCTTTATATTGTGCGGTTTATGGTTTTAATTTGTTTGTTTTGAAAGTTATATATTTTACTTAGATAAGTTTGTGATTAGCCTAATCTAACTTTATCCAGCTAACTATACTCTATATAGCTTAATCTAACGTAATCTAACCTTACCAATTTTTTACATTATTTGTATAAACCGGGATTTGGACCTATGGCTGTGTGATTATGATTCCAGTGCTTTATTCACTTAGCCATATCTCCCTTGATTCAAGGGCATGACTAATTGATCCACTTTATTTATGTCAGGTGTGGAAGGAGATTGACAAGCTAGTTGGGCCAAAAACAATCCTGGCATCATCTACCTCGTGCATCCTGCCTTCGCTCATCTCTCCCGACCTCACACACAAGACCAACTTTATTGTCTCCCATCCAGTTAGTATGTCTGTGTATTTACCTAATTGTATTTACCTAATTGTAGTTTACAGGAGTTGAGCTAAGCTCGTGTTGTCCCGTCTCTCAGTCTACTTTTTATCCAATTTTTTCTTGAAAATATGGATGTTCCTTGCCCCTACCACCTCCTCCTCCAGCCCATTCCATTTGTCAATACATCTATAGGGGAAGCTAAACTTCCTGATATCGTTCTTGCAGGTAGGTCTTTTTACTTTGTAGCTGTGGCCTTTAGTTATTCCTGTATCCATAATTAATATATCCTCCCTATCCAGCCCCCGGGTGCATTTGTACATCATTATCATGTCTCCCCTCTCTCTCCTCTCTTTTAGACTCGGTAGATTTAATTTGTCTAGCCTCCCTTCATATGGCAGTTCTCTGAGACTTGGAACCAATCTAGTAACTGCTCTCTGGATTCTTTCTAACTTGTGAATATGCTTCTTTAGATGCGGGGACCACACCACTGCTGCATACTCCAATCTTGGTCTAATCATACTCTTCATAATTTTCGCTACCATGGTCTCATCCAAGTAGTTCAGAGCAACTTTCATATTCCCGGCCATTGCATACATTCCGCTAAAGAGCTTGTTAATATGTTTCTCTGGCGACAAATTATCTTGTATAATCAACCCTAAATCCTTTTCTTTTTCGGCCTTGCTAATTATATTATCTCCCATCCTGTACTCCCAATTTGGTCTATTCACACTTCTTCCCATATTTAACACATGGCATTTACTTATATTAAATTTCATTTTCCACTTGGTGCTCCATTCGTATATTTTATCTAAATCCCCTTGCAGCTCCTCACAACTACTTTTATTTGTCTCATAATTTTTACATCATCTGCAAACATTGACATGTAGGAGTTTATGCCTATCGGCAGGTCATTCACGTACATAAAGAACATGAGAGGTGCCAACACAGATCCCTGCGGCACACCACTCTTAACTTTCCGCCACGATGAGTAAGTTCCTCTAATGTTGGTCCTCATTTCCCTATCTGTTAAATAGCTCTCCATCCATTTCAGCAAACTCCCCCTGACACATCCTAGCGTCTCAAGCTTAGATAACAATCTCTTATGTGGTACCTTATCGAATGCTTTGGAAAGGTCTAAGTAGACGCAGTCCACCCATCCGCCTCTTTCTTGGAGTACATCTATCACCCTACTGTAATAACATAGCAAACTGGTAACACAAGATGTCCCTTCTCTGAATCCAAATTGCTTTGGGGTTATTATCTTCTTTCTCTCCAACATTTTCATCCATCTCTTCCTAATTAGCTTTTCACAAATCTTGCATACAATACTAGTAAGTGAAACTGGTCTATAGTTTAGAGGGTCCTCAGGGTTTCCATTCTTGTATATCGGAATGATATTAGCTCTTTTCCATTCAACAGGAACCTGTCCTTTATCTAAGGAAGCTTGAATTATGTCCCTCACTGGCTCCACTAATTGCTCTGCACACTCCTTTAAAACCCAGGCAGACACTTCATCCGGTCCCATAGCTTTCCTTACTTCAAGTCCTCTCATCGCAGATAACAGCTCATCTCTAGTTATTTCAATCTTACTAAGACCACTCTCCAGTACTCCCGCCTGTGGTTCGTCAAAACCTTCCTCTCTAGTAAAAACTGACCCCAATTTGTTATTCATTACCTCGCACATGTCCGATACATTTTTATACGTCCTAGCATCAACTCTTAATTTAGTAATTTGTTTCTTTACCTTCAACTTACTGTTTATATATTTATAAAATAATCTAGGGTCACTTTCACATTTCAAATTAAACCAATCTTTCTGCTTAGTAAAATTTCCAGTTTTATATCTTGGGACAAACAGATTGGTTCCTACTCTATAAATTTCGAGGAATCTACTATATTTACCTTGTACGTCCTGTTCCTTCAAAATAAGATCCCAATCTACTCCCTCTAAATATCTTTTCAAGGATACATAATCAGCTTTACTATAATTTAATCTGTCATTTATGTAGCTATTATCTAATCTATTGGCATTACTCGAGGTCAACTTCCATTTTAGTAATAGGTGATCACTTTTACCTACAGGACATAGATAGTTTATATCACTAATTTTGTGAGGATCTTTTGTAAAAATCAGATCGAGTTTAGAAGGTTCGTTATTACCCCTCATTCTTGTATTTTCCTTCACATGTTGTGCAAGTACATTTTCCGTAACCAACTCCACTAGCCGACTTCCCCAAGATCTCTGATTTGGCCCTGCATCTCCCGATTCCCAATCAACCTCACTACAGTTGAAATCTCCTACCAAGATCAATCGATTCTTCCTTAAAAGCAATCTTCTCAACGACTGAATTATATCCTCTACCATCTCCTCAAACTCCAACTCCCTCCATGCTCTGGTCTTTGGTGGCATGTAAGCTACTGCTATGTCTAGCTTTTTTCCTTCTATATCATTGAGTTCAACTGCCATTATTTCTGCCTTGTCATTATTTAACTCCACGTGCTTTGCTGTCATAGGGTTCTTAACTAATACTGCCACTCCACCTCCCCTTTTACCCTTCCTATCATATCTCCATATATTATATCCTTCACTAAACACTATGTTGCTGTCAAAGTCCTGGTTCAGCTTTGTCTCCGTCAAACAGACTATCTGTGGTTGATCTTTTCTTAATATATTATCTAACTCTACCTTTTTACTGTTTATTCCATCTATATTAGTGTAGTAGCACAGTATATTTGAATCCACCTCCTTGTTTCTCTTCCCTCTCTGCCTCCTACCAGGTTCACCTCCTCCTCCATCCCTTCCCTGACCCAGTTCCACCTCCCCTGCTAATTCTATTCTCCTCCCCCCCCTCCACAACCTCCCATACCCCCTCTCTCTCCCTATATTCCACCTTCTCCACCACATCCTGGATGTCTCTCCGGTCCCCTGCTCCCTGCATTATCTCTCGCTCCGTCTCCTTGCTTTGACTTCGTACTTGTCTCTCTGTCTCTTTCCCTATCACTCCTCTTACTTTCGGTTCATGGTGGCTCCTGATGTAGCACTTCCTTACTTGCCCTTCCCTTATTCTCCAAAAAAATTTCTTCTTTTGCTCTTCAGACAACTTTCCATTCTCTTCATCAGCCTTAGCTTGGAGTTCCCTTAACTGTTCTCGTTCTTCTACACTTGGTCCTTTTTTACCCTTATATGATTCAGCTCTGTCGAATTTAATTTCCAGCTCACATTGGCTACTGCTTCTGCTGTTGATCTAAACTTTAGTTCCACTCTTAGTGGTCTCATCTCGCCCTTCTTATATTTTCCTAACCTTCTCACCTCCTCCAGTTCTTTTACCCATCCATAACCCTCATCTAAGTAATCCAGTATCCCCTTGACTTTCACAACATCCCTTTCCTTTCTTACCTTCATATCTGCCAGGTGCTCTTCCACATCTCCAAAGATTACTACACACTTACCTCTATCTATTGTCTCTCTCACTACCTTCTCTTTCTTCTTTAAAACTTGCACTAAATTTTTTTTCAAACTCTTTCTTTTCCTTTTCTCTCTCTTCCTTCTGCTCCTTCACAATTTCTTCAAGGGCTACCATCGTGGCACTCTCTACCCTTGTCCACTAATTTTTTACCTCACTAATTCCTTTTACTTCCTCACTCAGGTGGCCCTCATATTCCTTAAGCTGAGCCTTGAGTGCCACATTTTCCGCCGCTAACTCGTCTACTCTGGCCATCACTGCCTCTAGGCTGTCACTTACTGGCCTAGGCCTATCCACCCCGCTAGTAACGCCACACATATCGGACAAAACTTCTACTTTAGCCCCTAACTCCTTCCTCCAATTTTCCATCACTCCCCTCCATCTCACAAGACCCATCAATTGTTTTATCATACTTGCCAACTGATCATCCTTGTCCTCGGTGATAAAGCCTTCAAATTCGTATTCCCCCTCATCCCCAGCTAGGCTTTCACGCCTTTCCGCCATCGCGAGGTGGTCGTCTGCCAGCCTAAAAACAACAATCGCCCCACTATCCCATCTCACTCCAGGAACTGTTTTACTTAATCCATATTTTCAATTACTTGGAATATCCAATTACATCTGAATTGCTCATAAAACACCTAATTACTTATGAAATGCACATATAAATTTCCGGGACAACACTTAGACACTCCTATCAACTTCACACAAGGTAACTCATTATCTGAGAGCAGCTGCGAGGTGTTGACAGCTCGGAGGTCGGAGAGTGTGTGTGTGTGAAATCAAAATTATTATTTAGCCTAATCTATAGTTGGATATACTGTAGTATATATTTGCATAGAACTTAACCCTCGGAATCCGGGAGGCCTCATATGAGTAAAACAAAAAAAATTGGCAGGAATCCGGGAGGCCTAATATGAGGCAAGATGCGCGGCTAAAAATCGCTGCTAAAATCATCATAACACGTCAACCACGTGTCGTAGCGATGTCATCTCAACGGCACTCTACAGACAACAAAAAGTTCTACAATTTGCAAACACAAATGACTGCTCTAGGTGGTCTCAATCAGTAGTTACTGAATTATGAAGTTTGCCTGTAGGGTAAGACGGGGTAATTTTGCCGCGACGCTAATAATTTGCATTCTAACGCCGATATCTCCTAAATTATTGCATGGATTCGGCTGCAGTTTGGCTTTGGTTGTAGAGCAGTTTTGGCTTAGGTTGTAGAGCTAGTTTGGCTTAGGTTGTTTAGCTAGTTTGGCTTAGGTTGTAGAGCTAGTTTGGCTTAGGTTGTGTTGCAGTTTTGCGAGGCCTGGCGCCGGGGCTAGCGGCGCGTCTGACGGTATGGTCGGGTGTGTGTGGGGGTGTTTGTATGTGGGTGCATCCACTGTGGTGGTGCGTGTGACACAGTGTTGGCAGTATCCGTCAGCTGCTGCCTGGTACTTTGCACTAGAACCCTACACGTCTACACCCGCACTAAATACGCTCTCAACCGTAGGCCTAATAAATACATCCACAACCGCACTAGATACGTCCACACCCGCACTACATGTCCACAACTCCACACCCGCACTAGACACGTCCACACCCGCACTAGACACAGTGGCGCCTAGGCCTACACGTGTGACACACCTGCATCTCTGCCTGCCCCGTTCAGTTGTGTGTGTGTGTGTGTGCGTGTGACTTTTCTATTGGCAGGTTTAGTGGCAGTTTGGGTTTGTGCATGTTTTCATTGGTTTTACCTGCGCGCTATTGTTTTGTCTGGCCATTAATCATATAATGTTATCTAGTTTACTAGCAAGATGATACGTAAAATAGGTCACGGCGAAATTACCCCGCCCGGTGGGGTAATTTCGCCGCGAGAGTAACTTTTAAAAACAAATCGGCAGCTTGACCAAAAGATTATATTTGTTTTTGTTTTTTGGGGCATCTATAGCAGAAAGGCTGAATGTATAGATAAAGAATACAAAAAAAAAAATCCATTTGTGGCAATTTCTATTCGTCAAAAAACGAGATTTTCCGCGAAATTACCCCGTCTTACCCTACCAAAAGGGCCCCGGACACAGCGATAGGGATCATATGAGGCCCCCCGGATTTCGTGGGTTAAGATACAGACTGAGCCCTTCCAGAGGTAAGCTTTCCTTAAAAAAGCTTTCTATTTTCTATTTCTATCTATTTACTCAGGCCCATTCCCCACTTTTCTTTTTTCTTTTTTGTTGGGGGGGGGGGGGTTTTGGCCGACTCAAGTCAGAGCAAGAATAGGGACAACACAAAACACAACATATTGTTTTTTCCTTAAAAAGCACCTTGTATAAAATTCACTTGAATTATGTCAGTGTTATGCAATACTGTACAATTATTTTTTTAATTTATCCACATACATAATGTGCTAAGTCTACTTGGATAGTGATCAAACAGCTTTGTTACGAACTGGCTGTAGAATTTTACTTTTAACTGGTACAGTAGGGTCTCACATAAAACTAGTTTATGGTTGATAAACGAGGGTGTTTTATGCGATTTAGTTTTATGTGAACACAGCATTTTGGTGGCGCAATATCGTCAATGTTCACTGTAAGCGAAATTTTTCGTACAAAGCGAACGACATTTCGTACGTTTTGTACGATATTTCTGCGCTCTATATGAAAACTCCTCGGATTTGCCCCACTTTGGCGGCGGACTCGTTTTATGTGATCACATTCGTTCTGATCGAAAATTAAATATTAATATTTTAGGTCGGTCGTTTTAATCGAGACTCGTTTTATGCGAACACGTTTTATGCGGGACCCTACTGTACTTCCGTTGTTTTGTTATCAACTGATATAAAACTAGTAAGCCAGTTAGTGGCAAATAACACCGGAGAAGCAAATACTAATACGAGAGATCTTTTTGAACTTTGTGATTTTTTTAGTCTTACCCAACATATTGCTGAACCCACACGGGAAAACAATATCTTAGACCTGGTCTTCACTAGCTTAGACCTGGTCTTCACTAACAATGACTCTAGTACACAGCATTAACATATCGGACACAACATACTCAGATCATAAATTAATTGAGATCAAAACAACCTTAGAAAGTGTACAGTACAGACAACCTCAGAATCGAGAACAAAAACCGGCCCCTTCAGTAAATTTAACTTCAATAACAAAAACATTAGGTGGGAAGAGGTAAATCAAGAAATGGAGGAAATAGACTGGGAAGATTTAATGGATAACCTGACACCAGCAGAATGTCTAGTCTTAATAACAGAAACCATGACCCAAATCTGTAGCCACCATATACCTGCAAGACAAACAAAACGAAGAAGCAAACAAGATCGGGAAAGGAGGAGGCTGTACAGAAGAAGAAAATTACTCACACAAAGACGCACACATCAAAATCTACAGGATAGGCAAAAGGTCGAACTAGATAGAGAAATTGTGGAAATTGAACAAAGGCTAAGAATATCATATGAACTACAACATATGGAAGAGGAGAGGAAAGCTATTGCAGGTATAAAGGAAAATTCCAAATACTTCTTTTCATACGCCAAACAAAAGGCTAAAACAACATCAAACATCGGCCCACTGAGCAAAGGGGACGGCTCTTTCACAGGGGACAAAAAGGAAATGAGCGAACTCTTAAGCAGGCAGTATGAAATGGCATTCAGTGAGCCTGATGAAACAAAAGTCATCAGAGACCAAAATATATTTTTCATGGAAACCTCCCCCCCCGGAAACCCCTCAGATGCTGGATATTGATTTCGGTCCAAAAGACATAGAAGAGGCCATTTCCAACATGCCATCCCACTCGGCACCAGGCCCGGACTCATGGAATTCGATCCTAATGAAAAAATGTAAGGAAAACCTCTCAAAACCCCTGGCTATAATGTGGAGAAGGAGTCTAGACACTGGTGACATACCAGATAGCTTGAAAAACGCAATAATTGCCCCACTGCATAAAGGAGGGAGTAAAGCACTACCAAAAAACTACCGCCCGGTAGCTCTAACCTCTCACATCATTAAAGTTTTCAAGCGAGTTCTGCGAAGCAAAATTTCAACATTCATGGAGACAAATGAACTACACAACACCGGTCAACATGGGTTCAGAGCGGGAAGATCATGTCTCTCACAACTTTTGGAACACTATGACAAAATTCTTAATGCGCTAGAAGAAAAGAAAAACGTGGATGTCATTTACACCGATTTTGCTAAGGCATTTGATAAATGTGACCATGGTATAATAGCCCACAAACTGAAAGCAAAAGGTATAACTGGGAAAATCGGACGGTGGATATACAATTTCCTCGTAAACCGAAAACAATCGGTAGCAGTAAACCAAGTCACTTCTGAGCCTTCGGATGTCAAAAGCTCAGTGCCCCAAGGAACAGTGCTAGCGCCCCTTCTGTTCCTCATACTAATTTGCGACATAGATACCAACACCAGACACAGTACGGTGTCGTCTTTTGCTGATGACACAAAATTAAGCAAGATAGTAAACACACAAGAGGACACGGGCCGACTGCAGGAAGACATGAATCTAGTGTTCCAGTGGACCAGGGAAAACAACATGCAATTCAATGAGGAAAAATTCCAATTAATACGGTACGGAGATAATAATGGTGTTAAAGAAATTACAAATTACTTAACAGAATCTAACCACATAATAGAACGGAAAGACCTTGGGGTATTAATGTCTGAAAATATGGGTTTCAAAGTACATAACCAGGTCAAAGTGGCGGCTGCGAAACGTCTAACGGGTTGGATTCTGCGTACTTTTAAAACACGCGGTGAATTGCCTATGATAACGCTCTTCAAATCTCTAGTGCTACCGCGGCTTGAATACTGTAGCGTATTAACATCCCCATACAAAGCAGGTGAAATAAATGACGTAGAGAGTGTACAAAGAAATTTCACTTCGCATATAAGTTCGATAAAACATCTACACTATTGGGAGCGTTTAAGAGCACTGAATCTGTACTCACTGGAACGTAGAAGAGAACGTTACCTAATAATATACACATGGAAAATCGCAGAGGGTTTAGTACCAAACCTACATACTCCGATAGTCATGAAATTCAGTGATAGGAGAGGCTGGGAATGCGAAATCCCCCGGATGAATAACAGGGGTGCTATGGGCTCTCTGCGAGAGGGCTGGTTATCACACAGAGGCCCACGTCTCTTCAACAAACTCCCACGGCGAGTAAGAGACATGAGGGACATCTCGTTAGACAACTTCAAGAGAGCCCTAGATGTCGAACTGCAAAAAGTGCCAGACGAGCCCATCCTCGCAAGGGAGCGAGCTGTCGCTTCAAACAGTCTACTGCACCAAATCACCACCCATAACGAGGGGCGTCGCGCTCCTTGGTGCCGCTAGAGGAGCGGCGAACACATCCAAAGGTATCCAAAGGTAAGGTAGTGACCTTGTCTCCATTTGGTAACCTTGCTTCGTCTTGGAGAAGGTCTATGACAGAGTGGATAGAGAAGGTATGTAGAAAGTACAGTACTTAGAATATACGGAGTAGATGGCAAGTTGCTGAAAGCAGTGAAGAGCATGTATGAGGGTGCAAAGGTGGCAGTATGTGTGGAGAATGAGCAGAGCGAGTTCTTTGATCTGAATGTTTGGTTGAAACAGGGGTGTGTGATGTTCCCGTGGTTGTTTACTGTATATATGGATGGAGTCATGAAAGAAATACAAGGAAGAGCAGTGGATATTGGTGTATCGCTGATAAAGGAGGGAAACGAGTGGAAGCTACCTGTACTGCTGTTTGCTGATGATACAGTTCTGATGAGCAATAGTGAATGGGAGTTGCAGGGTCTGGTAAATGTTTGGAACAGTGTGCGAAAAAAGGAATCTGAACGTAAATGCGGGGAAGGGCAAGGTTATGGTCTTCGAAAGGGGTTTGAGGTAAATGTAGGTCTGCGACAGGGTTGTGTAATGTCACCGTGGCTGTTTAATGTATATATGGATGGTGTGGTGAGGGAGGTGAAAATGAGAAGTATGGGTAGAGGATTGAGTTTAGTAGGAAAGAATGGTAGAGATTGGGAGCTGAATCAGTTGCTGTTTGATGATGACAGCGTTGGTGGTGGATTCTGAGGAGAAACTGCAGCGAGTAGTCAAAGAGTTTGGTGTGGTTTGTGGCAGGAGGAAGCTGAAGTGAACGTCAATAAAAGTAAAGTAATGGTGTGTAATAGGGGTGATCGTAGGGTGAATCTAGATATGAGGCTGGATGGGGAAATACTGGAACAAGTTGAGTGTTTTAAATATCTAGGAGGAAAGATAAGCAAGAATGGAGGTATGGAAATGGAGGTAAAACAGAGAGTATGTGAAGGAAGGAAAGTTTTCGGAGCAATGGGAAGTATGTGGAAGGTGAGAAATCTTGGAATGAAAGTTAAAAGTGCAATGTATCAAGGGATTGTTATACCAACAGTGATGTATGGGGCTGAGATATGGGCTCTGAAGGCAAAGGAGAGAAGAAAGTGGGATGTGATAGAGATGAGCTGCTTGAGGAGTATGTGTGGAGTGACTCTTCTCGTAGAGACAGATCGAGGTATGAAGAGATACGTAGGAGAGTGGGGCAGCAGGAACATTTGTTGGCCAGAGTGGACAGAAGGGTGCTGAGCTGGTATGGTCATGTTGAACGAATGGAAGATGAAAGGCTTACAAAGAGAATATGCGAGTCAGATACAAGGGGAGGAAGAGGGGTGTGAAGACCTCCATTGAGATGGAGAAACTGTGTAGGACAAGCGTTGGAAGATAGAGGAATGTCTATAGATCAGGCAAGAGATGTGGTAATAAATAGGAATGAATGGAGAATGCTAGTGAATAGATGAATGTAAATGTGGTCGTTTGGGAGAGAGGGTCATGCGCCAGTTGGACTAGATAATAGTCAGTCAGGTGCCTGGCCCGGGGAGCCGGTAGTAATGAAGGGTACGCCTGGAAGCATTGTGGGCGGGCTTGTGGTGGCGGCTCTGCTGCGGGTCTGCCTGCGGAAATCGGAGCCTCTCCGGGGGACCTGGGACCTGGGACCTGGGAATCTATTTTTTTTTTTTTTTTTTTTTTTTTTTTTTTTTTTTTTTAAAAGAGACAATGAACGAAGGAAGGAAAAACACAGATAAAACAAAAAGGTCCATGTGCCTAAAGGCATCCTCCATTCATAAAATGTTTGTAACAACTGGATTTAAACATTTGTAGATTGTAAGTTTGTGGAAAGCAATTTGAGGGAAGTGAATTCCAAAGAGTAGTAGCTCTGGGGATAAATGAATTCTGATAAGCAGAAGTTCTGCATTGTGGAGGAGAAAGTGTAAATTCATGGGCGCTCTCAGCTGCCCTAGTTTTACGGGGAAAGATGTGGAGAGGCGGCACAATTGAAGCAAGTTCCTCGGAACAATTGCTGTGAAAATATCTGTAGAATAATGCAAGGGATGCAACGTTTCTTCGTTGGGGACCCCAAATGGGCCTGGGTCTCTGGATATTTCTCCTGGATGACTTAGATGTGATGATGATGATGAGGATGATGAGGATGATGATGATGCAGATGCAGATGCAGATGCAGTTTTTTACCATAATACACTCCCTGCTGAATAGCTGGGCTAGGGTGGGTGCCCTGATGAATCAGGGACTACAGTGAACAGTTACCACAGATTGCTAGACCGCGCCGTTCACCACAGCACTGACGTCTGCCAATAACACACTGGCTGGCCCGAGACTTGAACTGTCAACCTCACGGTCAGCTGGCGAGCGCTCTACCAACCGAGCTATGGCCTGTGGGAAAGCCCGACTGTGGCCTTGGCCTTGATAACAACAACAACAACAACATCAAAATTGAGTGAAGAGATGAAAGTATGTGAACATGGTGAGAGTTGCACGGAAGGGTAGACCTAGATAAATATGGGATCAGACGTATGATATGATCTCAAACTTAAAAATCTGATAAGTGAGGCAACCCAGAACAGAACTGCTTGGAACGCTGCTGTTTGGACATAAGACTGTGTGATTTTTTTTTTTTTTTCTGTTGTGTTATGATTTCCCTGTTTGGGCTCTGTCTTGAGTCCCCCCCCCCCCCTAAAAAAAACAAATAAAATAAAATAAAATAAACAAATAATTATAATAAAAAGGGAAAAATAGGGTAAGTGCCAGGGTATATACAGTACATACATACTGTACATGTTTAATAATGATGACTGAAACAAAGGGACTTGATTATAGGACAGATTTTGAATGGTCTTTTATTTGATACTGGTACCCTTCTTCCAGGTGAATCCCCCATACTACGTGCCAGCGACGGAGTTGGTGCCGGCACCGTGGACCAGTAAGGACGTGGTGGCAGCAACCAGGGACATCTTGACTGAGATAGGACAGTCACCGGTCATATTTAACAAGGAGATTGCTGGCTTCGGTATCAATAGGCTGCAGTGAGTTCATATTACCCGATTCAGTAGCATGGTAGCTCGTATTTCCAGTAAAGTTCACCTACTGTGGTTACTAGACGAGACAGAGTAAGGGGCGAGGGAATGCGAAAGTGGTCCCGGACCCTAAGAATTGGAACTTTAAATGTTTCTGTTTGGGCTCTGTCTCGAGTTGGTCACCCCCAGCTATGGGATATGGGGTATATACATACATACATACATACAAGTGTTGGCTTATTTCTGCTATAATAGGGCTCATTCAAGCACTCCTGATTGCTTAAGCAAGTGACTGAATGAAAGAAATGTTTGAAGCAAAAATCAAGAAGAAAATAGCTTTAAAATTACACCAGAACGAGGATCATAGCGCGCAGGGTTCATCTGCAGCGCTGCCACAGACATCGGCAATATTTGCTAATAATTACCATCCAGCTCTTCTGAGCTATCAGAAGAGACTGGATATCTCCGTCGTCGGCACCTGCCCATGATGCAACATGGCACCTCATACTATTAAACACATCATAGAAGACTGCATTCTACACAATCACTTACGCCAACAACATAATCTACACTACTGTACTTGAGAGCCCTGTGGGAAAGCCCGACTGTGGCCTTGGCCTTCCTTTTAGGCTGTTCGGCCAGGCAGCCTAGGGAATGATAACAACAACAACAACAACATCAAAATTGAGGTAAGAGATGCAAGTATGTGAACATGGTGAGAGCTGCACGGAAGGGTAGACCTAGATAAATGTGGGATCAGACGTATGATATGATCTCAAACTTGAAAATCTGATAAGTGAGGCAACCCAGAACAGAACTGCTTGGAACGCTGCCGTTAGAACATAAGATTGGAACCGTGCCTTTTGTGGTTTGCCCAGTCTTTAATATTTTATGTGTACTGTATATACAGTATTTTAATTGTTGTTATTACCCTCTTCCAGATACGCCCTGATGAACGAGTGTAACAATTTGGTGCGAGCAGGAGTGGTCTCGGTAAAAGATGTTGACACCTTAATGAAGGACGGTCTAGGGCATCGCTATGCCTTCATGGGACCTTTGGAAACTGCCCATCTCAATGCTGATGGTAGGTAGTAGGTACCACCGTACCGGTACCTCTGTTAAATCCATAATGATTTGTTACCGATAATGTTTTAGGCTCCGTTTGTTTGTCTGTAAACAAGATACCTTGCAAAGATTTAACCAATTTTCCCAAAATGTTATGGGCAGATAGGATATGCACCAAAGAAAAAGTTATTCAATTTAGGAGGCGATCTGGATATTATGTCACACTGGTGTCATTGTTGTTGTTCCCTAAGCTGCCTGGCCGAACAGCCCCGAGTCCCTGAGGAAGGCCATGGCCACGATCGGGCTTTCCCACAGAGCACTCATTGAGTGTAGGTTGTGTTGTTGGCGTAAGTGGTTGTGTGAAATGCAGTCTTCTATGATGTGTTTAATGGTATGGGGTGCTGTGTTACATCCCGGGCAGGCGTCGACAACGGAGTCATCCAGTCTCTTCTGATAGCTCAGTAGAGCTGGATGGTGTCCGCATCTCAGCCATGGTGTCATTGTTGTGCATTTAAGTCGCTGAGATGCTAAAAGCAGCTGGAGATATTGGGGTGAAATTGGTCACGGAGATGATTAATCCTATCATTAAGGAGGAAAAAATTCCCGATGCATGGCAGAAATTATAGGGGTTTGAAAATGGTCGATCAAGTCATGAAAGTCAGCGAAAGGGTCTTTGAATGTATGATCAGGGAAAGTGTTACCATCAGCGACATGCAGTTTGGATTTATGCCTGGACCTGGCACAACTGATGCTATCTTTATTCTTAGGCAACTGCAAGAGAGGTTCTTAGAAAAAAATAGGGATTTATACCTAGTTTTTGTAGATCTGGAGAAGGCCTTTGACTGGGTGCCAAGGGAAGTAATGCAGTGGGCTATGAGAAAACTCTGAGTAGAAGAGTGGCTAGTGCGTGTGATAATGAGAATATATGAGAGATCACAGGCAGCAGTTAGAGTGAATGGGGGCCTGGGTGAAGAGTTCCCAGTGAAAGTTGGAGTTCACCAAGGTTCAGTGCTGAGCCCATTACTGTTTGTGTTGGTCCTGGAGGTTTTGTCAAGGGACTTTAGGACAGGACTCCCATGGGAGCTGTTATATGCAGATGATTTAGTTCTTATTACAGATAGTGCGCAGGAAGCAGAGGCAAAGTTCAAAAGATGGAGGTAGGTTATGGCAAATAAGGGTCTAAGAGTTAACATAGATAAAACAAAGGTCATGATTAGTGGAGTAGGGCGTGGATCTATGGAAAGAAGCGGTGACTATCCGTGGGAAGGGGGTGGGAAGTACTGTAACTCAATTCAATGTTGCATATCTGTAATGACTGGGTACACAAGAGATATAGTGGAGCTAGAGGACCTTTGAAACCCCCCTGGTACTACTCTCTGTGGCGCGGTTGGGGGCTTCGGGGCTGGCGACTGGGGCTTGATGGGGGTGGGCTAGGGTTATTTCCCTCCCTCTCCCCTCGGTCTTTCGTCTTCAGCTTTGACTAAGTTTGAGTAGTTTTTCTTTCCTCATTCTATGTTTTTCCCCTTCTATTCTTATTCCGTCCCATTCGGCTGTCCTCGGGCAGTCTATATCTCATGTCTCCCTGGCTTGGCTAGGTAGTTGACTAATGACCCGTTTTGTCTCTTCGGTTTCTGATGTGGCCGACCTGACTTGATTCCCTTCGGTAATGCATTCTTTGCATCTCGCTGTGATTTTTGTCTACCTTAGTCCTGATCTTTCATTCTTCGCCCTTGATCACTTCTTGGTTGGTGTTGCGGTGTAGCAGTTCTTGCTTCATCCTTCGGCCATGCCCTATAAGAGCTCTGATGTGGAGCTCATGTGGTCCGGCTGAACTGGTGAAATGGTGAGAAATGTCTACGTGTCTTCACCTTCCTTGATTTTTCCCCTCCTGCCCTTCCCTATCTATCTTGACTTGTTTAGTTATACTGTATATCTTGATCTAATCTTTCGGACCAACCCTATGAGAGTTCTTTTCTGGAGCTCAGTGGTCTGGTTAAACTAATATTAAAAAAAATAAATAAATGGACCTTTGAAAAGAATCATAGACTTTGAATGTGCAGTGTGCATGGGAGATCTTGTGTTAAATGACCCTCCTGTTAGTGTTTATTTCGACAGTGTAACACTGGAGTGATACCTAGGCGATACGGTTTCCGCCGTAGGTGGCGCTGAAGCTGGCTCCATTGCTAGAATCAGAAGTGGCTGGGGAAAGCTTAGAGAGCTGTTGCTACCCCTGACCATGAGAGGTCTCCCACTCCACCTTAACCCATCGGATCCGGGGGGCCTCATATGATCCCGATCGCTGTGTCCGGGGCCATTTTCGTACAGTCAAGCTTCATAATTCAGTAGCTACTGATTGAGACCACCTAGAGCAGTAAATGTTTTTGCAAATTGTAGAACCTTTTGTTGTCTGTAGACTGCCGTTGAGATGACATTGCTATAACGCGTGGTTGCCGAGTTATGATTTTAGCGGCGATTTTTAGCCGCGCATTTTGCCTCATATGAGGCCTCCCGGATTCCTGCCAATATTTTTGTTTGCCTCATATGAGGCCTCCCGGATTCCGAGGGTTAAAGGGAAAATGTGTACCTCGTGTATTAGGAGTGCGATGACCTATGCCTCGGAGACGTGGCCGGTTAAATTGGAGGATATCAATAGAATGGGACGGAATGAGAAGAGAATGGTGAGATAGATATGTGGGGTTAATCTCGGACATGGTATCGAGCAAGGAATTAAGAAGGCGTCTGGGCATTAGGAGTGTCAGTGAAGTGATACGCACGAGCCGACTTGGTTGGTTTGGACATGTGGAGAAAATGGATGATCAGAACTGGATGAGGAAGTGCCGGACTGTGAACGTGGGGGGAGCTGCGCGTAGGGGTAGACCTAGAATGACGTGGGATCAGGTACTCCTGTCCGATCTCAAAATACAGAACTTGACGATAGAGGCAGCCGCAGGACCACATTCTCTGTGGTCAAAATGGTCTTTAACCCCTCAGAACCGGAAGGGCTCTGAGGCACCCATAACAAACTAGGGCCCGGAACACGGGTGGGCTCTTGAGCACCGTAAGCTTGAAAGCCTGTAAGCTTGTTTTGAAAGCCGTCCGTCCGACGCATATAAACACAGCCGGTTGGACCGACGCCACACACCTCCAAACACAAGAAGAAGAGGCGTCTTTTGTTATTGTGTGTTATGCTAAGGTCGATTCAGTAGTGAAAAGTGCATCGTATGGCTAACATCGCCTGAAAACTCTATCCACGGAAATCGTCATCACAACCGAACCTGTTGACTTAAGAGAGCTCTACTCAACGCCATTCTACAGGTACGAAAGACATCTACGCTTGGAGATGCGTGGGAATGTGGTAGCAGTTAAAATAACAAATATGTTAGCCTAGGCGAGACGTTTTTCGGCCAAATCCCCCGGGTTTCAGGGATATCTTATAGAATGCGAAACCGGTCTTTGAGGGTTAAACTTGTATGTATGTATGTATGTATGTATGTATGTATTAAGTTTATTTTGTGACAAAGCCAGCATATACAAAGTTAAAAGTAATGCACCGTAGTTCCCCTGGAAATTATTAAATGGCCAAAACAATGCAACTGCATGCACATTTTCCTGTACAGTATCCCTTCTCACACAGAACCCAGTTTTGAAACAACATTGCATCAGTTTGCCACCCTATATTGGATGTTTCATGAATGCCATCAGTTGCAAATTAACTAACACTTTGGTATATCAGGGATGGACGACTATCTCCGACGCTATGGTGCTTCGCTTCACAAAGTGACCGACACCTTTGAACGCAACACATCCTGGAAGACGGAGGACTGCAAGGATATCATTAACCAGTTAGATGAGATGGTGCCTGTGGAACAGCTGCTGGTGGGTTCATGTAACATTTTTATACCATTCATTTTTTATTTGTTCATTCACTCCTCAGCCTAACATATCTATTCCCTTAATTTTGTTTTATTGACTCCTCATCCGCTAATAGAATTAAAATTAAAATTAAAATGTAAAACTTGCAAAACAAGCACACCAAAAGAAGCAATACTATGAAATATATAAACACAAAACCACCACATAGAATGTACAGTACAGTCGTCGGGATTAATTTGTTTCCTTTTCCCTGGACTAAGGCGTTAGTAGCACTGCACGGTGGAGAGGTATCCCCTCCACCTATTGTCCTTGTTGTTCCCATACCCCCACCTTAACCATCCCATTTTCTTTCCGCCCCCATACCCCCCCCTCCTCCCTACTCTTGCACTCGCCCAGCTATGGGCTTCTTCTGGCAACTCACCAATTACGTGTATTCTGAACAACTAATAAAGGAATGAAGTATTTCACACACATCTCTCGACCACCATCTTCTGCACGTTAAAAATATGAAGTAACAAAACTTAATTGAAGCTGCTCATTACTACTGTTACTAGTAGGGTTAACTGTAGTGTTATGGATATATTGTAGCATGCTATAATGTTCTGTCCCTGAAAACATAATAATATTCTTATTTGTCTTTTATATGATGAATTTCACATACAATGCTGTAATATATAGTGTAGCAGTGGTAGGGTGATCTCTGTTTTCTATGGTGGCGTGGATTCCGCCTTTGAATTCAGTCATATTAACATTTTGAAGTCGGACATAAGCCGGAATTCGGACATTTTGGAATATCGGACATTTCGGAAGTGGACATCCCCCAATTAGTCCGAGTTAACAAGGGTTTACTGTATTAGCGAAGAGATTCGTAGGGGCTCACTTGGTTGGTTTGGGCATTTCGCGAGGATCAAACTAGTGTGAAAGAATTGTAAGTACAGTATGTAAATATGGAGGAAGCTCATCGGAGGGGTAGACTTAAAAACACATAGGATCGGGTTCATTGATCTGAAATCAAATTTATAAATTTATCAAGTAAAACAGCCCAGCACAGGGCTGCCTGGAATCACTCGATCTTTAAAGTGTATGTATGTACTATACCTGTATAATGAAAATAACCCCATCGTTCAAAAAGGGTTTAGTACCCCTTTAATACCCATTCTGAAAGTGACGGTTATTTGATAAGGTTCCCGGTTACAGTATTTGAGTTGTGTATAATGGTGTTTGACTATACTTGTAGAGTCGTCGAGTGTGGCGTGACGGTCGCCTGGCAATGCTGGCCAAACTGAAGAAGGATGCTGCCGAGGGAGATGGCCAAGCTGCCACCAAGTAGTTCCTTAAGGTCCAGTTACCACAGTTCTCTTCACTGATGCATGTACGGGCTATCCTTACTTAAAGTCTCCATATTTTATTAAAATACCCTTTCGCTCACCAGAAGACGCACTAGCATCTTTCCAAACCACCCTCTAAATGCACCAAGGTGCAATTCGCACCTTCTGAAACAAAAATATTTGGCATAAACCACCGAAAGGTGCGAATCACGCCTTCCGCCGCCTGTGAGAAGCTGAAGAAACTAGGAATTATGTGATATAACTTGCAACACTGTAAGCCCCAAAACTTTGTGACAGCGAAGGTCTGAGGAAATTATTCCCAGTATTGATTTTCCCTCAGCGCAGGAAGGTTGTTCACTGCGGACCTTTAAATTTCTGGAATCGCTGATTTTTGTGCAATTTGTGTCTTTATGTGATTGAAATTAATTTATATACTGGTAGCATTAAAAATAATATATAAATGCTTGGATATCGTCACCATATAAGGGGTGAACAAATTATTGTCCCCGACACGATCTATGGTAGGCCATCGTATTTAAAAAAAGGTGCTAATGGTCCCTGGTATATAGGGATATGAAAATATTCATATAAAATCAAGTTTTGGGGGTAGAGATCTGTTCTTGTTTTCAAAGCTTCCCTATTCATTGCCGTAAGTCTGGAACTAATTTTTTGTTTTGCGTACATTTTCACGATGATATTTGAGGTTCATATATTTTTTCTATAACTATTATAGAATACCCTTTCTTTGTTTTGTATATGTATACAAAATAATTCTTATGGTCTAAAACCGACTGAGAGTGAATATTTTTGGTTCGACGGTCGGATTATATATTATATAAGTGTAAACCTATCATTTTAGAATAATGATTTAAAATCCAATATTACTATTTCTTAATGAACCATTGAAAAGAGCGGAAAAAATACTTGTGATTTCATATTACAAACACAGAGTTATTTAGTGAGTTTCCGAATTATCGTGAATTTAAGTGCGGAAGATCACCATAGATTTTGGGAAGCATTCTTAATATTAATTTTTCACGATAATCATTAGAGGTTTCATGGTTTTTCTTTCAGTAATATTGTAGTATTGCCTTCCCTCTATCTTGTGATGCATAGTAAAGTACGGTTAAGGCGATAATTATGGGTGAAAAACGAGCGATAGTAAAAAAAAATGAGGCGCAAATTCGGGAATCGGCTGGGATAGATGATTACTGTATATTTATGAGAAAGATAAAAAACCTGATCGAAACTTCCATCAGTTTTGCCCGGTGAGTGAAAGGGTTAAGTTATTTCATTTACACTCTTCAATAATTTTGAAATAAAAGTTGTGCTTCATTATTTGTCAAGTTGTATATATATCATTATTTAGTCAAATAATTGCATTAAAATTCACGGAAACGGATGCTGCACTTTAGTTTAACTTTCTTGTCTTTCAGGAATGTTCTTACCACTTTAAGTGATGAATTACTGTATTCTTAAGGTGGTGTCACTCAAGTGATTTTTCCGTCAATATATATGAGCAATTGTAGTGTGGCAGCTTCAAAATTTAAGTTCCATATGAATTAATCTACCTTACATAACCTACCTTTAATTTAGTTTCCTTTTCAAACACGAAAGGAGCCTCAATATTGTTCGACAAAAAACGTGCTCATCAAATATTGCCGGAAAATGTGCTCGTGTGACACCACTTTTAAGCATACCGGTTGTCACTGAAGCACATTTTCTTGTGACTTATGGAGTCTGGAAGCCGCTACAAGTTGTCCTAATACAGTATTTATTAGTGGCCCCTCCATCATTGACGAACATGCCTATTACATAAGGCATCCTCTTCAAACGCTAATCCGCCGTAGTTTGAATCTACCGCGCAGAGCATTTAAAATCTGAGGAGCCTTCATCATGAGCGCACGCGACCTCACTCATGGCTTCAGTCATTATGAATTGGGTTCTCACTACGAAAAAACTTCGTAAAAAATAAAAACCAAAAGAAAATAAGAATAACTATCCAATAAGCTTTCCATCATATCGTGGATGTACTTGTGTGGATCTTTGACCAGACGCTGATTCAGGCGTCATTCTTCCTTCTCTGCTCTGCGCTCAACCTGCCCGGACGTGTCTCCCCACGCTCCGCTGGTTCCGCATTTGCTGCGTCCCTAGTGAGTTTTTTCTCATTTGTTTACTCCGGGATGTATCGAGTAAGGTTAGGATATGTGTAGCAGGAGTGTCCTGGGCTGGTTGCCCGCAGTGCAGTGTATTTTGGGTCGTGTGTTTGGGGCATCTATTTCGGATGTACCCTCGTGGTCCTGTTGTGGACATGTGATCTTTTCACAGTTGAGTTAGCTTGTGATGCAGGCGGCTTTCATTACGCGTTATTTTATGCTGCCTTTTATCGTTCTGATGAGGTAAGCTGTGCTTCTGACGTTCCCAGCGTATTTTTCTTCACTTAGTGAAGTTTTTTCTGGGTCCCGAGTCAGTCTTCCCTTTGTCGGAAGTCTTTACTACAGTGGTGTGTTGGCGGTGGTTCCTGTTGTTATATTTCCAGTGTTTTTGTTTATATTTTAACATTTCTTATGCCGTCTGCTTAGGCCTAGCCAGCCGCTCGTAGCTTTGCCACATGTACAAGTGTTATTGTTTATTTTAAAAATATGTCCTACTGTGTCATGTGTATCCTGGTTTAGTTGTGTATTGGCTAATTCCACGGACTATGTATGTTTCCTGGTTTAGTTGTGTATTGGCTAATTCCACGGATTATTGTGTGGGCCCTGGGCTAGTCGTGCTTGGCTTGATCCCAGGTCCGTTGTGCGTTCAGTTGGTTTCTGAACGGGGTGGGTTACTTTCCGGCGGGGTTTTCTCGGTTTCACCATGAAAAACCCGGCCGAGAGCTGTGTTGGGCCACGCGTGGTTTCAACACAGGCATGTGTCCCCGGCGAGGAGGTGTCTGTGGCTCTCCAGGACTGCGTCTCTGTGTTGGTGCCTGTTTCAGGCTCCCTATGATCCCCGGCGGTCTGGCTGTACCCATCTAACATTGTTCATGCGGACAGATGTTATGAAGTTTTTCTACCCGGTTTTACAAACCACATAGAACAAACCTAGCTGTTGATTGAGGGCTTTCCTCCCCGGCGATCTTTTACAAAGAAGTGGGGACAGGAACTTATGGGGTTAACGTTGTTTACATCTCACCCGGCGGGTGCACCTTGGTAGGGTGGGATGAACGTCTTGGTCATTCAATTTAGTTAACCGAACCATTTTAAGTGGTACTTTAGGTATCACCGCCTTCAGCCTTACAGCGATCGAAGGCTCAATTAGGTTTAACATCTTTTCACAAATTTCTCACACCCGGCTCCTGCTCCTGGGAGGAGGAAATAAGGAATTTACAATTCCATATAGTTAACCAGTTAATTGAGAGATACGTTAATGTATCGCCGCCTTCAAACTTACGGCGATCCTTTGTGACAATTCGTTAGAAATCAGATCTCGTATCAGCCTGCCCTGTGTTATTCTGCTAAATAATTCTGGTGCCGGCGTCTTTGTGGGGGGTTGTTTTTCCAAAATTTAATCTTGAGACAGTCACCACCAGAAAGACTGTTATAAACGCCATACTGGTCCTTTATATTATGTCAGAGGGTATTCTTAACTTTCTTAGGACATGTTTCGATATTCGGAAATCTTTATAGGATCCCGCCGCGTAGCGAGCTGTGATCGTTGTGACATTACGGCTCGTTACCCGGCGGGTTATTGACACGTGTGTGTGTGTGTGTGTATGCGATCATGTTGGGTTAACCTTATGAGCATTAACTCCTGGAAATTTTCTTTTTTTCCAGAGCTGGGCCCCGGCGGACCAATACAGACCCTGCAGTAGTTTCCCACCAGTCTCTGTCATGGCTACCTTTGCCCCAGTTTTTGCTTTATGCATTACCCCTACCTGTGCCGGTATCCCTATTTTTGCGCACACTCTTTGCATCAAGTGTGTTAAATGTCTAGACCGTTCAAGGGGTCTGTGGGTGACGCGCAAATGTTCATTTTGCTCCCAATTAAGTGTCAAAGTCCTCCGCGATAATGATAAGACCGCAGCGGTCGCCTTACGAGAGGTTAGGCAACAGATGGCAGCGTATACTACGATTGTGGCTCATAAGTCACTTCAATGTGACAACGTCCCTCTTTGGGATAGGCTTCTTGTTGAGCACCCTCCCCCTAAACGTCCCTCTCGAGTAACTAGTCGTAAGCCGGCAGAGACTGGTCAGGTTTCTGTGTCTTCTCCTACTGCTACTGCGAAACGTCAACGAGAGCCTACACCCCCGGCGGCAGCCTCCTCGTCCCGGGAGAGATCTCGGTCTAGGTCACCTCTCAGACACCAGCCATCTAGTCTTGCCTCTTCACCATCGAGTAAGAAGAGTAAGACAGAAAGTTCCACCAGTGGTCACGGCGATAAATCCTATAAATCGAAGAGTAGTTCACGGTCACACCGCAGCCATAAATCTTCAAAGAGGGATTCCCATGATAAAAAGGCCTCACGACATTCACCAGTTTCTAGTGCTTCTCATCGTACCTCTACCCCAGACAGAGTTTGTGTTCGGGCTCAGAGGTCCAGTATAGTGCCTGTACCTAAAGATGATTTACCCATTAACATTTTAACCCTGGAATTAGAGAATTCAGGGGGCTCAGGGGTTGAGAGTGTTGCGGACTCCCAAGGGAGTGTAGGCCAAGGCCTAGGTGTTTGGCGTTATTCTCAGCCAGGACCTGACCACCCACTTCCGGCTCAAACTATTCACACAGTGGCTGACGTCCACCGGGACGCGGCGATCCCATCCTCTATCCCTGACTTATCTTGGTAACAAGGTGATACCTCAGCTTCGGCGGGATCTTCTCGGGAGGAACAGGATAAAAAAGACGAGGTTTCAATTATCTCAGATATGGAAGGGCAAGAGTCAGGTTCAGGCTTAGACACCGCACAAGATCTTAATGATTCACTAGTTAGTACATCATCAAGTCAATTTGTCACTGCACAGGAAATTGATGGGCTACTCAGTAATGCTTTATCTAAATTTTTTAGCCAACAGCAGGAAACTCCCACAGTGGACTTGGGAGCTCCCACGACAAGCTCTACGGTACGGCCTCTGATGACTTCTATTGCTTTAACTCAGATCCCTCACCCTTCCCCCTCTGTCACCATCAGTGGTTACTAGGCCTGCTACGGCGGCATTGACCACTTCGAATGTAAGGGTTATAACGGATGTCAATCCGCCCCTTCTAGACAGAGCGCCTCTCAGAAATAGATAGATATATTGATGATATTCTTGTTTGCAATTTGTTAAATTTTAATCAAGTTGCTAAACTTATTTACCCTAATTCTATTCCCCTCACACAATGTAACGTAAATTATAAAGTTGAAAATTTTCTTGATATAAATATAGAGATTGTTAATGAACAGTGCATACTTAAAGTATATCACAAAGTTGATGATTTTAATTTTAACGTAATAAACTTTCCTTTCCCTAGTAGTAATATCGATAGTAAAATAACTTATAATTGTTTTTATTCCCAATTAATAAGATTTTGTAAAATCTGCACTAAAGTAGATGACTTTTGGGCTAGAGCTAGGTTACTATACAGACTCTTAGTGGACAGAGGTTTTGAGGCAAGTAAATTGTTCCATAAATTTAATCTTTTTAGGGTCAATTATTGTGACTGTATTCTAAAATTTGACATCAATAATTTTAATCAAGCATTTTTAACTTGAAGTTTCTTGTATAACCTCTGCTTACTTTTTGTCTGTATTTATTGTTTATCTTTTTCTTTTTCTTTTTCTATTATTATTATTATTATTATTAATATGATGATTTTTTAAATTTATTGTTCTTGTTAAAAGAGTACTCTTTGTTTAAATCTGTTGTTACTTCATATTTGCAATTATTTCTCTTTATATTATATGTATTCATTGTCGATAGTATCAATTGCTTACTTTTGCGATTTCCTTAGTTTATTTGTGCTATAAATGTAGGTTATTGTATGGTAGTTATTGATAGGGGTCACTTGAAGCATGCTATGCTTACAGGTACCTACCCGATAGCACTATCGTTAGTGAGTGCTGTACTGTATTTTATATTATTTTGTAATAGTATAGATATCTTATCAATATTTGTATTTTTACTATTGTTAATGTCTTGTCATGTTGCAAATTTGATTTTAAATAATATTTTGACATTTAACATGTAGTTTCTTTATTCATGCAGAGTTTAGTAAAATTTGCCAGAACGTCCCGGACTTCCCAAACTTGACTACTTCCTTTAACGTGACGATAGTGCGTTGTTATATGTGCGATTGGTTTGCTTGGGAAACAGATTAACTTGCTCATGTAGTGATGTACACCCTATGTGGTGGATTGTGTTCTTTTATTTAATTTTCATTTTAGTAAGCGTTGTTTCCACATAGCGATTTTGATAATTTAATTTGACTTTATATTGTCCTTGTCCCAATTTTGGTTTGTTTAGTTTGCAAGTTTTACATTTTAAAGGTAGCTATGCCCTTGCTTTACGGACCAGACGAGTCATGGGTCCTTTTGACCCCCACTAAACCAGAGATTGCCCAACCTACCTTGTCAGGGGAACTCCCAGTACCGCGTGAGTGGGTCATCCAGGGCAATAAATCTAGGAAATTAAGGGCCTTGGATACTTTAGGCAATGTACTAGATGTCAACATCAAGGCTATACCTAGTTATTATCACCAAGATCTACATCAAGAAACAAAAATCCTCAAAGTCAAAGACCATCTGGACATGAGAGGCACTCGATTCCTGGCAGCAGCCTCCACGAACCAAGACCACCCACTAAACTACATGGCAACACACCCACAGACACCAAGAAATATCAAAACAACACCCAGCACACGGTATCACACACAATTATTGTCCTCTCTCCCTCCCTGCCCACCCCGAACCAACTTCCAGAAGCACATCCATACTCATATCTCTCGCCAATCCATCCACTCACTCACAGACAACACGCAGCTGCATGCATGACCTCCCGAAATCCATCCTTCCGAATCCTCCCTCCCTCGCGAGGACAGAGTCCACCTGGCCAGGCTGAGATGCGGACACCATCCAGCTCTCCTGAGCTATCAGAAGAGACTGGATGACTCCGTTGTCGACGCCTGCCCGGGATGTAACACAGCACCCCATACCATTAAACACATCATAGAAGACTGCATTTCACACAACCACTTACGCCAACAACACAACCTACACTCAATGAGAGCTCTGTGGGAAAGCCCGATCGTGGCCATGGCCTTCCTCAGGGACTCGGGGCTGTTCGGCCAGGCAGCTTAGGGAACAACAACAACAACAACAACAACAACAACCAAGATTATTTTGTTTATGCTGCTAAGCCGGCTTTACCCTCTGCCTCCGCTTCAAAACTTTTTTCAGACTGGTCTAAGCATGACGGATTTAATGACCTTAAGACTCTGTCAGCTCTCACTCCAGAACTCGATTTGCTAACCGTCACAGACACAGCAGCTAATCCAGTCTTGAAGGTGGGGCAGTTGGGTCCAGGACCTTGGGTGGAATGGGAGGCAGAGGCTCAAAACTTTGCGACCACATTTACTTCCAAAACTTCCCACCAGATCCCGCAAGATACTCATTCTTGGTTCTCCATGCCAGTGTGTTCTGCCGGCGGAGTCCCTTCAGCTTTGTTTGCTTTCTTAGCTGGCCCTAAAATTTATCTCTGTGAGCTAAAAGAACCTTTCACTACCCCTACCTCAACTCACCTAGAACGAGAATTTAGGCTAAGGGGGAAAGCTTTTCGCCTGTTCTCTCAATACATAGTGTCTCAACAGATAGCAAAGTCTTTGCTCCGGTCCACTCAGGCAATCGCAGACGCGGACGCCAGACGATCGGTTGAATTGTCCCGGCGACTGCTTCTTCAGTCGTCAATCCAATCTTTGGGTGACATCCGCACCGCCTTGCAGAGGCGGTACGAGCGAGACAAGACCTCAGAATGTCCTTAGTCCGAAAACTGCCTGATCGCATTGCGAATCAGGTGGTCACGTCACCAGTGCTCACTCCCTCTTTAATGTCCCCTGACGTGTGGCGAACGGTGTTTAATATGGCTCAGGCTTTTAAACACAGTCCCACCCCTTCTAAGAAACCTGCCTTTAACTTCCCCAAACCCAGGCCAGTCGCTAAGGCTCAGCCGGGGGGATCTAAGCCCTTTCTTCCACCTAAGTCCTCCTCCTCCCCTCAAGGTCAGTACAGGCATAGACAGAGTAGGTTTTCAGGTCAGAGAGGACGCGGCCATAATAAGCCAGGTCAGGGCCCGTCTTCGGCCAACGCCAGCCAGCCGGCGAAGCGTCCACCACCACCAACTCCACCACCATCAAAAAACTAAAGTCTCTCTCACTCCCGGTGCCAGTCTTAAGGCCGGCGGATCCGAGGATAGTACAGCCAGCGAACCCTTGTCTGCTAACTGGGTCGTTCCGAACGTGTCACCAAGCATGGCCGTTAAACACTTGGGCACGGATGGTGGCACGCAAAGGCATCACTTGGCAGTGGCTCCGGCGACCTCGCTTACGTCAGCCGACAACGGCGAATTTTGTTTCATTAGAGGTGGAGTCACTGGTCCAGGAAATGATTGCCAAGAATGTCATCATCCCGGTCCCCCCAAATTACCCTGTATTCACGTCCAAGCTATTTTTGGTTCCCAAAAGGGACAGTGTTCAGATGAGACCAGTCGTAGACCTGTCTTATCTGAACCTTCACATTCACAACGAGTCATTCCGTATGTTAACAGTACACCAAATCAGGCTAACACTTCCGCTGGGAGGTTGGATGTGTTCCCTAGACCTGACAGACGCTTATTGGCACGTATCGGTAAACAAAAGGTTTCAAAGGTTTCTGGCCTTACGGATCAGGCACCAAAATTTTGTTTTTCAAAGGATGCCATTCGGTTTGAACCTGGCACCTCGATTATTCACGAAATTAGTCCGGCAAGCCCTGATGCCGTTATTAAAGCAAGGAATCAGAGTGTTGTGGTACCTAGACGACTGGCTGGTGGTGGCAGAGACAGAGCAATTATGCATCAAACATGTCAACATAATTTTAAATCATGTCAAAACTCTAGGGTTCAAGGTAAATCTGGTAAAGTCAAACCTTGTTCCCTCACGAGTAATTCAGTGGATAGGGCTGGTCTGGGACACAGCTGCTCTCACTCTGAGTCAGAGTGTGGACAATCGCAACAGGTTTTGCAGGAAACTGTTCATGTTTCTTCACAGTCTGACTACGACACGAAGGGTCTGGGAGTCTCTGGTCGGCTCTCTCAACTGGATTCAACTAACTGTAATGTTGGGCCGATTGAAAGTAAAACGTTTAATATTGGAAGGCAACAAATATTTCCCACTCTTACCGGCGGGAAAGTTATGGCCCATCCCAAAATTAATCCACACCTTACTAGCGGTCTGGGCGAAGAGGGAAACGTTGCACTCAATAATGTCATGGACCTCTCCTCCGCCAACAGTATGGGTAGACACGGATGCGTCAGGCACAATAGGTTGGGGATTTCAGTCAAATCAGGGGCACCAGGGTCAGGGGCTTTGGTCCCACTTAGAAATCTCCCACATCAATGTCAAAGAATTACTAGTCCCCTTGTATTTCCTTCAGGCTCACGGCCCTGCTTTAAGGGGCAAGTCGGTGGCCTTCAGAATGGACACTGAACGCAGTTCACTGTATTCAGAAACAAGGGTCAACGAGGTCAAGGAAGTTGCTAAACGTGTCGGAAGAGATTTTTACTCTAGCCAACAGACTAGACATTTATCTTCACGCATCTTATCTCCCAGGCGTAGCAAACGTCTGGGCAGACGCTCTGTCCCGGAGACAGAGCACGACAGTAGAAGGGGAGCTCAAGCAACCCATTTTCAACCAAATGATTGCAGAGCTCTACCATCCACAAGTGGATCTGTTTGCGTCCGAGGAGACTCACAAGCTCCCTCTATACCTCACCCGCCGGACGAAGACGCCGGCAGGGGGGCCGGACGCTCTGGTGACAGACTGGAACAGATGGAGCTCCATCTATCTGTTTCTGCCGCCAGATGCGTCACTAATGTGCCACGTAGTGAACAAACTACGAGATTATCGAGGCTTAGTCTCGCTAGTCGCACCCCTGTGGCCGGCGCAGTTGTGGTACCAGCAATTAAAAACGTGGTGCCCGCACCCGGTGTCGCTCCCGGTCGGGTATTTCCACTTAGACACGATTGGCAACCTAGCGACCTCGCTGACTTTTGCATTATGGACATTCAGGAGGCCAAGTGGCTAGCACCATACGGTAGAGATGTGACCAATAAATTATTAAATCAATATACTCAGTCTACGAAACGACAGTATCAATCACATTGGCAAACCTTTACTTCTTGGATCATTAGAACAGAACAGACTGTGCCATCGGTAGCTTTAGTTTTCAATTATTTAAATTATCTGTTTGAGCAGAAACGTTTATTTGTGGTAACGTTAACAAATCACTTAACTGCGATTAGAGTGCCCTTTTTAGACCTTACAGGTCTCTCCATACCGGTAGCGGAGGAAACAGGTTTTATGAGGGCATGTTTTAAACTCCGCCCACCTCCCCGTCAGCTCATGCCTACTTGGTCTCTGGACAAGGCATTGTCTTTACTTCACTCTCGTCTGTACCAAAATACTGCAGATTTTGCATTACTCTTAAAAAAGGCTGTATTCCTTTTGGCTTTGGCCACCGGGAACAGAGTGTCTGAGCTGGCGGCGATGAGCAACACACCTAATTGCCTTAGGTTTGGTAGACTTAATGAATGTATTCACATTGCATCTTCCCCGGGATTTGTAGCCAAGAATGAGCACAGTGCACACGTGTTTTCTGAGTTCACGGTGCCGGCGTTAAAAAGGGGAAAGATGCACCATAATCTATGTCCAGTGCAGGCTCTAACCAAATATTTGAGAGTGGCTCCTCTCAACCCCCAAGGTGCTTTATGGGTAGCGAGTACGGGTAAACGCTTACTGAAACGGAGATTAGCTTCTCTTCTGGTCGAAGTCATTAAAGAGAGTAATCCCGGCGTTGTGGGTAGGGCCCACGATTAACGCAAATGGGCGGCCTCTTTACGTTTCCTGAAGAATTTTTCAGTAGAAGATATTGCGTCCACACAGTTGTGGGCGTCTAATCATACGTTTTTGACTAGATACTTGTCAGTTGCTCTGGACAAACCTTCCTTACCATGTATAGCTTTAAGGCAGAGGGTCTAGGTGGCCCTACTGTCACTTTTGTTTACTTTCAAGGAAAAGGGGGGGGGGGGGTGCAGTCAGTGTAACATAGGACACCCTAGACCCCGCCAGAGTATAAGAGCTGTGATACAATTAGGGTTAATGTGATATGAAAATTTCTCTGCGAGAAATTGTGCTAGTACAGTACAATGTTAGTACAAAACAATGGAGTTGTTATAGTAGTTTAGCTGAGAAAGCAATTTAGTATTAAACAGTGGAGATTTTTTGCAAATTATTTTTCACGAATATTATGGGGTTTATTATGTGCACATGTAAACTTATAACTTGTTATTTTTTGTCACCACTCGTTGAGTGGGGTGCCTTGGTAACTACAGATCTGTTCACAGAATCTCCAGAGTTACCCCTTTTTTGTCAAGCAGGCTTCTTTGAAGCACGCACCTGCTTGAACCCCCTTTTTTGTATTTATATGGTCTGCGCCGTAATTAAATATATTTGTTCAAAGTAAGAATAATATGTGGTTGTTTGATTATTTGCTTTGCTAGAGTTATGATATGATTATGAATGTCCCCCTCCAGTCTTAGAAATCAGGCATGTTCGTCAATGATGGAGGGGCCACTAATAAATTATAGGTTTGACTCCTGTAAGGAGATAAAGAAAACCTAATATTTAGTAGTGGCCCCGTAATCATTGACGACTGGGGCCCTCCCGACCGTCCCCTTCCCATTCGTTGATGTATTAAGGATTTTGGTTTACTTGATATGTCAGTGAAGGAAGAATGACGCCTGAATCAGCGTCTGGTTAAAGATCCACACAAGTACATCCACGATATGATGGAAAGCTTATTGGATAGTTATTCTTATTTTCTTTTTCTTTTTATTTTTTACGAAGTTTTTTCGTAGTGAGAACCCAATTCATAATGACTGAAGCCATGAGTGAGGTTGCATGCGCTCATGATAAAGGCTCCTCAGATTTTAAATGCTCTGCGCGGTAGATTCAAACTACGGCGGATTAGTGTTTGAAGAGGATGCCTTATGTAATAGGCATGTTCGTCAATGATTACGGGGCCACTACTAAATATTAGGTTTTCTTTATCTCCTTACAGGAGTCAAACCTATAATTTTGCCCACTTTTTAACCCTTTCAGTACGGGTGATGTGCTCTTTGTTATATTTTGACTACTACAGTATTAGATGATGTTATTCAGTTAAGGAAGGACCTAGCAATTAAAAGGCCACACACTATATCAATGAACCTTTGTGTCTACCATATTCCCTTCCTAAGCTGCATAAAATCATCTAAATATGGCTACAATAAAATACAAGAGACGTCCCCCACTCTGAAAGGGTTAATTTAAACTTTCTGAATATGAAGATTACAAATACAGTAGTGTCATATTATACTGTAAGTGAAAAATAGCCAGATAACAGACTTTGAGGATGTTGTATATCGTGATACATGTGCTGCTAAAGTGCTCATACGACTCCACATTCAAGCCCTTCATAACGGAGGCGTGTCAGTAGCGGTTGACAGACGGCTCCAGGTTTTGCATGGGTAGGGTAGACTAGCCAATTTGTATGTAGTATTTTGATTGGTATGCGGATGTTTATGAAAAATAGCCTCAAACTATTAATACAGTTAGATTATCCCTTTCAGCTCCGGTGCAATCCATATAACTTTATTCTGGCATATATTAGACAATTTTATTCAGTTTAAAAAGGGCCTCCAGCAATTAATAGGCTTCAAACTGTCTCGCTCAACTCTTTATACTACCCCAGATTTTTCTTAAACTGCATAACATTGTCTAAATACAGCTAGAATATAACTTAAAAGACATCGCCAGTACAGGGGGCTATGACTTTGTTTTAGTTATTTCGGTTTGGCTAATATTTTCGTTGCTATTACTGTTATCGTTTGGGTTACTAAGTTTAACAGACATTTCAATAAAGTTTTTGAGTTTCTAAAATTAACCCTTTGAGGATCCAAGATGCAATTTGTTTCTACATTTCTGGCTATTATTGGACGAGATTTTATTCAGATTTGGAAGGGTATATGGCAGTCAGACGATTGATTGAGACAGCCTACTATTTTAACTCCCATCAATCACTTTTCACATGTCAGCCACCTAAAACCTCACAAAGACGACCGACGTGTCATCCGACGTAAGAGACAATTCCCCACAGACCCTGACTATACACCCTTCACCAATCACCAGACAAAGCATATCATCAACAATCTCAAGCACTCACCCGCCTGTGGCCTAGACAACATAAGCAACATACACCTCAAACACCTGGGACCACAAGGCATACAAGCACTCACTAACATATCAAACTACAGCTATTCACACAACACAATACCAGACATTTGAAAGCATGGTATCATCATCACATTCCCCAAACCCAACAAAGACCCCACGCTACCCTCCTCGCACCGCCCCATCACACTCCTTTGCTCCCCCTCCAAAGTCATGGAACGCCTAGTATTACAACTAATTACACCTGACCTACCCCTAGCTCCAACACAACATGGCTTTAGGCCACTGCACTCCACAAACACTCTTCTCACAGACCTTACACAAAGAGCTTTCGACGGCATCAATTCAGCTAGACCACCACACAGATCACTATTAGCCACACTCGACATTAGTAAAGCCTTCGATGCCATCCCCCGCCACAACCTAACAAACAAAATCTACAACACAAACATGCACAACAACACAAAAAGGTGGCTGGCCAACTTCCTAGCAGGCAGATGTGCACACGTATCTTTTGCCGGTCAGTCATCTAAAATCAGAAACTTTCCAAACGGAGTCCCACAAGGATCCGTCCTATCGCCCGCACTCTTCAATCTGTACATGCACGATATAACTACACCCAATACGCCCCAAATAAACTTAGCCTCCTATGCAGATGACATAACACTCACATGCACACACCATGACCCAAAAGAGCAACAGATCTCCTTCAACCCTATCTCAACACACTACATGGCTGGTGCACTACAAACAGACTTAATCTAGCCCCAGCCAAATCCACCGCAACCCTGCTCACAAGTTGGACAGGAGAACACGAATACATCCCTCAACTCACCATAAACAACACACCCCTAACACATACACACACACCCAAAATCCTAGGAGTAACATATGATACTCATATGACATTCAAACAGCACACCACAAACATTAAAAAGAAACTGACACCCAGACTTAATGCCCTCAGGTCACTTGCTCACACAAAATTTGGACACAACAAAGAAACTACCACCACAGTATATAAACAATACATAAGATCAGTGATGGAATACGCAAGCCCAGCCTGGGCTTCTAACCTAGCTGAAACACATCATAAGACCTTACAGACTATTCAAAACAAAGCCCTGAAGATCATTACAGGCTGCACAGCTACTGCACCCACAGATCACCTACATCAAGAAACCAAAATCCTCAAAGTCAAAGACCATCTGGACATGAGAGGCACTCAATTCTTGGCAGCAGCCTCCACGAACCAAGACCACCCACTAAACTACATGGCAACACACCCACAGACACCAAGAAATATCAAAACAACACCCAGCACACGGTATCACACACAATTATTGTCCTCTCTCCCTCCCTGCCCACCCCGAACCAACTTCCAGAAGCACATCCATACTCATATCTCTCACCGATCCATCCACTCACTCACAGACAACACGCAGCTGCATGCACGACTTCCCGAAATCCATCCTTCCGAATCCTCCCTTCCTCGCGAGGACAGAGTCCACCTGGCCAGGCTGAGATGCGGACACCATCCAGCTCTCCTGAGCTATCAGAAGAGACTGGATGACTCCGTTGTCGACGCCTGCCCGGGATGTAACACAGCACCCCATACCATTAAACACATCATAGAAGACTGCATTTCACACAACCACTTACGCCAACAACACAATCTACACTCAATGAGAGCTCTGTGGGAAAGCCCGATCGTGGCCGTGGCCTTTCTCAGGGACTCGGGGCTGTTCGGCCAGGCAGCTTAGGGAACAACAACAACAACAACAACAACAACAACTCCCATAGATCCTTCCTAAGCTGTGTTAAATCTTCTAATGATAGCCAGAATAAACTATCAAATGTTTCACAATATTCAAAGGGTTAAGTTCTCGAGTTTCTAAAATTAATAACAGTAGACCAGGTAGTGTCAAGATTGGCCTTAATTTCCGTATCTATCTATCTATCTATTGCCGAACGGCAAGTTTACTGAAGGACTTACAGGATTGACCACTCAATTTAGGGTCCGTCCGACTCAGAGGCCTTTTATGTATTTGTTAGCACTATTTTTCTACAGTGGTATGAGGCTAATCCATCCACTAACCTGCTTCACCCTAAGGTGGCAGTACGGATTTGTATAAGGTTTACTCCTCTAGACAGGTTGCTGACCAAGGCTGACGAGTCCCATCCATCCGGATTTTTATAAGGTTATCTCCCCTAGATGGGTTGCCGATCAATGCTAACGAGTCCCATCCACCCGTATTATACTAATCATAACTATAAAATGTACTGATCCGTCTGTACTCATTTTTGTGGGTAGTATTTTTTAGATTTTGTGTACTGATGGGTTAACCCTCCAGGACCGGCTAGGCATTCTATAAATATTCCCCGAAACCCGGGGGTTTTGGCCGAAAAACGTCTACACCTAGGCTACCGTATCTTTGTTATTTTGACTGCTTCCGCATTCCTGCGCATCCCCAAGCGTAGATGTGTTTCATACCTGTAGAATGGCATTGAGTAGAGCTCTCGTAAGTCAACTGGTTCAGTTGTGATGACGATTTCCGTGGAGAGAACTTTGTGGCGATATCAGCCACTTTACACTACTTAACAATACCACACAGCAATACACGAACAAGCGACGCCTCTCCTTCTTGTGGTCGGAGATGCGCGGCGTCGGTCCAACCGGCTGTTGTTTACATGCATCGGACGGATGCCTTTCAAAACAAGCTTACAGGCTTTCAAGCTGCTGGAGCCTCAGAGCCCTTCCGTGTTCCTGGCCCTAGTTTGTTATGGGTGCCTCAGAGCCCTACCGGGTCTGAGGGGTTAAGGGTGGATGGGCCGGTTTTCTGGACCATTTTCTCCCTCATGTTAAGCCCCATTAGTTTTCAGATGTTTGCCCCATTAGTTAGTCAATTTTAAGACCTTTCGCCTTATTTCTTCATCAATATTTAGACCTTTCGTGCTATTTAGGTGTCGATTTTTTCCCTAGCGAACGATAGTGAGCCTGTAATGTTGGAAGAACCCGGCCAAAGGCTGGGAAATTTTTCTACCGAAAAATTTACAAATTAATCTAAAAGGGGGATCTAATGGATGTTTTTTTTTTTTTAATTTGATGGAGGACTAGGGAGGAAACTAGAAAAATAACGAATACATGCAAGAATCGCCCAAAACGTGAACCATCTCCCCTTAATGGTTTTTCTTACAGTTTCTTACAGCACCTCTGGAAAAAGGCAAACTAGGCCTGTGTATCCAGCTCAGTACCAGTACTTGCACTGCTGTGGTCGTTCACGGTGTTGACGGCGGCGGTGGTAACAGACGCAACATTTTTACTATTCTGTATTTTTGCTTTATAATCAAACTTCAAATCTTGTCTTCCCCATGCTTTATCAAGATTACTTTCAAACTCCCTTATTGATTCGGAATCGACTACATACTGGGGCAGTGCGTTCCACTCATTTACCACTCTATCACAAAATGAGTTTTTTGCCTTCTCAAGCCAATTTCTTTGTAAATTTTCTTTGAGTGTCCTATCATTCTTGTTCCCTCCCTCATCAAGAAGATACCTTCACACACATCCTCATCATACTTTCCTGACACTATCTTAAAAGTCTCTTATCATATCCCCTCTCTTTTTCCTATATGCCAGTGTTGGAAGCCCCAGTGTCCTCAACCTCTGCTCATAGCCCGCGTTCTTCAACGTTGGTACTAGTTTGCTAGCTCTCCTCTGCACTTTCTCCACTGCTTCTATATCCTTTACCATATTTGGAGCCCACACCTGGTTGGCATATTCCAGGTGCGGCCTAAGCAGCGCTGTATAGAGATTCCTGAAGATTTCTTCGTCAAGTGACACAAATGTCCTCCTTATCAGCCCTACAATTCTATTGGCTTTGTTTATCTTTTCCGCTAAATGTTCTGAGAAATTTAACTTATTGTCTATCACTACTCCTATATCCTTTTCTGCATTCACTTCCTCCATCGCTTCATACATACTGTATCCTACCTTGTCTATCTTGCTTGTCCCAATCCGCATGTACTTGCATTTTTTTTGGATGAAAAGGCATTAACCAATGCTCAGACCATCCCTTCATGCCCTCCACATCTCCTTGAAGCAAACCCACATCTTCCTTACTCCTCACTCTTCTATACAGCTTAGTGTCATCCGCATACAGGTATACCTCACTTCCATTAGTTATAACTTCAGGTAAGTCGTTGATAAATATAACGAACAGTAGTGGTCCCAACACAGATCCCTGAGGAACCCCACTTGTAATTTCCCTCCACCCCGAGCCTATTCCATTCACCAGCACCCTCTGTCTCCGATCTTTCAGGAAGGCTTCTATCCATTTCACACATTTCTCCCCTATATTATAGCTTCTAACTTTCACTATTAACCTTTTATGTGGGACCTTATCGAAGGCCTTCATAAAATCACAATATACCACGTCTATTACATCACCATCCTCTAGAATTTGCATCCAATCATCTACCACCTTAATTAGTTGTAGTACCGTCGACCTCCCCGGCAAGAATCCGAACTGTCTCCCACTGAAAAGTTGGTTTGATTTCATATGCTCCATTATTCCTTCTCTAATTACCATTTCCATTAGTTTACACACAACACTTGTCAAACTGACTAGTCTATAATTTCCTGGGTCATTTCTCTTTCCCTTCTTAAATATAGCTGTTATGTTCGCCTCTCTCCAGTCCATCGGGATTTGTCCTGTATTAAACGATACCTCAAATAAAATTTTCAATGGCTCTACTAACATCTCCCCTCCTTCCTTTATGATTCTTGGGTGTATCCCATCTGGTCCCGGGGACTTACTTCTGTTCATTTATTCTATAGCCCTTCTTATTCTAGCATGGGAAAACTCTATTAGTTCTAGTGCAGGTGCCTGTTTGATGGGAATATTTGGCACTGCATCATCCGACTCTACTGTTAGTACCCCCCCAAAGTATTTCCCCAGCACCTCTGCTTTCTCCTTATCCGTCTCCGCTCTACTCCCATCATCCAATGGGGCCCTGACCGGGATCTTTAATTTTTTGTGTATGAGCTTGAGTGACGTTTAATATGTTCACCAGATAAGATAGTGATAGACCTCTCGCACTTGCATATATATATACACTGTATATACAGGGTTTTGTATTTATACATAATTGTGCTAATCTTTATTATTAATTATTACTAATCATAATTTTTCCTTACTTATTATTTAAAGTGGTTGTGAGTTGCTCCAGGACTTAAACCCATTTTAACTAAATATTAACATTTAATTTGATATTTTATTTGTTTTAGTTTTCTTTAATATTGCTTTATAATTAAATATTCACTTTATTTATGAACATTAAATTAACTTAGTTTATTTATTAACAAAATTCACTTTTGATTTAATTGTTTAACATATTAATTTTAAAACTTTAATAACACCTTGTAAGTAAAACTTTATTTTATTACAATTATTTTATAAATATATTGGTTATAATTCTTCCCCTGTTTTTTATATGTATTAGTGTGAGTGTTTCTTTGTTGTTTTACTCTGGTGACTATTTATTCTTTTGCTCAAGCCATACTAATATTTTGTTTTACCTATATACCTGGGATTGTTATAATAGTGCCTGCTAGGGGGTGTCTGGTGGGGAGAGGATATACTCTAATAATCAGTAGTAATAATAATTTAGTAAAATTTGCCAGAACGTCCCGGACTTCCCAAACTTGACTACTTCCTTTAACGTGACGATAGTGCGTTGTTATATGTGCGATTAGTTTGCTTGGGAAACAGATTAACTTGCTCATGTAGTAATGTACACCCGATGTGGTGGATTGTGTTCTTTTATTTAATAATTTTCATTTTAGTAAACGTTGTTTCCACATAGCGATTTTGATAATTTAATTTGACTTTATATTGTCCTTGTCCCAATTTTGGTTTGTTTAGTTTGCAAGTTTTACATTTTAATCACTTAGATTATAGAGACATATATTATCATAGTGCCATAAGAACTTGGGTTTCTGGTACTTATACTAGTTAGCATATATATCCTCTCACGTCTGTCTTTGTGTTGTCCCTCTGGGGTGTCTACACCTCTGGATAATCAGGTCGGATTACTTGTAAACTATTACCTAGCTTCTAGTCCCAGAGATTTTTATTGTTGCTTTTGTTCGTTTTACTAGAACTATTTGACAGAGTTTAATGTATCCTAAAGCTGGTAGTGCACAGGCACTTTTTCCCTCAATTTTGGAACTTATGTGTTTAACTATCATAAAAATCCTGTCTTCTATTATTATTATTATTTTATTTATCTATTTGTTTTGTTTTTAGTTTGCTCCTTAGACCTCCATCAAGCTTTAAAAAAAAAAAAAAAAACCTCCCTTCAAGAAAACTTGTACATTTATTAATAGAATAATGTCCCAGCCCAAGCCCAAAGGCCGGTTCCTCCCAAATTACAGGCTCGCTATTGCTTGCCAAGAAAAAATCAATACCTAAATGGCACAACAAATCTTAAAATTACCAAACTAATAGGGCGAACAATTTAAAATAAAAAACTGATAGGGCTAAACATGTGGGAGAAGGATGTCCAGAGCAGCCCCCTCACCTTGACAATAAAGGTTTTAGTGTGATTCCCCATAAAATTCATAGCTTTATCTTCATATATTATACTTCTTTAAGCTTTTTATGTACTTAACATTATGAAGCTGTTCTTTTCATAATATTGTTACTGGTTTCTGTTTATATTTCTATGAGTATATTTACTGCCTTTGTTTATATTTGGTGTTTTATGCCTTTATGGTTATATTTACTTTTCCTTAATCTTGTCCTACAATCCCAAACCCTCTACTAACATGGTACTGTATTTAGTATTTTACTCTGGTGAAGGTGTCTTGTCCTACAAGCCCAAACCCTCTACTAACATGGTACTGTATTTAGTATTTTACTCTGGTGAAGGTGTCTTGTACTAATATAATCAAACCCTCTACTAACATGGTACTGTATTTAGTATTTTACTCTGGTGAAGGTGTCTTGTCCTACAATCCCAAACCCTCTACTAACATGGTACTGTATTTAGTATTTTACTCTGGTGAAGGTGTCTTGTACTAATATAATCAAACCCTCTACTAACATGGTACTGTATTTAGTATTTTACTCTGGTGAAGGTGTCTTGTACTAATATAATCAAACCCTCTACTAACATGGTACTGTATTTAGTATTTTACTCTGGTGAAGGTGTCTTGTACTAATATAATCAAACCCTCTACTAACATGGTACTATATTTAGTATTTTACTCTGGTGAAGGTGTCTTGTCCTACAATCCCAAACCCTCTACTAACATGGTACTGTATTTAGTATTTTACTCTGGTGAAGGTGTCTTGTACTAATATAATCAAACCCTCTACTAACATGGTACTGTATTTAGTATTTTACTCTGGTGAAGGTGTCTTGTCCTACAATCCCAAACCCTCTACTAACATGGTACTGTATTTAGTATTTTACTCTGGTGAAGGTGTCTTGTACTAATATAATCAAACCCTCTACTAACATGGTACTGTATTTAGTATTTTACTCTGGTGAAGGTGTCTTGTACTAATATAATTTAACAAATGGAGATGGTAACATAAATATGATAATGTTTTTGTTATTTTATACTGAACTGTATGAACTAATGTTCTTATGTAATTAGTCATGTATTAAGTAGAGTTACCAATGTTAATGATTGAAATAACACAACTATTATAAATGGGTAATATTATATTTGTAAAGGTTTGATAATTAAACATATGCTGTGTGGTCATTTGTTTAACTTAAGTATAAGGCATAGGATTAGGTGACGCTGGAACTCTTATTTGATCTGCCTGGCTTCCCATGCTGATCATGTTTACCGGTATGCTTCACAAGCACAGATCATCCCAGCTAACTGAAAAATAAACCCTCCTCTCATCACTACATCACAAGCACGATACATGCTCTATAATTTACAGCCGTGATCAGGAAAACTTAAATTGGTGGGTTGGTGATAATATGAATTAATTAGTGAATCACAGTACAGTTATTAGTTTTATGTGACTTATGCAGTTTATCAAAATAGTTTGCCTTGTCATAATTGCCACTCCACAAATTGTCCAGAAATTCCTCTGACCATAATTGTTATACAGTAGGTGATCAGTTAGGGTCTGGTTTGGGAAGTAGTAGCAGCTCACTACACAACCACAGGGATCCTAGAGGTCACAATGTGGTGCTGGAGATGGGGACTTTCTAATTTATAATATAAAACTTGCAGAATAAACAAACGAAAACAGGGAAAAGACAATATAAAGGCAAAACAAATTTATCAAAATTGCTATGTGAAAATAACACTTTGGCAAAATATAATTTTGAAATAAAAGAACACAGGGTGTACATCACTACATGAGCAAGTTAATTTGTTTCCCAACCAAACTAATCGCATACACTGTATATAACAAAGCACTATCGTCACGTTCAAGGAAGTAGTCAATTTGGGAAGTTCTGGTAAATTTTACTAAATTCTGTATGAATACAGAAACTACTGACTAGCTGATGCTGAGAGGATTGGGTTCTAGTCATGTGGTGATGGGCTGGTCTATCAGAGTGAGAACTGAGCGATCTCTGCCATACCCATAGCTTACTCTGACTGTTCCTTTTACTTATATATTTTCTAGATCTCAAGTGACGGCGTCTCTTCCGTGGATTGACCTCCCAATCTACCAAGGTTGGAAGCCAAAGCGTCACATTTTTCCTTTGCCCCTCAACTTTCTTTTAATAACTGCCGAGGGGCACAGGGCCCTGGGTGGGGCTTTGGTTTCCCGGGCGTTTCTGCACCCTCCTCAGCTCCCCGCCATGGAGTGGCTTCGGTCACCCAGGCTTTATTGTGGTCGGCAGGGAGGGTTCTGTGGGGGCGCTCGGTTATGGCCTTGGCCTTGCTTGGGGCCTTGGGGCTGTTCGGCCAGGCAGCTTGGGGAACACCAACAACAACAACAATTTATGTAAACAAATTCTATTAAAAAAAAATTGCAATTTGACAAGATAATTATTAACAATACATTAGTACAGTACAAAATACATACAGCGCTCACTAACGATAGTGCTATTGGGTAGGTACCTGCCAGCATAGCATGGACAGTTGATCTCTGCCAACTGCTACCCTACAAATACAGTAATCTACATTTATAGTATAAGATAAATTAAGGGTATCATAAAAGCAAGCAATTGATACTATCGACAGTGAATAGATGCAATATAATAAAGAATATTAATTGCAAAATATGAAGTAGTATCAACAGATGTCAACAGTCTTTTTTTAACAAGAACTATGAATTTAAGAAAAAAAAAACAATAATAAAAATAGAAAAATAACAATAGAAAAAGATAATAAGGTTTTGACAACCCGTAAGGGAAGGAAGGAAAAACTAATATTTATTGGTGGCTCCTGAAGTCAATGACGTAAGAGCCTATGATAATATGGCCTCGTTCCGGGCTCCTCAGAGCCCGGGTTAACCTTGATCACGACGGTCGAGAACCAAGATCATCTTAGGGGGTACCCCTTAATCATTCCTAAGGTACGTCATTGGGACGGAGCCACTGAAAAGTAGAAAATAAAAAAGAAAAGAATTAACACAGTTTGAACACCGCGCCTACGCGCATTCCGATCTTCCTCTGTTTCCCATAACATGCCTGCTACCCCCACCTCCCCAGGTGCGACCTCTAATGTATATATCAAGTTGAGCATGTGTATGGGAAGGGGATGGTGGGAGGGCAATTGTCATCATTGACTTCAGGAGCCACCAATAAATATTAGTTTTTCCTTCCTTTCCTTACGGTTGTCAAAACCGTAATTTATTGGTGGCTCCTTACGTCAATGACGTAAGAGCCTAGAATATCACGACCGGTGGAGGGACCTTCATATGCTCATCAAGCTAAAAAACAAAATCTATTAGGAAGACCAAAAAACGAAAACTGTGACATGTGTTTAAATATAAAAGTATAGCAGTAAGAAAAAGATGTATAAGGCGGGTACCATTAAAGAAGCCTTATCTCAGAGAAACAGAACTACTGAGGTGTGAATACTGGTAATCGTATATCACAAAATTAAAATTAAAAATATAGTTACACATTTATAGTTGCAATAATGTATAGATATTGCTATGTAACAGATCTAGTGCAGTAATAACACTCCTGCTATCCATTCCGGATTGTGTGTCCTACCAACTTGTCATGGAACTTAACACGCCCCCTCCTTTTTCATTTAATGTGAATGGTAGGACACACCTTCTATTACCTTACAACACTGGTAATAAAAGCATTGAACAAATATATCCATCTACTTATTGGCCTCAGGGGGCATGTTCCAGCCCCAACGCTATGCTTGGTAGTTTGGGTCTTCTCCAGATGTACCGACAAGCATCTGGCTAGGAACGCATTGCTAGAGGACCAAAGACCTGTCTGAGTGATATCCTCCACTGAAAAACCATTGAGGAAATCTAATGGTAGTGGCCCATATGTGTATATCATGGGCTTTTGCAATCACCTGAGGCTCAGCTTCCTTAATTACATCTGCAATAATGGATGGTAACACTTTCTTTCCTAACCTTATTGAACCATCTGGAGAAACCCACAATTGTGCCTTATTCCTAGGAATAACAGACTTAGAGTAGGTATTTAGTGCCTTAACAGGGCATAGAGCATGGAGTATCTTTGCTCTTTTCATGGCAGGAATAGAGAAAGGTGTAAAGATATGTTCCTGGTGCTAATTTTTTTGTGATGAATCTGGTGCAGTAACAATATGTACAGAGTCATTACTAGGGGCAAAACGTAGACAGTTAGTAGACCTTGCCATGGCTGTCAATTCTGAGACCCTATGGCCAGTAGCCAGGGTCATCAGAAACACACTTTTTAAGTTTCTTGTCTATATTTGGTCTCACAGAATAAGACCTAGACTGTGACAAAGTTAGGACCTTCGAGATTGACCATTGAGGAAGCAAATGACGATTTGGGGCTCTGAGTTTAAAACAAGCCTTCATAAAACCCTGTTCGTCTTTCTGGGGTAAAGATAAACCAGGAAGCGTAAAGAAGGGTTTCTTTATGTCGATACGTGGTTTATAAGTGTGTTACCGGTTAGTTTTTTAAAGTCAAATAAGTAATGAAAAGAGTGAAGTTGGGGAAAGCACCAGGAACAGATGGAGTGTGTGGGGAAATGTTGAGGTATGGTGGTGAGATAGTGATAGAATGGGTATGGAAAATGTGCAAACTAGCATGGGAGAAGGGGAGTGCACCCGATGACTGGAAGACTGGCATAATAGTCCCCCTATATAAGGGCAAAGGGGAAAGAGGAGTGTGTGGTAACCACCGAGGAATATGTCTTCTAAGCGTAGTAAGGAAGGTATACAGTAGGGTAGTGATTGAGAGAGTGAGAGTGAGAACGGAGAAATGGATAGGCGACGAGCAGGGAGGTTTTAGGAAGGGAAGAGGATGTGTAGATCAGATTTTTACCCTGAATTGTGTTGTGGAGAAGTATCTGGAGAAGAAACAAAAGGTGTATGTTGCCTTTATGGACTTAGAGAAGGCCTATGACAGAGTGGATAGAGAAGGTTTGTGGAAAGTACTTAGAATATACGGAGTAGAGGGCAAGTTGCTGAAAGCAGTGAAGAGCATGTATGAGGGTGCAAAGGCGGCAGTACGTGTGGAGAGTGAGCAGAGCGAGTTCTTTGACCTGAATGTTGGTTTGAAACAGGGGTGTGTGATGTCCCCGTGGTTGTTTACTGTATATATGGATGGAGTTATGAAAGAAATACTATCAAGAGCAGTGGATGTTGGTGTATCGCTGAAAAGGGAGGGAATTGAGTGGAAGCTACCTATACTGCTGTTTGCGGATGATACAGTTCTGATGAGTGATAATCAATGGGAGTTGCAGGGTCTGGTAAATGAGTTTGGAACAGTGTGCGAAAAACGGAATTTGAAGGTAAATACGGGGAAGAGCAAGGTTATGGTCTTCGAAAGGGGTGAAGTCACAGAGTGTGAGGTGAAGCTGAACGGTCAGGCTATGGAGATCGTCAACTCTTTTAAGTATCTGGGCAGTGTGTTGAGTAAAGATGGGACTATGGATGAAGAGGTGCGGGAGAGGGTACAACAGGGGAAGAGGGTTGTAGGAACGCTAAAAGCAGTAACAAGAAATAGGGTGGTCAGTATGGAAGTGAAGAAGTCCTTGCATGACAATGTGGTAATCCCGACAATGACTTACGGAAGCGAAGCATGGACGTTGGTTGAGAGACTCAGACCAAGAGTGAGAGCAGTGGAAATGAATTACTTAAGGAGTGCGTGCGGAGTTACATGGAGGGATAGACAGACTAATGAGGAAGTAAGAAGGAGGTGTGGTGTGGAGGTAGATGTGCTGGAAAGTGTGAAAAGGAACAACTTGAGATGGTTCGGCCATATGGAACGTATGGAAAGCGAGAGAATGACTAAGAGGGTGTACGAGAGCGAGGTGGAGGGACAGAGGGGGAGAGGTAGACCGAATATGAGGTGGAAGGATGGAGTGAGGAACTACATGAACGAAGGCGGTGCTGGTTGGGGGGAGGGGCGTCGACTGACTGGGGACAGAGGTGCATGGGGGCGGTTCGTTCGTGGCCACCCCTTCGGGGATCACGGCGTCAGGCAATAGATAGATAGATAGATAGGTGCTTCACGCTGTGTATTGACTTGTGAGCGTATCCGTGACTTCCTTGTCGTAGGACGGTAGCCACTTGGATTTGAGAATGTCCACATAGCAAAATTGAGCGAGGTCTGCATGTATCCAATTTCTTTCAAGTGGAAATAGGACAGGGGGAGTTGCAGAGGTTTGTTGTACCACTGAGTAAGCTGGGTGTGCCACACCTGAGTAGGCCACATTGGAGCAACCAGGACCACTTGACCCTGGAACGACCTGAGGTGATGAATGATTCTCACATCATAAATCTATGTCCACCTGTTCCAATTCATTGTGAGGGCATCTGGGCCCCCTTCTCGTTTATGTGATTCCGAGATATGTAAGACTGGAGCTTCGTTGATTTACGAGATGCAAACAGATCGGTTTGAGGTGAAAATGGCAGAATTAAGTGGTTGAATGCCTTTTGTTTGAGAGCCCATTCCGCTGAGGTAATCTTTCCCTTGGACAGAGCATCCGCCCACAGATTGGAGACCCCTGGTAGATATGTTGCATGGATTATTATGGAATGCTTTTGGGCTAGAAAGAATATATTTTTCCGAGAGATCCTGGAGAAACCTGGACCGGGTGGAGACCTGTTTCTTCAAGCAAATTACAGTGGTCATGTTGTCCATCCGGAATGCAATTGACCTGGAGGTCAATGACATCGCATGAACTCTGAGAAAAACAGAGGAACTGCTAGCTCTTGGGCATTGATGTGACACTGACTTAATGTTGTCCATTTTCCGTGATTCTGATGACCTTCCGTCGACTGATCGCCCCATCCTATCAGACTCGAGGCGTCTGTGTCCACCCATAGAGTGGGAGGTGGATCTGACCAATGTGTCACTGATTCCCTTTACCTGAGATTTTACCCACAACGACAGGGGATGTAGAATTCTCTTTGGGATGAAGAGAGGGCAATTGTGAGGTGTTAGAGGGAAGGCTTTGTTGCCTGGCCAGATTAGTTTCTTCAACCTGAAGAAGCCTAGGGGCCTATCAGAGATTCCCAAAGTTTCCTGGTTATAGTCTTGGTATGCAATACTCTCAGTTTTACTTGAAGACATTTGGCATTGGTTGGACTTTGTTTTATAGTCTGAAGTTGTGTATCTCAGATTAACCCTACTCATTCTGCTGATTGTGTAGGAGTGAGATTTGATTTCTCTAAATTTACTCTGAAACCCAACTTTGTCACATGTTGCATGACTCTCAAGGTTTGTTCTTGGCAATGGAGTGGAGAAGACCACAGAACCATCCAATCTTTTAGGTAAAACAGTATTTTCACACCGTCTTTGAGTAGAGGGAGGAGTTTGTTTCACTGTCCTGGTGAAAATTCTGGGAGCTATGTTCAAGCTGAAAGGCATTCTGGTGAACATTACTGCTTTGTTTCTGACTGGGACAGCTAGGAACTTTTGGTACCTCTTGCTATTGGGATGTGCCAGTAGGAGTCTTTTAGATCTAGAGTAATTATCCAGACCTTTGGTTGTAGAACTAGCCTTACTTGGGAAATAGTTAAGTTAAGTTAACATCCTGAACTTCATATTGTGAATTGATTTGTTGAGGAGGGACATGTCTATCGCAGGCCTTAGTTGTAGACTGTCCATTTTTGGGGAGAGAAACATGGGTGATAGAAAAACTGGCATGCCTTCTGGTATATAAGTCACAACATTGTCTGTCAACATTTGGTTTATTACTGTTTCTAACTCTAGAGATAGTCGTCCATTGTTGGACTGAGCTCTGAGGAGGGGTTTTACCAACCAGAGCCATGTAAGGCCGTTCTTTACTGCCCTCTTTGCCCAAGATCTCTGAGGCCAATGACGAAAATTTGCCCTGAACTGGCCTGTCTGATGTAGGACCAGTTCTCTGTTGATGGCCTCCAGAAAATTTAGTTTCTTGTACTTTGGGCAGGTTGGTGAGTGTTGGAGGGTTGTGCAACCCGACCTCTGGACTATTAGTGTTCTCTGTTTGATGAGTTACCCCTATGAGCCTGAAATGTTTGTGGAGTAAGCTTACGAGAGGGGAATCAGACTCTAACTTTTCCACGCTGTGATTGAGAACGAGAGTGAAACTGTCTAGGGTGTTTAAGCTTGTTTGCCAGAAACTGCCTAAACACAGACATCTCAGGTCTTAGCAACAGAGCATGAACCTCATTCCAGGTCGTTTGGGGAATCAAACTACATGTGAACCGAGGTGAGAAGAGAACTCGAGTAGCAATATCTTTGGGCATATTCTTGGACAATTGGATGTGCGGATCCTGTCTAGCTCTAGCTGCCTCAAAAATAGCAATCTTGACATCCCCAGTGGTCATCAGAGAATTAACACGTGAAGCTCTTTTGATAAAATGAAGTGCAGACCTGGAGTTTTGTTCAGGGATAGAATCTGCTACTTGCCTCATGGCTTGTGCAAGTTGTTGCTGTGTGATAAAAAATGTACAGCAACCTATGGGCTCTTTGACGCAGTATAAAGTCTTTGTCAATCCGTGCATGGGTAGGTGTATTAATCATGGGGTCACTAGTTGGTTTACAAACTATTTTTGGAGATCTGAGATATTCTCAGAACTCCTGGGGAATAGAGTCGGAGTTGTATACATACATAGTGGCAAATTGGTGATCCTCCAATGGGAGTTTATGGGGGGAGGGGGATCCCCCCAAGACAAGGCCAATTTCTCTGCCTCAGTCACCCATTCAGCCCATGGACCATAACTTAGAGTGGATACCTCCAACAGGAATTTTTTTCTCAAAATATTTTGTGGATCAACCTACGGATTTTGAGAGATTAGAGAGATTTAACCTAAGACGTGCGCATGGGGGGTATGAGACACCACACGCCTGTGCGTACATATTTGAGCTGTTCCCATCACTAACATCGTTATTTTACCATAAATAGCATTAATACTTATCCATATATGCCTATTTTAGGTTGATTATAAATGTATTAACCTGTTACAGCAATAACACAAGTGGAAACAGCGTTTGGATGGTCAAAATCGGCGATACAGGCCGGGAGTTACATAATTTATGGCTGAGGCAACCTCCCTCCCCTCCACTTTTCCCCACGTCTGGAGAGAGAGAGACTATCGATCGATCGATACTCTCTCTCTCTCTCTCTCTCTCTCTCTCTCTCTCTCTCTCTTGCACTCGCTTGGTAACAGTGATGACAATGCCCTGCTTGCAACTCGCTAATGTTAGCACGAAAATAGACCACAGAATAAGGGAATAACAGGGAAAATAGGTGATAACTGAAGGAGGGGGGGTAAGTGGAGAAGGAGGGGATGTATAATATATTTTAAGTATATAGGGGATTATAGGTAATAACACAACATATTAATTATTGGAGAAGTGATAATAAGTATAAAAGTACAGGTATATAAGTACAGATATATGATAAGGCTTGTAATAAAAGCCTGAGGAGCAAGGTGATATATGACTTGTGTGGTCTAATATATCTAGGGGATATAGGAGCTTGGCTATAGAGGGTGAGTCTTGAGTCTAGAGTCTAGAGGGAGTAAAGAGCTCTGTCTCTCTCTGGCTGAGGTCTGTTGAAGTCTCTTGAAGATGCCTGAGTAAGAAGGCATCGCCTGGGTTCAAGGATGTTGATGCAACACAGCATTAACTCAGCATTCTGGTATGACGTATGACCGGATAAATACATTATACAGTTTACATTTACAGAGGAAATGGGTGTTGATTTAAGTGGAAGTATCAATAAATATATTATATGTTAATGAGATAGATAAAGTTATAGGGAGTTCAATGAATCAAGAATGTTTAATATGAATGTTAAGAGTTTAGAAGTTACAGGGATAAAGGCATATATGCAGTGAGATATATGTATAGCAATATATATGCAGGGCTTATAATGTCATACTACATTCGCCGGGGGGGGTAAAAGAATTGATCTCACCATGATCAACTATAGTAAAACAAAAAATGACTAGTCTGTTGACACATCACACCGTATCAAAATTGTCCATTAGACCTAGATCAAGGGTGTGAGCTACCAACAAATTAGAATAAAGGTTTATGTTAAATAATATAAATATATAGTTGAGTATAAGGAGAAGATTATAACTGCTATATATTACACATGGCAGGTGTAAACTTATGTAGTAATAACATTTAACATCTGACAGTGGAAAGAAATAATACCCTAAGTTGTTCCACTGACGATATTAATATACATACATATAAAGAAATATATAAAAACAAAAAATAAAGAAAGAACTTAAAGTGCTCTATTCCTCGCGTGGGCTTCAAGAGCAGCAATGCGAAGATTCAGGCGAGAAAGAGCAAACCAAGAGACACCTAGGATGATGATGATAATGAGCATAGGAGTACCAATCGCTGGGATGGCAATGTAAGGGTGATAGTATTTAACAAAATCCATAGGTAGAATTGACTTGTTGATCAATTGAAGGGTTTTTAGATCAGGTGAGTTGATGTGAAGTTTAGATATTAGCTGAGATATTTGGGAGAGTGAGAAACATATCGTTCACGTTGTATAGTTGATTGAGTTCAGTAAGGTGGTAATCTGTGGGGTAAATGGTTACCTTGGAAGAGGTGATAGAGCAAGTGTCAGGGATAATGATGAGACCAGAAATTACCTGATCAGAAGATGGAATATCATTCTGACAAGAGATGGAGATGGTGGTGTCAGAAGGGAAATAAAGGTGATGAGAGTGAGACACATGAGCATGATAGAAGGGTTTCTTAGCAACTTCCTTGAACTGGCAATGTTCTATAATGGAATTATTGTGAATCAAGGCACTAGCACAGCCGTCAGCATGGAAGGGGATTAACTTGAGAGCAAAGGCTGGGCAAATGGCCTGGGATATAATAGGGGAGTGACAGAGAGTAGAGAATGAATAATCATCCAACCAGGCGTGGTGATTCTCGGAAGTGGAGATGAACAAGTTGCTGAAGGAGTTGTCCAAAGAAACTAATTGATTGTTGAGGAAAAAGGGGAAAGGAGTGATCTTGTAATGGGCGAAAGAAATGGATGATGCAAATGGGATAATAAGCATATATTCATAGTATAATAAAGATGAATGGAGATATAACACCAGTACTCTTCAATCCTTTATTGGCTAGGGTTGAGTACAGGAGCGCCGAGACGCTGGTTGGTTATGTGAGAGTCTGGTGTGAACTGAAGGACTTGCTGCCTCCACAGGCCTGGGTGCCAGAGGCGCCCGCAAGTCTAAAGTGTCTGTGGTGCCATATGGTGTTGGACAATAGTGGTGTATACATTATTATTATATCCCCCCCCCCCCCCCCTATTGGCGTCCGACGAGGCGATGGTGGAGTCGGGCGGTGTAGGTTGAGTGGAGGGCGGTAGACGAAGCTGTCGTAGGAAGCGGCGGTTGCGGAGTGTGGCTCGCCCCGACCCATCCACCCGGATGGTATACTGGCGGTGTGGATGCACCTCCACTACAGTGCCAGTCTTGTTCCACCGTGTCGGGTTGTTGCCCCCCTGGTTCTGGACGGAGACCCGGTCACCGACGTGGAGTGGTGATAAAGGCCGGGCTGAAGCATTATAGTATGTGGCTAGGGCAGCGTTACGGTGAAAAAGGGCTGCCTCACGAGCTTCGGCCGAGAGAAGCCAGTGGGGGTGGAGGTGGAGAAGTGCAGGATTGCAGGGGACGTGGTCCCGTAGGGTCCTGCCGAAGAGAAGTTGAGCTGGTGACTTGTCAATGGTCGAGAAGGGTGTGTTCCTGTATTGGAGGAGGGCGCGGGCTGCGGCGTTGTTGTCTAGAGAGCCAGTGGGGGATGTACAGTCCGCGATGATGCGGCGGGCTGCTTTAACAGCCAGCTCGGCGCGGCCATTAGACTGAGGGTAGAACGCAGAGCTGACCCGCTGTGACACACCCCAATGTGCCAGGAATTCTTGGAAGTCCCCGGCTGTGAACTGGGGCCCACCATCGCTCGCCAGTACCCGGGGTGCTCCGTAGTGGGTGAAGAGGGTACGGCACGCCGAGATGAGGTGGTGAGCATCACATTTACCAGGTGGCAGGTAGAAGATGTGGACATTGCTGGAGAAGCGATAGACGTAGACCAGGTAGTGTTTGCCCTGGTGCTGAAAAAAATTGGCGGCTACCTGGTCGTATGGCCATTGGGGTGGGTCAGATGACATGAGTGGTTCTTTCGGCTGGGACGGGGCGTGGGCGCGGCAGTAGTGGCAGGTATCCAGGCAGTTGCGTAGGGCCTTGTCAATACCTGGCCAGTAAACACTCGCACGTGCACGGGCCTTCATGCCAGTCATACCCTGATGAGCTGAGTGAAGGGCCTCGAGAACTCTGGACCGAAGATGATTGGGGATGACTGGTCGTTGATCCATGAGGGCTACCCCGTCGACGGAAGTGAGGCGGTCTCTAACACCCCAGAACTGTCGTAGTTGTGGGGCGGTCGCCTCTCTACCAGTTGGGTAGAGATTTCTAGAATGTTTTCAAGAAATGAGGTAATATCAGAGAGTTCATTAATGGTAGATTCCGCTTTAATCATGAGAGATTGTAAGTCGTTAACATGAGTAGAGATTTCATTAATAGTGTCTATTTGGATCTCCACTAACTTTTCTTGACTTCTGAGGGTATTTTCTACTTCACCGATTTTATCAGCGATGGTGTTCACTTGGTCTTCAGTAGCTGTCCCGAAGAGAGAAGACAACAGGTAACCTCCTGCATCAATAAGTCCTCTCTTGTTCCTAAGTCTAGCTCGTTTGGATTCTGACCTTGGTTTGACCGGAATTTTAGAGCCTATTTGAATGAACAAGTAATCTAAGGTGTTTTTCACCACATTAGTTCTCCAAAGTAACTGAGTTAGAGTTGCGTAGTGATTGCTATGTTTGATGTTTGAGTGATTCAGATACTCTGTCAAAATAGAATCTGATCTTAAGGCATTGATAGCTTTCGCCAAGGTCGGGGCCATAACACTCAGGTCGACGTTGGTGAATTTTACTGCCATAACATCCGAAACCAAGGTCATCCTACCTGTAGGACTAACTACCGCGCCATTCGAATGGATGGCAAAGGTGCCCATCAGGTGGACAATCAAGACGATCAAAAGAATCAGCCCACACCTTCCCTTGGTCTTCCTGGGGGTTTAAAAGGAGTATAAAAATAACAGTAAATATTATAGAAGAGTAAAAAAAAATATAACTTGGGAGTGTAAATAATATTTGGAGTTGGAGATTTAAAGGAGTAAAATTTGAGTAAAAATTTAGATAAATGTGAACGCTATGAATAATGCGGACACAAGGAGTAATGTGAACACAGGGAGTAAAGTGAACACAAGGAGCAATGCGAACGCTTTTAGATAATGCGAACGCTGGGAGTAGCCACATCTAAACATGAAATATGAGATATCTATGCAAAAATAAATAATGGACAACAATTTGGCCAAGAGTACACTAAATATATTCACAAGATAAATACATAGTTAAATAGATATATAGGCAGACTTGGTGTATTATGAGTAGAAGATATTAGGTTTAATATTATTCTGAAACAGAAGTTGAGTTATAGAAGTATTATCCACTAGAACATTGTTTACACTCCTAGTTCTAAGATTATAATCATGGGTCGGGGCTTGTAGGATTTTATCAGGGGATTGGTTGATGGGTATGATATCTTTGTCCATATTTTCTTGGACACAGTTTAAGTTTCTGTGCACTAATTTGAGGTGGTTAATGCTACTCCTGGATTCTTTACCTTTCTCCAGATGTCTAATGACTGCAATGTTGTGGCGAATACTGATCACACGATAGGGGCCTTCGAACAGAGGGTCCAGTTTATCAGCCCTGTTGTGAATTCTTGAGAACACAATGTCTCCTGGTTTCAGTTTTTGTTGTCCATTAGATTTGTGATTGCTTTTTATCATTTGTTCTTTGGTTAAGGTTAGTTTATTCATGACTTGTTTATGAATTCTTTTAAAGGTGTTTATATGATGAGTTATGAAATCCTGAGTATATATATATATATATATTATTTTTTTTTTTTTTTTTTTTTTAAAGAGACAATGAACGGAGGAAGGAAAAACACAGATAAAACAAAAGGGTCCATGTGCCTAAAGGCATCCTCCAGTCATAAAATGTTTGTAACAACTGGATTTAAACATTTGTAGATTGTAAGTTTGTGGAAAGCAATTCGAGGGAAGTTAATTCCAAAGAGTAGTAGCTCTGGGGATAAATGAATTCTGATAAGCAGAAGTTCTGCATTGTGGAGGAGAAAGTGTAAATTCATGGGCACTCTCAGCTGCCCTAGTTCTACGGGGAAAGATGTGGAGAGGCGGCACAATTGAAGCAAGTTCCTCGGAACAATTGCTGTGAAAATATCTGTAGAATAATGCAAGGGATGCAACGTTTCTTCGTATGGATAATGTAGGAAGGTCCTGTGTGATTGCAGGGTTATTGATTAATCTAATAGCTTTATTTTGAATTTTGTCCAACTGCCTCAATGCAACCACTCCACTTCCACCCCACAGAGGTGAACAGTAATCCATCTGAGAACGCACATGACTTTTATATATCACGGCCAACTGCTCGTCAGTGAAGAATTCTCGAACTCTGTACAGGAGTCCCAGTTTTTTAGAGGCATTCTTAGCAATGCTTCTAACATAATGTGTCCAGCTCAAGTTAGTAGTTAATGTTACACCGAGAATGTCAATACTAGGGGAAGTGGGAATATTTACATCATTAAAAAATATATGGGAGTCAGTGAGATTCTGTCGGTTAGAAAATTGAATGTACTTGGTTTTCTGTGCATTAAAGGAAACTAGATTCTTTTGTCCCCATCCATTAATTCTAGAAAGGTCCTGGTTCAGAGAAATTGCCGTGTTTATTTTTGAATTTATAAGATCGGGTTGGGTGAAAGAATTGGTAAATGTGAAGGAACTGTGGAGTGTTGAGTCATCTGCGTAGGAATGTATTGGATTATGAGTGGTAGATATGAGATAATTGATATGAATGAGGAACAGAATTGGGGCTAAAACTGATCCCTGGGGAACACCAGCATTTATTGAGTGAAATTGAGAATAAAGGCCATCTACCATTACACGTATTTTTCTGTTATGAAGATAAGAAGAAATTAGTGGAACTAATGATGCAAGGCCGTAGTGTGACATCTTCGACAATAAGGATTGATGCCAGACTCTATCAATGCCTTTGATATATCCAGTGCTATTGTATGTGTTTCACCATGTTGGTCTGTAGCTTGGTTGATTTGATGCGTAAGAAGGCAAAGCATGTCTGCAGTTGATCGACATCGTCTAAAACCATATTGCCTATCACTGATTAATTTATTATTCTCAAGATGCTTAATTATGTGATTATTTAATATAATTTCAAAGACTTTACCAAGAGTGGAAGTTATAGCTATTGATCTGTAGTTTGATGGATCTGAAGAGGCACCTTTTTTAGGAACTGGATGGATGTTTGCTTCTTTCCAGGGTACTGGGAAGCATGAGGTATGAGTACACAGACGGAAATTTTTGCCAATACAGGAGCGAGCACCAAGGAGCAATTCTTAAGTACTATTGGAGGAATTTCATCTGGACCAGGAGCCTTATCTACCGAGAGATTCTGCAAAATAGTTTTGACATGTCTGGTGTGGATCTTAAGTGAGGGAATTTCAGGCGAATTAAAATTAAGTACAGGGACATCTTGATTTATTTCATCTAAGGTTGAGTTGGTGGAGAAAATATCCGCAAGAAGGTTAGCTTTACCTCGTGGGTCACTTACAAGATTGCCAGTCGGAGATTTTAATGGTGGAATGGATGAAGCAGTAGTGAAGTTGGATTTAAATGAGTTAAGAGTAGACCAAAATATTTTGTTATCATTTGGATTATTTAGAATGGGTTTAATCTGTTCATTGAGCATGTGGGGTAGGTGTTTGTCTTCTCCAAAGACGATGAAATGAGGGGATTCACCTGTGGAGATATTAGGCAGAGAATTCATAGTGCATTCCACGAAGGGGATAAATTCGTCCCAAATTTCATGATCCCTGTCAAGACAAATGTTTTTCAATTCATGGAGTATTTTACAGTTAGCTCTCTCAACTAGGCCGTTACTCTGTGGTGAGTAAGGGGCAACCCTGATGTGCTCTATCCCGTACTCATCACACATCTTAGACATAGTCTCGTTCACAAACTCTCCGCCATTATCTGAAAGAATAAATTTAGGTGAGGGGCATTTGCAAATCACGTTATTTACAAGAGTTTTAACGATAGTATTGTCTTCCTTATCAGGTATGGGAGAGAGAATGGAGTAGGCTAACTAGAGAAATGATCCGAGGCTACGAGAAGATAATTCATACCACTGTTAGTCTTAACAATTTTCAATAGATCTATGGCAATCAACTGGAAAGGTTTCTCTGGGACGGGATAAGTTTTGATATTAGCTTGGGGTGTAAGCTTAGGGTTAATTCTGGCACAGTTCTCGCAAGCGTCTATGTGATTATCTATGTCAGATTTCATGGACTTCCAGTAGAATTGTTTTTGAGCAATGAGCATAGCCCTTTCTTTGCCAGGATGACCGACAAATTTAGAACCATGAAGATGAGGGAGTATTTCTTCTACTTTATTGTTGGGTACAACTAACTGCAGAATGTTCCTTTCAAGTTGATGTTTGCCTTTGATGAGTTGATTACGAAATAGCGTGTTATCAATTAGAGTGTAATCTTCTAGGTGTTGGTTAGTTTCATTATTCTCTAGAGCAAGAATGATCTCACACAACTTGGGATCACCTCTCTGAGCTGTGGACATGTCTTCATTAGCTAAAGTCATCGTGTTTAAATGTGCACAAAGTACCGGATTACGAGAGAGAGCATCCGCTACGAAATTTTTGTGACCTTTAATGTAGAGTATCCTAGGGTTGAAACTTTGTAATATGTACTTCCACCTTGCGCGTCTACCAGACATATTATTGTTGTCAAACAGATCAACTAGAGGCTTGTGATCCATCCACACTTCAATGTCATAGTTAAGGATTTTGTCTTTGAATATCTGTAGAGCCCAGATTAGACCGGCTCCTTCAATGTCAGTGACACAGTAATTTTTCTCGGCAGGTTTAAGAGTCCTGCTGGCAAAGGCTAAAGGTTGAAATTTATCGCGGCTGTCTTTTTGCATTAAACAAGCTCCAATACCGCTATAGGACGCGTCGGTGTGGATAACAAAAGGTTGAGTATAGTCAGGGTAAGACAGGCAAGGAGGATTACACAGGTGATGCTTCAACTCGTCAAATGATGTTTGTTCGGATTCTTTCCAATCAAATTCAGCGTCCTTTTTTAACAGTTTGAAAAGGGGACTGGCTTTTTCCGAAAATTTGGAGATGAAACTACGGTAGTACCCGGCTAGGCCAAGGAATTGGCGGAGTTGTGTCACATTTTCAGGTTGGGGAAATTCATGTATAGCTTTAGTGATATCGGTCTTTGTTCTGATGCCATCTGCCGAAAGTTCGTGACCGAGAAATTCAACACTACGTTTTAAGAATTTACACTTTTTTAATTTTACCTTTAAACCTGCATCCTTTAGTTTTTGAAAGAACTTTCCTAGGCTTTCAAGGTGAGATTCGATATCAGGCGACATTATAATGATGTCATCTATGTAGATTTGCATATCTTTGCCCAAATGGCCTGCAAAAATATGACACATAAGCCGTTGGAAAAAGGCTGGACTAGTTTTTAACCCTTGAGGGAGTCTATTGAACTCGTAAGTACCACTGGGAGTGCTGAAAGCTGTGTACTTACGGGAATCATCGTCCAACTTTATCTGATGAAAACCGCTACCTAAATCAATGGTAGAGAAGATTTTGTTTTTAGAGTTCAAATTACTCATAACTTCATTGATGGAGGGCATATAAAATGTCTCCTCAATGATAGCGTCATTTAACTTCCTGAAGTCCACCACTAATCTCCACTCGTTGGGGTTCCGCTTAGGTACTAGGAATATAGGGCTCCTCTAACGACTGGATGAGGGAGAGACTACTTGTTGGTCTAACATAGCCTTGACTTGAGATTCTACCTGTTCTCTCTGAGCATGAGCTAACCTATAAGAAGGACAGTATATGGGGTTAGTCTCCGAGTTGCGTAATATGATCTTGTGTTGAAGCACATCACAAAACCCAAGATCTTCATTATGTAACATAACTGCCTCTTTATACGTGCACAACAAACTCACAAGATTCTCAGTGTAGTCCTCAAAATCAAGATCATTAATTAGAGATTTTATTTGTGACCTAGTCTCTGATTCATCCTTGCTAATAGCTGCGTTAATGACAAGGTCTTTACTAACTGGTAAGCTTTGGTCGTTAAAAATAAAAGGGAAAACTTCCGCTTCCATAATCTTGGTACCACTTTTAATACTAAGTATGTTATCTGAGTAATTGAGAATTAAAGTTTCAAAATATTCATTCTTGCTCTCATGAAGGGCTGGAGTGGTTATAAGACCCTTTATGGAGGTAGTGTCTGGAAGAGTGATGATGCTGTATTTGTGATAATTAGCGGGTAATTGATTGACATAAGTTTCTACCTTCATAGATGATTTTGGTTGAATAGTTACATCATCTTGCAAGATTACGTCAGCTGTAAGGGAATGGTCAGTTATCAGATCACCTATAGATACCTCAGTGTATTGATAGCTAGGAGTGGGGGCATCAGGGGGGGTTTTAGTGACCTCTTGAGTGACCGAAGAGGGACTGGATTTTACGGTAGTTTTGAAACTGAATTTTCTTTTGGGTCTAGGTTTAGTGTGATGGAATGCCTGTTTTGGGTGGTTGGTGGTACTTTTGACAGAGGCTTCACTACTGCGTGTGCATTCGATAGTGTCGCCTTTTAAACCACCGATCATAACTTGGTCCATATGGGTGAAAATTATGATTTTGAGCATATTCATACTAACAAACCCTAGGAGCAAGTCGGCATTTATGACATAGAATGGCAGGGGTGTTGCTAATTCTTTGGTGATCTTGATAGGGAGATAAACCTTAGATAATGTCTCTAATGGGCTGTCACTGACTGATTTTATATTGATATCAGGGTAAGATTGACTGAATTGATTATTAGAATTTATAAGATTAAATTTGTTGAGACTTATAAGATTCACTGGGGAGCCTGTGTCTAAAAAGAGATTTAGATTATGCTCTTCACATTTAGCGGGTAAAAGCAAGGAAGATTTATCAAGACAACCTATTTCGACAGATTTGAGGGGTCGACTTTGGGTGCCATTGTTGGTCCGCCCAGAACGGTTTGGAGGTATAGTACCGTGCTGGGCGTCTATTCTTCCCCCGAACTGGTTGATTTTGTCTTGACTGAAGCGGCCGTTTTGGTGTTTCCTGGTGTGGCCGTTTTGGTGTTTCCTGGTGTGGCCGTCCTGGTCTTTTCCCTAAGAGCTTTCATGTGAGTGCAGAACTTGGTCCAATGACCCTTTGATTTGCATTTGCGGCAAAATGGTTCTTTATGTGATTTCTTACAGTTTCTTACAGTAGATCCTCTGGAAAAAGGCAAACTATGCCTGTGAATCCAGCTCAGTACCAGTACTTGCACTGCTGCGGTCGTTCACGGTGTTGGCGGCGGCGGTAGCAGACGCAACATTTTTACTATTCTGTATTTTTGTTTTATAATCAAACTTCAAATCTTGTCTTCCCCATGCTTTATCAAGATTACTTTCAAACTCCCTTATTGATTCGGAATCGACTACATACTGGGGCAGTGCGTTCCACTCATTTACCACTATCACAAAATGAGTTCTTTGCCTTCTCAAGCCTATTTCTTTCTTTGTAAATTTTCTTAGAGTGTCCTCTCGTTCTTGTTCCCTCCCGCATCAAGAAGATACCTTCACACACATCCTCATCGTACTTTCCTGACACTATCTTAAAAGTCTCTATCATATCCCCTCTCTTTCTCCTATATGCCAGTGTCGGAAGCCCCAGTGTCCTCAACCTCTGCTCATAGCCCGCGTTCTTCAACGTTGGTACCAGCTTGCTAGCTCTCCTCTGCACTTTCTCCACTGCTTCTATATCCTTTACCATATATGGAGCCCACACCTGGTTTGCATATTCCAGGTGCGGCCTAACCAGCGCTGTATATAGATTCCTGAAGATTTCTTCGTCAAGTGACACAAATGTCCTCCTTATCAGCCCTACAATTCTATTGGCTTTGTTTATCTTTCCGCTAAATGTTCTGAGAAATTTAACTTATTGTCTATCACTACTCCTATATCCTTTTCTGCATTCACTTCCTCCATCGCTTCATACATACTGTATCCTACCTTGTCTATCTTGCTGGTCCCAATCCGCATGTACTTGCATTTTTTGGATTAAAAGGCATTAACCAATGCTCAGACCATCCCTTCATGCCCTCCACATCTCCTTGAAGCAAACCCATATCTTCCTTACTCCTCACTCTTCTATACAGCTTAGTGTCATCCGCATACAGGTATACCTCACTTCCATTAGTTATAACTTCAGGCAAGTCGTTGATAAATATAACGAACAGCAGTGGTCCCAACACAGATCCCTGAGGTACCCCACTTGTAATTTCCCTCCACCCCGAGCCTATTCCATTCACCAGTACCCTCTGTCTCCGATCTTTCAGGAAGGCTTCTATCCATTTCACACATTTCTCCCCTATATTATAGCTTCTAACTTTCTCTATTAACCTTTTATGTGGGACCTTATCGAAGGCCTTCATAAAATCGCAATATACCACGTCTATTACATCACCATCTTCTAGAATTTGCATCCAATCATCTACCACCTTAATTAGCTGTAGTACCGTCGACCTCCCCGGCAAGAATCCGAACTGTCTCCCACTGAAAAGTTGGTTTGACTTCATATGATCCATTATTCCTTCTCTAATTACCGTTTCCATTAGTTTACACACAACACTTGTTAAACTGACTGGTCTATAATTCCCTGGGTCATTTCTCTTTCCCTTCTTAAATACTGTATAGCTGTTATGTTCGCCTCTCTCCAGTCCATCGGGATTTGTCCTGTATTAAATGATACCTCAAATAACATTTTCAATGGCTCTACTAACATCTCCCCTCCTTCCTTTATGATTCTTGCGTGTATCCCATCCGGTCCCGGTGACTTACTTCTGTTCATTTTTTCTATAGCCCTTCTTATTCTAGCATGGGAAAACTCTATTAGTTCTAGTGCCGGTGCCTGTTTGATGGGAATAGTAGGCACTGCATCCTCCGACTCCACTGTTAGTACCCCCCCAAAGTATTTCCCCAGCACCTCTGCTTTCTCCTTATCAGTCTCCGCTCTACTCCCATCATTCAACCCCCCTACCAGCTCTGGGATCCCTACTCTTCTTGTTAACTTTTCCTGAATGTACTTCCAGAATATTTTTGGATTATCCTTCACATTTCTAGCTATCTCTCTCTCCCTCACCCCCCTCCTTGTTTCCCACCTTATTTTATTGTTTATTTGTCTGCGTTCCAGATCCACTTCCTTAGCCTCTGTTCTTTTTTAACAATTTTCATCTTTCCCACAATGGTTTTTTCTTCTAATCAATATCCAAAGCTTTCTTTTCATTGGCAATTCTGGGTTAGTTCTTTTCCTCAATTTTGTTTTATCCTTATATTCCCTTACTGGTACACTTTTGGATACAGCATTCTCCAGTTTGACTCTAATTTTCCTCCACATTCCTTCAGCGTCTTCACCGTTCAAGTATTCCCCCCAGTCAATGTCCAAACACCGTCTCAGCAGCTCATAATCTGCTCTATCATACATGTATATTTTTCTATTGCTTCTATTATCCCTCTCTGATTTAATGTTACAACTAAAGCTTATACAGGCATGGTCACTACGACCTATAGGGCTATCCACACTAACATGTTCCACTATATCCTCTTCATTGCTAAAAATCAAATCAAGTACACTCCCCTGCGTCCCATCTCTATATCTTGTCATCTCTACAATATGTTGCGTTAAAAAACAATCTCTCACTTTCTCTATAAACTTATTTTCCAGGCTACCCTGTCCCGCTGGAGTAGTACAATTTGCCCAGTTGATCCCTGGCAAATTGAAATCTCCAATCAAAATGTTATATTTGTTCTCTCTATTATCTATCTCCTCCATTGCTTTCAGTAGGTTATCATCCTCTCCCCTGCTATTATTTGGGCTTCTATATATAGAGGCAATTAGAATTGATCCTCTTACACATTTACTTCAATACACAAATACTCACAATACTGCTGTCTCATATCCACCTCATTAACCTTGAGCTCTTTTCTTACATAAATAAACAGTCCTCTTCCAACCTCTGCTCTAATAGCATTTCTCTCATATAACTCAAAACCCTCCAAACTATATTCCACCAGTTCCCTTTCAATTCTAGCATTTTTTGGTCTTACTTCCTGTAGGGCTATGACATCAGGTTTTTCCTCTTCATCCTGCAACCTACATATCAGTTCTCGTTTCTTGTCCTGGGTAAGCACATCCACATTACTAAACATAATCCTTAATCCATCTACCATTCCTTCAGCAATTACACCATCCCGCTCCTCCAGTCCGTACCCTACTCCCCCGTCTGCCTCTTTGTCTCCTGTCTCTCCCTGTGACACCTCCACCCCGTTCTCCTCCTCCATCACAACTCCCATCACGTTCTCTCCCCTCCCTGATCTCCCCCTCCCTTCTACTCTTATAAACCACTTCCTCACTTTTCTGTCCCTCACTCTCCAGTAAAAATTTCTCTTATCCTCCTCATCCAACTTTCCATTATTTTCATCAGCCTTTTCTTGTAATTCCTTAATTTTTTTCCTTTGTTCTATACTCAAATCCTTCTTTAGTCTTATGTGTTTCAGTTTATCATTTGTATTTAGCCTCCAACTAAAACTTGTCACAGTCTCCGCCACTACCCTAGTTTTAAACTGTACCCTTATAGGTCATCTCCTGTTCCTCTCTTACCTTGATGAGGCATTCAGGAGTTATATGATCCTGGTTACCGCAATAATAACAGGTGACTTTACTGTTAGAGCTCGTCTGAGATTTGTGTGGGTTGTAGTTAGATTTGGAAGAAAGATAGGGTGTCTTGGGCGAGTAATGAGGTTTAGGTTTCTGTGAGTGGTCGAAAGGTTTTGAGTGAGCATTGTAGTGTTTGGCGTGATTGGGGGAGGTTGAGTGATTGTGAATTACAGCTACAACACCTTGGGGTTTTGAGGGATTGGTCAGGAATTGGATTTTGTGGTCTAGACCATTCTCTTTACATTTGGCATGGACAGTTTGAGAGAAATCTACCAGTGTGTCGTTAGGGGTGAATGGGATAGATTGTATTAATCCCTTTATGGATTCAGGAAGGAGGTTTGATACCATCATGTAACCAACAAACTTGGCCACTTGTTTGATATTCATGTATTCCTCACCGCCGTGCTTGAGTGTCCAGTCCTTATCCTTCAATTCATGTCTAAGTGATTTGGTCATGGTGGAAGCTGTGGCAACAATCCTATCGACTGGGGTATTTAGATAGTTCTGGTGGTTCTTTAATTCATTAGCAATTCTGTGAGTAGCTGAGAATGTACCTGCCATCTGTATGCCATATCTTTGAATGAACATACTTTTCAGTTCCTCGTAAGAGCAGTTTTCAGTTTTGTCTGACTGTAGAAGGAACTGAGCTGAGTTGGAATCACCTTTGTGTATTCTAGCTTTGAAAATCTGCACTTTGGTGTTATCATTTTGACCGGCACCTCTCATGGCAATTTCGCCGTCTACATCCTGTATGAAAGCATGAACAGAATAATTCTTGAGGGTGTTCCCAGAAAATAACCTAGGGGCGTTCTGATGGATGATTTCAAGGATATTTGGTTGGTAAGGTGCTTGTTGAGGTTGGTAGGACATTTGATGGGGTTGGTGGGATGTTGATAAAGGATGTGTTGGGTATTGTTCCGCTTCTTGTTTGATAGTAGGAAATTGCTGGTGACTGTGTATGTTAGGAGGGAGACCCTGTTGTTGTTGAGGAGGTTGAAAGATATTGCTGTTGGCATACATGGGAATTTGATGTGAGAGACCCTGTTGTTGTTGAGGAGGTTGAAAGATATTGCTGTCGGCATACAACCTTGGTTTAGGGTCAGAGGGTTGAAAATCCCAAAATGCCTCTGAATGAGCTGTAGCACCAATCGTAGGTGGCACCACAGGTCTGTCCCTGGGATTTGTACCATCATCCCAAGTAGTATTCCAGCTAGAAGCTGAATGCATAGGAGGGGCTGTGTTTTGTTTGTTTGAATAAGTGATGTTGAAAGATGTATTTGAGTTCTGAGGTTGAGAAAATGATACACGTCTATTATCATTAACTCTAGATGGCAGAGTAAATAAGTGTTCTGTAGCCTCCGAATATTGTGTAAGTGGGGGTTGGAGGTTGGTATTTATGGAAATTTGTGAATGCGGAAGTTGATCAGGTGGAGGGAGTGTAGGTAAAGGTGGTGGTGGTGGTGGTGGTGCATCAGTTTGACTAGTCGGTGTAGTTGTTTGGTCATTTAGAGAATGTGATCTAGTAATCACACCTGCGGTATATGTAGACTCTAATGATTGAGGCTTTGAAAACATGATCACTTAATCCACTTAAACAATGCACTTTTAAGTAAAGTTAAGCACTCACATGATTCCTCTTAGAGAACGTTGTGTCAGCGTTGATCAGTTGGTCGTACGACAGGCAGGGGCGTTGTGGTTATGTGTGTGTACGGATGTACACACGTAGCGGCTAGTTGTGTGTGGTTGTTGCGGCTGGTAAAGGCATTGTGACTGTGTGTACCATGGACGTACGCACACGCTGGCAGCTGGCAGAATGGCTGGCAGGCTGTATGGTTGTCAGGCTGGCGGGCTGTATGGCTTTTGGAGAAACTGCAAGGCTGGTAGGCAGGGTTTGAAGTACAGCAATTATCCTCACATGAAATGTAAGGTATAATTAGGGATTTGTAATGTTAATAATTGTAGAGGGGTAGATTGGGGAAAAACTTAAGTATAGCCTTAATACGCTATTTGCAAGGTCGCCATATAATATATGTTAAGTATATAGGGGATTATAGGTAATAACACAACACATTAATTATTGGATAAGTGATAATAAGTATAAAAGTACAGGTATATAAGTACAGATATATGATAAGGCTTGTAATAAAAGCCTGAGGAGCAAGGTGATATATGACTTGTGTGGTCTAATATATCTAGGGGATATAGGAGCTTGGCTATAGAGGGTGAGTCTGAGTCTAGAGTCTAGAGGGAGTAAAGAGCTCTGTCTCTCTCTGGCTGAGGTCTGTTGAAGTCTCTTGAAGATGCCTGAGTAAGAAGGCATCGCCTGGGTTCAAGGATGTTGATGCAACACAGCATTAACTCAGCATTCTGGTATGACGTATGACCGGATAAATACATTATACAGTTTACATTTACAGAGGAAATGGGTGTTGATTTAAGTGGAAGTGTCAATAAATATATTATATGTTAATGAGATAGATAAAGTTATAGGGAGTTCAATGAATCAAGAATGTTTAATATGAATGTTAAGAGTTTAGAAGTTACAGGGATAAAGGCATATAAGCAGTGAGATACATGTATAGCAATATATATGCAGGGCTTATAATGTCATACTATAGATGTGGAGGAGTGATATTTGGCATGGCCCAGGGGCAAAACAAAAAGTTCAAGTTTTTGGGGTGGTTTAAATGGATTTTTTTTAGGCCCAGGATCTTAAGAGTCTTCCCGCAGTCGCCCGGGGAAACTCTTAAGAGTCTTCCAGCACTTGCCGGGTTAATGGCATTATGTCCATCCGCCTTATTCACGTCAGACCATGGTTTGAAGCACTTACCTGAAGGCACCGTGGGTGTCTGTGTGTAAGTAAAGTAAAGTACAACAGAGATGGGAAGTGTTTTATGATTTCGTCCAGCAATCGGCCTTGTGCATCTTTTGCACGTAGATTCCTAAGCTCGTCCATTTTAATAATCCACTCATTTGGTATTGGCACCAAATCTAGATGACCTGTGTCAGCATTAGTAGGTGCTACCCTGGTAATTGTTTCCAGTATCGAGATTCACCCATTAGTAGAGGGAGAGGCTTCTTGAACATTTCAGGTTCCTGCTCAATGGGTGGGGGTTGAATATGTGACAGAAAAAGGATACTGGGAATACCCGGAGCTTGCAGACTAGTCTGAGTGGAGGATGTAGGAGTGGTTGTTATTTCATGAGCAGGTTGTTTAGGCTGGACAGGTACATGAGCTAGTGGAACTGCGTCTGGTATGGCATGTTGTAACATGGATGGAGCAAGAGACCTACTTTGGAAATCTCGGATAGCCTTATCTAAAGACGTAAATTTCTGTTCAAATTTGTCTGTCAACTCGTGCATAGATTTAAGAAAATACCTGAAGTTCACCAAACAAGCCACCAGGCGGGCTCTGAGTAGGGACTATATCAGAAAACTCTTCTTCACTTTGTTCTAATGGAGAACCATGGGACTCATTCTCACTCCAACCCTCCTCAGTATGGTTACCGGTCTCCAAATCATAACACCCTACCATAGCATTGCTTAATGACCAAAGGTTCTGGGGTATCCTTAGGAAGTACTTTTTTCCGCTTTGCCCCAACCGTACTGTAACCAAAAATGTCTGGAGCTGCCAGAGAAGGATCTAAACGAACAGGTAAGTCTGTAGAAGGTTGAACAGGTGATTAGTGTATGGGTTTATGTATTTCAGCTTCAATATTCACCTGAATCAGTTTAGGGTGAATTAATGTGGGTGGAGCAAGCAACGGGGTTGATTCAAATTGCTGTTAAATAGTATCAGCTAACTGTACTAGGGAAAGTGGAGGGGGACTGACACCCTCAGAACTTGGATCAGCCAAGGAGGTAGATGAGACAGGTAATTTTATGTTTTAGATGTAACAGGATTAGCAGGGTGACTGACCACATTAGACAATGTCAAAAGTCTAGGGATATGTGGTGTAGAGTGCAAGACTTTGAAATCATGACTGCGAGTCGGGGAAGTTTGGGACTTAGAAGGTAGGTCGCCTTTTAGTTTGCGATTTGCTCACTTTCTTCTGTTTTTTACTGGAAGACTCTGAGCTGACCGACCTATGTCTTTTCCTGCTAGATCCAGACATTTTCTTGTCAGGAGATGAGGAAGAGCTAGGAGTTCTAGAAAAGGATATTTCTAAAAAGCTTACATACTTTACATCCATAATACCTGGAGATTTTTTAAAATTACCTGAAATGTAAGACTTTACCGAACCCCACACCGATAATAACACTTGTTTGCATGTGACCGAGGGTATAAATGTTTTTTTGGGTCATGGTTATTAACAAAAATATATGATTAGTGAGATTACACTTAGCCGGTGAACCGGAAACATCTAGTGTTTTGTAAAATGAACTCGCCTTAAAATATAGGGTTTTTAGCCAAGTGAGGGGAACAACAGGTGGGAGGACGGCAAGGTCCACCACTGTTCCGAACCTGGAACACTGCTCGGCTCCTCCCGTGGTTATCACTTGGCCGGAAGAGATCGTTCTAATCGTTGAAAAGATTCTTCTCTGGTAACGCAGCAGCTCGCCTGAGCCTGTGAATAATACCAAGGAGTCAATGTTGCATAGTGGAAATAATACCGGAATTATTAGGCCTACTTAAATTTGGCAAAATAGGATCTAGTCTTGTATCGTTTATTTTAAATAAACTACAGTTGCCGTTTATGTAAGAAATAGCCTAGTGAATTATTACCCGGTATCACTGGATATAATTACTCGGTAATTTTTTAGTCAGGTATAGCCAAGTCTTGATTACACGCTAAGACTAATATATTTGTATACTTGGTAACATAGAGGCTAAGTGTACCCGGTGAAGTTAAGCTCTTGTATTTATCGTAATTCTGATAGTAGGGTTAATGACTGGTACCCGGGCCTGTCTCTAATATGGTATGACAAAGTCTAGGGTACCCGGCAAAATTAATATCTGCCTCCATCATTGCAACCCGGGCTTGTCCTATTATAGTATGACAATGCCTAGAGTATCCGACCAAAATAATATCTGCCTCAATTATTGGGAACTGGGCTTGTCCTTATTATAGTATGACAAAGTCTAGAGTACCCGGCAAAATGTATCTTTGTTTTCATTACTGGAACTCTGGTCTGTCTTTATTAAAATATGACAAAGCCTAGAGTACCCGTCAAAATAATATCTGTTTCCATTACTGGCACCTGGACTTGTCCTTGTTATGGTATGCCACAGCCTAGAGTACCCGGTACAAATAGATAGCCGTCTCAATTATTGGTACCCGGGGTTGTCATTATGATACCATGAACCACGTCGTGGTACCCGGCATTACTGATACCCGGGCCTGTTTTTATACTGTTTAGACAAGGCCTAGAGTACCCGGGGGCTTTAATTTTTTTTTTTTATTTTTTATTTTATTTTATATTTTTTAAATATGCCATCGTCTTAACATGGTACCCGGGATTATAATATCACCCGTCAATTACTGATACTCGGGCCTGTCTTTATACTGTTTAGACAAGGCCTAGAGTACCCGGGGGCTTTCAATTTTTTTTATTTTTTTTTTTTTTATTTTTTTTTATTTTTTTAAATATGCCATCGTCTTAACAGTCGCCAGAGTACCCGGTAAATGGCCTACTGGGGCCCGGGCTTGGCTGCCAGAGTAAGATAGTGCGTTGTTATGTGTGCGATTTGTTTGCTTGGGAAACAGATTAACTTGCTCATGTTAGTAATGTACACCCTATGTGGTGGATTGTGTTCTTTTATTTCATAAATTTTATTTTAGTAAGCGTTGCTTCCACATAGCGATTTTGATAAGTTATTTTGCCTTTATATTGTCTTTATCCCAGTTTTGGTTTGTTCAGTTTGCAAGTTTTACATTTTATTTCATAAATTTTATTTTAGTAAGCGTTGTTTCCACATAGCGATTTTGATTAGTTATTTTGCCTTTATATTGCCTTTGTCCAAGTTTTGCTTTGTTTAGTTTGCAAGTTTTACATTTTAATTAATTAAAGGGCTAGCATTTCCACCCATAGGAATTCCTAATATTTGTTTGAAAATGTAGGGCTCGAATCTAACATAAGTATTGGAAAGGAGGAATTTAAGGACATCTTTAAGTTTACTGTAGTTCTATCAAAATATACTGAACTAGTGGTAGCAGAGCTAAGTGTCGCATTATTAAAATATGAATAAACATTTATGTTGTTGTTGTTCCCCAGGCTGCCTGGCCGAACAGCCCCAAGGCCCCGAGCAAGGCCAAGGCCATAACCGAGCGCCCCCACAGAACCATCCCTGCCTACCACAAAAAAGCCTGGGTGACCGAAGCCACTCCATGGCGGGGAGCTGAGGAGGGTGCGGAAATGCCCGGGAAACCAAAGCCCCACCCAGGGCCCTGTGCCCCTCAGCAATTATGAAGAGAAAGTTGAGGGGCAAAGGAAAAATGTGACGCTTTGGCTTCCAATCTTGGTAGATTGGAAGGTCAATCCATGGAAGAGACGCCGTCACTTGAGATCTAGAAAATATATAAGTAAAAGGAACTGTCAGAGTAAGCTATGGGTATGGCAGAGAGCGCTCAACTCTCACTCTGATAGACTAGCCCATCACCATAAATTTTTGTTGTTGTTGTTGTTCCCTAAGCTGCCTGGCCGAACAGCCTCGAGTCCCTGAGAAAGGCCATGGCCACGATCGGGCTTTCCCACAGAGCTCTCATTGAGTGTAGATTGTGTTGTTGGCGTAAGTGGTAGTGTGAAATGCAGTCTTCTATGATGTGTTTAATGGTATGGGGTGCTGTGTTACATCCCGGGCAGGCGTCGACAACGGAGTCATCCAGTCTCTTCTGATAGCTCAGGAGAGCTGGATGGTGTCCGCATCTCAGCCTGGCCAGGTGGACTCTGTCCTCGCGAGGAAGGGAGGATTTCGGGAGGTCGTGCATGCAGCTGCGTGTTGTCTGTGAGTGAGTGGATGGATCGGTGAGAGATATGAGTATGGATGTGCTTCTGGAAGTTGGTTCGGGGTGGGCAGGGAGGGAGAGAGGACAATAATTGTGTGTGATACCGTGTGCTGGGTGTTGTTTTGATATTTCTTGGTGTCTGTGGGTGTGTTGCCATGTAGTTTAGTGGGTGGTCTTGGTTTGTGGAGGCTGCTGCCAGGAATTGAGTGCCTCTCATGTCCAGATGGTCTTTGACTTTGAGGATTTTGGTTTCTTGATGTAGGTGATCTGTGGGTGCAGTAGCTGTGCAGCCTGTAATGATCTTCAGGGCTTTGTTTTGAATAGTCTGTAAGGTCTTATGATGTGTTTCAGCTAGGTTAGAAGCCCAGGCTGGGCTTGCGTATTCCATCACTGATCTTATGTATTGTTTATATACTGTGGTGGTAGTTTCTTTGTTGTGTCCAAATTTTGTGTGAGCAAGTGACCTGAGGGCGTTAAGTCTGGGTGTCGGTTTCTTTTTAATGTTTGTGGTGTGCTGTTTGAATGTCATATGAGCATCATATGTTACTCCTAGGATTTTGGGTGTGTGTGTATGTGTTAGGGGTGTGTTGTTTATGGAGAGTTGAGGGATGTATTCGTGTTCTCCTGTCCAATTTGTGAGCAGGGTTGCGGTGGATTTGGCTGGGGCTAGATTAAGTCTGTTTGTAGTGCACCAGCCATGTAGTGTGTTGAGATAGGGTTGAAGGAGATCTGTTGCTCTTTTTGGGTCATGGTGTGTGCATGTGAGTGTTTTGTCATCTGCATAGGAGGCTAAGTTTATTTGGGGCGTATTGGGTGTAGTTATATCGTGCATGTACAGATTGAAGAGTGCGGGCGATAGGACGGATCCTTGTGGGACTCCGTTTGGAAAGTTTCTGATTTTAGATGACTGACCGGCAAAAGATACGTGTGCACATCTGCCTGCTAGGAAGTTGGCCAGCCACCTTTTTGTGTTGTTGTGCATGTTTGTGTTGTAGATTTTGTTTGTTAGGTTGTGGCGGGGGATGGCATCGAAGGCTTTACTAATGTCGAGTGTGGCTAATAGTGATCTGTGTGGTGATCTAGCTGAGTTGATGCCGTCGAAAGCTCTTTGTGTAAGGTCTGTGAGAAGAGTGTTTGTGGAGTGCAGTGGCCTAAAGCCATGTTGTGTTGGAGCTAGGGGTAGGTCAGGTGTAATTAGTTATAATACTAGGCGTTCCATGACTTTGGAGGGGGAGCAAAGGAGTGTGATGGGGCGGTGCGAGGAGGGTAGCGTGGGGTCTTTGTTGGGTTTGGGGAATGTGATGATGATACCATGCTTCCAAATGTCTGGTATTGTGTTGTGTGAATAGCTGTAGTTTGATATGTTAGTGAGTGCTTGTATGCCTTGTGGTCCCAGGTGTCTGAGGTGTATGTTGCTTATGTTGTCTAGGCCACAGGCGGGTGAGTGCTTGAGATTGTTGATGATATGCTTTGTCTGGTGATTGGTGAAGGGTGTATAGTCAGGTCTGTGGGGAATTGTCTCTTACGTCGGATGACACGTCGGTCGTCTTTGTGAGGTTTTAGGTGGCTGACTTGTGAGAAGTGATTGATGAGAGTGTTTGCTTGTTGTTTACATGAAGGAGTAGAGTCTGTTGTTGTGATTGCAGCATGTGATTGTGTTGTGTTGCTGTTGGAAAGTGTGATGCTTTTTAGTGTTTTGTAGAGTTTTTTGGGGTTTGTTTTGTGATCAAGTGTTTGTAGGAAGTTATTCCAATTTAGTTTTTGTTGTTCTTGTATTTTGTTGTTAGTTTGGGTGTTGAGTGCTTGAATTTGTTGTGTGATGTCTTGTGTGTGGGGTGCTGGGGAGTGTTTCAGTATGTCGCGTTGTCTGATGAGGTTTTGAATTTCTGGTGTGAAGTTGGGGTTGTGTCTTTTTCTGTTACCTCTTGGAATGTGTTTCTTGTCAGCGTTTTGGATAGTTTTATTGAGTATGTGTACAGCATTGTTGATGTTAGTGATGGGTGTACTGTTTAGAGTTGTGAAGTGTTGTTCTGTCTCATTTGTGAATGCTTCCCAGTTAGCTCTTTTATAATTGGTGTATGTGTGTTTGTGGCTAGCTGGGGTGAGTGGTTTTGTGTGTGATAATGATCGGGAGGTGGTCAGAGCCTAAGGTTCTGACCACCCTCCAGGATGTTGTGGGGGCGAGTTCTGGGGAGCAAAAGGTGATGTCTGGAGATGATGGGTTATAGAGGGCTTGGTGAGGAATATGGGTATGTTGATGGATGTCGTTAAGGATGATGAGGTTATCGGTTTGGTTTTGTAGTACCAGCCCTCTGTCTGTGTCGGGGTTGTCGACAAACCAGGCCGACGTCTTGGCGTTGAAGTCACCACCCAGGATGATGTGTGGGGTGTTTGTGATGTGTTGTAAGTGTGGTCTGTATTCATTTGGTACTGTAGGGGATTACATTTATGTAATGATTAATGCCATGTAATAGTTAATGCAAGTTCTTTTCTTGATGGTATAATAATAATAATAATTAGCATGTTACTTATTTCTCACAAGCGCCAATTTTTCCGCAGAATTCACTGGCGCTCGAAACCCAAAAACCAAAAAAACAAACACAAATCACTTAAATTAATGCAACACAAAACTTATATGCACTACGCATCACTCAGTCACTATCAGTGGCAAATAGTCCTCCACAATAACTGATTTATTGCAGTTGGGAATATCCCTTTGTTTTCACTACCAAGAATGTCACCAATATATATACCACCATGCTGGCTGGTAAAGTACATTTTAACTAAAATATTTATATACAGTACCGGTACATACATAATTTTAAGGAGCGAGTATTTTGCATTAGGTGCCGTTTCAGTCTCGCGTTGTAATGGCGGCGGTGCAGGCAGCCCTATTTAGAGCTACCTCACTTGTTAGGTTTTTAAATTTGATTAATTAGGACATGGGACTGAAACCATACTACTGTACTTATGAATCATTGTTTTTTTTAAATATATGTAAGTTGTGGTGGGCTAGATCTATCAGAGTGAGGGTTGGTGCCCTCTACTTCCCATAGCTAGTTCTGACTTTAATTTTTTCATCATTCTTATTTATATCTTTTTTCCTGAGAGTGGTAAAGGCAGTGGGGCCATAATGGTGTGTCCCAAGGTTCCCTATTGTCTTACTCTCACAGCCCACTGGCACAAGTCGGCCTTTCTCTCTGGCGTAGGGATGCAGCGACCCCACCGCCCGCCACTTCGGTGGTGCAATTAGCCTCTGTAGCAGTTACGGTGATTTCTTGTTACTGCCTTATTGTAGCACGGTTAAGGCTGGTGGGGTGCGATTTTCGCCTGGTGCAGGTGCTTCAGGGGGACTTTGTTGAGTTTTGCCGAGACACTGTTAGCGCTATACCAACATCAGCCACTGTGATAACATGATGGGGCGTTGTTGTGGTATGACTTTGTTGTACTGTGCTGCAGTAAAGACTGTAACCACAGTGCTATGATTGCTGTGCACTGTGTGCAGTACTGTGATTGTACCATGGAAGCCACATTTACTGTGGACGGTTGCGGTCTTTAAACCCGTATGTACAGTATGTATGTATTAACAATTATACTCCTACTAGGAGTTTAACCATTCCATTTCTTCACCATTTTGTCAAAGTTTAAGGATTATTATGTTTTTTCCAACAGAGTTAATGTTAGAATTTCTGTTCACCTTACTACTACGGTCCTTGGCACGGTTGGGGGGCTTCGGGGCCGGCGACTGGAGCATGATAGAGGAGGGTTATGGGAGGGAAAGGTCTCATCGAGCTTTCTTCTTTGGCTTGACTATTTTTGCGTAGTTTTTCATTGCTCTTTCTATGTTCTTATTCTGTCTCATTCGGTTGTCCTTTGGGCAGCCTATATCACATGCCATCCTGGCCTGGCTAGGTTGTTGGCTCCTGACCTGATTTGTCTCTTCGGTCGCTGATGCGGCCGAGCTGACTCGATTCCCCTCAGTAGTGCATTTTTTGCATCTCACTATGATTTTTTGTACCTTAGTCCTGATCTCTCATTCTTCGCCCTTGATCACTTCTTCGTTGGTGCTGCACTGTAGCAGTTCTTGCCTCATCCTTCGGCCCTGCCCTATAAGAGCGCTCATGTGGTCCGGCTGAACTGGTGACATGGCGAGATATGTCTGCGTGTCTTCACCTTCCTAGTTTTTTCACCTCCTGCCCTTCCCTAGCTATCTTGACTTGATTAGTTGTCCATCTTGATCTAATCCTTCGAGCCAGCCCTATGAGAGTTCTTTTTGGGAAACTCGGTGGTCTGGTTAAACTATTTTATATATGTTAAAAAAAAAGTAAAAAAATAAAGTGATATGTTGGAATGGTAGGCTAAGTGTGATAGGATGGTAATGTTTAGGATTCCAGGCCCAGGGATACTTAGTTGATGGGCCAGATCCCGAAATAAAAAAAATGGTGGTCAAACTTCTACCATATTCTTCAATAAATGGCAATTACTTGATATGGGATCTCGATGACCAAAGTTATCATATCAGCATAGTAAGAAAAATGGTTTGTAGATTATAATTGAAGCTAAAAGCCCCCTCTATTTGGACCACTTTTTCATCCTAGCCCATGGACAAATGTAAATGTTAAGGGGGGTCACCTGCTTTTTTTTAATCTTTTTCTCCTTTTCTCTCTTTCTCCGACTTGTATCCATTTGGCCCCATTCAGCCAACTGTTTTAAGACTTTTATCCCCATCCAGGTGTCAATTTTTTCCTGGCAAGCGATAGCGAGCCATCATTGTATGGAGAAATCCAGCTTTGCCGGAGAAATTTTTCTATCGAAAAATGTAAAAATTTAGCTTGCTGTAAAACAAAAATATATATATGCTGGCTCGCTACCGCTCACCAGGAAAATATTGACACCTGGATGGGGGTAAATGTCTTAAAACAGTAGGAGGCTGAATGGGGATGAATGGATACAAGCCAAAGAGAGGGAGAGAAAAATAAAAAAAAGCGAGGTGGGGTCCCTTAAATGTGTGTGAACAGGTTTATCAAAATAGTGGGGTTAGGAAGGAGGGCAGGAGGGTTACTGTTCGTCAGGGGTTCAGGCTTTGGATATGACTCAAAACAAAGGTGGGAAGAAGAAAATTTAGAAAGTGGTGAAGGTTAGTTTAATCTGCCTCTGGGTTTGGACAAAGAAATAGTACAGTAAGTTGTATGTATGTATAAACTCAGGCCCAATCCCCACTTTTCCCTTTTTTTTTTGGGGGGGGGACTACGTAACAGAAAACAATGAACACACTAAAACAAAATACAAATTCACACACATCTAGGTCATCCAGGAGAAGACCCAGAGACCAGGGTCACCAAGGTCCCTCCATCACTCCCCAGGCCCCCGACCACCCGGAGAGGTTTTGATCTCAGCAGGCAGACATACAGCGGAGCCGAAACCACAAGCCAATGAGTGCTAGTTTTGAGCAGAGCTGTTGGTGACACACTAAGACAGGATTTCCACTCTTGACTTCTGCTTTCTTTCATGCATTATCTTGCTTCTCTCTCTCTCTCTCTCTCTCTCTCTCTCTCTCTCTCTCTCTCTCTCTCTCTCTCTCTCTCTCTCTCTCTCTCTCTCTCTCTCTCTCTCTCTCTCTCTCTCTCTCTCTCTCTCTCTCTCTCTCTATCTCTCTCTCTCTCTCTCTCTCTATCTCTCTCTCTCTCTCTCTCTCTCTCTCTCTCTCTCTCTCTCTCTCTCTCTCTCTCTCTCTCTCTCTCTCTCTCCTGATACTATTGTGCACCAAGTACTTTTTGGATAATGAGACAAATACCAATGTTGGACACATAATTTCTTCTGTTCAGTATTTAACTTAGCACCAGCAAAAGGAAACAAATTATTAACCAAAAATTTCTATATATTATATTTTCTGTTCTATAGTTTTCAATATCCACGTAACTATGGCCCGTATTTCTAGACAAAACCCCTCCGTATTTTAAACATCGTTCTTAACACCAATAACACCCCAAATTAAATTAATGAAAGCATGTTTTTTTTCCCAGGATTCGAACCCAGAATACCACATACAGAACTTACATGCTCTAACCATTACACCATCAAGACACTTTTGTCATATTCGGACCATTCGGTATAATATTTTAGTTGGAATTTTAATGAGAAGTTTGTACTAGAACAATATTACAGTAGGCTACTGTAATGGCATTGCAATTTCAACAACAAGCATATCATATTGACTGCCTAGGAATACGGCAAGACTATATTAATTTTTACTACCTCCGATAATAATGGAGTTTATCTATGAATACAAGCCATTGTATATAATAATTATTTGTTGTCATGTACGTAGCACAGGTCTGAGTTTGCAAGTAAAAAAAATAAAGGAAAAAACAATATTACCTCTGCAGCGTTTCGATCAGATGATGCCAATTTTTGCTTTAATCAAGCAACCTCCTACCTAATGAGTGAAAGTAGAGTTAGGTGGGAGGAGAGGCACTGGCTTGCAAAATACATTAATGCCACAATGTTTTTCCTGCTCCACACCTCCATGTCACATGACTCGTTGCCGGCGTTTGGGGGCTTACTGGCTGGTAGGTGGAGCGGCCAAGGTTCTTGACTGCTCCCCCTATCACCTCCAACTAATTTTGTCATATCCTTTTCTTTCTCCTCCTTTCTAGTTTTCGTTTTTCCTTCTTCCGCTTTCTCCTGGGGCAGCTAACAGAGGTCGGTCTCCCACCCTTGTGCTTTTGTGGTCCCGTCCCTCCCTTTCCTTCTAGTTGTCTTCCCTGTTTGTGTCCTACCTTTTTCTTCAACTGCTTCAGAGGTTCTAGTTTCCTTGGGGTTTCACCTTGGTGTTTCTGATCACTGCAAAGTTGGCAGAGTCCACCTGGTGACAGGTGTTGCCGGCGAGGGCTCGCAAGTCTCGGTGCTGGAGGATGAGCACTATAGGGTTGCTTTGGGATTTCTGACTCCCTTCTCTCCTCCCAGTGAGTGTGACAGGTGACTATGCCGGCCCCATTCTTCATGGGACAAAGCTACAGGACAAATACCCGGGTTGTACAAGGTCCCTAGCTCTAAGCCGAAGCCTGTCCCATTTCAATTGGCCACATTCTGGGTTTCGTGGCCCTGCGGAGGTCTTACTCCCTTTCATTGCCTGGGGCACCTGGTAACCGCAGTATCTTCTTCCATGTGTTCCCCCTTTTCTCTTTATATGGTGACAACTTATGCTTTTTTCGCTGTTCTTCCCTGTTCATGTCTACTGCTTTGGAGGTTCCGCTGAGTGAGCCCCTTGTGGCATGCAGCCTGCCACTCGGGGATACGCTGTTTGGCTGTCGGTCCGATTCACCGCAGGAGCACGGTGAGTCGGGGATGGTTTTGGGTGCTCTCGACCTGCCCGCTGAATTGTCCCTTGATCATCACTCATTCACCACTGTTCCGAGTCTCTCTAAAACTTTTCCGTCTTCATCGTGTTCTTCTCCAACCTCCACTACCCAAGCTTTAATCTCTTCTCCTGTTGTCGTTTCTGAGTCTTCATCTTCTTCACCCTCTATCGCTGTCACCCTCGACCCTTTTCTGCCTTCCCTCCCTCGTTCTCTTTCCTCTTCTTTTCCAGTTTCGTCATCTTCTCATCCTCGCTCCTCTGTCCTCTCTCTTTGCACCTTCTTCCTTTACTAAGTTTTTCTCCATCCCTGCCTCTGCTCCTCTGGCCGGTGATGACCTCCTCTTCCACCTGCGTCTCCTTCAGCAGGTGGGAAAGGACGTCACCTTCCACTCCCGCCATGATGACTCCCGACTTGTTACCGTCCAAACCGAACGTCAGGCTACAGCTATGACTTCATTCGTTGATTGTTCTGGCAACTCCATACCGGCTCATAAATACCACCGACTCAACTCCTGTACAGGGACTGTCCTGATCCCCGCTTCCATACGTCTAGGGGGTCGCCAATTCGCAGATTGCGCCGACCTAGTCAAGAACATCATTGTTGCTCAAGACCACAAGGTGGTTAGTGTGGTCTGTTACACTATCCCTCCTCGCAACCTTCGCTGCAATCCCGCGAACATTGCCAATTACCCCTCAATCATTTTTCAAGACTGTCTCCCCCCTCCTCTTCTTCCTCTTCTGTGCCTTTGTCTAACTCTTTCTCAGTTCTCAATTCTTCTACCCCTACTTCTGCCCCTTCTTCTAGCTCTCTTCCTCGTTCCTCCTCTTCTGGTCTCCCTCAACGTTCTCAGCGTCCCAAGCTTCCCCCCGCTCACAGTCATCTTCCTCTTCTAGTCACTCCAAATTACCTCCTCGCTCTAGACTTCCCATCTCCTCTACCAAACGGGTTCCTGTGCTCCATTCTTCCGTGGCGTGCGGAGCCCGAGTCCCAGCGGGAAGAAGAGGAAGCCTCCTCCTCCCTCTTTTTCCTCCCTTCGTCCAGTCTCCTTCTCCTCCTGTCACTGTGTCCCTAGATTTCTCCTACGAAACCTTACCTAAAATTGATGAATTTATCCGTTCTTCTCACTCACCGCCTTCACCCATTCATGCCGAGGTTCATCCTATCCCCTCTTCTCTCCCCCCTACCCCTCTCCCGCCTTCCCTTACCCCGTCCTCTTCCTCCACTCCCCCTTCTGACCCTCCTCCTCTTGACCCTCCCCCTATTCCTCCTCCTGACCCTCCCACCTCCTCCTCTTCCCGCCCGTCCTCTGTCCTTCCTACCTCTTCCGACCCTCCTCCTCCTCCTTCTCTTTCCCTGTTAGACCTCCCTATGCCTCCCGGTTTCCAGTCTTCCCCTTCAGTGCCTTCTCATCCTCCTTTCCTTCCCATTCCTGCCATTATTACCCATCGTTGACCTCTTTTGTATATATTTTCCATCCAGTGTTTACTGTATTTTGTAAATCTGTGTTGTATATAATGTATATATTTTCTTCCCACTTGTGTGTGTATTTTTCTTGATGTATTCAATGTTTTCCCTTTCTTAGTTTTCTTCTATTTTTCCGTTACTTTCTTCTATTTTTTTGTTTGTTTTGTTTTTATTTTCCCTCCCTAGTTACTCTTTCATCCAGTGTGTATTTGTTTCTCCTCTCTGATATATATTTGTATGTATCTTTTTCATTCTCTTTTACTGCTTCTTCTCTCGTTGTCCTTTCATTTTAGTATTTTTTAGTGTGTCCATTTTGCAATGGAACCTTCGCAGTTTTTCTCTTCAGAGAGACGATTTGCGTTTTTTACTTTCTGCTCATTCCCCTAAGGTTGTCTGTCTCCAGGAAACTCGTCTTCTTTCTCCTCCGGTTCCTGTTTTCTCAGTTCTCCTCATTCTCTTTTGGACACTTGTATCCTCCTTCACCACTCTGTTCCTTATTCCTTATGAAGAGTTTTCCTGCCCTACTTCTCTCCCTTGCACCTTTGTTAAGGTTTTTCTTGGTCGTTGGATTACAGTTGTTTCTCTTTATTTCTCTCCTGTTCCTATCGATTTTGGTTCTTTTACCATGTTTTTAGCTCGGCTACCTCCTCCGTTTATATTACTTGGTGATTATAATTGTAGGCACACCCTGTGGGGTGATTCTGTCGTTACCTCACGTGGTCGTGCATTAGAGTCTTTTATTACCATTAATAACTTCTTTCTTCTTAATACTGGTTCCCTGACTCATTTTGATGCTAGAACACGTTAATTTTCTTGTCTTGATCTTTCTTTTTGTTCCCCTTCCCTGTCTCTTCTTTTTCATTGGTCTGTTTTGGAGGATTCTCTCTATAGCGACCATTTCTCTGTTCTGCTCTCTCCTACCTCCTATTCTCCTGTCCCTGGTCCTCCTCGTTGGTGCTTCCAGCGTGCGGACTGGTCTACTTTTGCTTCACTGTCTATCCCTTCATTTACCTCCATCTGATTTTTCATCTGTGCATGATTTGCTGGCCTTTTTTCTGGTCACTGTTTTGAGTGCTGCCTTAGTCTATTCCCCGGACCGCCCGTCCTTTTACGTCAAAATGTGTTCCATGGTGGTCCCCGGCCTGCTCCAAGGCTCTGCGCATTAAACGGGCTTCTTGGAAGAGCTTTCGTCGTAAGCGTTTTACTCCCGCTCATGATCGTTCTTTCATACTTTTTCGTAAGGCGTCTGCCTTCCTCCGTCGCACAGTCAGGTCTGCTAAACGTCAAAGTTGGGTGTCCTAGGTTTCCTCCATTACATCCTTTACTCCTGTTCAGTCCGTCTGGAAACGCTTTCGCAAGATTTCGGGCAAGCGTTTACCTCCCCATTCTCCTGTGCTTCATGTTGATGGTGAGTCTGTTGCTGACTCGGAGGCAGTTGCCAGTCATTTAGGTCTCTACTTTAGCTCTGTCAGTAGTGGCTCTCATCTCCCTCCAGAATTTCATTCACTTAAATTAAAGCCGTTGCTGAGACTTCTCCAGTTATTTTCACTCTGTCTTCAGAAGTCTTACAACGCCCCGTTTTCTTCGCGTGATTTGCTCTCCGCTCTTCGTGCCTGTAAGGCTACTTCTGAGGGTCTTGATGGAGTCCATTATATAATGCTTAAAGCATCTTTCCTCTGAGGCTTTGATATTTTTGTTGGCTATTTTTAATAAAGTTTGGTCGTCTGGTGTTTTCCCTCCTGTATGGAGTTCTGCTCTTACTATTCCATTCCTTAAGCCTGGTAAGTCAGGTTTTTCGCCCCAGGACTATCGCCCTATTGTTTTGACAAATTGCTTATGCAAACTGTTTGAACGGATGGTTAATGTCCGCCTGATGTGGCTTCTTGAGTCACGTTAGCTTTTGTCTTCGACCCAATTTGGTTTTCGGCGTGCTCGGTCCACTATTGACCCTTTGCTTAGTTTGGAGACCTACGTCTGGTCTGCTGTTGCTCGCCATGAGTCTGTTCTTGCTGTTTTCTTTGATCTCGAGAAGGCGTACGACTCCACGTGGAAGCATCACATTTTGTGCCAACTCCGTTCTTTTCGTATGGGTGGTAATATGGGCATCTTTATTCATAATTTCCTTTCTTCTCGTTCTTTTCGTGTACGAGTGAATTCCTCGTTTTCTCGGTTATACCCTCAGTTGGAGGGTATGCCTCAGGGTTTCGTCTTAAGTACTATCCTCTATCTCATAGCAATTAATGGCATTATCTCTTCCCTTCTGGCTAAGGTCAGGTCCTCCTTATATGTAGACGACTTTGCAATTTATGCTGCTGATTCGGATATTACTGCGTTACGCTCCCTTATCCAATCTGCGATTGTGGCTGCCTCGTCATGGGCCACCGTTCACGGGTTTTGTTTTTCCACGACTAAATTTTGTGCTATGACTTTCACTCGTCGCCACGTTATCCCACGTCCTTCTCTTGAGCTTTACGGTTCCGTTTTACCTTATCGCTCTTCTACTACCTTCTTGGGTCTTGTCTTTGATTCCCGTCTTAACTGGGAAGCTCATGTTTCCTCAGTTAAGGTTGCTGCTTTACACCGTCTTCGTCTCCTCCAGACTCTGTCCCACCTTACCTGGGGTGCGGACTGTGCTCTCCTTCTTCGCCTTCACGTTGCCCTTGTTCTTTCTAAACTCGATTATGGTTGTCAGGTTTACTCCTCAGCCTCAGACACAGTCCTACATAAACTTGACTCTGTTCACCATTTCGGTTTGCGTCTTGCCTTGGGTGCTTTCGCTCTTCCCCTGTTGAAAGCCTCCATGCTGAATCCGGCGTCTCTTCTTTGTACCGGCGTCGGGCCCTTCTCTCTCTCCGGTACTATGCCCGGTCGCTTCAGCTTCCTTCTTTGCGGACCTCTCTTACTCTTACTGTTCCTGTTCCGTCTCATTCTCGCCTTCAGCCCCCTTTCCTTTCTCGTATGGATTCCTTACCTTCTCATTCTTCGTTTTCCCCCTTCCACGTTCTTCCGCTACGACTCAGTAAATGTCCCCCTTGGCTCCTTCCTCGTATTTCCATGTGTCCCTCTATTCTTCCTTGTTCTAAGTCCTCTACCCTGCCCCTGGTTCTTTTATCTCGTTTCCTTGAACACCTTGCACAGCATTCTTCTTCTACCCCAGTTTACACTGATGGCTCCCGTTCGTCTTCTGGCGTCTGGTTTGCCATCCTTTTTCCTTCTCGTTCTTATCAGTATTCTCTCTTTTCTATAGCCGGTGTTCTGACTGCCGAACTTTATGCTATCTTATTTGCCGTCCGTCTCATGTGCTCCTTTCCTTCTTCCTCCTTTACTCTTTTTTCTGATTCGTACAACGCCCTTCTTCTCATGCAGTCTTTCCCTGCTGTTCATCCGTTGGTTCTTGCCATCCAAGATTGGTTTGTCAGTCTTTCTACTCGGAAGAAGGTTGTCCACTTTTGCTGGGTGCCTAGCCATGTTGGTGTCCATGGGAATGAGCAGGTTGATGTTCTCGCTCGTGATGCTGCGACGGTCAGGTCACCTTCTCTTTCTATTCCCGCCTCTGATTATTATCCTGCTATCTCTGCCTTCCTTCTGTCTCGTTGGCAAACCATGTGGTCTTCCCTTTCCTCTAATAAGCTCTGTACTGTTAAGGCCTCCGTTTCTGCCTGGGCTGACCCCTCTCACCGTGTTCGCCGTTGGGAGACTGCGTTGGCCCGGCTTCGGATAGGCCATACCAGGCTTACCCACTTCTTCCTAATGTCCCGCTCACCTCCGCCGCTATGCTCCCAGTGTGATGTTCAAATTTCTATTTCTCACATTTTCCTTGACTGTCCTCTCTTTTCTCCAGTCCGAATACGTTGTTTTCCCTTCCTCTTTGCCCTTGGTCGTCGGCCATGTCTTACCGATATCCTCTCCGAGTCCCCTTTCTTTTCCGTTGACAGTGTAATGGCTTTCCTTTCTTCTCTGTCTCCTTAATGATATTTTAGTTCCTTTCCTTCTAACTCTATCCGTTTTCTGCCATATGGCCTTTGTTGCCTGGTGCTAGGAATTTATTAATGTTATGTTATGTTTCCTGCTCCACATTGTTTTTGGAGCAATGGGAAGTATGTGGAAGGTGAGAAATGTCGGAATGGAAGTAAAAAGTGCAATGTATCAAGGAATTGTTGTGCCAACAGTGATGTATGGGGCTGAGACATGGGCTCTGAAGGAAAAGGAGAGAAGAAAGCTGAACGTGATGGAGATGAGCTGCTTGAGGAGTATGTGTGGAGTTACTCGTAGAGACAGATTGAGGAATGAAGAGATACGTAGGAGAGTGGGGCAGCAGGAACATTTGTCGGCCAGAGTGGACAGAAGGGTGCTGAGCTGGTATGGTCATGTTGAACGAATGGAAGATGAAAGGCTTACAAAGAGAATATGTGAGTCAGATACAAGGGGAGATAGAGGGGCAGGAAGACCCCCATTGAGATGGAGAGACTGTAAGACAAGCTTTGGATGATAGAGGAATGGCTATAGATCAGGCAAGGGAAGTGGTAATAAACAGGAATGAATGGAGAATGCTTGTGAATAGATAAGTCAACACGTTGTCATTTGGGGGAAGGTGTCGTGCGCAAGTTGGACTAGATAATAGTCCATCAGGTGCCTGGCCCGGGGAGACGGTTTATATGAAGGGTGCGCCAGGAAGTGTGGTGGGCGGGCTTGTGGTGGTAGGGCTTCGCTGCACATCTGCCTGCTGAGATCGGAACCTCTCCGGGTAGTCAGGAGCCGGGGGAGTGCTGGAGGGACCTTGGTGACCCTGGTCTCTGGCTCTTCTCCTGGATGACCTAGATGTGTGTGAATTTGTATTTTGTTTTTGTGTTTTCATTGTTTTCTGTTGTGTTGTCCCTATTGGGCTCTGTCTTGAGTCTCCCCCCTCCCCCCCAAAAAAAAAAAAAGGAAAAGTGGGGATTGGGCCTGAGTATATATTACCTGTACATACATATCAAAAGATTCCCAGGTCCCAGACCTCCCGGAGAGGTTCCAGTCTCAGCAGGCAGACACACAGCGAAGCTTTACCCCCATGGCGTAGGGATGCGGCAACCCCAGCACACGTCACTATCGGGTGCGGATAGCCTTCTCTGTGGTGGAGGGGTGATAATTTTCCACCACCGCTTTCTCCTGCGAGGCGTAGAAGACGGCTGAAGGGGATCGGGGGCGGGAGTCCGGGTATCCTTCTCCCCTTAACCCGGCAGCTGCGGGGAGACTCTTAAGAGGTTTTACTGGGCGACTGCGGGGAGACTCTTAAGATTCTAGGCCTAAAAAAAAAAAAAAAAATTAAAACACCCCAGTGGCACTTAACCTCTGAAGTGCGCATGGGGGTAATTGGAAACGTCCCCCTGTGCTGACATATTTGAGGTGTTTCCGTCACCAAAATATTCATTGTGCCATTAATAGCATTAATACTTATCCATATGCGCCTATTATGGGTTGATTATAAAGGTATTAACCTGAAACAACAATAAAACTAGTGAAAACAGCGTTTGGATGGTCAAAATCGGAGATATAGCCCGCGAGTTGTATAATGTATGGGTGAGGCAAACTGCTTTCCCGCCAATTTCCCCCAAGGCCACTGAGACACAGTTGATCGATACTCTCTCTCTCTCTCTTGCACTCGCTTGCCATCAGTGATGACAACACCCTGCTTGCAACTCGCTAATGTTAGCACGAAAATATACCTCAGAATAAGGGAATAACAGGGAAAATAGGTGATAACTGAAGGAGAGGAGGAAAGTGGGGAAGGAGGAGAGGTAGAGGACTGAGATTTTGCATGGCCCAGGGGCCAAACAAAAATAAAAAATTAAATTATTATTTTTTTTTTTCGATGTCAAAAGTTGATTTTTTTTTCTCACTCACTCATAAGAGTCTCCCCGCAGTCCGCCGGGGGAACTCTTAAGAGTCTCCCCGCAGTTCCCGGGTTTAAAAAAAAAATTGTGTTATAAGTGAGATAATTCCCCTCCATCACTCCTTCACATGTGTCAAAGTCCTCTCCTCCCCCCCCCCCCCCCCCTCCCTCCCTTCAATTATCACCTATTTTTCTCTTATTCCTGTCATTATCGGTTTATTTATGACGCCAACACTTCCTACCCAGTTTCAAGGTCGAAAGGGAGGGAGGTGGAGTGAGGAGAGAGAGACAGATAAGCCCGCACTACCTCCAGTCTCTCTCCAGAGCTCGTGAAGCTAGGGTGTGGTTTCTCTCTCTGTCAACTCCATGAATGAACCGCTCGGCAATATTTCGTGTTTGTCACCCCCCAAACACTATTCCCACTTGTTTTATTGTTGTCACATGTTGCTATCTTCATATTAAACGTCAAATAGGCGCATATGGATAAGTATTAATTATATTTATGGTAAATTAACAATTTTAGTGAGGAATGAATCAAAATATCTACGCACAGGGGTATTGTGTATACTACAGGGGCTGCGCAGCCAAGAGGTAAATAGAATCTACCTAAAAAAATAAAAAAAAAAATAAATAAATAAATAAATAGACAGAGATAGGGGCGAGGGAGCGCGTTCGTGGTCCCAGACTCTAAGAATAGGAGCTTTTACATTAAATCTCCAATATACAGCTATTAAATTAAATGGTAACTTGATTACTGTACCAAGGTTATCATATCGAAATAACATATCCACAATATTATAAAAGAATGTTATGTTGATTATAATGGTAACTAAAAGCCCTCTCTAATAGACTCTCTCTCTCTGGCCCATGGACTTTTTGGGGCACAAGTCTATGCTACATATATTAGATTTTAACCATTTTGGTACAGGCGATGTCTTTTTTTATTTGATTATACAATAGCTATATTTAGACATCTATGCAGCAGAGAAAAGATCAGTCGTAGTTAAAAAGGTTAATTGAGTGGGTGTCCCATTTCAATTGCTAGAACAAAATGAGATTATAGCTACCAAACCAATTCATAATACCCCATAATGGTGTTAAATATAGTTAAGCTAATCTGCATATGTGATATCTTCCCAAATACTTCATATATATTTTATACACGTTTACAATAATTACCTTTCTGATGCGTAGCTCGCCCTTAAGAACGTTGAACCCTCCACGATGAACCAGCTACTCAGCGAAACAACAAACCACCACCGTAACCAAGAAGCACAAACGCCGACACACAAAAACCACAGCCCAAACAACTGCAACGCCATGTAATACCAATCAAACCACATACCGTATCCAACTCACTATTTACACCATCTGCTAGGCATGCCTTAAACCACCATTACATGAAACACGCCGGACAATCGCTGCCCACTATCGCTAGCACAACCTCTCTCCACGATCTCTCCTTTCCGACTCCCTTCTCCTCCCCACATCGCATACACGCCCCCACTCACGTCATCAGCTGATGACATCATCGCATCCTCGATAATTTAATCATCAGGGTAATCTACCCTACAAATTATAGATACCCTACATGCGATTATACTATAGGTAGTACAGTATAATTATATGATACATAACATATACATTTACTTAATTACCACCCAACTCTATCTAATTTGCCAAGGGTAAACAACCATACCGGTCGTTTGCAGGCCAGCCATACTAGTCGTTTGCAGGCCAATTTGTAGCCAGCACATCAAGATTCTAACAAAATTCCCTATTTTTTTCTCTTTTTCTACTACACACAGTCTAATATTGTGCATTACGACACACAATCTAATATTGTTGCATTACGACACACAATCTAATAATGTTGCATTAGTAATGCAACAATGTCACTACTATGTTCATAAGACATCTCTATGTAATACTCTGCATAGTAATTGCTCCAATGAGCATTTGAGGTGATGCCCCCTTTTTGGTAAGGCAATTTGCAAGTTGACTCCTTGTATCTACCCACTCCACACCAGTAACTTCTCTTTTAGCCAGCATATCTTTCATACAGGCAATATTAATCCTAAGGTACTTATCATCCACCTTCTTAACAGACCTTAGTGCTTCTACGAGAGACCTATTATCCACATAGCATTTTATAGGCACTTCCCAATCACCAATATCTTCCAGTATTTTTCCAATATAATATGCACTCTCAGCTGCTTCCAACAGAGCCATAGTTTCTGCTGCTAATGTGGACTTCACCACTCTCCTTATTTTCCTTGATTTCCACATGACAGGACATTTTCTACCCTCGGTGTCAGTTAGAAAAACTATGAAACCTCCTTGAGAGCCACAATCGGTCAAGTTTGCAAATGAAGCGTCACTGTAACATTCTAGGTGCAGTCCATCAGTCAGAGTGGGAATGAATATATGTACTTGATCAGTCTTTACTCTCTTAACTACCTTATTAGCGTCCATCATGTCACCAACAGTACATTTCTTTATCAAGGTGCTTAAAGAACAAACATCAAACGAAATATCTGGCCTAGTCTGGGTCCCTACCCAATTGAGTTGACCAACAACTGACCTATACTTGTGAACTTCTTCCTCGTTTAGTCCTGAATCTTTTCTTTGAGCCCTTTTATGACTTATGTCCACTTGTTTCAGCGACTTTATGTAGCTTTCTTGATCTATACTAATTCCATCGGCCGTTTGCTGTATATTCAAGCCTACATACTTGAACTTCTTGGAATCAGCTGATCCCACCAGAAAATTGTTTTTCAATTTTGAAACCACACATTCTTTCAAACTGATCAGTACCACCCCAACAAAAGTCGTCCACATGAATACACACAATGCCTTCCAAATTATTATCTCTGGTATACATAAACATTGCTGGATCAAATCTCGACATTCTCATACCAAGCATAATCAGTTCTTCTTTTACAGTGTCATACCACACTCTTGCAGCATCACTCAGTCCATAAACCGTCTTTTTAAGTTTCCAAATTCTTCCACTGAAGAATTCCGGCGGAGGATGTAAATATACCTCACGTTCAATGCCGTTACCTTGCAGGAATGCTGATTTAATGTCTATCGTGTGACATGACCACCCTTTCATTTGTATAGTAGCTAGAGCCAACCTCAATGATTCTTTACCACATGTAGGAGATTCGGTGTTTACCTCATCCTTAAGCTCTTCCTCGAATCCGCGAGCCACCAGTCTGGCTTTCACAATCCTACCTTGTTTAGTCTCTTTCTCGGTCACAATCCACCTTGTGGAAATAATGTCCTGACCTTCCCATTCCACTTCATCATATACATCATTCTCTCTCCAACTGTCTATTTCTTTTCTCTTGGCTTCCATAGACTTTTCACCTGAACATGTAATCATTATTTCCTCCTCATCTTCTATTTCTCTAATTTCATTAATGTCCTTCACGAAATCCATCCAGGTCTCTTCTCTGTTCTCTTCATTACGATAGTTAAAGCAATTCTTAAATTTACCCGATGCTTTGCCTGCCCTGCTCAAGATCTTGACGTTAATCCTCTCATTGGAATCTGTAAGTGATACCTCATATCGCTTTCCTACCTTTGGGATAGCATTCCTTTCCTCATTACAATCCTCCACAGTTTCACCACTTACATCATCGCCATCACTGTCATCATCACTCACTGCAGCGGCCTTCTCTGTAGTCTGTAAACTGCTTCTACCTTCATTACTAGAGCTAACCACATTACTGGCCGAGTATCCTTTCACTCTGCATACATGGGCCCTTACAACATAACCTCCATGCCGCAAAATGTTAACCTTACCATCCTTACCTATAACTCTTGCAGGACCTCGCCAGCTGTCCTCGCCTTCTCGTTTATAATAGACATAATTGCCTATCTTAACATCTTCATCATTTGTTTTACGAATGGTATGTGACAAAGCCCTTTTAATTCTGTCGTTAGCATCAGATTTCACAAATTCCTCTCTACACTTACGCAAAGCATTCAAATTATTAGCTACAATCTGAGAGGATGTAACATTTTCCAAGGCTGGAGGGTTATCTGCTGCTATGTTAGGATGGTTAGGATTAAAACTAAACACCAACTGATTAGGGGAGAATCCATTATTGTTGTGAAAAGCATTCCTGGCAGCCACAGCCCAAGCCAGTGCAGTTTCTATGTTGCATTTAGTATCTTCTTTAATCTTTAGTACGTTAGCCTTTAGCACTGCATTCAGTCTTTCACACGTCCCATTACTCCATGGACTTTCTGCGGCAGTACACATTATCTCAATGTTGAAATTCTCACCCATGCTCCTGAAATCCATATTATTAAATTCTCCTCCATTATCAGTCAACATCTTCTTGGGTGTGCCAAATATTGCTATCCAGTATCTCATAACAGCATCTATAATCACACTTGGGGTTTTATTTTTGATCACGCATGCATTACAGTATCTAGTAGCGAGATCAATCATTACAAGGAAATACTTATCCTCAAAGAATTTCAGGTCGATACTTACAACGTCATTGAAGTTCCTCGCCATTGGCATACTAACCACAGGTCTAGACGGTGTTCTCTGGAACTTACTACAAGTTTCACATGATTCTCCAACATTTCTTATTTCATCTTCTAACTCTGCATCTATGATACCAGCTTCCTTGACCAATGTGATAAGTTTTTCCTTTGTAGGGTGGGCGAATTGCTTATGGAGTTTCAATGCTTTCTTCTTGGCATCACCTTTTCCATAGCTGTACAAGACATACCTCATGAAGTTCCTGTCCTTTCTGAAACTCTCGAATTTATTTATAGGCATAGCATAATGACCAGTGCTAGTGATTTTCAAGTTCTTAATTCTACCATACTTCCAGTCAACTTTGTCTTCCGCCAAATTCATCACCATACCCATCTTTTTCATGAAAGATTTACTTAGCAAAAGTGGTATATCCGATTCAACAACATCCGTCTCGATCATTAACCTTTCTTTACCAATATAAGCGGGTATGCTGACTTTCCTATGGGCTTTCACTGTGTTACCATCACCAAACCGGAATGATTTATTGGTGCTATACTCCTTAACTTTACTCTTATCATTTACATCAATCATTTCATGATATTCCTCCAACCATTTATACCCACACACATTAACGTTACAACCTGTGTCAAGTACTGCACAACCTATAGTTTCCTTCCTCAATGTTCTGGTATCACTGTTATCCTCAAAGAAACTGTCTAGTCATACTTCCTTTTTGTCTACTTCCTTTACTTTGTCACAATTCCTCACCCAATGATCTTTCGATCCACATTCAAAACATCCACCGTCAACCCTATTCCTCCTCCAACTTCTTCTCTGGTATCTACCATATCTACCACCCCTATTGTATCTACCATTGTTCCAGTTCCTATGATAACTGTTATGCCCTGTTTTTCTACAGGTTTAACTTGGGTAATGTGAGTTCTAATTGACTGTGTATATAAGGCTGCATGCACAATACAAGATATGAGGAATAGAGAACACAAAGAAACACATGGTAGCAAGTTACACGATCACGTTTATTGATATACCACTGCAGAATACTTGTGTAAGACAATATAATAGAATTGAACAACACTAGCATAAGTGGATCTGGATGGAGCCTAGTCTCCCACTTCCAACGTTCAGGTATTAATCTTCTGATCACTGGCTTTAATTTCACAGGTTTATATACCGAAGACCATCAATGTTACTTATAGATTCATATTCACTGTTAGATTTATTACTGGTAGCTCTGGTGCACAAGTAGTAGTTCACAGACTAGATTAGACACGCGTATTTTAGAGCACGGGAATTCTAGTAACCTCAGGGGGTACTGATCTAAGTTTTATATTCTTGTCTCAGAAATACATAGAACGCAAATCAGTGGGCGAACCTTCAGAATATCACTAGGGTTTCCTTCTAGGTAATAATATCTGGGCATATGGTTGATTACGAGAGTTAGTATCGCCTGTTAATTATTGAACACTGATACGCTTAGCACTTCCTAATTGAATGATTATATGAATTACACTGGGGCAAAGAGATAGCCACTTCGTAGAAATATTAATTAGTGAATCTCTAAACAGCACAGTAATATGTAGTACTGCTAAAGGGAATCTTGGGTAGTATCTGATGGGTCTGGTCCTGGTTATCTTGCGTCCATGATGTTGGGGGCTAACGAATGGTTCCGCGGCCGTCCAGGGGGCCCATATGTGTGAAGTTCTCAAATACGTGGGCAGGTCCTTCTATCCAAATCTGCCACGGAGTCTGCCGGCTCTGGAATCTCACTCCGGAACAACACAAGGGCAGAGCTAGAAGTTAACTGCAGGGTAGTGACCACTGGTTGGTGTCTAGCTTTCAATTGATTCGACGGGGCGGGAGCTAGATTTATAGGCTCGGTTCTGGGCCCTGTAGACAGTAGGGATCTCGAGTCTTATGGACTTATTTGAGCTCTCAATAGATATGGGGACTAGGTAAGATGGTATTTACTGTTGTGGCACATGGCTATAGGAAGCCTTTATATTTTCATATAACTGAGCCTTAGTAAGAGGTACTATTTTGGCTATACTGGAAGTATTTAGGGGAGAGAGACTGGATCTACTTTGCGAGGAGGATGGGGACAGCTGTGATAGGAGCGTCTCTCTAGATTGTTCAATCTTCATTCTATGGTATAGCTGAGGTGCTAATTTAGTGATCAGAGCATGCAAGAAAGGTAAATGGTTTATTGTGAGTTAATAGAGGTTAGTAAAGGTGTTAGTCATGCATGGTTAGTTCATTGATAGGAAGAATTCCTGTGCTACCTGGCAATGACTCGGAAGTCAAAACAGGGGCCAGGTATACCTCCGCGGGGTGGGGGTCTCCCTCCTCGGGTGGGCAAAAAGGGGGAGCTGGGCGCCCTCTCTCTGTGATAGTCGTCCGGCGGCTGTGGCTAGGGGCTTGCCATATCACCAGTGTTTGTAATAACCCTCTGTGTATGAGACAGATGTGGGTGTCCTTAATACCAAAACCGAAGGTGCCTTAGCTAGCTGGTGTTAATTGTAGGGTTTGCTGGATGTGGTGGAGACTGGGTTGCTAACTCTGCCACATTTATCTGGAAGTATGGCAATAGAAGTTAGTTACTGGCGAGGCGGCTAGCCTCGCACCGACGACCATTGGGTGCAGGGTTGTGAATGGGTTGTAAGAGAATAGATGGCATGCAAGGGGCTAGTAAAGTTCTAATGTTGTTCTGGCCTACTAAGTGAAGGTAGGCTGGATAGGAGTATATATATAAAAGGTTGGAGAGCGTTAGCAACGGACAATTCAAGGATCTTCAAGAGGTATGAGAGAGAGGCTAGGTCGGACAAGAGTCGAGAAGCGCGGGTGTCTTAATGAGAGGGGGGGGGGGGGGGGAGTTCAAGGGCTACAGGGAAATTTTGCCCCTAAGGTCCCTGGGCGTGGGGGTGGCATTAGGCTACAATTGATATGGAAGTTTGAAAAGGCAGTAGAATACGTTAGCCAAATGCTACCGGGGAATGCAACTATGGGGTGGTATATGAGTCTGGAAAAGATAGAGTTATGTGATCAGTCCGAGGGTTATGGATACTATTAGTTGGCCCTGGGAACTGCGTTTTCTATTAAATATAAATATACCAACAACAGCGGCAGTTCGTAGGGGTACTGTTTCGGGGTACTTATGACAGATACTGGTAACCAGGTTATCTTATACAATCTCTGGTTGGGGTAAGAGGTGTAAGACACGAAATAAATTGGCGTAGTGTGGACTGTGGATACGAAGGAGGCAAGGGGAAGACGTATGACAATTGTGGGAAAGTAAATGGAAAAAGGTGAACACAATGGCGGATAAAAATACTTAACCTAAGGATTGCATACATCGATGAACGATGACATTATAGTCGTCGTCCTAATAAGGTGATGAAACCTGGTTGATCTGTACTTGGCACAATACGACACAAGGACAGTGCCGCTATGTCGTATCAATGCTGGTGGCAGTTAATATTATAGACTTAGTTACTAGAGGAACAATGCAAGGGGCGACTGAGCACGGGTTACATATATCTATACTCGTCATGGAAAATGATATACGAGGTCTAGGGACAAGCGTGGGTGTTTTAACTTCTAAGATATATAACATCTACTTCTCGGATGTAAGAACATACATAGATATAATTATGGCTGTCTGATGTGTTGGCATTGGCTCAACGTCGGGACAGGGCATGGGTGTTTTTAATATGAATGTATATTCCTGTTCATCATCTTTGTAGTTAGGAGTGTAGGACACGAGGGGGTTAGTGTACGTGAGGTGTGGAAAATGGTCAGTTTAGAAAAGGTAAATGGGTGCAGCCTGGAGCTGCTTAGCCCTGCGGGCTTGGGCCTGTCTGAAATGGCTGGCTCGGTCAGCTGGTCCTTTCGTTCTGTGGACCTTTCCTTTGGGTGTTTCTGTGTGGTGTTCGTTCGTGGCTTCTGTGGTGGGCTTCTCGTTCTGGGGCATTTTACTTCCCTCTCCTTCATTATAGGCTCGTCCTCGAGCCTCAAGGGTGAAGTAAAAAAAAGAAGCATAGTCAGAAAAGTGTAGGTTAACAAGAAAAGTAGTATGACTAAGGGAAAAAAATATATAATATATAGTATATGGAAAACATGTAAATTTAAGAAAGAACAGATAATTAAGAACACAGGAAATTAAGAAGAGGTAAAGTGTTTAACAATGTATAAAGCAAATTTAAAAGATAGTCAGAAAAGTGTAGGTTAACAAGAAAAGTAGTATGACTAAGGGAAAAAAAATAATATATACAGTATATGGAAAACATGTAAATTTATAGAATCATGCCCAATCGCTTAGGAATTGAAAACAATAACAAAAAATCAAGTACAATTATATCCTCATCATCATCAGGGGGGGGTTATTTAGGGTCGCCGTTAGTCTGGGTGATGGTCTGGTAATAGTGGGTGGTGGTGGTTGTGGCTTTGACCTTGGGGTTTCACTTTCACTTTGGAAGGGCGGGGTGGATATACCGTTAGTTCTTGTCGTTAGGAATGTGGGTCTGGGGGCGAGCTGGCCCGGGGCCAGTTTTGGAGGGGGGGTCTAAGTGGTTTCGGTCGGGGGTAGTGATAGGGGGGTTTTAAAGATGAAATGGGCAGGTCGAGTCGGGGTTGTTGTTGCAGAAGAGGTTGGTGCTGGGGAGGGGTTGAATTGTGTAGAGAGTTGTGGTCGTGAGTGGGGTTTGGGGAAGGGTGAGTAAGGCTGAAGGTTGAGAGTTTACTATGATCTGGAGGTTTGGGGTGTGAGGATTTGATAGGGAGATGGTGGGGGGGGGGGGGGGGTCTGGGCAGGCAGGGTTGTGGTTTGAGAGGGGTTGAATTTGGACTGATTTTATTTTCGGGAGAGACATGGATGGGATTTCGAGGAGTGGTTGAAGTTGAGAGGTTGATTATGTTGTTTGGGGCGAGAGAGAGAGTATTTTGGGGTTTAGCCAAGGTGGAAAAAGTTTTGTGGTTGGATTGGGATGGGAGTGGTATTTTGTCGAGCGGGATCTTTGGGGGTGGATTTTGGGGCGGGTGGGGTAACGGTGAAGAGGGGGAGGATGAAAGTTTAGCTGGGCTCATGATGGTGGGGGACCGACTGGTGAGCAGGTGTTCGGTACGCATGAGGGGGGGGGGGGGAATCACTTTGGTGGGGGTCACGCGTGAGGGGGGGATTAACGGCGCGTGTGGGAGGATCAGAGTGGTGGGGTGTGTCGGCGGCAGTGACGGTTTGTTTAGAGGTTATCTGGGGTTGGTGGGTTTGTCTGTCATGAGGGGGTGAGTCAAGTGTGGGGTTTTGAAGTTTATTAGGGGTGTGAATTGGGGGGGGGTGGAAGGGAGCTACTGACGGAAACCTGTCACAAGGGAAATTTTGTTGGTGGGGGAATAGCTGAGCATTTCTGGGGGAAGTGGGGGAACATGGTTGGGTCCCTAGGTCGTCACGCGTGAGGGGAGGATTAACGGCGCGTGTGGGAGGGTCAGGGTGGTGAGAGGTGACGGTTTGTTTAGAGGTTATATGGGATTGGTGGGGGGACTGCGGGGTGAGTGTGTGGGGGAAGAGTTAGGTGTAGAACAGGGTATTGGTAGAGGGTTGTATTGTGGGGGTTAACAGGACGAACTGTCACAAGGGAAATTTCTTGGTGGGGGAGGGTCAGCGGTGGTGAGAGGTGAGCGAGTTAGGTGGGATTTGTTGGGGGGACTGCGGCGGGTTGGTGGGGGCAGAGTTAGGCATAGGACATGGGTTATTGGTAGAGGACTGATGTATTGATTTGGGGTTGTTAACAGGACGAATTTTGGGAATCTTCTTGGTGGCAGTCACGGTCTGGTTAGCGGTTATCTGGGGTTGGTGGGTTTGTTTGACATGCATAGATAATGCTTGCGGTTTATGGGGTAACTCAATTGTTGGAAGATGATCGTTGGTGGATGGCTGGCTGGGCAGGGGAAAATTTAGGGATGGTCAGAGAGGATAGAGGCAAGGAAGAGTGCACTGGGGTTGGACTTTCACCGGAAGTCATTTTGGAAGGGTGCACGGAGTCTTGGATAGGAGCTGAAGGTTGGATAGGGGATTCATCGAACTGCGTAGGCATTCTTCTCTGATGGAGAGCATATGTTCTTCGAATAAGCCATACGGGTCGAGATGGGCGGTGATGTGGGGTGGGAGGATGTTTAACAATGCGGTGAATAAGAGTTCATTTTGTTGGTCGTAATCTTCATAGCTATACGTGGTCCTCACGTATCTGTAGAGTTGTATGAGGGTCACATTTATATCCCCTTCATAATTGATCTCGTCGACTTTTATTATTTTGGGGGCGACGGGGGAACCCAAAAGTGGATCTAAGGTCCGGATCACGAAGGATCGAAACTGGTTCCAGGTAAACTCTGGCGTATTCTGTGTCACAGTTTGGCGAATAAATTCTTTAAAGGTAGGCTTATCAACAAGTTGGGAAACGGCTTCTCCCAACTGTATAATATGCAAAATTGCAACGGCGATTTTTTCGCGGTCATTATGAAGTACCACATCGTACACTGGCTTTATTATGTCTAAGTAACTGGTGATATCATACGTGTTTACATCATACTTGGGAATGTGTGCGAGTGGCTGAAGATTTCGCGATGTTGCCATGCTTCTACTGTTCCAAACTTGCAGTGTAATGCAACCTTTTATCCGAATCAAGAACCACCGCTGCCGCCAATGTTATGCCCTGTTTTTCTACAGGTTTAACTTGGGTAATGTGAGTTCTAATTGACTGGGTATATAAGGCTGCATGCACAATACAAGATATGAGGAATAGAGAACACAAAGAAACACATGGTAGCAAGTTACACGATCACGTTTATTGATATACCACTGCAGAATACTTGTGTAAGACAATATAATAGAATTGAACAACACTAGCATAAGTGGATTTGGATGGAGCCTAGTCTCCCACTTCCAACGTTCAGGTATTAATCTTCTGATCACTGGCTTTAATTTCACAGGTTTATATACCGAAGACCATCAATGTTACTTATAGATTCATATTCACTGTTAGATTTATTACTGGTAGCTCTGGTGCACAAGTAGTAGTTCACAGACTAGATTAGACACGCGTATTTTAGAGCACGGGAATTCTAGTAACCTCAGGGGGTACTGATCTAAGTTTTATATTCTTGTCTCAGAAATACATAGAACGCAAATCAGTGGGCGAACCTTCAGAATATCATTAGGGTTTCCTTCTAGGTAATAATATCTGGGCATATGGTTGATTACGAGAGTTAGTATCGCCTGTTAATTATTGAACACTGATACGCTTAGCACTTCCTAATTGAATGGTTATATGAATTACACTGGGGCAAAGAGATAGCCACTTCGTAGAAATATTAATTAGTGAATCTCTAAACAGCACAGTAATATGTAGTACTGCTAAAGGGAATCTTGGGTAGTATCTGATGGGTCTGGTCCTGGTTATCTTGCGTCCATGATGTTGGGGGCTAACGACTGGTTCCGCGGCCGTCCAGGGGGCCCATATGTGTGAAGTTCTCAAATACGTGGGCAGGTCCTTCTATCCAAATCTGCCACGGAGTCTGCCGGCTCTGGAATCTCACTCCGGAACAACACAAGGGCAGAGCTAGAAGTTAACTGCAGGGTAGTGACCACTGGTTGGTGTCTAGCTTTCAACTGATTCGACTGGGGGCGGGAGCTAGATTTATAGGCTCGGTTCTGGGCCCTGTAGACAGTAGGGATCTCGAGTCTTATGGACTTATTTGAGCTCTCAATAGATATGGGGACTAGGTAAGATGGTATTTACTGTTGTGGCACATGGCTATAGGAAGCCTTTATATTTTCATATAACTGAGCCTTAGTAAGAGGTACTATTTTGGCTATACTGGAAGTATTTAAGGGAGAGAGACTGGATCTACTTTGCGAGGAGGATGGGGACAGCTGTGATAGGAGCGTCTCTCTAGATTGTTCAATCTTCATTCTATGGTATAGCTGAGGTGCTAATTTAGTGATCAGAGCATGCAAGAAAGGTAAATGGTTTATTGTGAGTTAATAGAGGTTAGTAAAGGTGTTAGTCATGCATGGTTAGTTCATTGATAGGAAGAATTCCTGTGCTACCTGGCAATGACTCGGAAGTCAAAACAGGGGCCAGGTATACCTCCGCGGGGGTGGGGGTCTCCCTCCTCGGGTGGGCAAAAAGGGGGAGCTGGGCGCCCTCTCTCTGTGATAGTCGTCCGGCGGCTGTGGCTAGGGGCTTGCCATATCACCAGTGTTTGTAATAACCCTCTGTGTATGAGACAGATGTGGGTGTCCTTAATACCAAAACCGAAGGTGCCTTAGCTAGCTGGTTGTTAACCTGACAAGCGCGATATAGACCTAGGGGCTAGGGTAGTTATTTGTGTATTTCTAGCCTTGGATTCTGACAGAATTCGTTATATTTATAATATAGAGCATTATTTGTTTTCGGTATGCTTTTATTTTACATATATGATGTATATATGAACCTTCAAGAGTGCTAAAATAAGTGGGAAAAGCATTTGGGTGGTGAAAAACGAAGATATTGGCCACCCGGCATAATCTCAGGCGAGAGAGAGCCACAGGCAACCCTCCACTCTCTCGCTGTCTGTGAGGTAACTGAGACGAGCGGGGGCGGTGTGGGCCGGTGTCTGGGGGTACATAACGATCTTTTTCCTGCAACCCACTTGTGCTACATTATCGCGGGGAGAGGGAAAAATAACCGATAAATGATGAGAATAAGAGGAAAAATAGGTGATAATAGAGGAGGTGAGGTAGAGGGGAATAAGGTGGGGAAGGAGGGGAGGGGGGTGGGTGAGATTTACATGGATGAGTACTGGAGGGGAATTATCTCACCTAGAGACAAATTCCTTTGTTTTGATAGGCCCTTTTTTTTGTTTTGAAGGTTTTTTTTATGTCTTGCTTCCGGAGGCATATCGCGTTCCCTATAGGAAGCCTCCGTGAGGCCTATCGCGCTTGGCGGTTAATTGTAAGGGTTTGCTGGATGTGGTGGAGACTGGGTGCTAACTCCTGCCACATTTATCTGCGAAGTATGGCCAATAGAAGTTAGTTACTGGCGAGGGCGCTAGCCCTCGCACCGACGACCTTGGTGCAGGGTTGTGAATGGGTTTAAGAGAATAGATGGCATGCAAGGGGCTAGTAAGTTCTAATGTTTGTCTGGCCTACTAAGTGAAGGTAGTGCCTGGATAGGAGTATATATATAAAGGTTGGAGAGCGTTAGCAACGGACAATTCAAGGATCTTCAGAGGTATGAGAGAGAGGCTAGGTCGGACAAGAGTCGAGAAGCGCGGGTTGTCTTAATGATAGGGGGGGGGGAGAGTTCAAGGGCTACAGGGAAATTTTGCCCCTAAGGTCCTGGGCGTGGGGGTTGGCATTAGGTCTACAATGTATGGAAGTAAAGGCAGTATAATACGTTAGCCAAATGCTACCGGGGAATGCAACCTATGGGGGGTAGTGAATGAGTCTGGAAAAGATAGAGTTATGTGATCAGTCCGAGGGTTATGGATACTATAGTTGGCCCTGGAACTGCGTGTTTCTATTAAATATAAATATACCCAACAACAGCGGCAGTTTTCGTAGGGTACTTAAGTTATTGTTTCGGGGGGTACTTATGACAGATACTGGTAACCAAGGTTTATCTTATACATCTCTGGTTGGGGTAAGAGGTGTAAGACACGAAAGTAAATGGCGTAGTGTGGACTGTGGATTACGAAGGAGGCAAGGGGAAGACGTATGACAATTGTGGGAAAGTAAATGGAAAAAGGTGAAACACAATGGCGGATTAAAAATACTTACCTAAGGATTGCATACATCGATGAACGATGACATTATAGGTCGTCGTCCTAAATAAGGTGATGAAACCTGGTTGGATGTACTTGGCACAATACGACACAAGGACAGTGCCCGCTAGGGAGGGTCGTATCAATGCTGGTGGCAGTTAATATTATAGACTTAGTTTACTAGAGGAACAATGGCAAGGGGCGACTGAGCGGGTTACATATATCTATACTCGTCATGGAAAATGAATATACAGGTCTAGGGACAAGCGTGGGTGTTTTTAACTTCTAAGATATATAACATCTACTTCTCGGATGTAAGAACATCCATAGATATAAATTATGGCTGTCTGATGTGTTGGCATTGGGCTCAACGTCGGGACAGGGCATGGGTGTTTTGTAATATGAAATATACCCTGTTTCATCACTTGTAGTTAGGAGTGTAGGATACGAGGGGTACTTACGTGAGGTGTGGGGTCAGTTTAGAAAAGGTAAATGGGGTGCAGCCTGAGCTGCTTAGCCCTGCGGGCTTGGGCCTGTCTGAAATGGTGGCTCTCGGTCAGCTTGGTCCTTTCGTTCTGTGGACTTCCTTTGGGTGTTCTGTGTGGTGTTCTTCGTGCTTCTGTGGTGGGCTTCTGTTCGTGGGCATTTTAATAACCATCTTGGCCACCATAAGGGTGTCCACATGATCAAAAACTTCTTCTGGTATTAACCGTCCTTTGAAGATACAGCAGTCTCTCAATCTTAGAACATATTTATTTTAGTTCCTGGTTTCCAAAATTGTTTTTCTATTCTTCACAATCATCCTTCCCATTCACCTTTGGTCATATATACCGGTTTCAGACTTTTTTGTATTTTTTTTTTTTTTTTTTTTTTTTTTGTGATGGGGGGAGACAAAGGGCAAACCTCCTTATAGCGAGTGCCTCCCCCATAGTTGAAAGAGTACCGGGGCCAAAATCAAGGGACGTTCGAGCCAAAATGCCTGGGACACACGGAGTTTGAAGCAATTTTAAGTCATAGGAAGAGGGAAAAGACTGTTCTGGGAGAGAGTTCCAGAGCTCAGGTGTTGAGTAGAAGAAGTTTTGGGGGTAACTTTCCCCTTTGGGGTGGGAGAGTTGCGCAGAGTAGGGGTGGGATTGAGTTGCAAGACGGGTCATCACGTGCCCTACGTAAGGAGGTGGTATGCACTGGGATAGTGTCGGAGGAAAATGATTATTATAGTAGGGATAGAAAGCGAGAGAGATGAACCAGTGCGGCGGAGAGAGAGAGAATTGCAGAGTTGGTGAGTGGACGGAGTTAATGATACGAAAGGCCTCCTTTCAACTTTGGTCTAGGAGAGTGCGGTGTGAGAGGAACCCTCCCCACACATGTGACAATACTCAATCCAAGGGCGGCACTATGCCCCTGACAAGCAAGAAGCTGCAGGGGAAATAACCCCCTAAGGCGGTTGAGCACACCCAGCTTCATGGGAGGCTGCCCTTAGCAAGACTGTAATATGGTCCTTCCAAATGAGAGCAGAAGAAAAAAAGAAGACACCAAGATATTGAGAGAAGATGAAGGTTGATTTTTGTATTGTTGAAGAATAAGGGATAGTCCGCTGGGAGATTCCTGACGGGAGATAGATGGAGAAATTGGGTTTTGGAAGCATTAAAGTTAACAAGGTTTTCTCTGCCCCAATTGGAAATATATTTAGATCAATTTAAGATTTCTATGGCTTCATTACGTTTTGTCGTTGAGGATTGCTGGCTGGGGCGTTTCTGAAAACTAATGGAGTAGTGTAGGTTGAGTCGTCTGCGTATGAATTGGATGGGAATTAGGTACAGTTAAGGAGATCAAAGTTATAAAATTAGAAAGAGAAAGGAGATGTTGACAGAGCCCTGAGGACACCGGAGTTTATAGGGTGAGGAAAGTGAACAATGGGCCGTCCACAACCGCGGCTATGGAACGGCGCGGGAAGGGAGTGATTAGAGAAAAGGCACAGTTCGGATGCGATAGAACCGAAGGAGGGTAGTTTTAGAAAATTAAAGATTTATGCCAGACTCTATCGAAGGCTTCGATATAGCACTATAGTGCAATAGAAAAAGTCTCACCGAAGTCCCGGAAGGAGGATGACCCAAGAGTTAGTAAGATATGAAATTAGAAGATCACCAGTAGAGCAACCCTTAAGGGCCATACTGGCGATCTGAGAGCAGATTATGAGAAGAAAATGCTTAAGAAATTTTGGAAGCAGAATAGTTTCAAAACTTTAGAAAGACAAAGATAGAGCAATTGGACGATAGTTGGAGTTGAGAGCGTCCACCCTTCTTTGGACAGTTTGAATGTGAGCAAACGTGTCCAATGTCACTGAAGGGAAGACGTTTAGAGGATAGACAGAGACGAAAGAGTTTGAGGCAGGGAGTTATCAGCACGGATTAGCACAGTTTTGAGAACTTAACCTTAACTTCTTGATTACTTCACTCCTTGTCATTACTGCTTGACTCAAACATTCGTTTATGTTGATCGAACCTCCTTAAATGATAGGGGTTTTTGTTGATGCCATAACCTGTTCCCTTTGTATTTCCGTTAATTTACAATTCTTCACCAGACGCAAAGCCAACACCTCATCTGGCAGTTCCATGCTTTTTCTGTCATTTTGTAGTACTTCATGTCAAATTCTCTCATGAAATCGCAAATGACATGTCATCCTTCCTCACACATTCCTCAAATTCTGATATGCCATAAATTTCCTTCTCTCGGGTCCTTCAGGAAGGCCTCATCTAATTTTGCTTATCAGTAGGGTCAACTCCATTCTCTTTCTTCTTATCCTCTGTTGACACCTGATTAACCACTTCCCTGGCTTGACCAGTTAACGGAGATGAATGGCTAGCGCTTGCTTCTTTTTATTTATATCCGTTATTCTGTCCACATCATACATCGTCTTTTCCATTGTTTCATATTGTTGGTCATAAATCATTAACATGGGGGTTCTTAATACAGAAGCCATGACGGAACTATGGCCTCTAGGTTATGGGCCCAACACGCCGTAACTACGCTCTGCTACCAAATTTGTTAAAATAGTTAAGCTAATCTGCATATGGTGATATCTATCCCAAATACTCCATATATATTTTATACACTTTTACAATAATTACCTTTCTGATGCGTAGCTTTTCGCCCTTAACCCCGGCAAGCGGCGATAGGCCCTTCCACGGAAGGGCACCGCCTTCGCTAATGGGAATGCCGATAGGCCTCACGGAAGGCAGGATTTTAAACCGAGCTTGTGCAAAACGGCCCAAAGCTGTCTGGGGAGTCCCAAATGCGCCACGTTTAGTGCGACATGGTACCCTCTCGATGGCACCCACAACACACCCGCGCACGCACACCCACACAGTCTACACACGCAGTACGCTCTCAGTCACCCTGGAGCCTACACGCCTCCCGCTGACTCGCTCCCTGTTGACTCAGCCCAACCCTGTTGCTGGCGGTGTTTAGTGCTCGTGGCAGGACCGAATACTGCCAGGGACCCCCTCCTACGGTATATACTTCTGAGGATGATTATCCAGTGCAGCCAAGAAGAACCTACACCGGCTGAGAGGCACGACACGTGGTGGGAGAGGCCACGACACGTGCACCAAGCACGACGAGTGCGATAGAGGTCATGACCCTCAGCATTTTGCTCTGCCAGTGCTACCACAACAACTCTGCCTCTACTGTTGTTGGCAACGACCGCCCACGGCGCCCACCACCACAGGAAGTACAATTGGCCGTCCTGGGATGCGGAGCATCGGGGGTAGTTGGCAAGACGGGTAAGGGTAAAGGACCCCTTATCAGTTCAAGAGGAGTAAGGTGACACCTCCCGCCCTCTACCACCCCCGCGTTGCCACCACCACCACCACCCACCATGCCGCCCCTGTCTCACTACCCACCATGGCCCCCCTGCACCACTGCCACCACGGCCAGCCCCTGCAACCGCACCAGCACAAGCCCCTGCTCCACCACCCACGCCCAACCATGCCCCTGCTGCTGTTGGAGGGCCTCATTAGAGTTTTTGGCAGCTCCGTCTAAACGCATCCAAGTTTGACGCCCTCCTCTTCCCTCCTGACTCCTCTGACGATGACGCTGCAGAAGGGGAAGCCTTCGATCCCAGGAACTATGGCTGGGGTGGTGATAGTGGGAGCGAGTCTGAGGATCAAGACCAATATGAAGGGAGGTGCAGAGGATTCGGAAGACGACGATATGTACTTCTGCACCGTGACCATGACCAAGATGACTGTCTGACGACGAAGGCGCAGACGACGTGGCCTGACGAGGGGCTGATCCTTCCCCCACGGGCGTGGATAATTTTGCCTGGTCGGAAGGGTCCCATTTCCAACAGATTTGCACCAGTTTCAATGCCAATCTGGCTGGCTTCAACAGCAGACTGGCCCTGCAATGACCAGTCCCCACGGACACTGATTTCTTCTGTGCATTTTTTGACCAGGAGGTATTATCTCATCTCGCGTTTCCCAAACCAATGGCTATTTACCCTGGTGAGGGAAAGAATTGATATGATATCTCCTAGAGCAAGAATGGTGCATGGGTTGATACGACTGTCCCTGACAAACGTTTGTGTTCTTTGCGTTTGTTGCTAATCATGCCTCTCTGCAGGAAGCATGTAATGGAGCATATTGGAAGCACGACCCAAAAACATCAACACCCCAATTTTCTCAAAATAATGACTCGTGATAGATTTTTCTTCTTCTGCGATTTTTGCACTTCGCAGACAATCATAATCCAAACCTGCAGCTGATAGAATATGGAAAGTTCGGGATGTGTTTGACCATGTTGTTGCAAAGGTACAGGAAATTCTTCTAACCCCCCAACCTGGTGATGATGAGTCGCTCGTGCTTTTCAAAGGACGCCTGGTGTTCAAGCAGTACATCCCCTTGAAGAGCCACAGGTTCGAGATCATGATCTTCGTGTTGTGCGATTGTGAAAGTGGAAATGTGCTCGTCAGGATCCTATACACCGGCACTGATGTAGACATTCCAAAAGTCGTGGCAACGACCCATTGGGCATGTCAGGGCACATTGTGAAAAAGATGCGGGAGCCCTACCTGAACGGTGGCACACGTTTTGTACACCGACAATGGTATACAAGTCCCTGCACTCTGCCATTCCTCCATGACCAACAAAACGGGGGCATGTGGGACTGTCAGAACTAACAGGAAGTTTCATGCCCCCCCCTAAGTTCCAAGGCAATCGCATAGAACTGGACCAACCCCTCCCACAGTGACACCGCTTCTGATGACGCTTGGCAGAGGAACAAAGGCGCCGCAGACTGGACAGACCAGAAGAAAGAAGAAAGAGCCACTACAAGCAGCTGGAGAAGTCTGGGAAAGTTCTGGCGGTAAAGTGGCTCGATAGCGACCAGTTCACCTGCTTTCGACTCCTCCATACAGGTTGCCCAAGTGGACTCTGGTAAATTCCACTACGTACCAGAAGTCCTCTATCCAGAAACCTGATATGGTGGTGGATTACACCAAGTACATGCGCCTTGTGGACAAGTCTGATTGCCAGCTTGCAGGCCGTTGAGTGCCTACGAAAAACATGAAGTGGTATCACAAGCTTTTCCTTCACTTTGTTGACATCACGATGCTCCCTTTACCCTTTGGGCTTGTAAAAAAAGACATGGCCCAGAACAAGAAACTCAAGTTCAGGGAGTTCATGTACAACGTCGCCTACCAACTCCTACAAAAACACCAACCAGTCTCTCGGTCACAGGGGTCGCCGTGCAGTCAACCTCCCGACAGAGTCATTGATGGAGATAAGGAAACACTAACCCTAATCCACACCGAGCTATCTGGCACCCGGAGGCTGCAAGTACAAGTGCCAGGTCTGGTGCCCCACTCCACCAGAAAGCGCCACAAGAAGAAGCCGAGTAACATCAATGTGCAAGAATGCAACGTTGGGGTGTTTTGGGCGAGTGCTTTCAGGGACTACCACTCACTCAAGTACTACTAGGAGTGGTACCTGTGTCGCCCTATCTCAGCCAAAGTCCTGCCCCGCCCACCTACCTCACTACCTACCTCATACCTACCTGCCCGTACCTGACCTGCCCGTACCTGACCAACGTGATCTCAAAACACACCTGCCTGCCTACCTACTTGCCCGTACCTGACCAACGTGATAATATTATCATAACATGTACAAATTATAGTTGTAGGATAAGTTTCATATGTTTTGGTATATACTGTAATATATATATTATATATTTTTATATATATATATATATATATATATATATATATATATATATATAATATACACAGTATATTATTGTATACAGTATACTGTATATACTGTATAAGCAATATTTTCATTTATTATTTCAGTTTAATTCCATTACCGGCAATATTTTGTGTTTATTATATATATACCTATGTCATATTATACTTATGTACTAACCTTTTGTAACAACCTTTTGTAATAATAAAAAACCCACAAAAACAAACAAAAAAAAAACAAATAAATAACACAAAAAACATACTACGCTCTGCTAGTCATCAAAGTTTTTCGACTTTATGAATAGCAGGGCGTAAGATTAAAAAAAAAAAATTTGTGATATAACACTCCAAAAACATCCCCATAACCTCTCTGGTTTCGAACCCACGTCTCTAGGCCTACGTCTCAGGCCGACATTCTCACTCAGTCCATCACTCTAACCACTAGACCATGACTGTTCACACTATACTGACAGCGATTAGTACCACGTATTTTCGGGCAGACGAATGCTTGACAAAAAAAAATATATATATACCCTCGATACACTTTGTGTATATGAAGTATTTAGTATGATAATACTTTACATAACCTAACATATTCTATCATTACGAACAACAGTAAAGAAATTTACAAGTAAATAAATAACTTTCATCCATTTCATGAGTTGCAAGCAATAGTGCGTAAAAATTGGTAATGAGATATCGGGTTACTCTAACATACTGCGCCATCCAAGAAGTCTTATCGTTGTTTACAATATAGCAACGACAACACAAAGTGTCTATAAGGCTAAATTTGTGCATACACCCACTCTAATCTCATCTACGTACTGTAATCTGACCCCTTTTCTCTCTCCGCGCCACCCACCTTCTCAATACACCACTCTTATTTCGCCTATTATTCCGTCCGTATGCCTCTCTGCGCTTCATTTATCAGTGATATTATTCACATGGGCTGCCTTACTCATGAATATGAACGGTGAAACCATAAAGGTGCTTTTTAGTTAGGCGAGATATAGAGCGTTTGCTTATCATCAATCGCACGTTCTTGCCTCCACCCTCTCTCTCTTCCTCCCGTCCCTGACTCCCTCACACACACTCGCTCGCTCGGGGATGTCGTGCCTATCAGCCCATTTTTTTCAACTTGCAGCCACCGTAACTCCACACCCACATTTTTTTAGGGTGGATATATATATATGTGGCTGCTTATTTCCAAGACATTGAGGTACTTTTTTTTAAATTCTGTGAGATCGAATATTTTGGCAGAAATGCACAAATAACTACCCTAGCTCCTACTGCTATTTAGCGCTTATCAGGTTAAGAACGTTGAACCCTCCACGATGAACCAGCTACTCAGCGAAACAACAAACCACCATCGTAACCAAAAAGCACAAACGCCGACACACAAAAACCACAGCCCAAACAACTGCAACGCCATGTAATACCAATCAAACCACATACCGTATCCAACTCACTATTTACACCATCTGCTAGGCATGCCTTAAACCACCATTACATGAAACACGCCGGACAATCGCTCCCCACTATCGCTAGCACAACCTCTCTCCACGATCTCTCCTTTCCGACTCCCTTCTCCCTCCACATCGCATATACGCCCCCACTCACGTCATCAGCTGATGACGTCATCGCATCCTCGATAATTTAATCATCAGGGTAATCTACCCTACAAATTATAGATACCCTACATGCGATTATGCTATAGGTAGTACAGTATAATTATATGATACATAACATATACATTTACTTAATTACCACCCAACTCTTTATCTAATTTGCCAAGGGTAAACAACCATACCGGTCGTTTGCAGGCCAACCATACTAGTCGTTTGCAGGCCAATTTGTAGCCAGCACATCAAGATTCTAACAAAATGAGATTATAGCTACCAAACCAATTCATAATACCCCATAATGGTGCCAGAAAGAAGTTACTGACGGGAAATTGAAAATCAAATTCTGGTGGTAAAGTTGTGCTTGAGGTTCCTATGACTGAAGCTTGGTATTGGTGGAAGAGACAGCGACCAGCACAGCTCTTCTTCAGTAACACCCTAGGCAGATGTTGACCCATTTTACATTATTTTTTTTTTCTACAGGAAGGGTAGGCCTATTGGGAAGAAAAAAAAAAAAGCTCATGATGAAGATTGTTATAAAAGGGAGATTTTCTGGACCCTCTTCTCCCTTATGTTTAGCCCTATTAGTTTGAGATTTAGAGACATTAGCCCCCATTAGTTGGCGATTTCAAGACTTTTCGTGCCATTTAGGTGTCATTTTTTTTCTGGCAAGCAATAGCGAGCCTGCAATTTAGGAGGGCATTTTTCGGTAGAAAAATGCACACATTTACCTCGAAGGGGAATCTTGGGGGTATATTTTTAAAGCTTGATGGGTGTTCTAGGCAGGAACCTAATAAAATTATTATAAATATATATATATATATATATATATATATATATATATATATATATATAAGAATCTCCCCTTAACCCAAGAACCGTGATAGGCGCAAACGCGATTGGCCTCACGGAAGCAAGACCATAAAAAAAAAACTTCCAAAACACCCCAGGGGCTCTCAAAACTAAGGAATATGTCATAAGGTGAGATAATTCCCCTTTAGTACTTTCTACCACTCATCCATATGGTTCTCACCCCCCCCCTTCCCCTCCTTCCCCCCCCCTTCCCCTCCTTTCCCCCCCCCCCTTCCCCTCCTTTCCCCCCCCCCTCTCAATTATCACCTATTTTTTCCTCTTATTTTCACAATTTATCGGTTATTTTTCGCATGAATTTCTCTCCCGCGGTTTCGGAGCACAAGTGGGTTGCATAAGAGTCGTTATATAACACTGACACATCGCCTTGACAGTGTGGTAATCCCGACACTGACTTACGGAAGCGAAGCATGGACGTTGGTGGAGAGACTCATACCAAGAGTGAGAGGGGTGGAAATGATTTACTTGAGAAGTGCGTGCGGAGTTACATGGGGGGATAGACAGACGAATCAGGAAGTAAGAAGGAGGTGTGGTTACTGTGGTGTGGAGGTAGATGTGCTGGAAAGTGTGAAAAGGAACACCTTGAGATGGTTCGGCCATATGGAACGTATGGGAAGCGAGAGAATGACTAAGAGGGTGTACGAGAGCGAGGTGGAAGGACAGAGAGGGAGAAGTAAACCGAAAGAAAGGTGGAAGGATGGAGTGAAGAAGTATATGGATGAAGGCGGGGCTGGTTGGGAGGAGGGGCGTCGACTGACTGGGGACAGAGGTGCATGGGGGCGTTTCGTTCGTGGCCACCCCTTCAGGGATTTCGGCGTCAGACAATAGATAGATAGACATCGCCCGCTTGGCTCAGTAGAGAGAGAAACCTTGGAGGGGAAAGATGTATGTCTCCCCGCCTCCCGCCTGAGGATTTACGATTTTTCCCACCCAAATGCTTTCGGTAGACCGAAGGAGAGGTGGAAGGATGGAGTGAGGAAGTATATGAACGAAGGCGGTGCTGGTTGGGGGGAGGGGCGTCGACTGACTGGGGACAGAGGTGCATGGGGGCGGTTCGTTCGTGGCCACCCCTTCAGGGATCACGGCGTCAGGCAATAGATAGATAGATAGATAGATGCTTTCCCCACTTATTTAGTCGCATTTCAAGGTTTATATATTTTTCGTATATGTAAAATAAAAGCACATTGAAAAAAATAATGCTTTATATTGTAAATATAACTAATTCTGTCAGAATCCAAGGCTAGAAATTCACAAATAACTACCCTAGCCCCTATGGCAATTTTGCGTTTTAAAGGTTAAATCCGCAAATAGACACTGCAGCCTCTTCTTTAACTTTCTTGATCTTTCTGTGGCGATGAGTTGAACATAGATATATTTATCCCTCTGATGACTTAAAAAGGATGATGGAGGCATAGTAAAGGCATAGGGTGCATGACTGGCACATGATAGCATGACTGAGTTGCTCCTTTGATTATCTTCCGAATGACACTGAATTAATAACTGAATGGGTAATTTGTTTTGCACGGTTAGCACAACATGAAAAGTCATTGTCACTGAAAATTAAATATAAATATAAACCTCAAATGGCACAGAGTACATCTTTGTGTGTGTGTGTGTGGTAATCCCGACACTGACTTACGGAAGCGAAGCATGGACGTTGGTTGAGAGACTCAGACCAAGAGTGAGAGCAGTGGAAATGAATTACTTAAGGAGTGCATGCGGAGTTACATGGAGGGATAGATAGACTAATGAGGAAGTAAGAAGGAGGTGTGGTGTGGAGATAGATGTGCTGGAAAGTGTGAAAAGGAACAACTTGAGATGGTTCGGCCATATGGAACGTATGGAAAGCGAGAGAATGACTAAGAGGGTGTACGAGAGCGAGGTGGAGGGACAGAGAGGGAGAGGTAGACCGAATGAGAGGTGGAAGGATGGAGTGAGGAAGTACATGAACGAAGGCAGTGCTGGTTAGGGGGAGGGGTGTCGACTGACTGGGGACAGAGGTGCATGGGGGCGGTTCGTTCGTGGCCACCCCTTCGGGGATCACGGCGTCAGGCAATAGATAGATAGATAGATTAAGATGAACCGGGTCTGGGGAGTTGAGGCAGAGTTTATAGGGGGGGGGGGGCGAGGGGGGAATATTTTTCTTTTGTAACTTTTAGTCTATCAACATTATAGAGCTATTCAGCATTGGTCTTTGTAAATACTTTAGACTGAAGGTAGATTTGCTATTGCAAGTTATGACTGAATTACTACAAAAGTTGGATACTGAAGCTGTTCCACAATAGTTCTGAAAAAGCACTGTAGTAAATCTGTTTTCTGCTACATTTCACTGTTAAAAAGAGGGCCTGCTCTCCCTTTCTTTGCTATAAATAAGAGGGGTAAAGAGTGAACTAGAGGTCCTGCAGTAAGAGAGAGCGGTCATCTTTGGTTTTGGATGCTATTTTGGTATCATAATTATCAAACAATGTACAGTAGTGATATTTTATTATTGTTCATATAAAAATGAGATCCAAAGACTCAATTTAGTATTCTGTACCAATATTGCCAAATCTTGATTGTGGGTTAGGATATATTTTGAGTGTAAAGCGAGGTTAATGACACCAGTGGCACCAATATGGCGGAGGTTGGTTAATCTCTGTTACTATAGGTCCTAAATGCATTTGCTTTTCCATATTATTATAAAGATATGCCTCACGCATCCTACTGCGTGTTGTACAAGGCGACTAATAGGGGGAATGGCGATAGACTTGTGGACCAACAGCCATTACTATGGAATAAAGTCTATCTTAGCACTGTCTTGGTATGGCACTGCCGAGGCTGGTGGGGTGCGGATAGGTGCCACAGGGGACCGAGTCTTACCTGGGCGCTGTTTGGCACCACACCTGTGTCGGCAACAGTGTTTGCATGTTGGAGCAGTGTTGGGGCAGGACTTTATTGTTCTATAGTCCAAATTGCCTAATATACAGTAGAGTCTTGTTATGGTGCTGTCTTTTTGTAACACTGTAAAGGTTGGTGTGGTTGCAGATACTGCAGGTGCAAGTGCTGCAGGGGGACTCTGTTGAGTCTTGCTGAGGCATGGTTAGCACTATACCAACATCATCCACAGTGATGACTTGGTGGGCAGTGCTGTGGTGGGACTTTATTGTACTACAGTACACTCCAACTACTGAAAGGCAACCCCGTCTGAGCCGTTACGATGCATGTAATGGAAAAATTACGCTAAACCATTATATGTATATTATAGGCTAATCTTGTAAGTTGCAGAATGATTAGAGGTATTGTTGCTCTCATTGGACTTATTGGAAACTGTTAAATATGAAAGAATCCATTACAGTGGTGTGGGGGAGGACACTAAATAAACCAATCAATACCGCTTATATTTATTGTTTTGTTATACAGTATAAGATATTATATTTAGATTCATCTGTAAAATCATATATTGAACTTTGCACATCTACAGTATTTTGGGACACCCTGTATGTTATAATCTATTACTGTACCATAATCTTTACCATTGGGATGGTCTCACTCTTTCCACGACTTAAGGGGGGTCACCGGCTTTTATTATCTTTCTCTCTTTCTCTGGCTTGTATCCATTCGGCCCCATTCAGCCTACTGTTTTAAGACGTTTACCCCCATCCAGGTGTCTATATTTTCCTGGCGAGCGGTAGCGAGCCAGCATATATATATTTTTGTTTTGACAGCAAGCTAAATTTGTACATTTTTCGATAGAAAAATGTCTCCGTCGAAGCCGGATTTCTCCAAACAATGCTGGCTCGCTATCGCTCGCCAGGAAGAAATTGACACCTGGATGGGGATAAACATCTTAAAACAGTTGGCTGAATGGGGCCGAATGGATACAAGCCAAAGAGAGAGGGAGAGAAAGAGAAAAAAGCAGGTGACCCCCCTTAATTAAGGAATAACTTTGTCTTATAGCTAGGGGGAAAAAATACAGCTCTTTTGATGACAGGACTTCTACATGCAACTCTACCTGCATACTAATATAGGGGACACATACACATCATGACATTTGATGCATGACATGACAAATATATATCTATTATATCTGTCACTTTCAATATAGCAGGATGCATTCTATTAATTATCCTGGCTATTAGTAGATGATTTTATTCAGTTTAGGAAGGGATTGTGGGAGTCAAGATTCATTGTGATATCTCTTTGCTTCCTAGAGGGACGTCGAAAGCCGAGTTTAATTGTCTAATCTATCTATCTATCTATTGACTCAACGCCGTGATCCCCGAAGGGGTAGCCACGAACGAATCGTCCCCATGCACCTCTATCCCCAGTCAGTCGACGCCCCTCCTACCAACCAGCACCGCCTTCATCCAGCACCGCCTTCATCCATATATTTCCTCACTCCATCCTTCCTCCTCTCCTTTGGTCTACCTCTCCCTCTCTGTCCTTCCACCTTGCTCTCGTACACCCTCTTAGTCATTCTCTCGCTTTCCATACGTTCCATATGGCCGAACCATCTCAAATTGTTCCTTTTCACACTTTCCAGCACATCTACCTACACACCACACCTCCTTCTTACTTCCTCATTCGTCTGTCTATCCCTCCATGTAACTCCGCATGCACTTCTTAACCCTTCCCGCCCGGGCAGCATTTTATAATGACACTGCGGCAGATGGCCAGGAGCCCGGGTGTCATTTTAAAATCCGTAAGCTTGAAAGCCTATTAAGCTTGGTTTGAAAGCCGTGCATCCGACGCATGTAAACAAAGCCTGTCTTTGCGACACCGCACCTCCGAAACCAAGAAGGAGACGTCGGATCAATGTTGTTTTTGTATGCTATGACGAAATTAGTGTCTGCAAAGGTCCGATATTGCGAACATCGGATCGAATCTCTCTCCACGGAAATCGTCATCACAACTGAACCAGTTGACTTTGAGAGCTCTACTCAACGCCAGTCTACAGATACGAAACACAGCTACGTTTAGAGATGTGTGGGAATTCTCTAGCAGTTAAAATAACAAATATACGGGTAGCCTATTAAAGACGTTTTTCGGCCAGATCGCCTGGATCTCAATAATGTCCTTAGGATAGCGGGCCCGGGCGGGAAGGGTTAAGTAACTCATTTCCACCGCTCTCACTCTTGGTCTGAGTCTCTCAACCAACGTCCATGCTTCGCTTCAGTAAGTCAGTGTCGGGATTACCACACTGTCATGCAAGGACTTCTTCACTTCCATACTAGAAGTAGTGCTAACGGGGGAGTAGGGTACGGACAGGAGGAGCGGGATGGTGTAATTGCTGAAGGAATGGTAGATGGATTAAGGATTATGTTTAGTAATGTGGATGTGTTTCCCCAGGACAAGAAAAGAGAACTGATATGTAGGTTGCAGGATGAAGAGGAAAAACTGATGTCATAGCCTTACAGGAAGTAAGACCAAAAAATGCTAGAATTGAAAGGGAACTGGTGGAGTATAGTTTGGAGGGTTTTGAGTTATATGAGAGAAATGCTATTAGAGCAGAGGTCGGAAGAGGACTGTTTATTTATGTAAGAAAAGAGCTCAAGGTTAATGAGGTGGATATGAGACAGCAGTATTGTGAGTATTTGTGTATTGAAGTAAAATGTGCAAGAGGATCAATTCTAATTGCCTCTACATATAGAAGCCCAAATAATAGTAGGGGAGAGGATGATAACCTATTGAAAGCAATGGAGGAAATAGATAATAGAGAGAACAAATATAAAATTTTGATAGGAGATTTCAATTTGCCAAGGATCAACTGGGCAAATTGTACTACTCCAGCGGGACAGGGTAGCCTGGAAAATAAGTTTATAGAGAAAGTGAGAGATTGTTTTTTAATGCAACATATTACAGAGATGACAAGATATAGAGATGGGATGCAGGGGAGTATATTTGATTTGATTTTTAGCAATGAGGAGGATATAGTGGAACATGTTAATGTGGATAGCCCTATAGGTCATAGTGACCATGCCTGTATAAGCTTTAGTTGCAATATTAAATCAGAGAGGGATAATAGAAGCAATAGAAAAATATACATGTATGATAGAGCAGATTATGAGCTACTGAGACGGTGTTTGGACATTGACTGGGGGGAATACTTGAACGGTGAAGATGCTGAAGGAATGTGGAGGAAAATTAGAGTCAAACTGGAGAATGCTGTATCCAAAAGTGTACCAGTAAGGGAATATAAGGCTAAAACAAAATTGAGGAAAAGAACGAACCCAGAATTGCCAATGAAAAGAAAGCTTTGGACATTGATTAGAAGAAAGAAACGATTGTGGGAAAGACTAAAATTGTTAAAAAAGAACAGGGGGTCTAGTATAGAAGCTAAAGAAGTGGATCTGGAACGCAGACAAATAAACAATAAAATAAGGTGGGAGACAAGGAGGGGGGTGAAGGAGAGGGAGAGAGAGATTGCTAGAAATGTGAAGGATAATCCAAAAATATTCTGGAAGTACATTCAGGAAAAGTTAACAAGAAGAGTAGGGATCCCAGAGCTGGTAGGGGGGTTGGATGATGGGAGTAGAGCGGAGACTGATAAGGAGAAAGCAGAGGTGCTGGGGAAATACTTTGGGGGGGTACTAACAGTGGAGTCGGATGATGCAGTGCCTACTATTCCCATCAAACAGGCACCGGCACTAGAACTAATAGAGTTTTCCCATGCTAGAATAAGAAGGGCTATAGAAAAAATGAACAGAAGTAAGTCACCGGGACCGGATGGGATACACCCAAGAATCATAAAGGAAGGAGGTGAGATGTTAGTAGAGCCATTGAAAATGTTATTTGAGGTATCGTTTAATACAGGACAAATCCCGATGGACTGGAGAGAGGCGAACATAACAGCTATATTTAAGAAGGGAAAGAGAAACGACCCAGGGAATTATAGACCAGTCAGTTTGACAAGTGTTGTGTGTAAACTAATGGAAACGGTAATTAGAGAAGGAATAATGGAGCATATGAAGTCAAACCAACTTTTCAGTGGGAGACAGTTCGGATTCTTGCCAGGGAGGTCGACGGTACTACAGCTAATTAAGGTGGTAGATGATTGGATGCAAATTCTAGAAGATGGTGATGTAATAGACGTGGTATATTGCGATTTTATGAAGGCCTTCGATAAGGTCCCACATAGAAGGTTAATAGAGAAAGTTAGAAGCTATAATATAGGGGAGAAATGTGCGAAATGGATAGAAGCCTTCCTGAAAGATCGGAGACAGAGGGTACTGGTGAATGGAATAGGCTCGGGGTGGAGGGAAATTACACGTGGGGTTCCTCAGGGATCTGTGTTGGGACCACTGCTGTTCGTTATATTTATCAACGACTTACCTGAAGTTATAACTAATGGAAGTGAGGTATACCTGTATGCGGATGACACTAAGCTGTATAGAAGAGTGAGGAGTAAGGAAGATGTGGGTTTGCTTCAAGGAGATGTGGAGGGCATGAAGGGATGGTCTGAGCATTGGTTAATGCCTTTTCATCCAAAAAAATGCAAGTACATGCGGATTGGGACAAGGTAGGATACAGTATGTATGAAGTGATGGAGGAAGTGAATGCAGAAAAGTATATAATAGTAGTGATAGACAATAAGTTAAATAGGCTTGAGAAGGCAAAGAACTCATTTTGTGATAGAGTGGTAAATGAGTGGAACGCACTGCCCCAGTATGTAGTTGATTCCGAATCAATAAGGGAGTTTGAAAGTAATCTTGATAAAGCATGGGGAAGACAAGATTTGAAGTTTGATTATAAAACAAAAATACAGAATAGTAAAAATGTTGCGTCTGCTACCGCCGCCGCCAACACCGTGAACGACCGCAGCAGTGCAAATACTGGTACCGAGCTGGATACACAGGCCTAGTTTGCCTTTTTCCAGAGGATCTACTGTAAGAAACTGTAAGAAATACTGACCACCCTATTTCTTGTTACTGTTTTCAGTGTTCGTACAACCCTCTTCCCCTGTTGTACCCTCTCCCACACTTCTTCATCCATAGTCCCATCTTTACTCAACACACTGCCCAGATACATTAAAGAGTTGATGATCTCCATAGCCTGACCGTTCTACTTCACCTCACACTCTGTGACTTCACCCCTTTCGAAGACCATAACCTTGCTCTTCCCCGCATTTACCTTCAAATTCTGTTTTTCGCACACTGTTCAAACTCATTTACCAGACCCTGCAACTCCCATTCATTATCGCTCATCAGAACTGTATCATCAGCAAACAGCAGTATAGGCAGCTTCCACTCATTTCCCTTCCTTTTCAGCAATACACCAACATCCACTGCTTTTCCTAGTATTTCTTTCATGACTCCATCCATATATACAGTAAACAACCACGGGGACATCACACACCCCTGTTTCAACCCAACATTCAGGTCAAAGAACTCGCTCTGCTCTGCTCATTCTCCACACGTACTGCTGCCTTTGCACCCTCATACATGCTCTTCACTGCTTTCAGTAACTTGCCATCTACTCCTTATATACTAAGTACTTTCCACATACCTTCTCTATCCACTCTGTCATAGGCCTTCTCCAAGTCCATAAAGGCAACATACACCTTTTGTTGCTTCTCCAGATATTTCTCCACAACACAATTTAGGGTAAAAATCTGATCTACACATTCTCTTCCCTTGCTAAAAATCTACCTGCTCGTCGCCTATCCATTTGACCATTTCTCCGTTCTCACTCTCACTCTCTCAATCACTACCCTACTGTACACCTTCCCTACTATGCTTAGAAGACATATTCCTTGGTGGTTACCACACACTCCTTTTTCTCCTTTACCCTTATATAGGGGAACTATTATGCCCGTCTTCCAGTCATCGGGTGCACTCCCCTTCTCCCATGCTAGTTTGCACATTTTCCATACCCATTCGATCACTATCTCACCACCATACCTCAACCCCACACACTCCATCTGTTCCTGGTGCTTTCCCCAACTTCACTCTTTTCATGGCTTCCCACACTTCTGACCTCCTGATCCCCACCTCCTCCTCCACTACTTCTCTTCTTCTCCCTCCCATACCATATCCAACTATGTTTGCTGGCTCTTCATTCCTTACATTTAGCAACTCGTTGAAGTACTCCCTCCATCTTTCGACTCTCTCTTGCTTCTCGACTAGCATTCTCTCATTCTTATCTTTCACACCCTTACTGTTTCCCTTGCTACCTTCCCTAACTTTCTTGACCTCTTTCCAGAACAGTTTCTTACACTCCCTCCATTTTACACTCAGATTCCTTCTAAATTCCTCATCTACTCTTCTCTTACCTCTTACTTTCCTTCACTACTCTCTTCACCACTCTCTTTCTCTCCACGTATCTCGCTCGTTTCTGCCTCTCCAATCTTCATTCCCTCTACTACCCAACCACTCTCTATATGCTTTCTTCTTGTCTTCCATAGCTATTTTTACCTCCTCTGTCCACCATGCTGTACCTTTCACTCCCCTCCCTCTTCCCCTCACTCCACACACCTCCTCACATGCTGCACAGATCTCTTCCTTAAACACCTTGCTCATCTCCTCCACTTCCTCCATATCTTCCAGGTCGAACCCACCTAGTCGTCTTAATTTCTACTGCTCTTCTGTACTCTTCCCTGATTTCCTCCTCCTTTAGCCTCTCCACCCTCCTCACCATTCCACCTTCCTCTCGCCTCCCTCCAGCTCTCCTCACCCACTTCTTTTGTATCCTAATTTTAGCTACTACTGTACTACATAATGATCCGATAGACCCCCTCCAATACCCCTATACACCCTAGCATCCAGCACAGATTTCTTCATTCGTTCATCCACACTTATACAGTACTGTATACAGTAATCAATCAGTGCCTTTTGTTACACCACTGTCTTCTCCTTGTCCTTCATCGTCCACACCACTTTCCATGTGTACCATTTTTTTTTTTTTTAAATCAAGTTAATTTTAATCACTGATTTAATTAAATCATGATTTTTTTTTTTTTTTAAATCAATGATTTATATCATAACCTTATAATTATTTGAAAACGAGAGGGGAAAGAAGGAAAATTAAGCAAATAGGTTTTATGAACGCCAATGTTATTATTGTAGTAAAATTATATAAGGAGACAATGAGTGGTGCGGGGGAATCCACTGTGGCACTTTTAGATAGCAAATTAATTGCCATGTGGCTGTTTTCACAGCAGAAATAATTTTTTCTCAATTATATATACCTGTATATATAGTTATTGTACTGTACGAAAATCCACACTACTATAACCAAAAGTTGAATGAGCATGTTACTTTTGTTTATAAAAAGCCAAAGTGATATTAACCAAAGTTTAATATGCATTATGATTATCAAACAACAAATATAATTATCTTGTTTAACTGCCGAAGTAATTATTACTACAACAAAAATTATATAATTTTGTTTTTATTTAAATCAATGTAGTGTAGGCCTATAGTGGAATTAGCATTACAGTACTAAGAAAAAGTATATTTAAATCAATGTACAGTATACAGTAGTGGAATTAGCATTACAGTACTAAGAAAAAGTATATTTAAATCAATGTACAGTATACAGTAGTGTATAGTGGAATTAGCATTACAGTACTAAGAAAAAGTATATTTAAATCAATGTACAGTATACAGTAGTGTATAGTGGAATTAGCATTACAGTACTAAGAAAAAGTATAGATAAAGATACCCATAATAGTACAAATTCCTTTTTCATAATGTTTATTATCCAGAGTTAGCTAACAGAAAGTAGGCCTACCTTGTAACTGAATATAATAAACATAAATTCCACTTGAATTTATTGGTTAGACCAAACAAAGAATTTATTGGTTAGACCAAACAAAGAATTTAAGCATGATCATGATCATGAGGAGTGTGTTTATTTAGTTAGAGGAGACATAGACATAGGCCTATTGATATGAAAATGTCTATCACAGAAATAGAAAATATGAAAATTCCTCTGTATTTCATGTTAAATGCATTTTTAATTAACTTATTCTATCTATTTTAGTTATAAATATGCTAAACAATATCCTGTAACAGTTAGATTTCATGTAGAACATCAAATTAATAAAAAAAACAAAAAATTGATTTAAATCAAGTAAATCTGATTTAAATCAAATAAATCTGATTTTTTTTATTTAAAAAAAATCAATAAAAAAAATCAACAACCCTGATGTGTACCTGTGTATCATTCTGTGTCGGAAGAAGGTGTTGGCTATCCACAGCCTCCTCCCCACACATACGTCCTCAAGTGCACTACCATTCCCATTCACCTCTGACGGTACCCCCCACCCTCCCACCACTCCATCAACTTTCCTGTCACCCACTTTACCATTCATATCCCCAATCAGAAATATTCTTTCGTTCTTGTCAAATTTATCCAGGCACGCTTCCACATTCACCCAGAACTCCTCTTTCTCTCTTACAAGTTTATCCTCTGTCGGAGCATACACACACACAATCACACACTTTTGTATTCCTACTTTCATTCTCACCCATACAATCCTTGAACCCACAGACCCATATTCTCTTACACGCTCCTTCCATTTGTTACTTACAAACACGCACCTTCTCTCGCTGCTCCCTCACTCACTCCAGCACACACACCCGTTCCACACTCCCACTCTCTCACATCTGTACCCTTCCATTTGGTCTCCGTCATTCCACATACTGTACATCCAGCCTGGCATTCACTAACACTTCCATGACCTCTCTCTCTTTTGTGCCATCATTCATGCCACTCACGTTCCATGTACCTATTCTCAGAATGTCCGTAAGCTTGTCCATAGTCGGCCGGGGTTCGTCAACACAGGGTCCGTCTAATGATATCCAGAATAATTTAAAGAACAACATCTTAGTACTGAAAGAGTTAATTCTCCTAAGCCACATCTATGCATATTACTACCAGTAGTTATATGCTAAACACATAGTGACATTTTATGCACAATATATATTTTTAACTATTTTACTAAGCCAATTTGAAATTGCTATACAGTACAGTATATATATAGTGTATATAAAATAAGTAACACTCCAATACATTAACTGTCTTGATGGTGTAATGGTTAGAGTGTTTAAGATCTGTATGTGGTAACCCAGGTTCGAATCCCGGGAGGATCACATGCTTTCATTAATTTCATTGGGAGGTGCTTGGTGTTGGGAGTGAAATAAATCAATTTTATATGCGCATAGTTACGGGAGGAAACGCTCGTGTTAATCCACTTTTAGGATAATAATAATAATAATAATAATAATAATATTTATTCAGTTAGCAATTTACAGAGTTGGTACCACATAGTATGTTACAAATATGACATGTACCAGCTTTGCATAATTCCAACTAAGGATAGCCCAATAAGGCCGTTAGGCGTATTTCCATTGTGGGATTAGGTTAGCTGGGGAAAAGGGGAGGATAAAAGAAATAGATACTTTAGAGAAAGTATTTCTAGGGGGTTATTTTAAGATACCTTACATCCTATAGTAAATATCAGTAATCCGTAATCAGTAATAATTTCAGTTTGGTTTGCCTATCTCTTATGTCGTATTTAGTAGTAGACATAAGCTTGGTGCTCCCTTCTCGCAGCTGTCCGGTTCAGGTGTTCCTTCAGACGTAGTAGTCTGAAGGAATACAGTGTTCTCTTTTCACGGACTGACTGGGGTAGGTCGTTCCAGTCTTTGATGGCAGTGAAGAAGAATGTTTGCTTACCCTGTCCTTGGATTCTCGGGACCTTAAAATTAAACATCCTGTTTCTTGTATTATGTCCACTCCTCTCATTTGCTTTAACAAAATCACTCTTTAGATACTCTGGAGCTCTGTCATAGAAAATGTTGAAGGCATTAGTGAGCCTGATTTGTTTGGCCCTGTCAGAGACATTGAGCATACCTAGTGACTGAAGTTGTTCCTGGCCAACATGTGATCTGGTTCAGCATGAACCTAACCATTTTATTTTTAGTGACCTGAAGTTTGTGCTGTGCTGATTTAGATGATGCAGAGTACCAGGATGACACAGAATAATCAAAATGACATTGAACAAGCACTTGGCAAAAGGTCTTTTTGGTCGCCGCTGGCAAGCATCCCACCTGTCTATACAGGTATTTTATACGTGCTCTACACTTACTCAGGATAGATTCCAAAATTGTTTCACCTGACAAACTCGAGTCCAGTTTTAGTCCGAGATATTTAACTTGTGACACTGTTGTTATAGGAATAACATTACAGTTGACCGAAAAGCCCACAATGTCTTTCAGTTTGCGTTTTGTTCCACATAAGATGGCTTCCGTCTTGCCCAGGTGAAGAGATAGTCTATTGTCCACTAGCCATTCACTACATGATTCTAGTTCTTTGGAAAGTGTAGCGGCAATACTTATTGGGTCTTTTCCTGAAACCAGAAGCACGCTGTCGTCAGCATACAGTAATAGTTTACACGAGACGCTCAGTTCCATGTCATTCACATAACATTGAAAGAGTAAGGGACCAAGGATGCTTCCCTGCGGGACCCCACAGTTAATTGGCATAGGATCAGATATATTATCATCAATTTTGACTCTTTGTGTTCTACCACTAAGATAAGATTTAAACCAGTTCACTGACCCAATGCCCATTGCTTGTAGTTTATTACATTGGATATCATGGTCTTCTGTGTCAAACGCTTTTTGTAGATCAAGAAGAACCATACCGGTGTAGTTACCTTTAGACATTTCTTTACGAATGTGATCTGTTATGTGGATGAGACAGGAGTCTGTTGAGTACATGCATCTGAAACCTGATTGAAACTTATAGAATAGATAATTTTCTTTGAGGTAGTGTTCAATTTGGGTGTATACCGCTCTTTCAAGGATTTTTGATACAATACATAATATGCTAACTGGTCTGTACAGTAGTTGCCAACTTCTAGTTTATTTCCTTTCTTGAATAGAGGGGTTACAATAGCTTCCTTCAGTTCAGCAGGTACAGTGTTGGTGTTAATTGACAGGTTGATGATGTACTTACACTAGTTGTATTTGCGGGAGTGAGCATGCTCGTTAATTCCCGCCTCCTAAGATATGTTTGTCATACCGTGCTTTGAAACTATGCACTGATGGTGCAGACACTACTTCGGCTGGCAATTTGTTCCACCCACTAATCGAGTTGGTAGGAAATCTTTTACTTTTCAGATCAGATTTACTATTTAGCACTTTTAGTTTGTAGCTGTGACCTCTTGTCCTCTCACCTCCATCCCTCTCTATGAAGTTTTCTTGGTCGATTTTGTCAATACCTCTAACACATTTATATATCTGAATTTGTTGTCCTCGTTTCCTTCTCTGTTCCAGTGTAGGTAGATTCAATCTCTCGAGCCTCTCTTGGTACTCCAAATTTTCCAAACCTGGGATCATCCTCGTAGCTGCTCTCTGTACCCTCTCAATTTTGTGGATATGTTTCTTCAAGTGAGGGGACCACACTACAGATGCATATTCCATCCTGGGCCTTATTATTGCCGTTATTATTTGTTTCATGGTGTTTTCATTAAGATAATTGAAAGACATCCTGATATTTGCCAATAGTGCTAGTGATTCTCTCACTATCTTATTTACGTGGCTTTCTGGAGACATGTTATCCTTAAATTCTATCCCCAAGTCTTTTTCTTTTTCTGCTTTGGGAATCACTTCGTTTCCTAGTTTATAATCTTTTCTAGGTCTGTACTTGCTTTTACCCATTTCTAGAGTCTTACATTTCCCTGCATTGAACTCCATATTCCATTTGATGCTCCATTCATGGATCTTTTGCAAATCTGCTTGGAGCTCAAGGCAATCCTCCTGGGTTCTGATCGTTTTAAGCAGCTTAGCATCGTCCGCAAACATGCTCATGTAGCTTGTTAGTCCCTCAGGTAAGTCATTTACAAATATTAGAAACATGATTGGGGCTAGAACAGATCCTTGTGGTACCCCACTCGTAATTTGAGTCCAGTTTGACGATTTCCCCCTTACTGTTGTTCTCATCTGTCTTCCGCTAAGGTAGCTCTCCATCCATTTCAGCAGTTTGTCTCCTACTTTTCCCTCATGTTTTAATTTCCACAGCAATCTCTTGTGTGGAACTTTGTCAAATGCCTTTTTAAAGTCTAGGTAGGCACAGTCTACCCATCCTTCCCTCTTGTCCACTGTGTCTATTACTCTAGAGTAAAAACTCAACAAGTTGCTTACACATGATCTGCCACCTCTGAATCCAAATTGTCGGTCAGTAATTAATCTTTTGGATTCCAGGTAGTTCACCCATTTGTCCCTTATTAATCCTTCCAGAATCTTCATGAGGATGCTCAATTACAGGTCTATAGTTCAGTGGTTTATCTCTGCTTCCTCCCTTAAATATAGGAATAATGTTTGCTCTTTTCCATTCTGTAGGTACTATCCCTGTGTCCAATGATTTGGTCATTATGTCATATAACGGTATACTCAGTTCCATAGCATTTTCTTTAATAATCCAGCCTGATACTCCGTCCGGTCCAGCGGCTTTGTTTGGATCCACCTTACTCATTTTGTCTATGAGCTCTGGTCTGTTAAATGTTACTTCCGGCATTTCCTCTGTACCTATCTCATTGGTTTCTGGTGCAATGAATTCTCCTTCTTTTGTAAATACTGATGCAAAATTTCTATTTAGTTCTTCCGCAATCTCTGTATCCTCTTCTATGATTCTGTTTCCACTTTTAATCTTAACGATCGTGGCTTTTATCTTCCTTTTGCCGTTTACAAACTTGAAAAACATTTTTGGATTCTTTTCATAGTTCTCCACTATCCCTTTCTCATGGTTTGCCTCTGACCTCCTCCTCATTTCTGTGTATTTGTTTCTCTCCTCTTTATACTTTTGCCTGTTATCTTCCGAATCCCAGTTTCTCATCTTTTTCCAGGCTTTGTTTTTTGCTTCCTGTGCTTGCCTACATTCGCGGTTAAATGAGTTAGGGGACCTGCTATACCAATGGCTCCATCTCGTAGAAATTTGACAGGAATTTTGTCTGGTCCTGTGCTTTTATGTACATTTAGGTTAGAGAGCTCGTCAAAAGTGTATTTTGGTGTAACATTTTGCAATCCAAATGTGTTCGGGTGTATGCCTTTATCTCTAGAAATTTCGAAAGGTGGCCGTTGTTGTCGTGTATTTATTGAGAGGTTGCGGTAGGTTCTGTGCAAGTGTGTTTGCTATGGAGGTGAAGAAGGAGTTGAAGTAGGTTGAAATTTGTCGTTTATCGTGGCAAACCTGATCATTAATGTTGAGAGCAATATTAGTGTTAGACGAATCCCTTGCCTTGTTGCTGTAGCCTGTTGTTTTTAGGTGCCTCCATAGTTTCTTTGGGTTATTCTGATATTCCTCTGCCTTATTGTGGAAATAATTAATTTTCGCTGATTTTATTTTTCTACTAAGTTTATTCCTGGCCCTGTTGAACTCATGTTTCAGTAAAGTCTTGCATTTTGGAAACTTACAGCTTCTATTAATCTGAAAGAGGTATACTGTACTTTACTATATAAGAAATTAGGTACTGTAGGTTATGTATAAAGGTTAACTTGCAGGTAGGAAATACTAAGATATAAAGTTGAGTTGACTTTGACATGCCAGGAAACTATACTGTATATATAAAGTATTAACTAATATCATTCTTAACACCAATGAAATTAATGAAAGCATATGATCCTCCAGGGATTTGAACCTACGAAACCACATACAGAACTTACATGCTTTAACCATTATACCACTAAGACATACTTTCCTATTCAATAATTATAATATAATAGTATTTTGTTAAAGCATTACACCTTGGATACATTTGCCATATAACTGGATAAAATATATACTGTATACTGTGTCGCCAATCACAGCTACTGTATGTACATTAAGGACGTTTCAAACATGTACCGGGCGGTGTTCTCTTTAGTCACTTTACAGCATATTAATACTTTCAAGAAGTGGGAAGACTATTAGTAGGATTTAATAAGCCATAATACTTTGCACAATTAATAAACAAGTAAAGAAAAGACCGCCCATCAACACTTAACACAGTAAGCATTCGGCTATATTTTGTTTTGTTTTGTTTCTTCAATCCGGAGTCTTTAGGAGAGGACAGTGATTCACAAGAAGTTCATCAGTAGCTTACCCCAACAGCCAACAAAATGTACACATTCACAAGTAACCCTTTCAGTATACTGTACCATCATGCATGCTTTCCTTTTATTCTGTCTAGCTGTAGATGATTATATTCATTATACAGTTCAGGGAGGAACTGTTGGAGTTATAGAGTTTATCAAGATACTGTAGGTATTTCTCTCTTGATTACTAATAGACCTTAAACTGAATAAAATTGTCTAATGGTGGTAAAATAAATTGAAGTAACATGTCCTAGTATAATGGAAAGCTAAATAATCAATGTGTTTTCAGAGTTTCTGAGTATATCCAGTACCTCCTCCCTACAGAGTAGGTCGCACCTGCCTTTCAACACATTCCCACACCTACTGTGTTCCAACTCTCTAGCCCAAGAGTGAACTGACTTTCATATTTGTTTCCACTCAACAAGTAGTTTGAAACTCTTTGCCTCAGTCATTTCTTCATCCTATGACTTAAATTCCTTCAACTTCGTGTGTCCAGACATTTTGGCTCCAACGTATTTTGAATTTGTCTCTCTATCACTCTTTCAATTTGAAGGAACACTTGCTACAGACAGCTTTGCCTTTTGTCTCCTTCTTACACATTGAAAAAAAGTGCCTTCAGCCAGTTGACTGACTAACAGTATCTTGCTGGTACTACAGGGTCTTTAGCTCCCCTAAAAGCCTCTGACTGATAACGGACTACTTACAGTACTGTATTGTAAAATTATCGACACCTATACACTTTTAATCACAAGACTAAATACCTGTACAGTACATTAAGCTATACATATTTTAGTTTTTCAAGGCAGACATTGCCATTATTTTGTAATAGGTAGTGCATTTTAATTAATAAGCAAATTGGAAGACCAATGGTTTTCTGTCATCCATATGGTTCAGTTCTGAGCCCATTACTGTTTGGTTTAGTCCTGGAGGCTCTGTCAAGGGAATTTAGGACAGGACTCCCATGGGAGATGTTATATGCAGATGATCTAGTTCTTATCGCAGATAGTGCGCAGGAAGCAGAGGCAAAGTTCAAAAGATGGAGGGAAGGTATGGCAAATAAGGGTCTAAGAGTTAACATAGATAAAACAAAGGTCATGATTAGTGGAATAGGACGTGGAGCTATGGAAAGAAGCGGCGACTATCCATGCGCAGTATGTGGGAAGGGGGTGGGAAGTAATTCAATTCAATGCTGTGTCTGTAGTGACTGTGTACACATGAGATGTAGTGGAGCTAGAGGACCTTTGACAAGAATCGTAGACTTTGAATGTGCAGTGTGCAAGGGAGATCTTGTATTAAATGACCCGCCTGTCAGTGTTGATTTCAACAGTGTAACGCTGGAGTGTGTGAATAAGTTCTGCTACCTGGGCGATACAGTTTCCGCTGGAGGTGGCGCTGTAGCTAGCTCCATTGCTAGAGTCAGAAGTGGCTGGGGAAAGTTTAGAGAGCTGTTGCCGCTCCTGACCATGAGAGGGCTCCCACCCCACCTTAAAGGGAAGGTGTATACCTCGTGTGTTAGGAGCGCGATGACCTATGCCTCTGAGACGTGGCCGGTTAAAGCGGAGGATGTCAATAGAATGGAACGGAATGAGAAGAGAATGGTGAGATGGATGTGTGGGGTTAATCTTAGGGACAGGGTATCGAGCGAGGAATTGAGAAGGCGTCTGGGAATTAGGAGTATCAGTGAAGTGATGCGCACGAGCCGACTTGGTTGGTTTGGACATGTGGAGAGAATGGATGATCAGAACTGGGTGAAGAAATGCCGGACTGTGAACTTGGGGGGAGCTAGAATGACGTGGGCTCGGGTACTCCGGTCTGATCTCAAAATAAAGTACTTGACAACAGAGGCACCCCTTGACAGGGCCACCTGGAAAGCTGCCATTTAGGACGTGAGACTGTAACCACAGTCTCTGTGGACAAACCGTCTTTAAACTTGTACAGCAGTCCCTCGAATTTTGCGTCCTTCAAATTTGCGAAATTTCAATTTTGCGAACGGGACCCAAGATTTGACCTTTTTTGCGGGACTTGATATGTGCGATATTACTTGAGTTTTGCGGGTGGCGCCAAATGATACGGGGTTTCCGCACTAGTTTTCGGGGGGGAGGGGTAGCAGGGTCGTGACGTCGGCGGCCCATTGTTTACTGTTTATAGATTCTCCCACGCTCCTATATGTTCTCACGCTCTCGCATAATCGACTTCCTTGGGCAAAATTGAAGTGTTACCTGTGCCCTGGGTCCCCTGAATCTGTATTTCTGTGTTTTTCTTTAGGCTATTGTAGGATGTATAATTAAGTGTATGTGTCATAATGTGTGTACAAACAAGGACGAAAATCACCAAAAAATAGGCCCTCGATGATGAGATGTCGACCATATTCAATTAATCCCATAAGGTTAGTTATTTTGAAATTTGCGATTTTGAATTTTGCGGGCTGCAATGTCGACCATATTCTCGCAAAATTCGAGGGAGTACTGTATTATATGTACAGGTATGTATGTATGGAGCGAGATTCAATAGTTGCCATTCCTGACCAACCCATTTTAGTTGCTACTTACGACACACATTTGGTAACAGAAGGAATATATATATTTGTTTTGTACGCTGCCCCAGAGCAGAGCAAAGTTAATTTCTATGGAAATTTGTTGTATCTTCTTGACTGGGAAAAATTGTGGGCCTACTTGTCTCTACTCTATTCATATTATCAGTAAAATCCCACAAGTATGATTGTGAACGAACACGATTGGTTGGCATGTATTTTTAGTATCTCTTGATGGTAAATAATGAATGTCTATAATGTCTAAACTATTTAAATAGACTGTATCAATCCAGCAACTGTGAAGAAAAGAGTTTAATAACTTCCCAAGTTACAATAAATAACTTACTATCAGGGCCTCATTTTGAAAGTCTTTTCTGGCCGACACGCTTAACGGGAAACGGGTAATGATAAGAAACCACCAAAATGCAGGTTACTCCACTTGGCACTTATCAGGTGTTTTATCCTCCCCCACCACAATAATTGACAATTGACCACTTATGAGTTTCAGGCTATAAGGAAGTTGGAACCGTATACATCGACTTTAAACAAATTAAATGCTGATGTAAGTTTGTGATGGATAGAAATTATGTTGGATTTACATTTATGTGTTTATAAATGCACTACAATCGGATTTCATTAATAGGTTTATTTGTAAGTTAATTGATGGGCTGGTGATATTACGAACATATCGATGTCTACAGGTCTAACTTTCTTATAGCCCAAAACTCGCAAGTCGTCAATTGGTAAGCTTTGATTTGGTTTTGAGACGAAGCGGATCTGTTTCAAAACGGGGCCCAGATCAGTTAAGGAAGTAAAAATAAAAAAGTTTACCAAAATACTTTATGATAATTTGTAGGAGATCTAGAGATAAAGACATTAACTGTACACTTGACGTGGACAAATAGTATATACTAAAGGTAGCGCCAACCAACTTGACAATTATCTCAATCCCTGACCTCTTCGTAACTCAAAAGGACCTTGAGCAAACTGGCTGTAAATTTCCCCACCTATTTCCTGGTGGTGGACTCTTCCCAAATGATAAAAATTTCAGTCCGATTGCTTGCATTCATTTTGAGTTATAAGAAGTTAAGGGGTCCAGATTATTGTCAAGTTCGTTGTCGCTACCTATAGTCATGGGCTATGAGAAACACACGAAGACTGTCAAGGGAAAGTGATAGTAACTTAAAAGTACTTTGTATACAAGTAGGCCTACTATTGATTTGACTGTACAGTAACTAATTCTCCCAATCCTAAGATAAAAACAAATCCATTATTCCCACACAGTATGATATAAGTGTGCAATATTCTGTTGGTCCCCCAGAATCAATGTAGTTATTTTTTAACATCGTTCTTAACACCAATAACCCCCAAATAATGAAAGCATGTGATTCTCCCAGGATTCGAACCTAGGATATCTCGTACAGAACTTACACGCCCTAACCATTACACCCTCAAGACAGTTATAAGTAGGCCTACATCATAATACTGTTTATTCTATTACCTTACATTTTTGTGTCTTTTTAACTGAGGAGGCCATGGTTTTCAGGAACAACTACCACTCATAGTGAGGAATTACTGTATATGGGGTTATGAGGGGGGTTAAGATGAAAATTTTCATATACAGGGACTTGGGCGGGAGCCAATGGCTGCTGTCGCTATGCTTTTGCATTCGCGCCTAATCACTATTCTATTTTGATGTACAGTACTGTACAGTACTTTAACTTAATTATATTGCATTAGGTTAGGTTGGTTAGGTTAGTTAATACAATAAGTAAAAAATTTGAAAAAGAATCATGATTAGATTCCAAATGTCATGGCATAGTGGCTGCGGCCATGGCCTCCCAACTTGGGGAGATTCTATTATACAGGACGTGTGTGTCTCATAGGCTATATGCTACTACTACTACAATATATACTGTTTATATACAATAGTGATACTAGTGAATTCCTCTGGAAGAACTGGCGCTTGCGAGAAATAAAAGACCAGATTATTATTATTATTATTATTATTATTAGAGGACTATCTTGGCACGGACATTGAAGTACACAGAATTATTGTGTCTCTTTGGCTTTACATGTACTGTATATAGAGAGGGTCATCATAGCAAAGTATATATAGTAGAGACTAGCCAATTTGTATCCGATGATCCAGATACAGTACAGTAGTACAATTTATCAATAATAATACTACCCCCAAAAAATGTTGAGTTTTGGTAGTAGAAGTTAGTAAACAAAAATGTAGCCTTTGACTCTAAATTTATTATTCTAACGCTACTCATTGTTTAACCCTCCCCGCCCGGGCTGGCTTTCTAAATGACGGCACTCCTATCCGGGTGATATGGCCAAAAAACTTATGTAAACATAGTCCTATTTTGATTATTTTAATTGCTAGAATTCACACAAATCTCAAAATGTAGCCCTGTTTTGTATCTAGACTGGCATTGAGTAGAGTTCTCTAGGTCAAATGGTTCAGGTGTGATGACGATTTCCATGGAGAGAGTTTTGTCTGTTTTTCCGCGAATTTAGCAATATCGGACACTTTGGGAGACTAATTTTCACTCTAACTGGTAATGGCGGACAAGGTCGGACTTGTTCTTCTTGTTAAGGCTTGGCGGCGCTCCGATCGGCTTTGTTTACAAACGTTTCGCCGTGCGGCTTTCAAAGCACGCCTAAGGAAGTTTTCAAGCTTACGGATTTTAAAAGGACACCCAGGCCTTCGCAAGGTGCGTCTTTTTAAAATGACGCCCGGGCAGGAAGGGTTAAATAATATACTGTACTGTATATTTATTGGACCACCATATACCTTTCGGCTGTAGTTTATATTCTCCAGCTAACGGTAAATTGACATATCCCTATCTTGTATACTGGTCTACCTCAAAGTTTATGCAGACTAATATGATGTTAATTATGAAATGGTATTAACCCGTAAAGTGCGATAGGCCTCACGGAAGGCACGGTATGTAAACGAGTAAAAAGAACCCTTCAAATACCGTGCCAGAGCCAGGAAATGTCTCAAAATTATATGACACACAGAAAGTAGTAGTATCTCCCTATACCACATCCTCCACTCCTCCTCCCACCCCCCCCACCCCCTTTATACCCCACCCTGCCCTCCCTCCCTCAACTTGACCTTTTAATTTGTCCATTTTTAGCAGTCTCTGGATTAAGGGCGGATGGTTTGTTTTTCTGGCTCCCCTTCTCCCTCGTGTTTAGCCCCATTAGTTTTGAAATTTTAAGACGTTCGTTCCATTAGTTTGGCGATTTTAAGACCTTTCAACCTATTTCTTTGTCAATAGTAGGACCTTTCGTGTCATTTAGGTGTCGATTTTTTTCGTGGTGAGTGACAACAAGCTTGTAATTTAGGAGGAACCGGCCTTTGGCCAGGAAATTTTTCTTCCGAAAAATTTACAAATATATCTTGAAAGGGGATCCTGGGATTGTTTTTTTAAAGTTTGATGGAGGTCTAAGGAGGAACCTAGAGAAATAATAAATAAATAACAAAATTTACCTAAAAGTGAACCATCTCCCCATAATATGAAGCAGAGACATATAGTAGTTTTCTATTTTTCTATTAAGTTTCTAAGAATCAGTTGCTAAGGGATTCAATATACCGTCAGCTGAAAACAAAGCAACTTATAGCGTGTGGTTGATATGGTGACTAAACAACACAACCAGTAGAGCATTTCAATCAGTAGTTCTCAACCATTGCTGTTAGGTTATGTTGGCTCTGATTGATGTGGTCTATTGAATGGGTTGACATGGAAGCAGTTCACATACATCCACTATTGGTTGATTTGACGTAGAACCGGTCGACACATTCATTTGACGTAGAACCGGTTGACACATTCATTTGCTACTGGTTGATATGACAGAACCGGATGACACATACATAATGGTTGTTGTAACACATAGCTGGTTAAAACATTCATTCAATGTCAAACCAGTTGACACACCCTTCTGTAACTACAGTAAACCTCCGCTAACTCAGACTCTTTTTACTCGGAAACCCGCACTTCTCGGAATGGCATAGGCCTCTCGGAGATGTCCCTGTATACAGGTATCTCGGCAATTTCCGAGTTGTACGGGATTTTTTCCGGTTTACAATGTTCTCTCACTCGGTTTTAAGTGATTTTAGGATGAATTGAAGCCTGTGCCTTTTAATTATTGTGTTAATATTAATTACTATGTGCTGTACTGTCCCTGAAAACATAATAAGGGTCGTATTTGTCATTAACCCGGGAGCGGCGGGGAGACTCTTAAGAGTTCCCCCGGCGCACTGCGGGGAGACTCTTAAGAGTCAGAGAAAATAAAAATCAACTTTTGACATCGAAAAAAAAAAAAAATTTTATATTTTTTTTTTTTTTTTTTTTTTTTTTTTTTTGGCCCCTGGGCCATGCAAAATCTCAGTCCTCTACCTCCCCTCCTTCCCCACTTTCCTCCTCTCCTTCAGTTATCACCTATTTTCCCTGTTATTCCCTTATTCTGAGGTATATTTTCGTGCTAACATTAGAAATCCGATTGGAGGGTGTGGTCATCACTGATAGCAAGCGAGTGCAAGAGAGAGAGAGAGAGTATCGATCGACTGTGTCTCAGTGGCCTTGGGGGAAATTGGCGGGAAAGCAGATTGCCTCACCCATACATTATACAACTCGCGGGCTATATCTCCGATTTTGACCATCCAAACGCTGTTTTCACTCGTTTTATTGTTGTTTCAGGTTAATACCTTTATAATCAACCCATAATAGGCGCATATGGATAAGTATTAATGCTATTAATGGCACAATGAATATTTTAGTGGCGGAAACACCTCAAATACGTCAGCACAGGGGGACGTTTCCAATTACCCCCATGCGCACTTCAGAGGTTAATAATATAATGATAAATTTCACATGAAAAAAAAAAATAATAATAATTATATCCCAGCGCTGTAGGCCTACTCCCTCCCCTTCCCGTTCCGACCCCGTTACTGTGATGATGTTGATAAGCCTTGTGCTACACTCTATTGATAATGCAAAACTATTGAACACACTTAACCCGGGAACTGCGGGGAGACTCTTAAGAGTTCCCCCGGCGGACTGCGGGGAGACTCTTATGAGTGAGTGAAAAAAAAAATCAACTTTTGACATCGAAAAAAAAATATTTGTTTTATTTTTATTTTTTATTTTTTTATTTTTGTTTGGCCCCTGGGCCATGCAAAATCTCAGTCCTCTACCTCCCCTCCTTCAGTTATCACCTATTTTCCCTGTTATTCCCTTATTCTGAGGTATATTTTCGTGCTAACATTAGCGAGTTGCAAGCAGGGTGTTGTCATCACTGATGGCAAGCGAGTGCAAGAGAGAGAGAGAGAGAGTATCGATCGACTGTGTCTCAGTGGCCTTGGGGGAAATTGGCGGGAAAGCAGGTTGCCTCACCCATACATTATACAACTCGCGGGCTATATCTCCGATTTTGACCATCCAAACGCTGTTTTCACTCGTTTTATTGTTGTTTCAGGTTAATACCTTTATAATCAACCCATAATAGGCGCATATGGATAAGTATTAATGCTATTAATGGCACAATGAATATTTTAGTGACGGAAACACCTCAAATACGTCAGCACAGGGGGACGTTTCCAATTACCCCCATGCGCACTTCAGAGGTTAAAAGTGTATTTTATTTGGTCTCTATATAATCTGTGAATCATTTCCGATATGATGGAATTAAAGATTTTTTTTCCCACCAACTCATGATCAGCAAAAACGACACAAATGTCAATGAAAAACATGTTACAATATTTCCCCATCAATTTGCATATACCGTGGGAAAAAAAGAAAAAAATCTATCAAACGTAAATCTTCCAGTCTCCGAAGCTCGGCGCCTCGCACAGCAAGACGGAGGGGAGGGTTGAAATATTTTGTTGACTATCTTATTTATTGTTTATCTATGTGCTGGAAGGATATTATATTTTTCAATTCCATCACATTAGAAATTATTCAAAGATTACAAAAAGTCCAAATAAGACAAAGTTATGTTAATGTACAAGGGAGTTAGGTAGATGCATTAGAGAGATAGATAGATAGAAAGAGAGAGTTGCAGAGGGGAAGTGAGCGAACTATTATGAGACGGACTTAATTGGTTCTGAAAAGACAAAGGAGATATTTTTATTGACTCTCTTTTTCATGTTATTATTTGTGTGCTAGAAGGATAATAGTGTTTTCAATTCCATCGCATTAGAAATGATTTATAGATTACAAAAAGTCCAAATAAGACATAGTTATGTTAATGTATAAGGGAGTTAGGTAGATGCATTAGAGAGATAAATAGATAGAGAGAGAGTGGCTAGGGGCGAGCGAGCGATAAAATACGAACATATATGAGACGGACTTGTTTCTGAAAGACAAAGGAGACATTTGTATTTACTCTCGTTTTCTTCATTTTATTATTTGAGTGTTAGAAGGGTAATATTGTTTTCAATTCCATCGTATATGAAATGATTCATAAATTAAAAAACAAACAAATAAGACATAGTTATATATATGTATAAGGGAGATAGATGCATTAAATAGATAGATAATTTTTTTTTATCTCAATTTCTCTGGTGACGCGGACTTTCCTCTTCTAATTCGGAATTTTCCCTCTCTTAAGTCGGACATAAGTTGGACTTTGGACATCTCGGAAAATCTGACATTTCGGAAGTGGTCTCCCCCCAATTAGTCCAAGATAGCGAGATAGCGAGGGTTTACTGTAGTTGATTGAACACAGAAACGGTTGACATCCATCCATCTAGGATACTACTGGTTGATTTGACAGAACTGGATGACAGATTCATTCAACACTGAACCGGTTGACAACACATCCATTCCTTACTGGTTGATTGAACACAGAATCAGTTAACATAGATATATCTGCTACTGGTTGATATGACAGCAAACTGACACATGCATCTGCTACTGGTTGATATGATACAGAATCACTTAAGGGGTGTCACCGTTTTTTTTTTATCTTTCTCCTTTTCTCTCTTTCCCTGGCTTTTATCCATTCTGCCCCATTCAGCCAACTGTTTTAAGACGTTTATCCCCATCCAGGTGTCAATTTCTTCCTGGCGAGCGATAGCGATCCAGCATTGTATGGAGAAATCCGGCTTCGCCGGAGAAATTTGTCTATAGAAAAATGTACAAATTTAGCTTGCTGTCAAAACAAAAATATATATATGCTGGCTCACTACCGCTCGCCAGGAAAATATTGACACCTGGATGGGGGTAAATGTCTTAAAACAGTAGGCTGAATGGGGCTGAATGGATACAAGACAGAGAGAGGGAGAGAAAGAGAAAAAAAGCGAGGTGGGCTCCCTTAATCTATATCTGCTTCTGGTTGATTTGACACAAACCAGTTGACTTATAAATTAGACACGAACCAGTTGAGACATCTATCTGCTACTATACCTTGTTTATTATAGGCAGGCCAAAATCATGACCCCTTATCTCTAATAACTCAAAAAGGGTTATAGCAAATGAGATGCAAATTTCCTCACCTATTAACCGGTTAACTCTTTCCAATTGATAGGAATAACAGCTGAATTACTAAAGTCCTGTCTGAGTTATGAGAGGTTGGTGTTGACACTGTTGAGAAATCTGGTCTACTTATAATGAACAAGATATAGTTGCTGTGACACACACCCATGGGTTACTGGTTGATTTAACATCCATCCTTCCGCTACTGTTGTTCATCCTGGTCTATGAGCCGAGCCATGACCTTAGCGGAGGGAGTACCCAACATACGGTCCATATCAAAGACCCGGTCCCCCGCTATCTGGAAGGTGGTGTAGTCCATGGTGTAGAGGACCTCGTACCCCAGGTGCTGTAGGAGGCGCTGGGAGGGCACGGCAGTAGCTTGGGCAGTGGCTAGTTGGCAACCCAGGGCTAGGCCGCGACGCTCACTTTCCTGGGGAGAAATGTTGGTGGTGGTGTTACAATCTGTATCATCAGCAGCAGCATGCTTATTATCACTTTCATTATCATTATCATCTCCAGCATCATTATCTAAGCACCATCTCCCATCATCAGTATCCTCATTACTTTTATTGTCATCATTTCCAAAATCATCATCAACAGCATCTCTATTATCAGCATATTATCAACACTTGAGTCATCATTACATACATAAACTTTAAAAACTTAAGTGATCCATAATATTTCACATCATTATCATTATCATCTTGAGTATCAGTATCATTATTATGTAGAGCATAGACTACAGTAGATCTGGACTGGACACGAAAATGGAACTTTGCAGTAAGGGGCCCAAAATCGGAGAACGAATCCCCAAGTTCGAACCTCGAAACCGCGAAAATGTGATATTTTCGCGGTTTCGAGGTTCGAACTTGGGGGTTCTTTCTCTGATTTTGTGTCCCTTACTGCAAAGTTCCATTTTTGTGTCCAGTCCAGATCTACTGTAGTCTATGTGTAGAGCTATGCTGTGTTGTTCACTCTCCTGGGATTTACACAACACACTTGTACAGCAAAAGTCCTGTACTGTAACCTGACACCCATTAGTCTGGATACAGTGCACCCCCAGTAAATGCGCCTATATGGGCTGCAAAATGCGCCGCATTTACGGAATCCGCAGCATTTACAGAATCCGCATATTGTGGAGTTAATAATCAATGGGAATAAATGCTTATGGTCAGACAGCCCCTCCGAACTAACCCCTTTTTAGCCTACCATCACCCATTTTTGCCCTTCCGAGTATTATTTTGAGACATAAAATATATACAAATCTATCTATCAATCTATCTATTGCCTGACGCCGTGATCCCCGAAGGGGTGGCCACAAACGAACCACCCCCATGCACCTCTGTCCCCAGTCAGTCGATGCCCCTCCCCCCAACCAGCACCACCTTCGCTCATGCACCTTCTCACTCCATCCCTCCACCTCTCACTCTCTGTCCCCCCACCCCGCCCTCGCACACCCCCCCAGTGTAAGTTAGACGATGTCTAAGATATCCGAATCCGAGGCAGGGGAGGCTAGGCTACTGAGCAGCGCCACACACCTCCTCCTCCCTCTCTCTCCGTGAAGGCTTAGCTCTCTTCATTGTTACATGTTTCCATTCTCTGCACTCCCACCTCCAGTGCCTGAGGCTTGGCATAACACACCGCCAGACAATTGTTAGATGGGACGGAAATTCGAAAGGCAGAACAAATGGTTGGAGCTAGACAGGCAATTTAGAACACGCATCGAGCATGGCGTGGACTGACGATAGCAGGGTTACCAAATACAGTCCGCTATGCGCTAGATTGTAAATAAAAGCTGAAAATCGCTAGAATAATGCCACAATCTCAAATATTATTAACAAAATGCCGAAAATCTCAAGAATATCGCTAGAATTCATGTTTGCTAGATGTAGCCTACAAATTTGCATCTAGATCAAAGTAAATATATCCAGATCTAGCGGGAAAATAGCTAAATTGGCAACACTAGACGATAGTGGCAGGGAGGGAGATGGGGAGGGAGGGAAGGACGCCAGGTAGCGTTAAACATACGGCGATCGGCGGGAAATTTGCAAATAAAACAACAAATATAACTCCATTTACCTTAGATAGAGGCCGCATTTTCGGTAGGCGACACTCGGTAATATGGCGGGAAGTACGTATTTCCCCTTGAATCAAAACGGTCAAACCGCATATACTGTACAGACTTTCGAGCCGCATTTACAGAGTCCTTAAAATATATTATTTCTGATTAGCCACTGCATATAGGGAATCCGCATTTACTGAAGGCGCATTTAGTGGGGGAGCACTGTAATCCACAAATCTGAATATATTATAGTCTTTTTAACCTTTTCAGGGGATTTCTGTGAGCATCCTATAGGACTACTTTATTGAATTAATATATATTAGTGGAACGAACGACCTTACAGGCCTCAAACGACAGTTATTTAATTATGTACAGTCTACGACAGAACTCTTGTCATGGCCTGAGGCAGTGTTGTTAGTTTACCTATTTTTAAAAGATGGCACTTTAATCGCTTCTAATAATAGGGGACGGGGTTAGTACGGGGGCTTGAAGGAGGAGGAGTCGAACTTGTGTGTGTGTGTGTGTGCCGAGACCAGTAAGCAGTGTAAGTTTATTTTTATACAAGACACGGACTATATAATAAGCCTTGCATATAATGGAAGCCTAGATCGCAAATAAGTAACGCACATCAGAAGTCTTGATAGCGTAATGTTTAGTGTGCGGAATTTCGGTGTGAGTATCCTAGGCTAGAGTCCTTGGAGTACCACATGTATTCATTACTTTCATTAGTTATGATTATTTGTATATTAATTGGTGGGTTGGTGAAAACTAATATGAATTTATGGAGTTAAATATGCCGATGATCACGTTTCTGTCCTTCGCCTTTCTCATCCCATCTTCCTCCCACTCTTTCACCCCAACAATCCTTCTCCACTCACTTCCTCTTCTCTCTCTCTCTCTCTCTTGATAATGAAACCTTGGTATTTTACATACATAATCAAGAATAATGTAAGGTTTGAGGACTTGTCAAAAATTTGGGAAAAAGTAAATTTCAATATACTGTATAATACTTTCTTTGTGTTGATATAAACCTGTGTTTCACAGTATGGTGAAAAAATGCTGCTTTTGGGGTAGAGAGCCCAGATGTAACTGAAACCCTCTAAAATAAATAGATTAGTACTATGTGATTGCTTTAACCCCTTCTGTACCGCGACGTCTTTTATATTTCATTATAGCTATATTTAAACGATTTTGAGCAGTTTAGGAAGGATTTGTGGTAGTAAAAAGGGTTAAGTGAGATCATTGAAAGCCTTTTAATTGTTGGAGCCCCTTATTAAACTGAATAAAAGCGCCTAATGGTAGCCAGAATAAAGTTAAAAGGACGTTGCGGTACAGAAGGAGTTAAGGGGAGATAGTTGTTTTTTCTGGTCCCCCTTCTCCCTTGTGATTAACCCCATTAGCTTTCAGATTTTAAGATGTTCGGCCCATTAGTTTGGCGATTTTAAGACCTTTCGCCCCAGGGGGTAAGGGGGCCTCCATCTTATGGTGGAGGAAAAAAAGAATATGCCCCACGCGTCCTACTGCGTGTCGTACAAGGCGACTAATAGGGGGAATGGGGGTAGATTGTAGGCACCAATCGAACAGGGCTATACCCAGGAGAGGCTGTAGGCATTTGATAAGGAGTCGCTGGAACTCCTGTTTCATTTGCTTGGCCTCTCTTACTGATCCCTTTTGTGCCTCACTTACACTGAGAGTAGTCCAGCCTGCTCTCACAAACACCTCCTCCTCCTCTCTACTTCACTACAGTTAACATGCACACCACACTTCCTCCTTCCACAAAAAAAATCATGATGATGAACACAGGCCCGGGGGGACCATAAATCCCCCACACCTGCCCGACCTTCCCCTGACGACCCCTCTAAATGCTCTGGACCACGGCCTGTCACTCTTACTATCAACTTTTGCAATATTCGCGGCCTTTCCTCTAATTTTCACTCAGTCGAACACCATCTCTCCTCCTACGAATCTGATGTTCTTTTCCTCACCGAAACCCAGGTATCTGAGACAACTGCCAGCAGCACTTTCTCTGTATCCTCCTTTTTTCTGTATCATAGTTTCAAAGCCAAAGGCGGATGTTGTGCATACATGCACAACAAACTCACTTGCTCTCGTGTTCCCGATTTCGACTCCTCTGAATTCTCAACTTTATGGCTCAAACTATCCCGTCATTCTCATACGAAATATTTCTGTGCTGTCTATCTTTCCCCTAACTCTACCGACTTTCCCAAATTCTTTGACTATCTAAACTCTAAAGTGGAACACATTCTATCCATCTCCCCCTTCTCTGAAATCTCCATCTTAGGAGATTTCAACGTTCACCACCGCCAATGGCTCTCCTCCTCTCACACTACTGACCTACCTGGTGAACAAGCCTTCGTCTTTTCTATCCTAAATGACCTAGAGCAGCTGGTCCAGCAACCCACCCGTATCCCGGATCGCTTCGGAGATCGGCCCAACATTCTTGACTTATTTCTGACTTCCAACCCTTCTTCTTATACTGTTAATCTTTTCTCTCTTTTGGGCTCCTCCGACCATAAACTTATTTCCGTCACCTATCCTATCCTATAATGGAAACGGTAATTAGAGAAGGAATAATGGAGCATATGAAATCAAACCAACTTTTCAGTGGGAGACAGTTCGGATTCTTGCCGGGGAGGTCGACGGTACTACAGCTAATTAAGGTGGTAGATGATTGGATGCAAATTCTAGAGGATGGTGATGTAATAGACGTGGTATATTGTGATTTTATGAAGGCCTTCGATAAGGTCCCACATAAAAGGTTAATAGAGAAAGTTAGAAGCTATAATATAGGGGAGAAATGTGTGAAATGGATAGAAGCCTTCCTGAAAGATCGGAGACAGAGGGTGCTGGTGAATGGAATAGGCTCGGGGTGGAGGGAAATTACAAGTGGGGTTCCTCAGGGATCTGTGTTGGGACCACTACTGTTCGTTATATTTATCAACGACTTACCTGAAGTTATAACTAATGGAAGTGAGGTATACCTGTATGCGGATGACACTAAGCTGTATTTAGAAGAGTGAGGAGTAAGGAAGATGTGGGTTTGCTTCAAGGAGATATGGAGGGCATGAAGGGATGGTCTGAGCATTGGTTAATGCCTTTTCATCCAAAAAAATGCAAGTACATGCGGATTGGGACAAGCAAGATAGACAAGGTAGGATACAGTATGTATGAAGCGATGGAGGAAGTGAATGCAGAAAAGGATATAGGAGTAGTGATAGACAATAAGTTAAATTTCTCAGAACATTTAGCGGAAAAGATAAACAAAGCCAATAGAATTGTAGGTCTGATAAGGAGGATATTTGTGTCACTTGAAGAAATCTTCAGGAATCTCTATACAGCGCTGGTTAGGCCGCACCTGGAATATGCAAACCAGGTGTGGGCTCAATATATGGTAAAGGATATAGAAGCAGTGGAGAAAGTGCAGAGGAGAGCTAGCAAGCTAGTACCAACGTTGAAGAACGCAGGCTATGAGCAGAGGTTGAGTACACTGGGGCTTCCAACACTGGCATATAGGAGAAAGAGAGGGGATATGATAGAGACTTTTAAGATAGTGTCAGGAAAGTATGATGAGGATGTGTGTGAAGGTATCTTCTTGATGCGGGAGGGAACAAGAACGAGAGGACACTCAAAGAAAATTTACAAAGAAAGAAATAGGCTTGAGAAGGCAAAGAACTCATTTTGTGATAGAGTGGTAAATGAGTGGAACGCACTGCCCCAGTATGTAGTCGATTCCGAATCAATAAGGGAGTTTGAAAGTAATCTTGATAAAGCATGGGGAAGACAAGATTTTAAGTTTGATTATAAAGCAAAAATACAGAATAGTAAAAATGTTGCGTCTGCTACCGCCGCCGCCAACACCGTGAACGACCGCAGCAGTGCAAGTACTGGTACTGAGCTGGATACACAGGCCTAGTTTGCCTTTTTCCAGAGGATCTACTGTAAGAAACTGTAAGTAAGAAACTAAGAATCTCTTCAGTACGGCCACCCGATCCTCCCAGCCGGCAGCGCTTGTGGCACTTTGGCGCTGCCGACTGGGAGGCTCTCCGGCAGTACAGTAGGGTCTCACATAGAACGAGAAATTGGTCGATAAATGAGGCCGTTCTATGTGATCGCGGCATTTTGGTGGCCCAATATGGTCAATGTTCACTGTAAGCGTAAATTTCCGTCAGGAGTGTACGATATTTCGTACGTTTTGTACGATATTTCGGCGCTCTATATGAGAACTCCTCAGATTTGCCCTACTTTGATGGCGAAATCGTTCTATAATATGATCACATTCATTCCTAACGAAAATTTTGGAACAATATTTTAGGTCGGTCGTTCTATAAGCGACTCGTTCTATGCGAACACGTTCTATGTGAGCCCCTACTGTACTTCTTTGATTTCCCATGGAATGACTTCTGCTTCCATGGCCGATGACCCTCGGAGAGTGCTGAACGCTTTATCGAGGTAATCCTCTCCGGCATGGAAGCGTACATTCCATTTTCTTTCTCTCAGTCTAATGCAAAAAATTCTTGGTTTACTCACGCCTATTCTACTGCTGTCCACAACAAGGAGGAAGCATTCAAATGGTACCGACACCTTAAAACTCAAGAATCTCATTCTTCCTATGTTTCTGCCCGGAATCAAGCCAAATCTGTTCTTTGACTTGCCAAGCACTTTTTCATCAATAATAAATGCACTGAACTATCCAACTCTAGCTCTTCCCAAGCTTTCTGGCATCTAGCCAAAAACCTCTCCAACAATTTTTCTTTCTTGTCTTTCCCTCCTCTTTTCCACTCTGATGGCACAACCATCACTTCTTCCTCTGACAAAGCTGAACTCTTCGCTCAAACTTTTGCTAGAAACTCCACCTTGGATGATTCCGGTGCTATTCCTCCCTCTCCACCCACCTCTCTCCTACTTATGCCTAATATCCTAATCTCTTCTAAAGGTGTACTTTCTACCCTCTCTGGGCTTAACTCCCTCAGACATATATGACGCTACCGCGTCATATGGCCGAGTGCGCCAAAAACTCATATGACGCTAGTGCGTCATATGGACTTATCTTCATGGCTCTCTAATAAGTTATATGATGCTAGTGCGTCATATGGAGCTCAGTAAGTCCGATAAGTTAGCTTATGATAAAACCGTTGGTGGCAACCTCAGCCACCTCCGATAATTCTAACGGCCGCAGTGTTGTTGTGAGTGTAGTGCGAGGTGGTGGCAAGGATACCGGGCTCCCGCCTCCGTAGACTTACTGGAACATAATATGTCTGAAGGAGTTAATACTAAGAAGGCGTACGGTCTGGACGGTGTTCTTCCTGTTGTACTCAAAAACTGTGCTTCCGTGCTGACCCCCTGCCTAGGCAAACTCTTTCGTCTCTGTCTCTCCTCTAACGTCTTCCCTTCTTGCTGGAAGTTTGCTCTCATTCAACCTGTCCCAAAGAAGGGTGACCGCTCTCAACCCTCCAACTATCGTCCAATTGCTCTCATCTCTTGTATCTCTAAAGTTTTTGAAACTATTCTTGCTTCCAAATTTCTTAAGCATTTCTCTTCTCATAATCTGCTCTCAGATCGCCAGTATGGCTTCCTTAACCAATTACCCCCATGCGCACTTCAGAGGTTAAGGGTTGCTCTACTGGTGATCTTCTTTCATATCTTACTAACTCTTGGTCATCTTCCTTTCGGGACTTCGGTGAGACTTTTTCTGTTGCACTAGACATATCGAAGGCCTTCGATAGAGTCTGGCACAAATCTTTAATTTCTAAACTACCCTCCTTCGTTTTTTTTCATTCCATCTGTGCCTTTGTCTCTAATTTCCTTTCCGACCGTTCCATAGCTGCGGTTGTGGACGGCCATCGCTCATTTCCTCATCCTATCAACTCCGGTGTTCCTCAGGGTTCTGATCTATCTCCTATTCTCTTTCTAATTTTCATAAATTATCTTCTCAACTTTAGGCCTACATCTAGCCCCATCCATTCATACGCAGACGACTCTACCTTACACTACTCAATTAGTTTTCCAGAACGCCCCAGCCAGCAGTCCCTCAAAGACAAACGTAATGAAGCCATAGAACACTTATCTTCTGATCTAGCTACTATTTCCAATTGGAGTAGAGAAAACCTTGTTGCATTTAATGCTTCCAACACCCAATTTCTCCATCTTACTACCCGTCCGGAACCTCCAGCGGACTATCCCTTATTCTTCAACAATACAAGAATCAATCCTTCATCTTCTCTCAATATTCTCGGTGTCTCTTTTTCTTCTGCTCTCACTTGGAAGGATCATATTACCAGTCTTGCTACGGCAGCCTCCCAGAAGCTGAGTGTGCTCAACCGCCTCAAGGGGTTCTTTACCCCTGTGCAGCTTCTTGCTCTGTACAGGGGCACAATGCGTCCTTGTATTGAGTATTGTTCACATGTTTGGGGAGGATCCTCTCACACCGCACTCCTAGACAAAGTAGAAAGGAAAGCCTTTCGTACCATTATAGGTTTGACTCCTGTAAGGTGATAAAGAAAACCTAATATTTAGTAGTGGCCCCGTAATCATTGACGATTATGCCTATTACATAAGGCACCCTCTTCAAACACTCATTTCCCGTAGTTTGAATCTACCGCGCAGAGCATAACAAATTGAGGAGCCTTCATCATGAGCGTACGCAACCTCACTCATGGTTCGTCATTATGAAATTGGGTACTCACTACGAAAAAACTTCGTAAAAAATAACAAATAAAAAGAAAATAAGAATAACTATTCATAAGCTTTTCATAACTTCGTGGATGTACTTGTGTGGATCTTTAACCAGACGGTGACTTCAGGCGTCATTCTTCCTTCACTGACATATCAAGTAAACCAAAATCCTTAATACATCAACGAATGGGAAGGGGATGGTCGGGAGGGCCCCAGTCGTCAATGATTATGGGGCCACTACTAAATATTAGGTTTTCTTTATCTCCTTACAGGAGTCAAACCTATAATTTATTAGTGGCCCCTCCATCATTGACGATTATGCCTGATTTCTAAGACTGGAGGGGGACATTCGTAATCATATCATAACTCTAGCAAAAGCAGATAATCAAACAACCACATAGTATTCATACTTTGTAAAAAATATATATTTGTGTGCATAATACTTTATACAGCATAAAAATATACAAAAAGGTGACAAGCAGGAGCGTGCTTCGAAGAAGCCTGCTTGGACAAAAGGAGTTAACTCCGAGACACTGTACACAGAGCTGGTAGTTAAGAAGGCACCCCACTTAAAGTAAGTGGTGAAAAACAAAAAACATCAAAGTTTACATGTGCACATATAAACCCCATTAACTCTTGGATATAATTTGAAAAATATACCGTAAAGAGGTACTTACATTACACATACCAGCTGCGGCCGCAATTACTAAGATTTACTTAAAATTATATTGCTTCACAGCCAAAACTATTTACAACAAGCATTGTCTTTGAACTATGATTGGACGTTAGCACAATTTCCTGTAATGAATACTACAGAAAATTCTTTAAAATCACAGCACCTACACCCTGTATCACAGCTCGTCAGCTTCGCACACGTCCTCCGGCGGGGTCTAGGGTGTCCTATGTTACACTGACTGCACCCCCCCCCCCTCTCTTTTCCTCATCTAAATAATAAGTGACCCAGAGGCCACCTAGACCCTCTGCCGTAAAGCTATACATGGCATGGAAGGCCTGTCCAAAGCTACTGAAAGGTATCGAGTCAAAAAAGTATGATTAGAGGACCAGAGGTGCGTGGCTGCTATGTCCTCAACAGAAAAATTCTTAAGGAAACGTAAAGAGGTCGCCCATTTGCGTAAATCGTGAGCTCTACCCACAACGCCGGGATTACTTTCCTGAATGACGTTAACTAAGAGAGAAGCTAGTTTACGCTTCATAACGCGTTTACCCGTACTAGATACCCATAAAGCACCTTGTTGATTCCTAGGTGCGACCTTTAAATATTTGGTAAGCGCTTGCACTGGACATAAATTATGGTGCACCTTTCCCCTTTTCAATGCCGGCACTGTGAACTCTGAAAACACGTGATCACTGTGTTCATTCTTGGCGATGAACCCTGGGGAAGGAGCAATACCAAACCTGATGCAATTAGGTGTGTTGCTCATCGCCGCCAGCTCAGACACCCTGTTCCCGGTAGCTAAAGCCATAAGGAATACTGCCCTTTTTAAAAATAAGTCAAAATCTGCAGTATTTTGGTACCGCCGGGAATGAAGCAATGACAACGCTTTGTCCAGAGACCAGGTAGGCATGAGCTGACGGGGAGGTGGGCGGAGCTTAAAACATGCCCTCATAAAGCCTGTTTCCTCCGCTAGTGGTATGGTTAGACCCGTAAGGTCCAGGAATGGCACCCTAATTGCTGTTAAGTGATTCTTTAACGTTACTACTGATAGCTGTTTCTGCTCAAACAGATAGTTTAAATAATTAAAAACCAAAGCCACCGACGGCACGGATTGTTCTGTTCTGAGTATCCAAGAAGTAAAAGACTGCCAATGCGAATGATACTGTCTCTTAGTAGATTGTGTGTATTGATTCATGAATTTATCGGTCACGGTTCTACCATACGGAGCTAGCCATTTGGCCTCCTGAATGTCCATAATGCAAAAGTCAGCGAGGTCTCTAGGTTGCCAATCGTGTCTAAGTGGAAATACCCGACCGGGAGCGACACCGGGTTCGGGCACCACGTCTTTAATTGCTGGTACCACGCCTGCGCCGGCCACAGGGGCGCGATTAAGGAGACGACGCCCCGATAATCCTGTAGTTTGTTTACTACTTGGCACATTAGAGAAGCGTCTGGCGGCGGAAACAGATAAATGGAACTCCACATGTTCCAGTCCGTCACCAGTGCGTCGGGTCCTCCCGCCGGCGTGGTTGTCCGGCGGGTTAGGTACAGCGGGAGTTTGTGAGTCTCCTCGGACGCAAATAGATCCACTTGTGGACGGTAAGGCTTCGCAATCATTAGGTCGAAAATGTGTTGCTTGAGCGCCCATTCTACTGTTGTGCTCTGTCTCCGAGACAGAGTGTCTGCCCAGACGTTCGCTACACCGGGGAGATAAGAAGCGTGAAGCTGAATGTCCAGCTTGTCGGCTAGTACAAAAATCTTTTCTGACACGTTTAGCAACCTCCGAGATCGCGTTGACCCCTGTTTCTGAACGCAGTGAACCGCATTCAGATTGTCCATCCTGAAGGCCACCGATTTGCCCCGCAAAGAAAAGCCGTGAGCCTGAAGGAAATACAAGGGGACTAGTAACTCTTTGACATTTATGTGGGAGGATTCTGAATGGGACCAGAGCCCTTGACCCTGGTGCCCTTGGTTTGACTGAAAGCCCCAACCTATCGTGCCTGACGCATCCGTGTCCACCCATACCGTCGGCGGAGGAGAGGTCCAAGACATGACTGAGTGCAATGTTTCCCTCTTCGCCCAGACCGCTAGTAAGGTGTGTATTAATTTTGGGATGGGCCATAATGTTTCCGCCGGCAATAGTGGAAAAAATGTGTTGCCCTCCAAAATTAAACGTTTGACTTTCAACCGGCCCAACTTTACAGTTAGTTGGATCCAGTTGAGAGAGCCGACCAGAGATTCCCAGACTCTCCGTGTCGTAGTCAGACTGTGAAGAAACAGAAACAGTTTCTTGCGAAACCTGTTCCGATTGTCCACACTCTGACTCAGAGTGAGAGCAGCTGTGTCCCAGACGAGCCCTATCCACTGAACCACTCGTGAGGGAACAAGGTTTGACTTTACCAGGTTTACCTTGAATCCTAGAGTTTTTACATGAGTTAATGTTATGTTGACATGACTTATGCAGCGACTGGTTTGGGCTTGGTAAAAGTGAAAGCAGGTTTCTGAGACGGGGCGGGACTGTGCTTCAAGGCCTGAGCCATGTTAAACACCGTCCTCCACACCTCCGGGGACATTAAAGAGGCAGTTAGAACTGGGGACATTATTACTTGATTAGCAATCCTATCCGGGAGCTTTCGGACTAGAAACATCCTTAGATCTTGTCTTGCCCGCACCGCCTCTAACAAGGCCGTGCGGATATCTCCTAGTGACTGAATAGAAGTTTGGAGAAGTAAGCGTCTAGATAGTTCGATTGCCTTTCGAACTTCTGTGTCCGCTATAGCCTGAGCAGATCTTAGCATAGATTTGGCTACTTGTTGCGTAACAATATACTGAGAAAATAGTCTGTACGCCTTACCCCGTAGCCTAAACTCCCGGTCTAGGTGAGCAGTGGAAGGTGTAGAGAACGGATCTTTAAGCTCGCATAGATTAATTTTAGGGGCAGCTAAAAAGGCAAAGAGAGCAGAGGGAACTCCGCCGGCAGAGTATACTGGGAGAGAGAACCAAGAATGGCTCTCTTGTGGAATTTGGTGTGAAGCTTTAGAAGTGAATGTGGTTGAAAAGTTTTGCGCCTCGACTTCCCAGTCCACCCAAGGTCCCGAACCCAATTGCTCCTCCTTAAAAACTGGATTCGCGGCTGAGTCAGTAAATGTCTTTAATCCCAACTCAGGTGTTAGAGCTGACAGTGCTTTGACATCATTGAACCCATCATGTTTTGTCCAGTCCGAAAACAGTTTTGAAGCTGACACAGGGGGTAGGGCAGGTGTAGAAGAATATACAAAATAGTCATGATGATAATAGTTGGGGATGGCCTTAACCCGTGGAGCCCCGGCTAGTTTTGTAATGTTTGTTCACCAGAACCCGGCCAGTTTTCAAAAAATGGTTTTATTCCAGAAACAATAGCGAATGGGTTAGGAATGAAGGAAAAACCACGAAAAACCGCTCAAAAAGCTTAAAGAATGGTCCTACAGAGCCCCCGAAAACGTATTTTACAAGAGTAAAAAATTGAAGGCAATTACCCCAAAAAACAGGTTATTGCGCGCTCACGCGCACGCACGTGGACTTTGAGAGTTTTCAACCATCGGCACGGTTGCGTGGGATACGTACACAGTTCCCATACAAATCTGAGCCCTCTTGAGTGGCTACACCTGAGGTTACGGTCGGCGCAATTAGGGTGACGCGTCAGACGCGTCTCTGGGGCTGTGCGTTACATACATCGCCGATGCGTCAGACGCGTCGCTGGGGCTGTATGGGTTAATACTAACATCAAGTACATTTCCCAGCATATCTAGAGCCCTTAACTTCCTAGATTTATTTCCTTGGATTACCCACTCTCGTGGTACCGGAAGCTCCCCTGACATAGTGGACTGTGCTGCCTCTGGCTTTGTTGGTACCAGTGATACCCACGAATCGTCTGGCCCGTATAAGAGAGGCATAGCCCCTTTTCTGATCGGGGCTTTGTCTAATGGGGGAGGATTGACGTCTGCTACTACTCGCACATTGGAAGTAGTTAGTGCCGCCGAAGTTGGCCTAGTAACAATAGTAGGTGATACAAGGGGAGTGAGCGGAGTTTGTGTCAAAGTAACGGAAGTAGCCAGAGGTCGGACAGTCGATGTTGGCGTGGGAGCTCCCAGACCAACCATAGGAGGCTCCGGTTGCTGGCCAAAAAACTTAGTTAAAGCACTCGCTAATAACCCATCAATCTCATCCGCCGTGACAAAATGAGCAGATGAAGAACTATTAGGTGAAATATCCCTATTCTGAGAGTTATCTACGTTACCCACCTCAGAAATAATAGACCCCTCATCCCCTGCCTCCGGTCCCTCCTGAGAGGATTCCGCCGAGGCTGGGGCCCCTTGCCATGTTAAGTCAGGGATGGAAGACGGTGTCTCCGCGTCCCGGTGGACTTCAGCCTCTACCTGAGTAGCCTGAGACGGCAGAGAGCTGTCCCGCCATGGCTGGGAGTACCTCCAAACTCCCCGGCCTTGGTCGGAACTTACTTGTGAGCCAGGCCCCACCCCAATGACTGAGCCCTCACTCGAGCCCTCTCGCGGGTTATCACTGCCGGGAGAACCCTCTAAATCTAAAGTGAGAATATTATTTGGGGACACTACGTCCGCCGGAATATCCCCGACCACAGTCTCTGACTCCACCTCCGACCTGTCAGATTGGACTTGAGACATGTCAGGAGTAGAGGCAGAAAGCGAGTTTCGAGGCTCCGGCGAACGGCGGGAGGACTTTCGTACATGAGACTCTTTTTTAGAAGACTTGTGACTCCGCCTCGACTTTGATGTATCACTAGAACTATCCTTGGTCTTGTCTGTCTTGCTCTTCTTCCGCGAAGGTGAAGTCGAGTGACTATGTGTCTGCTTTCTGAGAGGAGACCGTGACCTGGACCTAGCTCTTGATTCCGAAGTTGTCGCCGGGGGAGACGGCTCTCGCGGTCTCTTAGATGTGCCGGGGGAGGCAAGAAGCTCTTTAACCAGCCCAGCCTCTGCCGGCTTAGTGACTTTACTTCGGGAAGGAGGACGTTTAATTGGGGGGTACTGAACCAACAAACGGTCCCACAGAATTACGTTATCACACTGCAATGCTTTATGAGCCACTGCAGTCGCATAATTAGTAAGAAGTTGTCGGACCTCGCGTAATCCAACCGCCGCGGCCAGATTGTCGTGCTGTAATACTTTAATACCCAGCTGACTACAAAAGGTACAATTCTTTGTGACCCACAAACCCCTTGATCGGTCTAAGCATTTGACACAACGAATGCACAGAGTGTGCGCAAAAATAGGGATTCCGGAACATGAGGATGTTGAGCAAAGAGCAAAAACAGGGGCTAGAGCAGCCATGGCAGAGACTGGTTAAAAGCTAACTCCCCCCGGGCCTCACCTGGTCCTCTGTGGACCCGCCGGAACTCCGCCCTGGAAAAAAGAAAATTTCCAGGAATTAATGCTCATAAGGTTACCCCACAATGTTCTAACACAAGTGTTAATGAACCGCCGGGCAACGAGACGTAATACCCCACCATTACCTCTCGTTACCCTGTAGGTTCGTATGTAAAGATTTGTGAATAACTTTACGTGTCCAAAAGATTTAAGAATATCCTCAGACATGATATAAAGATGAGCAGTTCTTTATAAGTGATGCAGTCTTCCCTGTGATATAACGTTCACCGGGAACCCATACTAAGACGCCGGCCTCCTTATAATAACGCAGTTAGCCAGGTTAAGCCCATCTTAATCATTAGATCGCCGTGAGTTGAATGTCTTGATACCTAAATGTATCCCTCAATTGTTAGGCTAATCCTACCGAATTGCAAATCCGTGATTCCCACCCTCCCGAGGTTCAACCGCCGGGTGAAAAATAATAGAAAAGTTAACCCCAATTGTTCCTATCCCCACTTCTTTGCAAAAGATTGCCGGGGTGGAAAGACTACTCAAAACAACACAGCCCAGTTTTTCAACGGCTTAGCAAAACCGGGAAAAACTATCGTCAACAGGTGTCCGCATGAACCCCTAGTTGAACCGGGTAAAGCCCTTCCGCCGGGAAACACATAGTAAGCCTGAACACAGGCCCCACTACAGAGACGCAGTTCTGGAGAGCCCTCAAGCCACCATATGCTGGGGGAAACTAGCCTATTTTAACCACGCTTGATTAAAACTCGGCAACCAGCCGGATTTTCTCGGTGCAATCGAGAAAACCCGCCGGAAAAGGCAACCCACACCCACCAGACGCAATCTGAGAACCAGCCGGGTTTTCACGGAGCAATCGAGAAAACCCGCCGGAAACGGTAACCCACACCAACCAGAAGCAATCGGAGGTACACAAATAGTGCCTGGAATAAGCAAATACACAACTTATCCAGAACACACATAACACAGTAGTACATATTTATACAATAAATCAATAACACTTGTACATGTAAAAAAGCTACGAGAGGCTGGCTAGGCCTAAGCAGACAAAGTATCGCTTAAATATGTGGTAATAAAACAAAAAGCACTGAATATTATCACAACAGGAACAGCAGCCAACACACTTCGAAGAAATATACCCGGGAGAGGGAAGCACTGACACGGGACCTAGAAAAAACTTCACTAAGTGAAGAAAAATACGCTAGGAACGTCAGAAAACAAACAAATAAGGCAACTTCATCAGAAAGATAAAAAGAAGCCTAATCACGCGTAGTTAAAGCCAACTAAATAACTAGGCTAGCTAAACCGCGAAAATGTTTCACGCGTCCACCCCGGGACCACGAGGGTACGCCCGAAATAGGCGTCCCAAACACACGACCCAAAATACACTGAACTGCGGGCAGCCCGCCCATGACACCCCTGCTACGCATATCCTAACCTTACTCGATACATCCCAGAGTAAACAAATGAGAAAAAACTCACTAGGGACGCAGCAAATGCGGAACGAGCGGAGCGTGGGGAGACACGTCAGGGCAGGTTGAGCGCAGAGCAGAGAAGGAAGAATGACACCTGAAGTCAGCGTCTGGTTAAAGATCCACACAAGTACATCCACGAAGTTATGGAAAGCTTATGAATAGTTATTCTTATTTTCTTTTTATTTGTTATTTTTTACGAAGTCTTTTCGTAGTGAGTACCCAATTTCATAATGACGAACCATGAGTGAGGTTGCGTGCGCTCATGATGAAGGCTCCTCAATTTTTTATGCTCTGCGCGGTAGATTCAAACTACGGTAAATGAGTGTTGGAAGAGGGTGCCTTATGTAATAGGCATAATCGTCAATGATGGAGGGGCCACTAATAAATTAACTCCCGTCCACTCACCAACTCTGCAATCTCTCTCTCTTCGCCGCAATGTTGCATCTCTCTCGCTATTCTATCGCTACTACAATAATCAGTGTTCCTCGGAGCTTTCCCAGTACAGTATATACCACCTCCTCTACTTAGGGTACGTAGTACCTGTCTTGCAACACAATCCCACCCTACTCTGTGCAACTCTCCAATCCAAGAGTGAAACGCTATTCTCAGACTTTCTTTTATTCAACTGCTGAACTTTAGAACTCTCTCCCAGAATCAGTTGTGACGCTTCTGCATAGTAGCCACGTGCGGGCATGCGCGCGCGTCGGCTGCCCAGCCGTTTAGAAACCGGCTGGCGGCAGCCGGCCGGCAGGCTTTTCCTTAGTATATATCCTACGACAACGTAACTAATGTCTGGGATATTCTTATGTTGTTTCACAGCTTGAAGCTGCCCTTATTCTTAACCAACGCATCTTAGTATATTTTATTCTCGATAGTTGATTATTTCATTATAATATATAAGATGTAAGTCTAGTGAGGGCGGGAGGAGACGAGCGGGAGAGAGAGACCGGCTTGGGACGTTGCTTCGCTTGCCAGCTTGGGACGAGCCTGAAAACGTTGCCATATGCATTTGATCGCAACGTTAGGCTTAGTTTCGACTCACGCATGGGGTAGAGGATTTTGACCCGGCAACTGTGTTGAGTGTTGCCAAGCATGGGATGTATTTTGAATGCCTAGGGTGGGGTCCAGACAGATTCAAGACTCAGAGCTCACCTCACTGTCGTACCCTTCGGACCCCCTTAATATCTATCCCTCTCAACCCCACTTAGAAACTTTCTCTCTTACTTTGTATACCTTCTTTCCACTACTTCACCAATCTATTTAATTATCCCATCCCCTTGATAGACCTTATATCTATTATTGTATTAACGACGAGCTCTCAGATAATTAGATAGGATTTTGGGCCTTATGCAGAGATGTAATTGTTAATGAGACCTAGGAAGCTTTTTTGTTGTCTCATATTTGGTGGTTTCATGCTTGCTGGTGTGTTCTTGTTTCAGGTTAGCAGGGGCTAGACCGGAGAGGAGGTTTTTTGCGATCCTTTAAGTAAAGTCTGCTGGTGCGAGTCCTGTGGACCCGCACAACTTTACTAGGATACCCGTGGGAGTCTGGGGGCATTTTCTTGTCTGTGTCCCTGTGTGTCTAGTGTTGTGTTGTGTGAGGGCCCTTGCCTAGTCCACTCAGCACTGCGCTAGCACGTCTTGCTTTTGTTTTAGGGTCGCCAGGAGAGAGTCAGATACTTGCGATCTGAGTCTCTCAAGAGAGCACCCTTTCAATTAGAGTAATTTGGCGCACAGACTTGGGAACGTCCCTAGGCTAGAGCAGGTGGCTCAGCCCGGGTATCCGAAGCCTATATCCTTCCGGCTAGACCTCTGCCACCTGACAGATTAACAGCTAGGGGTTTATCATCTCTGTATGCTTGTTATTGTGCCACAGTTTACCGTTTTTGTGAGCATTGTGAGTCAGGGTGTGGCTTAGAGACTCTGTCCGAGCAGGCTTGCCTGACTAAGAGTGAGAAGCACACCTGTATGGGGTTATGTTGCGAGTTGCTGCCTTTATTTAATTATACCTATGCCATTATACATTGTATGGCCTATCACTAGTATTTATTCCTGCTTATGAGTTAAGAGTTCTCTAAATCCGTAACGTACTTTCTTTGCTAAGCATCAGATCCTACAGTAGCCGCATGCAGTTTAGAAACCCGCATCTTGTCTACCGGTACGATGTTTTGAGGACTGTTTGCTTTCACCTTCTTTCACGCAGGGGTGATTAGTTGTATTAATTAACGTAACGTTAAATGTACTTTCTTCTAGTTTGTTATTAAATTGTTTCTGCAATTTAATTCCGTTATCTATCTTTTCCTTGAAGCTTTAAGTCAACTTAATTGGGTGATCTTTTATATAGCCTGCTTGACTATCAGCAGTCTATAGTGCGTGCACCCTGTAACCGAGTCATAGGATACCTCGTTGTCCAGGCAGGACTCTTGACGGTTTTGGGTGGTTTGTTGCCTGGGTTTATAGATAAGGGTTGGATCTAGCGTTTTCCGTTGTTGCTTGTTGCCGCATACCTAGTCCAATAGAAAGAGCCCAGTGTTATATATCCCAGGACGTAACAAATGGCGACCTTGCATAGGATTTACTGAACAGAGGAATATAGTGGTCATTTGTTTTGAGATTCCTTATGATTAGAGGAATACAGTGGACATAGATTTTTTTTTGGGAGCAACCAATATAACACATTAAAGACTTTAAATAACATTAGTATATACATACTTACATAGGAGATAAGGCACATTCTATAACCGTGATAATTACTGCAGTACACAAGCATGTCTAATACATCAGAACACAGTGATGGGTCAGGTCACGATACGGGCTCAGAGGGAGAAAGACCTGTGGAGTGGCTAGTCGATAGCGAGGAGGGTGCTAGAAGATTTTTAGAGGTGCCCCTTACCGCTGACAGGGTGTTGAAGCTGAATAAGTATGGCTTAAAGTGTGTGGCAGGTCTTCAGGGTCACCAGGGTTTAAGTGGCATGAGGAAAGATCAGCTGAGGACTTTGATATTGGGTTTAGAAGGGAGAGACCTGGGTGGAGAGGCGACTGGGGGCCCTGGTCCCCAGCCCCCCCTCCACTCTACCCCCGTATCAAACGTCAGGGTGCCTGAATTTAGTACATACCCCCAAGTTGATGGTCAATGGCAGCGTGGAATTCAATCACAGGGACCCTCTCCATTAAATGCACCTTCCCCTCCTCAAGGGTTGACTCCAGATTTGTTGTTTCGGCTTGAGATGGCCAAGGTTGAGGCCGCCGAAAGACAGGCTAGCGCTCAGGTTGAGGCTGCCGAGAGACAGGTTAGTGTGCAGGCTGAGGTTGCTAGAGCTCAGGTTGAGGCTACCGAAAGACAGGCTAGTGTGCAGGCTGAGGCTGCAGAGAGAACAGCTATACGAGAGGCTGAACTGCAGGCAGTCTACTAGGTATCGGGCTGACAGGGAGCTGGAGAGATCTCGAGTGGAGGTAACAGGGCGAAATATTGGGGGAGGTAACAGACATCGGGACCAATCATTGTCGCACCTGCTTAAACTAGTTCCTGTGTTCGATGAATTATGTGTGACTGAGTTTTTTATGCGATTTGAGAAGAAGTGTCAGGAACACCAGTGGCCTCAGGAAAAGTGGGCAGCATTAGTTTCATCAAGACTCCTAGGAAAGGGGCTAAAAGCGTATGATGCACTACCTTTAGAGTCCTGTGTAGTTTATGATGAGCTAAAGAAGGCTGTGCTACGGGCCTATGAGTTACAACCAGAAACTTACCGCTTGAAGTTTCGGGGTGTTACTAAGGGCAAGGATAGTACCTTCCTAGAACACGCCCGGGACTTGTCTGATGCACTACGACATTTGCTGCGTTCTGAGAGGGCAGCTACTTTTGAGGAGTTGAGTGAGCTGGTTCTCTTGGAGCAGTTCTTTAAGTGCACAGGCGGGGACTTAACATTAAATATAAAGGAAAAAAATCCTAGAACTCTCCAGGAGGCAGCAGAAATGACTGACCGCCGACTGTCATTAATTCGAGGGTGCGAAGCAGCAGCTAGGAGTGAGTCGGGTGCAAAGGATCGTACCCCTCCCCCTCCCAAGAATTTTGATACACATAAATACACAAAACCATGTAGCACTGACAATAAAACTGAACATAAACCAAATACCGTCCCGTATAAGAAGTCTAATGGTACCTCCCACTCCCAAGGGAAACCATAGAGTAAAGAGTGCTTTGCATGTCACAAGGAGGGTCACTTTGCAAATGCTTGTCTGAACAAGCCACCGAACAAGGTTGTGTCATTGGCCCGCAGCATAGGGGTGTCGCCTATATCTTCTGAGTTTGCCAAGGGTAGTTCGTCAGAGGTTGGGACACAGCCTGTGTTCAAGAGTCCGGAAGGCTCGAACCCTGTCCGCGACGTCTTTGGGGGTCATAGAGGGCATGGCTTTGTGAGGTGGGCTGGCGAAAGGCGAGGAGTTAAGCTATTGCGTGATACTGGGGCTTCTCAGACCTTGTTAAAGAACTTTACTGGTAGGCCGATTAACGCTGCTCGGGTGGTGGTAGTTCAGGGGATCAATGCTACGAAGTCCTACCCGCTGGTGCGGATGGAGCTGGAGGTGGGTGGTGTGGCGAAGGAGCTGGATGTCGGAATTGTAGAGAACTTGCCTGTTGGGGGCGTCGACCTCCTCCTCGGCAACGACTTTGCGGTGCCTGCTTCTAAGGTTTCACCCTTGGTCGTTGCCGAGAAGGCGGCCGACGTTAGTAGGGAGGAACAGGAGTGGGTTGAGAAGTGTAGCGTACAAACCATGGCGTGTGTTGTGACGCGTTCTCAGACATCCGGAGCTTTGCAGCCACCACCTCAGTCTATCAAACCGCGGAGGAAAGGTCACAAGAAAACGGGAAGTGTTGGTCAATTGGAGAGTTTTGAGCCGGCAGTGTTTCTTGGTGACTCATTATTGGCACCTATGTTAGAGTCTGGAGAGGCCCCGGGGCCTGTCACCGCTAGTGCAGGTGCAGGGCAGGAAGAGACTCTGCGACAGCATCGTTATGCGCAGTGTGAGGAAAGGATGGCTCAGCGGTACATTGGAGGTGGAAATAAATTATTTAAGATGAACTTGGATAATCTCGCACCTGCTGATATATGTTCCTTGCAGCTGGAAGATCCTGAAGTCAGGGCGTGTGGTAATGGTGCTGTCGAACTGGAGAGCGATGGGGATGCGCAGCCTGGTGATTTTTTCTTGTCCGAGGGGATCTTGTATCGGAGACATCAGGATCCCAAGAAAAAGTGGGATGGCGGGTCAGGATTAGTGGACCAGTTAGTAGTACCGAGGGTGTGCCGTGAGAGCTTATTGAGATTAGCTCATGATGTGCCTTTGGCAGGGCACCTGGGGGCACGTAAGACGGAGGCAGCTCTGAGCAAGCTTTTCTGGTGGCCTGGGTTAAAGGCGAGTGTCGTGTCATGGGTGTCACAGTGTCACACTTGTCAAGTTGTTGGGAAACCCAATCAGGTCATCCCGAGAGCCCCGTTACAACCCATCCCTGTCATTGGGCCGCCCTTCAGCAAAGTAGTTATCGATATGGTTGGCCCATTGCCCCCCACTAGTGCCGGCAATAAATTTTTACTAACTGTAATGGATGTAGCAACACGGTATCCAGATGCTTACCCCATGCGCAACGGGATGGCTAAGACTGTTGTCAAAAACCTGCTTGTCTATTTCTCTCGTTATGGCTACCCTCAGGAGATCCAGTCTGATCAGGGATCCAATTTTACTTCTGCTCTGTTTAAGCAGACCATGCAGCAACATGGGATAGTGTCTGTGGTGTCATCTGCCTACCATCCCGAGAGTCAGGGAGTTTTGGAAAGGTGGCACTCGACTCTCAAGAGTATGTTGCGGTGTTATTGCATGGAAAATGGGAAGGACTGGGATCTAGGTCTCCCATACGTATTATTTTCTGCGAGAGAAGTACCTGGGGAGAGCTTGGGATTTAGCCCGAACGAGTTGGTTTTTGGACACAGGGTCAGGGGGCCCCTCCACATAGTCAAGGAGATCTGGGAGGGAGTCACAAAGCCATGCTCGCTTCTAAAGTATGTAGTTGAAAGCCGTGAGAGAATGCTAAAGAGCTTGGAGGTAGCAGGTCGGAACCTTAAGAGTTCACAATCTCAGATGAAGGACAGATACGACCAGAAGGTGAAGCTGAGGGAGTTTGAAGTAGATCAGGAGGTACTGATACTACTGCCTCTGGTGGGACACCCCTTGTCTGCCAAGTATTCTGGTCCGTATCGGGTTGTAAGGAAGATTTCTGATCTCGACTATTTAGTAGCTACTCCTGATCGTAAGAAAAAGAACCAACTTTGCCATGTAAATCTGATGAAAGAGTATGTGAGGCGCCCCTCCGAGCCTCTCACTGTCCCGGTGTTGATCTGCAGCGAACGAGGTGGAGAAGGAGGAAGGGACAGTCAAGCTGCGGGGGAGGATAATTGGGATTGTCATGTTTCCGCGGATCATTGGGCGGGGAATTCTAGACAAGTGGCTCACGAGTTGATAGTGCACCTGCCTGAGCAACAGCGTGTAGCTGTGCAGCACTTGTTTGATTCAAACCCAGCTGTTTTCGCGGAGCATCCTGGCCTCACTACTCAAGCGGTGCACGATGTCGATGTTGGAGACCACCCGCCCTTTAAATCAGTGCCATACCGTGTTCCCCCTATTAAATTACCAGCACTTAGGGAAGAGCTGGATTATATGCTGAAACGTGGGCTGATTTCTGAGGGTGCAGTAAGGTGGACTTCCCCAGTCACACTGCAGCCCAAACCAGATGGCAAGGTGCGGTTTTGTATAGATTTCCGCAGGTTGAATGGTTTAACCCCCACAAATGCCTACCCTCTCCCTCGCATGGACGACAGTGTGGATAAGATAGGAAAAGCCAAGTTCCTCACTAAGATAGACCTTGTTAAGGGTTATTGGCAAGAGCCCTTGTCTGAGCGAGCGCGAGAGGTGTGTGGGTTTGTGGTGGACGGTGCCACATATCGTTGCCATGTTATGCCATACGGGCTGAAAAATGCCCCTGCAACGTTTCAGAAATTAATGAACGACATTGTAGCCGACATTCCCAACTGTACGGTGTACCTAGATGATGTCATAATATACGACGATGATTTTAACAGTCACTGTGCTCACATCGGACAGCTTTTTAATAAACTGAATGAAGCAGGTTTGGTGGTAAACCTGGGTAAGTGCGATTTTGTCAAAGCCACAGTTTTGTACCTGGGGTTCGAGGTGGGGATGGGTCAGGTGTGCCCTCCACAGACAAAGATCAAAGCCATCGATCAGTTTCCCCAGCCTATGACTAAGAAACAAATCATGCGGTTTCTAGGTATGATAGGCTATTATTGTCGCTTCATCAAAGGCTATTCGACTGTACTTGCACCTTTAACTGACTTATTAGCTAAGGACAAGAAGTTCCGGTGGTCTCCTGAGTGTGCAGAGGCGTTTTCCTTGGTGAAACACCTGTTATGTACCCACCCCATACTCAGGGCCCCGGACTTCAGCAGACCTTTTCAGCTGGCGACTGATGCCAGTGGCGTAGGGGCTGGGGCTGTCTTGTTACAGACAGATGATGAAGGTATCGAACATCCAGTGAGTTTTTACAGTAAAAAATTCAATAGTGCACAAAGGAATTACTCTGTAATTGAAAAAGAACTCCTGGCGATAGTGCTGGCGCTCAGGCACTTCGATGTATATGTTCCTGCTTTCGGACCAGTCGTAGTGGTTTATACCGATCATCACCCTCTGAAATTCTTGAATCAGTTTCATAACCGGAATATGAGGCTGACCAGGTGGTCACTCATGCTTCAGGAGTATAATCTGGACATACGCCATATTGCCGGTTCTGATAACGTGATAGCGGATTGTCTATCAAGGGTGGATGATGTTGGTTAGACTGCCACAGGATTGAGGGTTGAGTGTGGAGGAAAATAGGCTGTCACTGTAGTTCAGCCGAAAAAAACAAATTAAAAAAGCAAAAAACCTTATAAAAACTCTTTATTTTTATAACGTGTAGAATTTTGTATAAGATGTAGCAGTATCTAAGTTGAATGTTTTCGCTTATTGTCGCTAAGTTAGTTGAACTTGCTCGGTGGAGCGCAACAGTCTTTATTTTTTTTATATATAGTGCCTTGTGTCGCAACAGTGTGTGGTACTATGAGAAGCTTTCTGTTAGATATGAAGAACTTAGTCAAGGGTCTTATATCTTGGGGGAGGTGTGACGCTTCTGCATAGTAGCCACGTGCGGGCATGCGCACGCGTCGGCTGCCCAGCCGTTTAGAAACCGGCTGGCGGCAGCCGGCTGGCAGGCTATTCCTTAGTATATATCCTACGACAACGTTACTAATGTCTGGGATATTCTTATGTTGTTTCACAGCTTGAAGCTGCCCTTATTCTTAACCAACGCATCTTAGTATATTTTATTCTCGATAGTTGATTATTTCATTATAATATATAAGATGTAAGTCTAGTGAGGGCGGGAGGAGACGAGCGGGAGAGAGAGACCGGCTTGGGACGTTGCTTCGCTTGCCAGCTTGGGACGAGCCTGAAAACATTGCCATATGCATTTGATCGCAACGTTAGGCTTAGTTTCGACTCACGCACGGGGTAGAGGATTTTGACCCGGCAACTGTGTTGAGTGTTGCCAAGCATGGGATGTATTTTGCATGCCTAGGGTGGGGTCCAGACAGATTCAAGACTCAGAGCTCACCTCACTGTCGTACCCTTTGGACCCCCTTGATATCTATCCCTCTCAACCCCACTTAGAAACTTTCTCTCTTACTTTGTATACCTTCTTTCCACTACTTCACCAATCTATTTAATTATCCCATCCCCTTGATAGACCTTATATCTATTATTGTATTAACGACGAGCTCTCAGATAATTAGATAGGATTTTGGGCCTTATGCAGAGATATAATTGTTAATGAGACCTAGGAAGCTTTTTTGTTGTCTCATATTTGGTGGTTTCATGCTTGCTGGTGTGTTCTTGTGTCAGGTTAGCAGGGGCTAGACCGGAGAGGAGGTTTTTTGCGATCCTTTAAGTAAAGTCTGCTGGTGTGAGTCCTGTGGACCCGCACAACTTTACTAGGATACCCGTGGGAGTCTGGGGGCATTTTCTTGTCTGTGTCCCTGTGTGTCTAGTGTTGTGTTGTGTGAGGGCCCTTGCCTAGTCCACTCAGCACTGCACTAGCACGTCTTGCTTTTGTTTTAGGGTCGCCAGGAGAGAGTCAGATACTTGCGATCTGAGTCTCTCAAGAGAGCACCCTTTCAATTAGAGTAATTTGGCGCACAGACTTGGGAACGTCCCTAGGCTAGAGCAGGTGGCTCAGCCCGGGTATCTGAAGCCTATATCCTTCCGGCTAGACCTCTGCCACCTGACAGATTAACAGCTAGGGGTTTATCATCTCTGTATGCTTGTTATTGTGCCACAGTTTACCGTTTTTGTGAGCATTGTGAGTCAGGGTGTGGCTTAGAGACTCTGTCCGAGCAGGCTTGCCTGACTAAGAGTGAGAAGCACACCTGTATGGGGTTATGTTGCGAGTTGCTGCCTTTATTTAATTATACCTATGCCATTATACACTGTATGGCCTATCACTAGTATTTATTCCTGCTTATGAGTTAAGAGTTCTCTAAATCCGTAACGTACTTTCTTTGCTAAGCATCAGATCCTACAGTAGCCGCATGCAGTTTAGAAACCCGCATCTTGTCTACCGGTACGATGTTTTGAGGACTGTTTGCTTTCACCTTCTTTCACGCAGGGGTGATTAGTTGTATTAATTAACGTAACGTTAAATGTACTTTCTTCTAGTTTGTTATTAAATTGTTTCTGCAATTTAATTCCGTTATCTATCTTTTCCTTGAAGCTTTAAGTCAACTTAATTGGGTGATCTTTTATATAGCCTGCTTGACTATCAGCAGTCTATAGTGCGTGCACCCTGTAACCGAGTCATAGGATACCTTGTTGTCCAGGCAGGACTCTTGACGGTTTAGGGTGGTTTGTTGCCTGGGTTTATAGATAAGGGTTGGATCTAGCGTTTTCCGTTGTTGCTTGTTGCCGCATACCTAGTCCAATAGAAAGAGCCCAGTGTTTATATATCCCAGGACGTAACACAGTCTTTCCCTCTTCCTATGACTTAAATTCCTTCAAACTCTGTGTGTCCAGGCATTGTAGCTCGAACGTCCCTTGATTTTGGCCCTGTCTCTCCTTCAACTCTGGGGGAGGCACTCACTGCAGGCAGTTCTGCCTTTTGTCTCCCTCATTCACATAGAAAAAAAAATTAGGTTTCAATTTTGTCCTGTGCGAGTGATAGCGAGCCTGTATTATAGTACTAACTGGTCTCCGGCTGGTAAATTTTTCTATTGAAAAATGTAGCATACACATTTATCTTGAAGGAGGGTCTTGGGGTTGTTTCTTTAAGCTTAATTGTCAAGCTTGATGAAGGTCTAGGGAGGAAACTGAAAATAAAAATTAAAAGATAAATAAATAAGCAAATAAATACGCCCATCCCTCCTAAAATGTATTTATCCATAATTAATGTTAGTGCTAACAAAATTAATATACAGTACTGTCTATTGATTAGGAAAAACATAACCTGCAGCAAGGCAGTGAACAACATCTGTTGTTCACTGCCTTGCTCATTTCCTATTTTTACCTAAGCTACGATTCCCAAGCACACCTATATATGTCAATATAAATTAATTGTAATAGTATATTGTGTGAGCTATTCAGTTTGAGTCACTGGTGTATGTTATGCATAATTCACCAAGGATTTAAATTTATCAACTCTGCGTAAGCAGTGTGGTATTGCCCCCCCCCCCGTATAGTGGTACATGCCGGCCGAAATGTCTGTCTGTCTGTCCGAAAACTCCTCCTAGACCGTTCGACGGATTTTCACCAAACTTCACACGAACATTCGGTGTGTGAATGCGACAGTAATTAAATTATTTTTTGTTTTAATTTGTGCAATAATTTTGATTTTAGGCTAAACAAAATGTTTTGCCCCCCCCCCCCCCCCCAGCAATGATGATGGCATTCTGGGGGAGAAAACAACTCGTCCCGCATTTGATAGGTTAGGTTAAGTTAGTTTAGTTGACATTATAAGTGATGGTAGTAATAGTAGGTGACCCATCGCAGAGTTGGGTATGCCGTTTTGATTTTGGGCAAAACGGCATGTCTACTTATTATCAACTCTGCGTAAGCAGAGTGGTATCGCCCCCCGTATAGTGGTACATGCCGGCCGAAATGTCTGTCTGTCCGAAAACTTCTCCTAGGCCTAGACCGTTCAACGGATTTTCACCAAACTTCACACGAACATTCGGTGCGTGAATGTGATGGTAATTAACACCTTACGAGCGGCCTATGCGGTTTATTTATATGTACCGCCCAGCGGGGTGTTTTTAGCCAAAATAGGGCTGTTTACGTGATAATTTTCATGCCTAAATAAGACCCAGAACGTAAAACAAGTACCTATCCCTGAAAGGGCATAAACAGAGCTTTCGAATGACACCATAACGATCCTTTTATGATGGCTAGTTTTCTTGCAATAACCGTGCAACGCGAGTGCAAAAAGCATGTAATTAGCCACTTTCCCGATACAATTCCTTATATAGCGAGTGAGAGAGGGAGGAGGGAGCTGGGATTCGTGTCAGTATGTTCGCCGCGGTGGTCTGGAGCAGTCATACGCTCGCTACTATCCTGCCACCACTTGTCTCTCTCTCTCAGCAACATTACGTGCTGAAATTGCCACTCGACCTATGTCGAGCGCCGCCACATAGTCCAGCTTTATTAAATACGACTTATGTGGTGAGCCGCTAATTAAGGGTTAAATAAAAAATATTTTTTGAATTTATGCAATAGTTATGATTTTAGGTAAAAAAATATGGTCCCCCCCCCTCGCCCCCCATCAATGATGATGGCGTACTGTGTGTGTGTGTCCCGTAGGGGCACACACACAGAACGCCATCGTTCTGGGGGCAAAAACAACTAGCTCCGTATTTGCTAGGTTAAGATAGTTTAGTTGATATTAGAAGTGATGGTAGTAATAGTGGGGATTATGGTGATAGTAGTGATGATGGTGATAATAGTAGTGATGATGGTTGTAGTTGTAGTGATGACGATGACAGTACAGTAAACACCCGCTAACTCGGAATCTTTTTAGTCGGAAACCCGCACTTCTCGGAACGGCATCGGCCTCTCGGAAATGTCCCTGTATATTTCGGAAATTTCCGAGTTGGACGGGTTTTGTGTCCGGTTTACAATGTTCACTCACTCGGTTTTAAGTGATTTTAGGATGAACTGAAGCCTGTGGCTTTTAATTATTGTGTTAATATTAATTATTATGCACGCTCGCGTGTGAATCTGCAAGACCCGGGATCGAATCCCTGCCACGGTGGACATTTAGTGGGTGTGGTAGTACGTCCTAGCATGTTTCACATGCTTGCACCCAGTCAGGGGACATCCTGACGACGTATACAGACTAAACACACATAACAAAGCCACTCCAACACCTTCCTCTCTCTCCAACACCCCCTCTCAACACTCTTCTCTGAGCTAGTGCCGATACAAATGGCATGGACAGTCCTGTATAGAATCGTAAGATTCAGAGTCGTAAAGATTCCAGGACGAGCTCAATAGCGGCGGATCCCCAGATCAACCGTGGTGATTGTCACCTAAACATCTACAAAAGTACAAAAGTATAAGTACTGTACTGTCCCTGAAAACATAATAAGGTTCGTATTTGTCATTAATATGATGAATTTCACATTAAAAAAAAAAAAAAAAAAAAAAAAAATTATCTCAATTTTCTCTGACGCGGACTTTCCTCTTCTAATTCGAAATTTTTCCTCTCTTAAGTCGGACATAAGTCGGACTTCGGACATCTCGGAAAATCGGGCTTCTCGGAAGTGGTCTCCCCCCAATTAGTCCGAGTTAGCGAGGGTTTACTGTAGTGATGATGACAGTACTGTAGTAGATATGATGGTGACAGTACTAGTAGTAGTGATGATGGTCATAATAGTAGTGATGATGGTGACAAGTAATGATGATAGTTGTAGTGAAAATGATGACAGTGTTGATGATGGTGAGTAGTAGTGATGATGGTGAAAGTTGTAGTGATGATGAAAGTAATAGTGATGATGAGAGTAGTAGTGATGATGAGAGTAGTAGTGATGATGAGAGTAGTAGTGATGATTATAATAGTAGTGCTGATGATAGTAATGGTGATAGTGACTAGTAGTGATGATGGTGACCCATCGCAGAGTTGGGTATGCCGTTTTGATTTTGGGCAAAGCGGCACGTCTACTGGTGTATGTTATGCATAATTCACCAAGGATTTAAATTTATTGTATTTGTTTTAAGAATCAGTTGGGAAATGCATATATGACCTCTGCCCATAAAATGCAAGGACGCAATCAGTATTCCACCCACACACAAACACATTAACACACTCACGCAAATACACACACACACACACACACATGGTCACATACAACACACAGGACATAAAACACACTCTCACCATACAATCAATCAATCAATGGGGACATACACCGTGACAGAGCATAGTCGCACTTACCCTCCGACTCCACTCCGGGGGATCCTCCTGGGCGAAATTCCAGGCATCTGCCTGGCTCATAATCAAGTATCCTATCGCATAATTGGCCGACTTGCTTCAGCCATGAGTTCTGCAGTCTTCCCCTAGGCCTCCTCAACTCCTCCACTCACCACCTGGTGAGCAGGATCTGCTTCAGTGTGGCGAACCACATACCCATATAGCTGAAGTTGGCATTTATGGACCATGCAACTAATATATCTCTAATCAGTTTCATGAAGTAGTCGCTGGTTTGAGACGTAATCAATCTAGCGATAGCCCACGATCTTGCGAAGACATTTAGTACCAAAAGAGTTTATGCGTCTCTTGACTCTCTTCACCTCGCTGTTAATTGGCCATGTCTCACATCCATATAATAAGACGATTTAACTCCTTAAGAGCGGAGGGGAGGGGGTGTATCATGGTAGTGCCTGGTGGGTATATTTACCGAAAATGAGCTTCATTCCAAGCTCTTTTTCATACATAAGCAAGAGCCAGAACGTAATACAATTATATATCCGTGAAAGCGCGATAATAGAGCTTTCCAAAGACACCTGAATCATCCTTGTACGACCACAGGTTCTCTTGCAACGATCGTGCAACTAAAGACGAAAATACACTAAAATTAAGTATTTTTGCCAATTTTATCCTTGTTGAGAGCTCCAGGGAGGCGGGGATGAGATACATTAGCCCCCAGAGCCGGCCATGGAGCGGTGGCGAGCGGTCCGAGGCCGCCTATCGTGTTGGTTATGCTGGTTTCCATTATTTGAATAGGTCACTAGTTAACTTGCATATATTTACATTTAATGGTATTGGAACTTACCTGAACTAGTCTCTTCCCTATGCCGCGCCCACTGTATTCCTCGGACACGGTGATCATAGCTAATTCCAAGATGCGATCAACCTGTTCATAACGGGCAAAGAAATCCACGGAGGCCTCCAAAACTGACAGTACCGTGTGTAGAGTCTTCACCTGTGTAGAACAAAATGGTTGTTAGATCATTAAACTCTTTGTCAACTCAACATTTCACTCCAAATATAGGTTTGAGTTTGGTTTTGAATTCATGTCTACCTCTTTCCTACATACTGCACATAGTTGTACACCACCTCTTACTTTTATTTCTTCGCTCTACTCCACACGAATCATGATCTTAATATAATTAGATTTAGGCTACTCATAATCCCTTATTTGCCATGCCCTACACCCAAATATTGAAATTAGCCTAAGCTTTCTCTGCACCATCTGAATTATTATGTTTTTTCCACCAACCAATTTCACCTCTAAACTCAATTAATGAAATCAACAAATACATGTGGCACTCCAAGGACTCGAACCTAGGATACTCACACCGAAATTCCACGCACTCATGCATATAACAGTTCCCAAGGGAGCCCAGTGCTAAATCCCTAGATACCTAGGACCTAGGACCATCACAAACTCAAACAAAAAGCTTGCTTTATACAGAACCCTGGTGCACTCCAAAATTACTGTAAGCTCTTCAATGTTTACACCTTTCAGTCTTACTGCCGTTCATGAGTCCTCTTGCATCTTCATTATACATGAACCAACCATTCTTTGTACCAAGTTTTCTCATAGCCAACAGAACGACACCCTTTCAATAGATCAATAAATATGAGATACAACTCCCTATCTTTATACATATACCTCTCCTGCAACTGCCTGACAATGAAGATGGCATCGGTTTTACCACACAATGTTGTATGTAATGCATGAGGAAATAAACATTAGGATTTCTGTATTTATACAGAATTCTCTCTCTCTCTCTCACCTTTGTTTTTGGGCTCATGAGTGCATGTTCGTAAGTATTGGCCTGGTCCCTGGTTAATATAGTGGCCAAGCTGGTACCGGCCAGCTCCCCAGTAGATGGATTGCGACCCACAACAGACACACCGCTACGCACCCATTCTCGCACCGACCCGTGGATCCATTCTTTATTGTCCTCGTAGGTCATGTGGAGGCCGGTGCTCTGTGAGAAAAAGATATATCCTTTTAAGTTGTCAATAAAAAGGTCTACATCCAACATTCGGCAATTCTGTTACAGAATATATAGTTCGGTGTTTGAATCTAAATTCTACATGATCAAAAATTAAAACATCATTGTTGTTTGATAACAGCATACAAAGAAAGGGATGGGTCATTGACCACTCTCTCTTGCTACAGGATATCGAAGCAGCACTACACTAAAGGGTTGTTTTTTCTGGACCCCCTTCTCATGTTTAGATCCTTTAGTTTTTGACATTTTAGAAGATTTGCCCCATTAGTTTGGCTATTTTAAGACCTTTCATCCCATTTCTTTGTCAATTTTAAGATCTTTCTTTCCTCCTGTTGTACTAAAAAACTGTTCTTCCGTGCTGAATCCCTGCCTAGGCAAACTCTTTTGTCTCTGTCTTAACTCTAAAGCGCGGTTCCCATACCTCCGTTTTGACCTCCGTTTGGGACGGACCTATGTCATCGATGACGTAGGCCCGTTCACGCGTGGGCTCCGGCGAGCGGGAGCCGGGGTCTTTTGTTCTCCGTTTCGCGCGCTTCCGATCCCGGATCCTTTTCCAAAAAAGTTGACTTGGATTTAACTTTGGACGGACGTCAGAAGACAATTACGTATATTTATGGTTCCCATGATATATTATATTGGCATGTAGGCTACTGGTCACCAATGAATAGTACACACCATATAACCTATGCATACACACACAGGATGTACATATAGTGCGTATTTATAATGTAAACAAGAAAAACACTCGCCCTCTCTGCCACGGACACAATGTTGGGCGAGTTCTGAAGTACTGCCAATGTTGATAGCCCAGGAGCAAGGTGAAAAGGTAGCCCACATTTTTAAATAGTCTCATACTTTCCATTTTGTGAAGCCAGAGTTGTATAGAAAGTGTAATATGAGAGCTGTGCATGTTGTCACGACGACCAATTATGGATATTGTGTAATATTTATTCCGAAATCAACAAATTTAGGCTTGAAGTACATTGCCTCTTTTGATGCTAGTGCTCGTTAACTTAACTTGGATTTCAGGCTTTTTAAATACTCTCCCATATTTTGACTTTTAAATTGTGTCAAGCAGTAACACAAAGATGAATAATTTGCCATTTATACTTAAAGTAAGCCCAACTGGGCAAGCTAAGAGGTAGTGTGGCAACATTGGATTTCACGCTCGTGAAGTTTTAACTCCTGGGAGAGCACACACGGCCAAACGGACCTACGTCATCGATGACGTAGGTCCGTCCCAAACTGAGGTCAAAACGGAGGTATGGGAACCGTGCTTAATGTCTTTCCTTCTTGCTGGAAGTTTGCCCTTATTCATCCTGTCCCAAAGATGCGTGACCACTCTCAACCTTCCAATTATTGTCCAATTGGTCTCACTTCTTGCATCTCTAAAGTTTTTACAAATATTCTGAATTTAATTTTGTTAAAGCATTTATCTTCCCATAATCTACTTAAAGATCGTCAGTATGGTCTCCTTAAGGGCTGCTCTACTGGCAATCTCCTTTCTTATCTTACTAACTCATGTTCATCCTCCCTTCGGAACCTTGGTGAGACTTTTTCTATTGCGCTAGACATATCGAAAGCCTTCGATAGAGTCTGGCACAAATCTCAGATTTCCAAACTACCCTCCTTCGGTTTCTATCCCTCTATCTGTGCCTTTGTCTCTTATTTCCTTTCTGACCGTTCCATAGCTGCAGTTGTGAAAGGCCATCGCTCACTTACTCAACCTATCAACTCCGGTGTTCCTCAGGGTTTTGTCCTGTCTCCAGTTATCTTTCTAATATTCATTAATGATCTCCTCAACTGTACCTCTACTCCAATCCACTCAGCCAGCAATCCCTTAACGACAAACGTAATGAAGCCATAGAACTCTTAAATTCTGATCTAAATGCTATCTCCAATTGGGGCAGAGAAAACCTTGTTACCTTTAATGCTTCCAAAACCCAATTTCTCCATCTATCTACCCGTCAGGATCTCCCAGCGGACTATCCCTTATTCTTCAACAATACAAAAATCAACCCTTCATCTTCTCTCAATATTCTTGGTGTCTCTTTTTCTTCTGCTCTCACTAGGAAGGACCATATTACCAGTCTTGCTAAGGCAGCCTCCCAGAAGCTGGGTGTGCTCAACCGCCTTAATTTTTTTTCTTCCCCAGCACAGCTTCTTGCTCTGTACAGGGGCATAATGCGTCCTTGTATTGAGTATTGTTCACATGTGTGGGGAGGTTCCTCTCACACCGCTCTCCTAGACAAAGTTGAAAGGAAGGCCTTTCGTATCATTAACTCCCGTCCACTCACCAACTCTCTGCAATCTCTCTCTCTTCGCCGCAATGTTGTATCTCTCTCGCTATTCTATCGCTACTATAATAATCAGTGTTCCTCAGAGCTTTCCCAGTGGATACCACCTCCTTTACGTAGGGTACGTGGTACCCATCTTGCAACTCAATCCCACCCCTACTCTGTGCAACTCTCCAACCCAAGAGTGAAACGTTACTCTCAAACTTTCTTCTACTCAACAGCTGAGCTCTGGAACTCTCTCCCAGAATCAGTCTTTCCCTCTTCCTATGACTTAAATTGCTTCAAACTCCGTGTGTCAAGGCATTTTGGCTCGATCGTCCCTTGATTTTGGCCCTGTCACTCTTTCAACTATGGGGGAGGCACTCGCTATAGGCAATTCTGCCTTTTGCCTCCCTCAATCACATAGAAAAAAAAAAAAAAAAAAAAATGCTGATGAGTCTACCTTACACTATTCAACTAGTTTTTCACAACAACCCAGCATGCAATCACTCCAAAAGTTACATGACAAGGCCATAGAACACCTATCTTCTGATCTATCAATTATTTCTGATTGGGGCATAGAAATTCTTGTTACTTTCAATTCCTCCAAGACCCATTTTCTCCCTCTATCTACCTGTCGCAATTTTTCACAAGACTATCAATTACTCTTTAATAATACACAAATCAACCCTTCATCTTTTCTCAATATTCTTGGTGTATCTTTTTCATCCAACCTTTCTTGGAAAGATCATTTTACCATTCTTGCTTAAACAGCTTCCCAGAAATTAGGTGTGCTCAACCGTCTCCATGGGTTCTTCACCCCTGCACAGCTGCTTACTCTATATAGGGGAACAGTACTCCCATGTAATGAGTTTTGTTCGCATGTGTGGGGAGGTTCCACGCATACAGCACTTCTCGAAAGAGTAGAGTCAAAAGCATTTTGCCTCATCAACTCGCTTCCTCTTACTTGTTCCCTACAATATCTTTTTTATACGCCGCAATGTTGCATCTCTCACTATTTTATCACTATTGTAATCAGTGTTCTTCAGAGCTCTCTCAGTGCATACCCTCTCCTCTGCGGCGAGTGCGAGGCTCCCTCATTTCAACACATTCCCACTCCTATTCTGTCCAACTCTCCAATCCAAGATTTAGCAAATTTTCTCAGTCTTTCTTCTACTCAACTAGTGAATTGTTGAACTCTCACCCTTAATCAATCTTTCCCTCATCCTATGACTTAAACTGCTTTAAACTTTGTGTATCCAGGCATTTTGACCCCAACATCCCTTGAATTTGGCTCTCTCACTATTTTGGCTTTGGGGGAGATTCGCTGCAGGCAGCCTGTTTTTTGTTTCCTTCATACACATAGTTAGGTAGGTTTGGCTGGCACCCCCCCCCCCCCCCCCCCAGAACTCCGGCTCCAAAAGTGTAAAAAATTTCTGGCGAGCGATAGCAAGACTGCAATTAAGGGGGAACCAGGGCATATTGCTACCAAAAAATACACAAATTTATCTCAAAAAGGGGTTTTGGTGGTATTTTTTTTATGTAGGTCTAGGAAAGAAACTTAAAACAATAATTGCCCTGTAAAAGTAGATGAACAATGAGTACCCTTAACCCTTGCAGTGCAGTGACTTCTATGGGGTAGTATATGGTCTGGCGGCGACTTTCCCGCTAGATTTCCTCGACATACGTCACCCTAGCGCCATATCCGTTGCCTTGACCGAATTTAAACGAGTTCCAATGGATAGATCAGGTAAAAATGTCCTTATAAAAGTCTACTTCATTCATTCATAGCCCTCGTGGCTTTGACATTATTGAGCAGATTTTGTTTTTATTTACAGCGAGCGGTCGGGCCCCGGAACAAGTGTATCATCATTCTCTCTCTCTCTTTCGTAATTTTACGCTTGCGATAACTTGATGAAATTAATAATGTTATTATGTTTGGTAGAAGACAGTATGAGTTATGGCCTGTAACATGAAATGAACCTCACATTCATACCTGGTATATAACTGACACAAATACATGTAGAAGTGGACCAATTTTGCTTTATTTCAGCTTCTAAAACATCTCTTGCTTGAACACAGACCCTCTCACAATCGCTTCTAGGAGCAGACTTATAATAGTATGGGAGGGGTGCTTAGAAGTTTATGAAAGCATCTGGAAATAAGCGGAGCGGCTCAGTACTACCAACTCAGTTGGTAATATCAAAACATATGGGTATGTCGCCCGCAGTCAGGGCCATTTTTACATAGGACGCACCAGTACGTTGCCCGCAGTGATGTGAAACCTCAAATTGGCACCATGCTATTTTTGCCAACTTTACAACTATTTTTCATGACTATTTGCAAATATACCAATTCACCTAAACTTTGTTAGATGCAGAAATTGCCCCCAAAAATGTTTTTGTGAGGCTACCACCCACGCTCACAAGGAGAACACTCTCACTACTAGACCAAGAGAAGTACTTCCCTTGGGCTTGGGACTCAAGTGATTTCCTATATCCAGTTCCGTTTAAGCTCACTGCCACAACTGCTGGCATTACATAACTTTATCATCCAGGTAGTGAAGACTCCGAGCGAGCCACAAGCAAGCGAACCACAAGTCTGAGTGTGCAATTACAAGCAAGCTCCGAGACAACGATCACCAGCGACATTCCTTATTTTTGTCAGTTGCCGGCTCAACCACTGCGAGGAGGCAATGCGGGAACCACCCCATCCGCAACCATAACCCCCCAACGAACCAGGGTCACTTGGTCAACATCATCCCTGCGAATATCTGAAAGCTTATGAGATGAACACTCTCATTATTAGACCAAGAGGAGTCAGGTCAGGTGAAGGTGTTGAGGGATAAGCCTTTACAACGGCACTCGTATCTACTTTCCGAAGAGTGTTGAGGGTGGTGGAGAAGGGGTGTAGGAGAGAGAGGAAGCTGTTGAAGTGGCTTTGTTGTGTGTGTTAGTCTGTATACATTGTCGAAGTGTCCCCAGACTGGGTGTGAGCATGTGAAACACGATAGGATGTACTACCACACCCACTAAATATGTCCGCCTTGGAATTACTCCACTTGGACCTCAAGTGATTTCCTGCATCCAGTTCTGTTTGAGCTCATTGCTACAACTGCTGGCATTACATCAAATGGGTAAACTATTTCTCAAATATATCGTGATGAAGCCTTTCTAATCAGTTAACCCCTACAGTGCCTATTAATATAATAGCCTCCTTTCAAGCGCCTGCGGGTACCCAGTTTGAAACTCCCGCCGCGGGGAATAAGGATTACTATATCATAAGTGTAACGCTACTTCTCTTATGGAATCGTCATATGATTGGGGTACACACTACGAAAAAACTTCGTAAAAATTAAAAGAGAAAAAATAAACTCAAAACTTGTTTTGCTATAGCTTTCCATCTCGTGGATTTCTTGCGCGTGGATTCTCGCCCAGACCGTGGCACCCGAGACGCCATTCTTCCTTCACTGACATATTAAGACTAAACTCAAGACATCAAACGAATGGGAAGGGGATGGAAGGGAGGGCCCTACATCGTCAATGATTTCGGGGCCACTACTAAATATTAGGTTTTCATTCATCCCTCCGGGACTCAAACCTATAATTTATTAGTGGCCCCTCCATCATTGACGATATGCCTGATATCTCAAGACTGGAGGACATTCGTAATAATATCAAACCACTAATAATACCATAGGTAGAGACAAAGAATCGCACAGCAAATTTGAGTTCTTTATTGTTTACATACAATATAGTTATGCAAAATATAAAAGGATAGAAAGCAGTTCGTTACTTCGAAGAAGATCTGCTTTATATATATGATAAGATTCTCATCTCGAGATTCATAAACTTGTTGTCAGGGAACAAAATTCTATTCCTGATCAACATATCTTGTTTGACCTTAAAACTTATTTGTACATGTTATATAATTTGTACATATTGACTATATAGTTACAAGTATTATAGGTATCTTTACATAGACAAATATTTTAGAGCTGTAAAACCAGCTCAACTTATAAAGTATCACAGTTCGTGAACTTATCACATCCTCCGGCGGAGGGGCTCTCAAGGGTCTTGGGGCTTACCTGCAATCCCCCACCCCCCCTTTTCTTTAAGATTAAACTTAATCAATAATAGCACAATGACTCATGAGATCCTCTGTCGTAAAGCTACACAGGCTAGCTTTGGTTTATCCAGGGCCACCGACAGGTATCGCGTCAGGAATGTATGATTTGAAGCCCACAAATTAGTGTTAGCTATGTCATCAATCGAATAATTTTGTAAGATGTCATGGGCTCTGCCCACTACGCCGGGATTACTTTCCCTAATGACTTCTACGAGTAAGGAGGCCAATCTTCTTCTCGTGACGCGAGTACCTGTGTTGGTGACCCATAAGGCTCCTGGTTGTTGAGGTTTTGCTACCCTCATAAACTTTATTAACCCTTCCCACCCGGGCAGCATTATAAAAGGACATCGCGGCAGATGGGCAGGAACCCGGGTGTCCTTATAAAAAGTCCGTAAGCTTGAAAGCCTATTCAGCTTGTTTTGAAAGCCGCGCGTCCGACGTATGTAAACAAAGCCTGTCGGAGGCGACGCACGCACCTCTGGCAGCAAGCAGACGTCGGAGCTGTGTTGTTGTGTGTCTGCAAAGACAGATTCAGACTTGAAAAGTGTGTCACATTGCTAAAATCGCGGAAAAATGCACTCCACGGAATTTGTCATCACAACTGAACCAGTTGACTTAGAGAGCTCTACTCAACACCCGTCTACAGATTGGAAACCACAGTACGTTTAGACATGCGTGGACATTTTCTAGCAGTTAAAATAACAAAGATACGGTAGCCTAGGCGTTGACGTTTTTCGGCCATATCGCCCGGATCTCAACAATGTGCTTAGGAAGGCGAGCCCGGGCGGGAAGGGTTAAAGCCTGCACCGGGCACAAAATGTGATGCGTATGTCCGCGTTTAAGTGCCGGTACCGTAAATTCTGAAAATACATGATCACAGTCTTCGTTCTACGCTACGAACATAGGAGACGGAGCGACCCGTAAATGCTCATTCTATCTATCTAGTGCCTGACGCCGTGATCCCCGAAGGGGTGGCCACAAACGAACCGCCCCATGCACCTCTGTCCCCAGTCAGTCGACGCCCCTCCCCCCAACCAGCACTGCCTTCGTTCATGTACTTCCTCACTCCATCCTTCCACCTCTCATTCGGTCTACCTCTCCCTCTCTGTCCTGCTCATTCAATCTCCCAAACCTGAGGCAATTAGGTTCGTTGCTCATCGCCGCCAGCTCAGATACCCTGTTTCCTGTCGCTAAAGCCATAAGGAACACAGCCTTCTTTAGTAATGATTCAAAGTCCAGCGCATTATTATATTTGCGCGAATGAAGCAAAGATAAAGCTTTGTCCAGCGACCAGGTAGGCATGAGCTGCCGTGGTGGTGGGCGTAGTTTGAAACATGCTCACATGAACCATTTCTCCTCCTCCTGCGGTATGGTTAGACCGGGAAGGTCGTAAAAGGGGTTTCTAATGGCAGATAAGTGATTCTTTAGTGTAACTACAGAAAGTTGTTTTTGCTCAAACAAATAATCTAATTATTTAAAGACCAAGCAACTGATGAGTCTGATTGCGCCGTTTCTACTATCCAGGTTGTAAACAATTTCCAATGAGATTGATATTGTCGCCTGGTAGACATAGTATACTGATTAAGAAATTTATTAGTCACGCTCTCCCCGTACTGAGTTAGCCATTTGGCATTTTGAATATCCATAAGGCAAAAGTCAGCGAGGTCTCTAGGTTGCCAATTGTCTGCAAGTGGAAGTACGAGACCGGGAGTGACACCGGGTTCTCGCGCCACGTTTTCAACTGGTGGTACCACACCTGAGCCGGCCAAAGTGGCGCGATCATCGAGACTAAGCCCCGGTAACCCCATAGCTTGTGAACTACTTGACACATGAGTGAAGCGTCTGGAGGCGAAAAAAGATAGATTAAATTCCATTTGTTCCAGTCCTCCGACAATGCGTTTGGACCCCTGCCGCGGTTATTTTACGAGCCAAAAACATTGGAAGGGTCGACTTATATGTGAAAGTCAGACCCCCCAAATCACCCCCACACCACCATCAGGACGTCTCCTGACAACCTGTTTACATGTTAAATATACATAGCCTACACATATAAACGAGGGAAATATCTTAGGGCTATAATAGTATAATAATAATATTTATTAATAATATCAACCCCTATGCCCTACGGAGACCCCTAATGAGGCTGGCCCCGAGGCTTGTAGTAATCATACACCTTGTAGTTTACCTTACCTCCTGAAGACACTGCTGCGACAACTGGCGTGGGGGCCCCACGAGAGGGGCAAAGCAGGCTTAAACCATGGAAAGTCCCACACCACGTGTGACAACTCTTAGACCAGGGCGTCTGCTATAATAATAAAAAAGCAACTGGCTCATATAGACGGTCAGAAGCCTATTCCTGCGGATAGATGAGCCTCCTAACTAGTAGCTGATAGCAATTCTAAGGCACAGAAAACATAAACAAAAAACACATGCGGCGCTGATCCTGGAAGATTGTAGGCGCCTGCACAATAGTACCCTATTTTAACACTTCCCTGCGGGCATACCAAGGGGGTAGCCTGTGCTAGCTAGTCTAAACCTGTTCAGTACAACTCAGATAAATACAAATGAGCAAGGACTCACTAGAAGCGAGCGAACGAAAAATGTGGCAGAGCACAGGCACGCACGTCCGAAGGGAAGGAATAATGGCGTCTCGGTTGCCACGGTCTGGGCGAGAATCCACGCGCAAGAAATCCACGAGATGGAAAGCAAAACAAGTTTTGAGTTTATTTTTTCTCTTATTTTTTAAGAAGTTTTTTCGTAGTGTGTACCCCACTCATAAGACGATTCCATAAGAGAAATAGCGTTACACTTATGATGTAGTACTCCTTATTCCCCGCGGCGGGAGTTTCAAACTGGCTACCCGCGGGCGCTTGAAAGGAGGCTATTATATTAATAGGCATATCGTCAATGATGGAGGGGCCACTAATAAATAGGATGTACTACCACACCCACTAAATATGTCCGCCTTGGAATTACTCCACTTGGGCCCCAAGTGATTTCCTGCATCCAGTTCTGTTTGAGCTCATTGCTACAACTGCTGGCATTACATCAAATGGGTAAACTATTTCTCAAATATATCGTGATGAAGCCTTTCTAATCAGTTAACCCCTACAGTACCAGCAATGTCTCTTTTATTGTATTTCAGCTACATTTAGACGATTTTATGAAGCTTAGGAAAAATATATGGTGGCGTAAAGGATTAATCGAGATAGTCCGTAGCTTTTTAATTGATAACGTCCTTCCTAAGCTGAAAACAATTGTCAAATAGTTACCAGAATATAATGGAAATGTCGTTCCTGGTATTGAATGGGTTAAGACATACAGTGCTTTACGTCCCTGAACTCTGCAGTTTGATTAACTACTTATAGTTAGCTCAGTCTAAGTGTCTGCAACCGTAATTAAAACTTCCATGGAGACCAACTTTTCAAATTCTGTTGTACCATCTAATTTCCCTCCCCCCTCCACCACCTCTCTTTCTCTCTCCTCTTCTCCACTTACAACAGGTTCCCGAGGGTAGAAGTGTTGCGCCATAAAAGCCACCACCTCTTCGACATCCCCTTGCGTCAAATCCGAGTACTCCAGGCTCCTGGCAGACTCGCACATCTGAAGAAAAGCAAAATTATAGGTTTGATTCCCGAAGAGAAGTAGAGAAAACCTAATATTTAGTAGGGCCCCGTAATCATTGACGACTTCGCCTATTAATAATAATAGTCTCCATTCAACATCCTGTGCCAGCATTTTGAATAGCCCGCGCGGAAGTATCATGGAGTACTCGTCATAAGTGCACGCTTAATTCCCTTATGGGATCGTCATTTTGATCGGGTACCCTACAGAAAAAAAACTCCGTAAAATATAAAAAAAATAAAAAATAACTTAATATCTGTTATCATATGACTTGCCATATACGTGGATTTCTCATGTTTTGCTTCCCAGACACCAGGCCCTCTAGCGGCCATCTTCGTCCTTCACTGATATACCAAGAATAAACTATGGAAATCAACGAATGGGAAGTGGGATGGTCGGGAGGGACAGTGTCGTCAATGATTACGGGGCCCTACTAAATATTAGGTTTTCTCTACTTCCCTTTGGGAATCAAACCTATAATTTAATAGGGCCCCTCCATCATTGACGACTTCGCCTGATTATCAAGACTGGAGGCGGGACATTCGTAAAATATCCTAACCTTAGGGAAGAAGAATCCAGATAAAAAAAATTAAGTTTTATTGTATGCAATACAACATAAAAAAGTATAACAGATTTGCAAGCAGTGCGTGGCATTAAGAAACTGCTTGCTCATGTTCAGATCTTTGCATTAGATCGTATGCATGAAAAATATTTGGACACGCTTGTGTTCCTTAGAACTATAACTTCTGCAGTAGTTATTCGTTCCATTCTTAAAATGGAAATTCGGGATTGCTTTCCCTGATCACGTCGACAAGCAAGGAAGCTAGCTTCCGTTTTGTAACACGCTTACCTGCCCGGTTTACCCATAAAGCACCTGGTTGGCGAGGCTGCGCAGCCCTCATAAACTTTGTGAGTGCTTGCACAGGACATAAGAGGTGATGAGTAAGGCCTCTCTTCAAGGCCGGGACGGAAAATTCAGAAAATACATGGTCCGAATGTTCGTTCTTAGCAATAAAGGAGGGAGATGGCGCGATTTGAACATGATCGTGCAGTCTCCCAAACCTGAGGCAGTTAGGCTCGTTGCTCATCGCCGCCAGCTCAGATACCCGGTTTCCGGTGGCCAGAGCCATAAGGAAGACAGCCTTTTTTAGTAGTGAGTCAAAATCCGGCGCATTATTATATTTGCGCGATTAAAGAACCGATAAGGCTTTATCACGCGACCAGGTGGGCATGGGCATGAGCTTGAAACACGCCCTCATAAAACCTTTCTCCTCCGCCTGCGGTATGGAAAGGCCAGTGAGATCAAAGAAGGGGGTTCTAATGGCAGACAAATGATTTTTCAATGTGACTACTGAAAACTGTTTCTGCTCGAATAGATAGTCTAAGTACTGTATTTGAAAATTAAAGCCCCCGAGGCAGTCGTTTGCCCCGACTCCACGATCCAGGTTGTAAAAGTTTTCCAATGGGATTGATATTGTCTCCTGGTAGACATAGTGTACTGATTCATTAACTTATTAGTGACACTTGCCCCAAATTGTGCTAACCATTTGGCATAGTAAATATCCATAAGGCAAAACTGAGCGAGGTCCGAAGGTTGCCAATCATTTCTGTTATGCCCTGATTTTATACAGGATTAACTTGGTATAGGTGAGTTCTGCAAGACTGGGTTATTGGATTTCATGCAAAATACATAAAGAGAATCAACAGAGGACATAGATAATCTCGGAGAAATGGTTTGTAATACAGCTTTATTCTAATTAACACTCAGGTATAAGGTACGTAATATAATTCACACGAACAATAGATATTGGAGCACTCAGATAGGTTATTGGACTTATTACAATCTCCCAGCACTTATCGCGGATTTGGATAGAGACACACTTCCCACTTCCAACGATCAGGCATTATTCTTCTGATCACATTACTTCAACGATACGTAGGGTACACGAATCTCACAGGTTAGGTATCTCGTTTTGTTAACTCCCTGGTAATATGACTCGCAATCAAAGATGAAAGTATAAGTAATATGGTTATTTCCCAAGAATTAACGTAAAGGGATAACCGTAGCTAGTTGCACTGGTCTGGTATGTTCACTTGTCTAGGTAATACTTAAGACCGAAATATCAGTGAGGGGCGAATCAGGTTTCGGGTTAACAATCACAATAACTTATTTCAGAATTGCTTTCCTCAAGCTGTAGTCCAATTAATTAACACTTATTTCTTTGGCGAGGTTAAACCTGATGGCAAGAATAATTACGGGAGTCAGTTCGCCTAAGCTAAACTTCACTGATAAATGTTAACACACACTAGCATAATAATCACTTGCTTCCTAACATCAGAGAAAATTGAGACATAATCGAATACACTGGATGGTTGAGTTAATAGTACCGTAACACTGGTACTTTGAGAATTAACACTGTGATAGAGTTTTCCTGGTTATCTTGAGTTGGTGATGTCAGGGGTTAACAGTTGCTCTGGGGCCGTCCAAGTTGTCCGGTAGTGTAGAAAAGGTTTACAGATGGGTTTTTTGCTTAACCGGTGATGACACCCCGATATGTTACTCTAACTAGGGACCTTAAATTGCACTGTTTCAGGTTCAACCGGAGTAACAATGAATCGGACGCACGTAAAACAGTCGGGAGAAGCGACTGACTTAACTGTCTCTGGTCTTTACGAAAGGTTCAAGGGGCGCGGGCGGTTTTACACCTTTTTGTCAACAATGCTGATGAGGCCTACAGTCAATTGTTGCCAAGGAGTTATTCTTGCAGAGTCCTCAATTAAGAGTTTCTCGCATAATCCCTTCTAACATAACAAGATCTTTCTGTCCTAGACCAGTTATGAGTTATGATTGCTGGTAAACTCAAGTAGAAGAGGACACACTACAAGATGTTTATCAGACAATCAATAATTGGTGAATTTGTTGTCTGCAGATATAATATTACCTTCGGAGCTCCCGATTGCAATAAAACATTCACAAAGGGTTAATTCACTTCCTCACAGATTTGTACAGACTACGCGGGCACCGAATGATCGAGAATCTTGAGGGGTGGAGCACAACTAGACTTCAAGTAGAGCGGCGCAGCCGTTGCTTTGGTGTCTACTGACGAACTGGCCGAATGCTGCCTCTGTGGTATATTTATAGGCTTGGTCAAGGGACGTATAGAATATTCCAGAAGTCTGGATGTCGGGGTTATGAAGGAGTTAATTTATTCTGTTTAACTTAGGGGGTAGTGAGGGGGTCTTTATCTCAGCAATAGGTAGTCTGCAATATGATTGGTTATTGTGAATATCTTTACTCTAGTGCAAGTCACTATTAGAGTCGATTAGGGCAAGATTTGTTCAAGGGGAGGGTACTACTTTGTTTGGCGCTATATGGGCCCAGGTAGGAAAGCATTATTCCTCAATTGATATAAGTATCCTTCTCTGGTCTAGCTGACATGCTATTCGGAATCTAGGATGGGTTAAGGGGATTTTTGGGTTTAGTTAAGGATGGGGTAGGATGGTATTGGATAGGTATCTAGATTTGTAGTTCATAACCTGTTGGAAACTCACCTGTTGTCTGGCAAGAATTTACTAGCTTGCGTGGGTCATGGTAAACCTCCGCGGGGGTTGGTAGTGTCCCCGTGGGGTCGGGGCATGCCGCGCCCTGAATATGGTTATCGGGAGTTCTTACGTTAATTGGGTTGAGATATGAGTTCAGGTTGTCAGGAGGTATATTCCTAGTTAGGGTTGATCACTACATCTAGTTTTCATGTACGAGGATCACTCGTGGGTGTTAAGAATAGTGGTTTTGTGAAAGTGCAAGTCAGTGGGAAAACTACATTTTTTAAGGGGGGCGAGAGGGGGTCGCCCTAGCCTCACGCCGGCTATTGCTCTGGTTCAGGTTGTGAGTTGGGCTAGTGAGTTAGAGGATAGTTAAGGGGGGTACAAGGATAGGTCTTTACCTTCCATTTGTTGGGGCTAGTGAACGAACTGAGTCGGCAGGTTATAACGTTCGTATGGCGTCTTTACAGGGGGAGGGTTGTGAATTGGAAGGGCTGTGGGGCAAGACTAGGTCGCTGCGGCGCTCGTGAACTTTGACAGTGACCTTTAATGCGCGGGACATAGGGGTGGCAGTGCCCTACGATAAAACAGGTAGAGTGGTGTGTGCAGCGGTGCGTGAAGGAGTAAGTGACAGGGTGACCCAAAAAGTTTCGACTGAGCATGGGGTCACAAAGTAAAGTAGAATCGTGTGTGTTGTATACTAGAAGAGGTTGATTGACCAAAGACGTATAATAGGCATGGAAAGAAATGGAAGAGAGGAACACAATGGCGGATAAGAGATAATTATCCTAAGAATGAATGCATGCATGAATGACGGTATTAGAGCCGTCGTCATAATAAGATGATGGAACCTGGTGTTTATGCACATGACACAACCCGACAAAAGGACAGTGCCGCTTTGTCGTATTAATGTCGGTCGGGCAAAATTCTGGTTCATATTATACAGTATATATACTTAGTTACTAAAAAGGGGGACAGCTGAGCATGGGGTTACATCTATCTATACTCGTAATGGAGAGAGAGATACTAGGTAGCTTTCCTGCATCTCTCTTGATAATCGTATGCAGATTGGTCATAGTGAGCTTATCCGAATTAACAGGCCTAAATCAATACAATAACTGGCATAGAGTTATCGGGTGTATAGAGTCGTGGTTAAAGGTTGTTACATAACTCGTAATTAACTTATCTAAATCAGCAGGCATAAATCAATACAATAACTGGCAAGGGACACAAATTGACAGAAGAACAATGCAACGTGAGGTTATGTATAGATAACTGCTAAAAATGGGGGAACGAAGATAGGTGTCTTTCCTTTCTACAAGTTCCCTAAATTATGTTTACATTAGGGAGTTGGTACATCAACAAAATAGCAATGTGGATCTCAGTGAGTTATGGGGCTGTCTAGTGTAATTGCATAATTAAATCTCGGAATTACTCCTAGGTATTATGTATAGTGAAATGGAGGTTGTATTAGGAAGGTTGGGAATATATATAGTTAGTGGATAAAACAACGGGAGGTTAGGGACATATAATTGCTAGAATTGGGGGACTATGATTGTTATATAACTAAATACAGGGCTGACGTAATCACGATCTGATTTGTTGTGAAATGGAAGCTAAGGTGTCTTTAGATCGCCTCGAACCTACACAATGAAAGTATTATAGCCTGTATGGTGGTTACATAATTAAATATACACTTGGTCAGTACATCAAGAATGTCAGGGGTTAAAGTAATGTGATTTGTATACTAGAAGATTGTGATTGGAGAGACGTATAACATGTGGAATGAGGTGTAAGAGAGAGAGACCACATCGGGGATGGAAATGGAACCGGGGATCTCGTTGGGAATGGGAGTTTCGCTCTCAGGAATTTCGTTCCTGGGGTATTTCAATTCCCAAGTAGAAAGCGGAGACCGGGAGGGACACCGGGGTCCTGCACCACTGTTGCAATTGGTGGTACCATACCTGGGCCGGCCATAGCGGCGCGATCACCGCAACCCGGCCCCGGTAATCCCTCAGCTTGTGAATGATGTTGCACATTAACACAGAGTCTGGTGGAGGAAACAGATAGATTGAGGTCCACCTGTTCCAATCTACCAGCAATTCATCGGGTCCCCCCACCGGGGTTACCCCTTGATGCGTGAGAAAGAGGGGGAGTCTGTGGTTCTCTGTGGATGCAAACAAGTCTACTTGTGGACGGGCTGGCGTTGCAATCATCTAGTCGAAGATAGTCTGTTTGATTGTCCATTCTACTAGAGTGCTCTGCTGGCGCGAGAGAGCGTCTGCCCAGACGTTCGCCACGCCGGGAAGGTATGTGGCATGCAGGGAAATTCCTAGCGATTCGGCTAGGGTAAAAATTTGTTCTGAAACCTTCAGCAACTCCCGTGACCTCACTGAGCCTTGCCTCTGAATAAAAAAAACTGCCGTCTGGTTGTCCATTCGGAACGCTATTGATTTGTTTTTCAAAGTTACGCCGTGAGTTTGGAGAAAGAATAGGGGAACTAAAAGCTCTTGCTTGTTGATATGTGACTGGTCGTCTGTCCGCCAGAGGCCCTGACCCTGATGGCCCAGGCTTGACTGATATCCCCAACCTAGTGCTCCCGATGCCTCTGTGTCTACCCATACCGTAGGAGGGGGAGAAACCCATGTCATGACAGAGTAGAGGACTTCTCGCTTGGTCCAGACCGAGAGTAAGCTGTGGATTAATGGAGGAATTGGCCATAATTTCTTCTCCGGCAAGAGAGAGAACACTTTGTTACCTTCCAGGATTAATCGCTTGACTTTCAATCGGCCCAACTTGACAGTTAATTGTACCCAGTTGAGAGAACCGATCAGGGAATCCCACGTTTTCCTGGTCGTATCCAGACTGTGGAGGAACCGGAACAGTTTCTTGCGAAATCTGCCGCGGTTGTCCACACTCTGAGTAAGAGTCATCGCGGCGGTATCCCAGACCAGCCCTAACCACTGAATAGTCCTTGTGGGGACAAGGTGAGACTTCGCCAAGTTCACTTTGAACCCTAGGGTCTGTACATGAGCTAACACTTGGTTTACATGGTCTTGACATAATTCCAAAGAGTTTGCCACTACTAGCCAGTCGTCCAGGTACCAAAACACCTGTATGCCTTGAACTAACAGGGGTAAAAGAGCTTGCCGGACGAGTTTTGTAAACACTCTCGGTGCCAGGTTCAGACCGAACAGCATCCTTTGAAAGACATAAGTCTCGTGCCGTACCCTCAGAGCGAGGAATTTTTGGAACCGCTTGTTTATAGGGACATGCCAATAGGCATCTTTGAGATCGATCGAGCACATACAACCTTGCGGCGGAAGTGCGAGTCTGAGTTGCTGAACAGTCAACATCCTGAAGGGTGAATTCTCGATAAAGGTGTTCAGGTGCGAGAGATCTAGCACTGGTCGCATCTGCACACTGTCCCTTTTTGGCACTAAGAAGAGTCTTGACGTGAATACTGGGTGATTGGCATTGACCGAAATCAGGACCTGTTTGGTAATCATCTCCTGAAGTAGGGCCTCCTCCTCCTGAGACACATTGGTATATTCCCGCGGCTGACGCAGTCGAGGCCACCGGAGCCACCGCCAGGTGATTCCTTTGCTCACTACCTTTCTGGCCCAGGTATGCTTGGGCCAGGCTGAGCGGAATGAACGGAACGAACCTAGGTGCAACCGGGGTTCGTCCTTCAAGGCAACTCTCAAATCCTGTGTCTTTGAGTGCAGAACCAGGATGTTGAGAGTATGAGTGGCTAGTTTTTTGGAGGGGGAGGTGGGTTAGCATCGGACGCCTGGCTAGCTTTGGCTGATGATGGGCCCTGGTTACCTTTGTGGGGAGCCTTACCTTTATACCCAGACTGTTTACCTTGTTTGGGTTTGTGCAGAATACCTCCCTGCTGAGGGGGAGGCCTGGGGTCTCTTGGTGATTGCTTAGCTTGGGGCTGGAAAGGTTTGGTGCCGCCCTTTTACTTATGAAAGGGGTTCTTAGCCGGGTCCTTCCTAGCCTGGGAGGTAACCTGCTTCCAACCACTCACCATATTAAAAATTAGGCTCCAGGCCTCTGAGTTCAGGAGGGTGGCAGTAAGTACCGGCGAGAGAGTTACCCGGCGACCTACTGTACAGTATGTTCGCCGGCAATTTTCTCACCAGATGGACTCTCAGATCTTGGCGGGCTCGAACCGCTTCTAAGATCGCAATTCGAATGTCCCCTAGTGACTGAATTGAATTTTGAAGCAAGAGACGTCTAGACAGCTCAGTAGCTCTTCTAACTTGGGGTTCAGCTATGGCCGAGATAGTTTGTGAAAGAGAGGCGGCTACCTGGTGACTCGCCAAGTACTGAGAGAACATCCGGTAGGCTTTATTACGTTACTTAAAGTCCCTCTCCAGGTGAGCAGCTGGGGGGGGGGGGGGGACAAAAAGGTTCAAAGGTAAGTAAATCTGATGATACCCCATCAGCTTTGGCTACTGGCAAAGAAAAGTAAGCATGATTTTCTTGGGGAATCTGATGTGAAGATTTAGAGGTAATAGTAGTAGCAAAAACCTGAGCTTCTATCTCCCAATCTACCCAAGGGCCTACGCCCACCTGCCCCATCTGCAGGGCCGGGGTCTGTGCTTGGTCGAGCACCGGGGTTGTAGCCAACTCCTGCGTAAGAGCATTCAAGGCTTTGACATCGTTGATGCCATCAGCCTTAGACCAATCCGCAAACAGTCGTGCAGATGCGGCGGGGGGAATGGCCGGTGCAGTTGAATAAACAAAATAAGTCGGGTTGTATGAACTTGGTACACCCTTAACCAATACATCTAACACTCTCCCTACCCCGTCTTTAGCCCTAAATTTACGGTTCTTATTGATTTCAATCGTCCACTCGCCAGGAACTGGAAGTTCGCCTGACACAGAAGGTTGAGCTAATAGGGGGTTCTCTGATAACATAGGTACCCAAGAGCAATCAGGGCCATAGAGGAGGGGCACGGGGCCCTTCCTCATAGGAGCCTTATCTACGGGAGGTGGGTGGATGTCAGCAACAACCCTTAACGTGGACATAGCTATCGTCGCCGGCACTGTAGTGCCTGGAGACGCGGCTACCACCGGGGTTGGGCAAGAAGGAAGGAAATCTGGGGGATTTAGGGGCCTGACAACAGAAGTGCTAAGGGACACAGCTGGGGTAGAACCGGGGGATCCGCAGAGGCAGGGATTTGATAATGTTGCATCACTTTATGCAATAAATCACTTATCTGATCAGGAGTCCTAAATTTACTGTGGGAATCCCTAGAAGAGTGGGAACTAGCCTCAGAATTATCACCCATGAGAGACTGGGGGGCCGGGGAAAAGCTATCATCCGCCGGCACCTCACTCTGCTCAATATTCTCTTGTGGTAACTCTACATCGTTATCCGCCGGGGGCCATGGCAAATCTGGAACTGACGACGGGAACATGTCTATGTTACCGTCTTCAGACCGTTCCGGAATGACGTTAAACAGAGATTGAGAGGGTTGAGATTGACGCCAATAACCCCCTGCCGTCCCGGGCTGGGAGTCATGCTTTTTTTGAGAGCTAACTTGGGACCCCGCCGGATAACCCCTGTACTGGTCGGCTAGAACCCTACTTGGGCCTGTCGATCTAACACTACGGGGGACAAAATTCAATTTTGGTATTGCAAAAGTAACATCAGAAGGCACACTCGACAATGATTGTTCCTGACTAGGTGTAGATTCCAATAACTCCGAGCCTATTTCTGAGTCCCCCGAATCACGCTGAGGTGTGTCGGAGGGAGGGGTATGAGGTGGCGGCTGAGGTGTGTCCTGCCGGCTGCTCATTGTGTCGTTCGAGTCCTCTCTCCGGCGTTTGTGCGACCGGGAAGACTCCGTGGCGGAGGGTCAAGAGTGTTTGCGGGGGGACTTCGACCTTGACCTCGACTTCCGCCTCGGGGAGGGCGAGCGCCTCCTCTTCGGACGTACAGAGGGGGGAACCTCGGTGACTTCACTCTCACTGCTACTACTCGCTACCTCTGTGCTGAGGGCTTTTGATTTGACTTTGGGTCTTACAGATTTGGAGGAACCGGGTTTAACCAGTTGTGACTTAATAATGAGATTATCCCACAGAACTTCATCATCGCAGTGAAGTGCCTTATGGGCCGTGTCCTTTGCATAAGAATTAAACGCGGCTTTAATCTCTTGTAACGCCGCTAGGCTTGATAAGTCTTTTTTGTTAACTAAGGCGGTTTTCAACTCAGAGCAAATTGAACAAAGTTTAGATAACCACAAGCCTCTAGAGCGATCTAAACACTTGACACACTTGATGCAAAGTTTGTGAGGAAAAATAGGCAAAAGGGAGCAGGTAGGAGTCACGCATAGTTCAAACCTAGGCATGGTGCCCTAATAGGAGGTTCCCCCTCCGCCGGGATCAGCCGTCCAACTCCGCTGGAGAAGCAGTCTCTGGAGCCTGGAAATTTTTTCCAGGAATCAATGCTCATAAGGATAACCTGCGAGGTGTTAAACATCCTAACCCGAATCCGTCGGAAAATTAGCTATAGTTCACCACTACTCTAACCTTCCGTCGGATCCGCCTAGCTGACGTTTTTAACTACTTACCTGTGACGAGAGCCACAGGTCCCTTGACCGTTTAGTGTCTGATCATTTATGAAAAAGTTTGCAAAACTAGTCTTATCACTACTCGTACACTAGACTCGTGGCGCCGCAGGCGATAAAGTCTTGACGTGTCACTGGGTCAGTCAGGGCGAGTTACCCCGGCGGGCCGAGTGTAGCCCATTTTTTAGGAATGCAATTCCGCCGGGAGATTGTGGTTCAGCCAAACCACGCCGGGATCTTTGAATGTTCCCACCCGTTAGAGACGGATAGCTTGGACCCACCACATGGGGCCTCCGGAACATACCAAAACTACCGGGAAATGGGGGTGGCACAGCCCCATTACCCGAAGTCCCACACATAACATAGTATAAATAAACAATGTAGGGACGTCTCCCTTACCCCAAAAGAACATGCCCACATGCATGAACGAATAATAGGGGCATACATAGGTATATAAGTAATAACAGAAAATTTAGACACCTAAATTACCTGAAGGAGACCCCTAACCAGGCTGACCACGAGGTACGAAGAACATCCCGGCAGATGACGCTCCGCATCCCCGGCACCAGCACACCGATGAGGGAGGCCCACCCAAAGGGCCCAAGCAAAACACGAACCCTGGAAGGTGGAGCACCACGTGCAGGCACCCTTAAACCAGAGCTTTTGCTGATAAATGAAGAATATGACATGTACTTTCCTCAATATTGACAGTCTGTAACATGCCTTGTAGAGTGGTTGCCACCTAGCTAAGTAAACACAACTAAAGGCGTATCACAACAATAAAACACACGCGGTACGAAGCTTCGGGACCCGTAGACGCCTGTGACAAAAGTACCCTATTTTTAACACACACTTCCTGCGGACATACCAATCTGGCAGCCGTGCTAGCTAATCTAAACCTTGTTACTACAACACAGATGTATACGAATGAGTAAGGACTATGGAAGACGAACCAGAAGAGACCAGGCTCGTTGGGGATTCCATCCTACAAGGACAGGTCGAAGAGTTCTGTGACAGAGTCCCAAATCGACGAAAAAGATTTTGCATCCCAGGAGCTGGACTGGACGACATTGTGGAAGCCTTCGAAGATACCACAAAGGATGCAAATGAAAATACCCTTTTTGTCATCCATGCTGGTTCAAATGACGTCATGCGCACCAGATCCGAAGAGTTGATGTAGAAATATCGCAAGATGATCAAGCACTACAAAAACAAGTCTAGGAATATCATCATCTCAGGCATTCTCCCCAAGATCGACGCACCTGACAAATTCTACGACAAGGCCTTCAGCACAAATAGCCGACTAAAATATTTGTGTCTGAGGGAAGAAGTTGATTCATCAACCTCTGGGACAACTTCTACAACCAGCCTACTCTGTTCCGCAAGGATGGCACTCATCTAAACCCTGTGGGTTCAGCACGCATGGGTCGTCTCCTACACGAAGCAGTCCGCAGCCATGGATCAAAAAACGCCATCCGAGAAGAAGCAGCAGTGACATAAATCATCCAACGCCAAGCAAAAAACAGAGGCAACCGAGGACCACCAGCGATAAGGACCGAAGACAGCGAGGACCGAGGACAGCCATGAACATAAATGTAGATCCGACAAGAACCAAAAATATATTATTAAAGAGCGTTCCGTGAGTTCTAAAATAACAAATTTAAAGGTTTTCTATGCAAACGCTCATAGCATACGCAATAAATTTTCAGATTTAGAGGAGCTAGTGTTTACAGAAAATTATGATGTGATTGGCATAACAGAATCTTGGCTCAATACAGAAGATAGAGACTTTTTAGCAGAGTATTCACTTCCCGGTTATGTAATGTTTGAGAAAAGCTGAATAAATCGAAATGGAGGTGGCGTTTTACTTTATATCAAAGAAAGTCTTAACCCTACCCTATTGTCAAAACCTCAAATTGTGAACGTCGACACATCTTTTGTGCTAATAAAGAATAATAAAGGTACAAAAATAATACTTGCGTTAATATACAGACCTCCAGCTCAATCAGTGCAAACTGACCGAGAAATTTACGAACAAATTGCAGATGTAAGTAACTCATAAGATACCGTTATTTTTGGCGACTTTAATTTACCTGTGACCAAGTGGGGCGATACTCTTACTTCACACTCCGGACATGACTTGTATACGAACTTGCAAGAGAGTTCGCTTTATCAATTTGTTCGAACGCCGACCCGTGGTAATAACGTTCTTGACATTGTACTTGCAACAAAAGAAGAATTGATAGAGAATTTGAATGTTGGTGATGAATTCAGTAACAGCGACCATCGTACGATAACTTTCACTTTAAAGTTTACTAGTAACGAACCAAATAGTAGCATTGAAAAAGTCCCTAATTTCAAGAAAGCAAAATTCCATAAACTTAGAGCTATGTTTAAAGAAACTGACTGGAGCTTTTTAATTAACAATAACGACATGAATACATCTTGGAAGTTATTCGAAACCACTTACCTAAAAGCAGTGCAAGACTGCATACCATCGAAAATACGGCGTCCAGGCCATAATAATAAGCCTAAATGGTGGAATAAAGATATTTCAAACTGCCTGTTTGCTAACAAATTTGCTAATGATAGATTAAAATCCTCACAAAATGACGAAGAACGGGTGAAATTTGTAGAGCTACGACGCAAAGCCAAAAATTAATTAAGCAAAGTAAAAAGACCATAGAGTTACATATTGCGAATCAAAGTAAAGCAAACCCGAAAGAATTCTATAGTTATATCAGAAAGAAAAAAGTAGTTACTTCAACTGTTGGACCGTTAGTCGATGAAAATGGAGAATACACCAAAGACGAAGTACAAATGAGTAATGCCCTCAATACCTTCTTTGCATCAGTTTTTACAACAGAAGACCTCAGTGATATCCCTACACCATCGCCGATTCAGATTGATAATTCAGATGTTCTAAGCAATATCACCGTTACAGAGAGAGAAGTATTGAATTGTTTAGATAAACTCAAGGTAAATAAAACGCCTGGACCTGATACAATCTCGCCTAGAGTTCTAAAGGAAGCTAAGGATGAGCTCTCCAAACCACTGACATTACTATTCAATAAATCCTTGCAGTCTGGAACTATGCCTGATCAGTGGAAGCTAGCCAACGTAACACCGATATTAAAAAAAGGCAGCAAATCCCTACCCAGTAACTATCGTCCAATTAGCTTAACCTCAGTTGTATGTAAAATGCTAGAAACGGTCATACGAGACAGACTCGTAAATCACTTAGAGGAAAATAACATACTTAAAGATACTCAACACAGCTTTCGTAAAAAACGTTCCTGTTTAACAAACCTCTTAGACTTCTTCCACGATATCCTCAACCTCTACGATGAGAGTAAAGCCGTAGATATTATATACCTTGATTTTCAAAAGGCCTTTGACAAAGTTCCCCACAAACGTTTACTGCTAAAACTAAAAGCGCATGGAATACAAGACGGTGTGTTGAAATGGATAGAAAATTGGCTCAGCAACAGAAAGCAAAGAGTAGTCATAAACGGTAAGGCATCTAAATGGACCAATGTAAGTAGCGGGGTACCCCAGGGATCGGTACTAGGACCAATTCTCTTTCTAATTTACATCAACGACATAGATGAGGGTCTCACCTGTACAATCTCAAAATTTGCTGACGATACAAAAATTGCAAATAGCGTACTCTCAAAAGAACAAGTTGACGATATGCAACACAATCTAGATAAATTGTCATGTTGGGCCCAAATTTGGCAAATGAGTTTCAATGCGGATAAATGTGTAAAGTACTACATATCGGATACCTAAATGAGAAAGCAAACTATTCGATGAATGGCACTCAGCTTAAGAATGTAAACAGAGAAACCGATCTGGGAGTAACAATATCGAGTAACCTAAAACCGAGTCAACAATGTTCAGAAGTTGTTAACCTAAGAAGTGCGCATGGGGGTAATTAGAAACGTTCCCCTGTGCTGACGTATTTGAGCTGTTTCCATCACTAAAATATTCATTTTACCATAAATAACATTAATACTTATCCATACGCGCCTATTATGGGTTGATTATAAAGGTATTAACCTGAAACAACAATAAAACGAGTGAAAACAGCGTTTGGATGGTCAAAATCGGAGATATAGGCCGCGAGTTATATAATGTATGGGTGAGGCAACCTGCTTTCCCGCCAATTTCCCCCCAAGGCCACTGAGACACAGTCGATCGATATTCTCTCTCTCTCTTGCACTCGCTTGCTAACACTGATGACAATGCCCTGCTTGCAACTCGCTAATGTTAGCACGAAAATATACCTCAGAATAAGGGAATAACAGGGAAAATAGGTGATAACTGAAGGAGGGGAGGAAAGTGGGGAAGGAGGGGAGGTAGAGGAGTGATATTTTGCATGGCCCAGGGGCAATTTTTTTTTTTTTCGATGTTTAAAGTCGATTTTTTTTTCTCTGACTCTTAATAGTCTTCCCGCAGTCCGCCGGGGGAACTCTTAAGAGTCTTCCCGCAGTTCCCGGGTTAAGAAGGCAAACAAAATAATTGGCTTTATAGGCAGGTCATTTGAGCATAAATCCAAAGAAGTTATCCTAACCCTTTACAATTCCTTAGTCCGCCCTCTTCTGGAATACTGCATTCAATCCTGGTGCCCTTATTACCATAAAGATATAAACAAGCTAGAACGAGTTCAACGTAGAGTTACCAAAATGATACCTAGCCTAAAGAACAAACCATACGAAGAGCGTCTTAGAGAATTAAATCTATTTCCTTTAACCCAGCGCAGATTAAGAGGTGACTTAATTCAAGTGTTCAAAATCATCAAAGGCATCGACAATATGAACTGTAGTAAGTACTTCACTATCGACCAATCTAATTACACGCGGGGAAACGGTTGCAAAATTATTGGTAAATCTTTTAACTCGCACGAATCTAAGAATTTCTTCTTCAATCGAGTTGTCAACTTGTGGAATGGGCTTCCCCGAAACGTTATAGACTGCAATACCGTTGATTCATTTAAACTCCGCCTAGACAAATATCTCTCATCAAACCCGCGACTGACTGCGTTTGTAAATTAATAACTTTATTTTATCCCCCCCTCAGTTACTAACCCATCTGTCCTCTACTAACTTCCTAATCCTGCCACGGACATTAGTTCCAGGGCAGTAATTCCCTTTCCAATGTTCCCTTACCCACTAAACCACTGTTTGGACACTTGATCCTCAGTGTTTTGGAGGACAAGCAACTTAGAAGGGTCACTAGATCTGTTGTTGCTTGATTTCCTTTGTACTCCTTTGTACTCCTTTGTACTCCTTTGACTCACTAGAAGCTCTGGAACGTCGAATGAAGCGGAACACGGCGAGAGCCCTGTTGATGGGATGGACGCGGAAGTAGGAAGGACGAAGATGGCCGGTAGAGGGCCATCGGGGAAGCAAAACATGTCGGGGAATTTTGTGTCGGGGAAGCAAAACATGAGAAATCCACGTATATGGCAAGTCATATGATAACAGATATTATTTTATTTTTATTTTTTTGTTATATTTTACAGAGTTTTTTTCTGTAGGGTACCCGAACAAAATGACGATCCCATAAGGGAATTAAGCGTGCACTTATGACGAGTACTCCATGATACTTCCGCGCGGGCTATTCAAAATGCTGGCGCAGGATGTTGAATGGAGACTATTATTATTAATAGGCGAAGTCGTCAATGATGGAGGAGCCCTATTAAATAATATTTTATACTACCTATACCTCCTAATGATTTTTATTAAACTTATGATAATCTCTATTATTCACCAGCTATGTGTTAGCTGAGTAGACTGCTCCAGGCTGCCATCAGATCAGACTCATACATCGGAATGGAAACAGCCATTTCTCAGGAAGAGTGTAAGCCAAGACTCATTGGTTCAGTGTCATATATATATATATATATATATATATATATATATATATATATATATTATTCTAATAGTCATTTCTGAATGGTACAAATATCTATCTCAATCAAACCACTAGTTACTTCATGTATAACCTGTGTGAGATCCAGGGAAGCCCACACCTTGCTGCCAACAGTCCCTTACGCCCACTGGTAAAGAGGGGTCTATCCTTCTATCTATCTATAGCTAGACGCCCTGAAGGGGTGGTCACTAGTGAATCCCCTCCATATGCTCCTCTGTCATCCATCAGCTGGTACCGCTCCTCCCACCCAACACCACATTCACTCATATAACTTTTTAAGGAGGGATGATTGGTTTTTATGCTCCCCCCCCCCCCCTCCCTCATCTAAAATCCCATTAGTTTCAAATAACCTTTAAAGAGGGAAACTATGGTACTTGAAACGTCCCGCCAGGCTGAGGTATTTTGGTTCATTCCTGACGAAAATTGTGATATTTACCATGATATATATCTTAATTATTTATCCATATGTGCCTATTTTACTTTTAATATGAACATATGAACATTGAAAAGCAATTTCAGCAATTGTCTGGTGAAAATTTTATATTTTAGCCCCACGGTCGTAATCTGACCTTGACCGGCGAGAGAGAAACACACTCCCTCTCTTGTGTCTAGCATGGTACAGAGACTCAAGGGGAGCTCTCAGACTTGCTTAGAGGATTGGAGATACACTCCTCCATCCTCCCCCCTCTCCCCGTCCTCGCACGAAAATACTCGATAAATATTGGGAATAATAGGGAAAATACCGGATAATTAAGGGGGGGGGGACACATGTGTAGGAGTGGTAGAAAGTAATGGAGGGGAATTATCTCACCTAATCACAAATTGCTTTGTTTTGAGTGCCACTGGGGTGTTTTAACACTTACGCTGCGGGCATATTTCTGCCTATATCTGCCATAATAGGGCTCATTCAGGCATTCCTGATTAATTAGGAAAGTGTCTGAATAAAATTAAATGTATTCAGCCAAAAACTAGACGGAAATAGCTTCAAAATTACGCCAGAACGGGCTACGTAGCTTGCGGGGTTCACCCGCAGCGCTACCATAGACATTCGCTAAAGTGAGCAATTCTCGCTACATTTGCCTTTGGCAGCACTGTATATCTCGCGAGACTCTGACTCAGAGTTCTCAGTGCCACAGCTGCCTGGCTGGGAGAAGGATGTGTGGCCTGTCGTGCTCCCACTCCCTTGCACTCGATTTTACAGGCTTTAAGAGGCTTTAAAAGCCTGTAGATTGCTGTAAATTGCCATGACGTTCGGGAACGTCTCCCGCAGGGAAAGGGTTAAAAGTTTTTTTTTAGGCCTTAGATCTTAAGAGTCTGTCCGCATTCGCCCACTAGAACCTCTTAGAGTCTGACCGCAGTCCCTGCATTAATACAGTAGTGCAGATACCTCAATTGCTACTGTAATTTACTTGTGTTGTGCACTGGCCAACCCAGCATAGAGATAAGGCAAGGTGGAAGTCCTTAAAGAGGCTGATCGCTATATAGTAGGCAATTGTCTTGTGCACTGGCCAAGGCGATTTTTATCTATATGGAAGAACAATGTTCTATCCCTGTACTACTGCGCACATGCCAGACGAAGAAAGGATAGTTCTAGTTATTTATTCAGGGGTGGCTTTTAGTAAGTCGTTTGTGCCATGGTCATTTCCTATAACCATCTCCGGTGACTTCCTCCCAAACCCAGTATGACATCTCGCAACTGTGTGTACCTGCCGGGACCCATAGGCCAGCGCCCCAACCAAGGACCTCTACCTGGACGTCGTCTACTACACTGTGAAGCCAGGCCCAGACCAAGCCAGTAACCCAGACGTTGATAGTGTATGGGAATATTTTCCAGAACCAGACCACTCATACATCAGTGCTACACGTAAACTCAAAGCCGAAGTGACACTCTTTCTTACAGTAAGTGACCCATATATTTAACATTCTCTATAGACTGAGTGAGCTTGTACCTGCTAATGATCTGCCCTATACGCGACCGATTTGAACTGAAGACTCCATGTGAAGAAGTATCAAGATATATATCATTAACAGTGTTTAACCCGGGAGCTGCGGGGAGACTCTTAAGAGTTCCCCCGGCGCACTGCGGGGAGACTCTTAAGAGTCAGAGAAAAAAAAAATCAACTTTTGACATCGAAAAAAAAAAAAAAAAAAAAAAAAAAAAAAATATTTATTTTTTTTTTTTTGGCCCCTGGGCCATGCAAAATCTCAGTCCTCTACCTCCCCTCCTTCCCCACTTTCCTCCTCTCCTTCAGTTATCACCTATTTTCCCTGTTATTCCCTTATTCTGAGGTATATTTTCGTGATAACATTAGAAATCCGATTGGAGGGTGTGGTCATCACTGATAGCAAGCGAGTGCAAGAGAGAGAGAGAGAGTATCGATCGACTGTGTCTCAGTGGCCTTGGGGGAAATTGGCGGGAAAGCAGATTGCCTCACCCATACATTATACAACTCGCGGGCTATATCTCCGATTTTGACCATCCAAACGCTGTTTTCACTCGTTTTATTGTTGTTTCAGGTTAATACCTTTATAATCAACCCATAATAGGCGCATATGGATAAGTATTAATGCTATTAATGGCACAATGAATATTTTAGTGACGGAAACACCTCAAATACGTCAGCACAGGGGGACGTTTCCAATTACCCCCATGCGCACTTCAGAGGTTAATTAATAATTCGTTACTGCCTTTATAGTGACAGGTACATAAATGTAGATCCGACCAGAACCAAGAATTTTATTAAAGAGCGTTCCGTGAATTCTAAATCCACAACATTAAAGGTTTTCTATGCAAATGCTCGTAGCATACGCAATAAATTTTCAGATTTAGGGGAACTAGTGTTTACAGAAAATTACGATGTTATTGGCATAACAGAATCTTGGCTCAATACGGAAGCCAGAGACTTTTTAGCTGAGTATTCACTTCCCGGTTATGTAATGTTTGAGAAAAGCCGAATAAATAAAAATGGAGGTGGCGTTTTACTTTATATCAAAGAAAGTCTTAACCCGACCCTCTTGTCAAAACCTCAAATTGTGAATGTCGACACATCCTTTGTGCTAATAAAGAATAATAAAGGTACAAAAATTATACTTGCATTAATATACAGACCTCCAGATCAATCAGTGCAAACTGACCGAGAAATTTTTGAGCAAATTGCATACTTAACCTCTGGACTACGGATCTACTAATATGAGTCCCCACCGGTGCGCTGCGGAACTCCTTATATAATTCAAGGCCTAAAAAAAAAAAAATTTAAACTAGCCCAGTATCAATTGATTTTTTTTTTTTTTTTTTTTTTTTTTATTATTGCCCCTTGGCCATGCCAAATATCACTCCTCCACATCCCCTCCTTCCCCCCTTCCCCCCCCCCCCTTCAATTATCACCTATTCTCTCTCTTATTCCCTTATTTCGTCGGTATATTTTCGTGCTATCAATAGCGATTCATAAGCAAGCTGTGCTTGTATGTGCTACACAGCGAATGAAAGAGAGAGAGAGAGACAACTACATGACAGTGTCTCTCCAGATGTCGTGAGGGGTGGATGTTGGCTGGCTGGCTGGCACTCGATGACTAGTAACTCCCGCTCTCATTTGCCGATTTTGACCAGCCAAACGCTGTTTCCACTTGTTTTATTGTTGTAACAGGTTAATATCTTGATAATCAACGTAAAATAGGCGCATATGGATAAGTATTAATGATATTTATGGTACGATGACGATTTGAGTGAAGGAAACAGTCTAAATACCTCCGTACAGGGAGGGGTGGCCACTACCCCACCCTGCGCAGCGGAGAGGTTAAGTAACTCGCAAGATACCGTATTTTTTGGCGACTTCAATTTACCTGTGACCAAGTGGGGAGATAGTATTACTTCACACTTTGGACAAGACCTGTATGCAAACTTGCAAGAGAGTTCGCTATATCAATTTGTTAGATCTCCAACCCGTGGAAATAACGTCCTTGACCTTGCCCTTTCAACAAAAGAAGAATTGATAGAGAATTTGAAGGTTGGTGATGAATTTACTAACAGCGACCATCGTACGATAACTTTCAGTTTAAAGTTTACTAGTAACGAATCAAATAGCAGTATCGAGAAGTCCCTAATTTCAAGAAAGCAAACTTTTGTAAACTTAAAACAATGTGTATAGAAACTGACTGGAGCTTTCTAATTAACAATAACAACATAAATACATCTTGGGAAGTATTCACAAACACTTACCTAAAAGTAGTGCAAGACTGCATACCATCGAAAATACGGTGTACAGGCCATAATGATAAGCCCAAATGGTGGAATAAAGAGATTTCATACAATTTGCTTGCTAAAAAGTTTGCTAATGATAGATTAAAATCCTCACAAAATGACAAAGAACGGGTGAAAATTGTAGAACTACGACGCAAAGCCAAAAAGTTGATTAAACAAAGTAAAAAGACCCTGGAGTTACATGTTGCGAATCAAAGTAAAACAAACCCGAAAGAATTCTATAGTTATATCAGAAAGAAAAAAGTAGTTACTTCAACTGTTGGACCGTTAGTCGATGAAAATGGAGATTACACCAAAGACGAAGTACAAATGAGTAATACCCTCAATACCTTCTTTGCATCAGTTTTTACAACAGAAGACCTCAGTGATATCCCTACAGCATCGCCGATTCAAGTTGAGAATTCTGATGTTCTAAGCTCTATCACTATTACAGAGAGAGAAGTATTGAAATGTTTAAATAAACTCTAGGTAAATAAATCGCCCGGACCTGATACAATCTCACCTAGAGTTCTAAAGAAAGCTAAGGATGAGCTCTCCAAACCATTGACATTGCTATTCAACAAATCCTTGCAGTCTGGAACTATGCCTGATCAGTGGAAGCTTGCCAACATAATACCGATATTAAAAAAAAGGCAGCAAATCCCTACCCAGTAACTATCGTCCAATTAGCTTGACCTCAGTTGTATGTAAAATGCTAGAAACGCTCATAAGAGACAGACTCGTAAATCACTTGGAGGGAAATAACATACTTAAAGATACTCAGCACGGCTTTCGTAACAAACGTTCCTGCTTAACAAACCTCTTGGACTTCTTCCACGATATCCTCAACCTCTATGAGAGTAAAGCTGTAGATATTATATACCTTGATTTTCAAAAGGCCTTTGACAAAGTTCCCCACAAACGTTTACTGCTAAAAATAAAAGTGCATGGAATACAAGATGGTATGTTGAAATGGATAGAAAGTTGGCTCAGCGACAAAGCAAAGAATAGTTATAAACGGTAAGGCATCTAATTGGACCAATGTAAGTAGCGGGGTACCCCAGGGATCGGTAGTGGGACCAATTCTCTTTCTAATTTACATCAACGACATAGATGAGGGTCTCACCTGTACCATCTCAAAGTTTACTGACTATACAAAAATTGCAAATAGCGTACTATCAAAAGAACAAGTTGACAATATGCAACACAATCTAGATAAGTTGTCATGTTGGGCCCAAACTTGGCAAATGAGTTCAATGCGGATAAATGTAAAGTACTACATATCGGATACCGAAATGAGAAGGCAAACTATTTGATGAATGGCACTCAACTTAAGAGTGTAGACAGAGAAACCGGTCTGGGATTAACAATATCAAGTAACCTAAAACCGAGTCAACAGCGTTCAGAAGTTGTTAAGAAGGCAAACAAAATAATTGGCTTGATAGGCAGGTCATTTGAGCATAAATCCAAAGAAGTTATCCTAACTCTTTACAATTCCTTAGTCCGCCCTCTGCTGGAATACTGCGTTCAATCCTGGTGCCCTTATTACCAAAAAGATATAGACAAGCTAGAACGAGTTCAAGTAGAATTACCAAAATGATACCTAGCATAAGGAACAAACCATACGAGGAGCGTCTTAAGGAATTAAATCTATTTCCTTTAACCCAGCGCTGATTAAGAGGTGACTTAATTCAAGTGTTCAAAATCAATAAAGGCATCGTCAATGTGAACTGTAGTAAGTACTGTACTTCACTATCGACCAATCTAATTACATGCGGGGAAACTGTTGCAAAATGATTGGTAAAACTTTCAACCCTCTCACGACCATATGACGCAGAGGTTGCCAGATTAGCAATAAGAAATAGAGTTCTCTCACTCTTATAATTACCTCTCCAAAATTAGTTTTCTGCCCACAGCTAACTCAAAGACAACTGCAGAGGTTAAAGTAACTAAACTAAAGGTTTCTAAATACCCCTGATGGTAACAAAGGCTTTAAAGTATCCCTAATAGGCTCAAAATTGCATCAAGAACGTGAGAGGGTTAACTCACACGAATCTAAGAATTTCTTCTTCAATCGAGTTGTCAACTTGTGGAATGGGCTTCCCCGAGACATTATAGACTGCAGCACCATCTATAATATAAATATCTTACCTCAAACCTGCGACTGACTGCGTTTGTAAATGAATAACTTTATTTTATTCCCCCCTCAGATTCATCACGGAATATTGCGTATATATATTACTAAGACGTTACTCTTTTTCCCAGATATACGAAAGATCACTTATAACTGGGTTATGTTACTAACCCATCTATCCCCTACTAACTTCCTAATCCTGCCACGGACATTAGTTCCAGGGCAGTAGTTCCCTTTCCAATTTTCCTTTACCCACTCTAAACCACTGTTTGGACACTTGATCCTCAGTGTTTTGGAGGACAAGCAGCCTAGAGGGATCACTAGACCTGTTGTTCCTCGATTTCCTTTGTACTCCTCTCTTTCTCTTCCTTTCTGTCTCCTCCTCCTCATCCCTACTCTTTTCTCCCTCCCTCACACTGTTCCTTGCTCTCCCCTCTTCCTCCTCCTCCTCCTCTCCCTCACCTTCCCTCCTCCGTCTCTTCTTCCTCCTCCTCTCCCTCACCTTCCTCCGGCCCCTCCCTCCTCCGTCTCTTTCTCCTCCTCTCCCTCACCTTCCTTCCCCCTCCCTTCTCCGTCTCTTCTTCCTCCTCTGTCTCTTCTTCCTCCTCTCCCTCACTTTCCTCTGTTCCCTCCCTCCTCCATCTCTTCTTCCTCCTCTCCCTCACCTTCCTCCGTCTCTTTCTCCTCCTCTTCCTCTCCCTCACCTTCCTTCCCCCTCCCTCCTCCGTCTCTTCCTCCTCTTCTCCCTCACCTTCCTCCGGCCCCTCCCTCCTCCGTCTCTTTCTCCTCCTCCTCTCCCTCACCTTCCTTCTCCCTCCCTCCTCTTTATTATGTACAGTTGGTCAAAGTTCCAGCTGACCCACCCTCGCTCTGGGGCTCGCAGAATTATCTGGCAATACTGGTGTAGGAAGGAGGTGTGTCTTACAAAGATTGGGATTGGTAGATCTGATTTCGGCTATATCATTGTTAGAACATATACTAAACAAGGGAAAGTAAGCGTATCTCAAATAAAAATGCATACATCGCTATGTATGATCCTGAACATTCACCCAAAGTTCGTAGATTTGCTTAAATATTCAAGTTATTATATCCACTGATTGGCAACTACACCAGTATTGCCAGCTAATTCTGCGAGCCATAGAGCGAGGGTGGGTCAGCTGGAACTTTGACCAACTGTACCTGGAATAACTTGAATACAGTAAACCCTCGCTATTTCGGACTAATTGGGGGAACACCCTGTCCGAAAATCCGAGATGTCCGAGGTCCGGCTGTGTCCGATCTAAAAGAGGACAAAAAACCAACCTGAAAGAAAAAAATCTGACGAAAAAAAAAAAAAAAAAGTGAAACGAGAACAAACCTTTCCGTTGATTAAATAGGAAAATGGGAACGAACTTCATGCATGTGAATAAATGCGCCCTCAGAAGGGAAACTTGAACGAACTTCATGCACCCATGACAACGAATAGGCCTAGGCTAGGCTAGGCTACTTTTGGCTAGGCTACCCTATTCGTACTTTAGGTTAATATACTGTACAGTAATAGCACATATAGTAATGAATATGAAACAACAAGTTTAGTTGATGGTCGAAAAATATGAATCAACACTCACCGCTTCATTGCAGGTCCACCCCTTCACCTCTCTCCACTTCTCCACGTCACTCCACTTCTCCACCTCACTCTCCTTGACCACCTCACTTCCCTTCTCCATTTCAAGTGATATCGAGGTCACCTTACGCTTTGGGAGGCATGATAACACGGTATTATATGATAAAATTAAAGGAGATAAAAATCACACAAGATGGCTACCCACTCAAAGCGTACTGACGCCCGTGACGTCACTTTTCGTCCAGGCGGGTGACTCAGAGTGCAGCCTTATTATCGGCAGTCCGACGGAGCCCCGTTTTGACGGACATTCACCCCGACAACGTCGGAACGATGACGGAAATGTCCGAAAAACGGAAGTACGTGTCCGAGACATGACGGCGATCTGGCTAGTACAGGTTTCCGACAATTAGAGGTCCGAAATGGCGAGGGGTTACTGTATTGTAAATAATTAACGAGTCTTCTTAAAATACCCAAGAAAAGAAAAGACACCCCGCAAAACAACCAGGAGGAAAGTGAACAACGAAGAAAACGTCGCCCCAGCCTGCAAGGGGTAACAAAAGAAAATCAATCAAGAACACCAGAAAAGACAAACCCCAAGAAATCACCTACAGAGAGAGAAGTGAACCAAGGCGTGCCCCAGGGAACAGCATCTGTAGCGACACCCAGGAATGCCCGGATCGCCACCATTATGACGGAACGTCCTCTGATACCAGGAAAGACGATCCGCCAACCAGCCACACCTCGGACATCGACCAAGAAGGGAAGACTAATATTCAGCCAGAAATATTAGAATAAAACACTTATCTATGTTACCTACTATATTCGCATGTTCTTTAATTGTTCTGTCATAAAATATAAACCCTAGTTAGCCCATATTATGTTTCGTTCGTTAACCCGTTGAGCCCCGGCTAGTTATAATATTTTGTTCACCCCAGTCCCAAGCCATTTTCACTTCTTTTTTTTGTTTGCTAAAATGGAAGACAAGGATGAGAAATGAAAAAAAAAAAAAAAAATCACCTCGGACATTTTTTTTGGGGGGGGGGGGGGGGCCGGTGGGGGGTTGGGGGGGGGGGGGGGGGGAGCCTCAAAAAGTGTGTTGAGCCAAAATGGAAGAGAATGGTGAGAAATGAAGACAAAAATAAAAAAAAACTCATTTCGGTCATTTGGGGGGGGGGGGGGTTTCAATAGTTCGTCTCCCCCGCATGACCACCCGCCCGGGAGCACTAGGGTAAAAACTGAGTATGGCATTGTACGGCATACATCCTAAGGAGTGTCTCACATAAATCTCAAGCCTCTAGCTCCCATACGACCGGAGTAATGAAGGTTCAAAGTGGCGGTGAACTAAGGGTGTAAACTATCCCCACTAAGCCCACCACCACCAGCCGCGCGGCTGTCTCGGCCCGCTCACACCTACTGGCCCGGCTCCCACACACACTACGATACCTCCCCCTCCTATTCTCCCGCCATTTCCTACCTTACGAGCCACGTCAGTGTTTTTTATATGTCGGACGCACGTGATGCGTCGCTGGGAGTTGGTGATCAAACACTGCCGACGCAACACGTGCGACGCTGGGTCTCACCGGGTTAAGAGGTTACTTTTTTTTTTTTTTTTTTTTTTTTTTTTCTTCTATATTCCAACTATTCCCTCTCGGGCATAGGCTGAGAACCTGTATATTCCACCGCTTAACACGGTGAAGCCCGTGAGGTCTTATTCCAGTCTGGGGAGTGAGACATGTGAAGCATCCATCATGGCTCGAAGCAGCTCCATCTCTGAAGCGGCTGGTTACTTCGCTCAAGTGCTTCACCGTCTCACCCTCCAGACTCAGACCCTCACTCTCAGAACGCCACCTATTGAGCAGTGACCTCACTAGGCATTGTACTTAAGTTCCTCAACTATTACAATATGATAAGATGAGATGTAATACAGCGTATTATGTATGATATGTGAAATGTTCATGTTGATGAAGACCCATTGTCTTCGCAATAGTAATCTTTAGATTGCCTAACATTCTGTTTCTTTCATACCATTATGCTTACTAAGAATATCAACATTATACTATAATACCACCACCATATAATTATGCAAACACAACATAATACCGAGTAGATTAAATATTTCTCTTATTTTCTCCCACAACATATTCACATGTCTTCTCATTATTACACTATTTTACTAATAAACAAACCACATCACCTTCCTTCATGTATTTAAACTTCCCTAAGTTACAGTCCCTTATTATTTCATTTGCGCATTTCTCCTTTCACTTCTAACATATATCAACATACGCTTGCCAGAAGTACCAACATGCACTCGCCGGGAGTACCAACCCCTCGGAATACGTGCTCGTGTAGGCTATATATACCAGTAGATAATATAGAGAACCATCTTTCTTACTTTTTCTAAGATAATAGGATAGCCAACCTATTGATATATCCCTGTATATTAATCGTAAACCTAATAGAATACTCTTTAATATTGAATACCATGATGCGCATCCAGATCTTCACTTCTTCCATTGTTACCTTCGTTCCCGGGATTCCCCATCTCGAATTTAAAGCCCCAAAACCTTAACCCTGAACAAAAAGTTATATTTATTAGTGGCCCCTCCATCATTGACGATATGCCTATTAAGTAATACTGTAGCTCTCTTTCGAACACCCGCGGTCAGCCTGTTTGAAACACTCGCCACAGGGGAAAGAGTGCCACCATCATAAGTGCAACGCTCATTCTCTTATGGAATCGTCTTTATGATTGGGTACTCATTACGAAAAAACTTCGTAAAAAATAAAAAAATAAAATTAAGTTAACCTCTCCGCTGCGCACCCCCTGTAGTATACAGGCACCCCTGTGCGGAGGTATGACGATTTGGGCGCCCCTTGCAAATATCGATGAAAAGTACATCAACGTGTAGGGAATGTTCGCGCGCATTGAGCCATATATATTTAACCCCCTAAAAAATGTCGGGGGAGGGGGGGAGAGCTCCGTAGTTGAAAAAAGTGGAGCGAATGGCATCGCGCGGCCAGATTATCATCGCGCGGCAAGATTTCCCGGGTGAATATCCGCGCGCCCAGGGGTAGGAGTAGAGGGAGGGGAGGGCGGGTTAGGGCGTAATGTCGCATATGTATCCTATTTTGAGCACTTTTATGCTATGTAGAGTATGTGTACATATATGTACGTATGTAGGTCACCCATATACCAAGGAATATGCCGCATATAGACCAAATATGCGACATATAAGCAAATTATGAGAGAGTTTAGAGGCAGGAACTGAGGTGAGAGAGTTTAATCGGGAGACAAGTGCTTGTGTACCGCTTGAGTGAGTGCGGGCCGAGCGTGTGGTGTGGTGGTATCGAGAGTTGCCAAGTTGTACAGGGTCTGTTGGCTGTAATATCACGTATATATCGTATTTTCAGCACTGTCATGCTATATATATATAGTACGTGTACATATGTAGGCGACCCATATAACAATGAATATACCGCATATAGACCAATTATGCGATATATAAGCCTTATGAATGTGTTTAGGGGAGAGTTGGGGTGGGAGGGAGGGAAGTCTGTGTGTCGCTGTCCAAGGCCAGCCACGGCACTGTATGTTAGGGCGGCGTCGGCAGGGCCAGCAGAGGTCCTGGATGGCAATATTATGGTTGTCCCTGTCGCCTTTGTCGCCTTGCCCTTCGTCCCTTTCTTCCCTTTGGCAGGGGCAGGGGCAGGGGCAGTGGGAGGGGCAGAAGGGCCGGCAGGGCCAGCAGAGGTCCTGGATGGCAATATTATGGTGGTCCCTGTCGCCTTTGTCGCCTTGCCCTTCGTCCCTTTCTTCCCTTTGGCAGGGGCAGGGGCAGAAGGGCCGGCAGGGGTGGCAGGGGCAGAGGCGGCAGGGACGGCTGGTGGTGGTGGTGGTGGCACGGTGATAGTGGCAGAGGTAAAAGTTTTTTTACCCATGCCCTTCCGTGTCTTCCCAGTGGCCCCCGCAGGTCCTGCGGCCTCCTGCGTCGGTGGCAGTGGTGGCAGTGGTGGCAGTGGTGGTGGTAGCAGTTGCCTGGGTGGTCGTGGCAGTGTCCCCAAAAGACAATGACCTCTGTGCACTGCCCCTGCTTGCACGTGTTTTACATGCTTTACGTGCAGGTTCCTCGTCCTCGGAGCTACTAGTGTCGTAGTAATGGTAGCTCGGGTCTTTAGCAGCCACTCTCTGCCTTCCACGGCCGCTGACACCACCAGAAGGAGGGCTGGTTGTGTCATCAGGGCGAGAGCGTGAGGGACGTCTAGGCTCCATGACAAGTGCTTGTGTACCGCTTGAGTGAGTGCGGGCCGAGCGTGTGGCGGGGTGGTATCAAGAGTTGCCAAGTTGTACTACAGCCACACCAATTTGCAGCCGCCTGGCTGTAAGCCCGCGGTTTTGGTATGCACTCAAAAACCTGGATTATATTAGGCTTTCAGCAGCACAACGTGTAAACTCTTATTAGTCTTTCAGCACTTGCTGGGTTAAGAATTGTTATAATAAAGCTTTCCAACTTCGTGGATGTCTTTCTGTGGATTCTATCTGAGACGCTGAACCAGGCAACGCCATTCCTCCTTCCTTCCCCTGTGGCCGTCCCGACAAGGTGTGCCTAACCTGTCCTCCGCTTCATTCGACATTCGTTCACCTCTAGTGAGTCTATTGCTCATTTGTATTTATCTGAGATGTTATAGAATAGGTTTAGATTAGCCAGGACGGTCGGCCCCATTGGTACGTCCACAGGAAGTGTTAAAATAGGGTACTTATGTATAGGCGCCCAGTCGGTCCGCATTGGACACACGCGCCATGTGTTTTTGTTTCTGCGCCTTAGCTTTGCTATAACCTAGTTATTTAGGAGGCTATACATCCGCGGAACTATGTTAGTAGCTATCCATATGATGGAGTAGCATTTTTTGCTTTTATAAGAGACGTGCTGGTTTAAGAGTTGTTGTTGTTGTTCCCCAAGCTGCCTGGCCGAACAGCCCCAAGGCCCCGAGCAAGGCCAAGGCCATAACAGTGCGCCCCCAAAGAACCCTCCCTGCCGACCACAATAAAGCCTGGGTGACCGAAGCCACTCCATGGCGGGGAGCTGAGGAGGGTGCGGAAACGCCCGGGAAACCAAAGCCCCACCCAGGGCCCTGTGCCCCTCAGCAATTATGAAGAGAAAGTTGAGGGGCAAAGGAAAAATGTGACGCTTTGGCTTCCAATCTTGGTAGATTAGGAGGTCAATCCACGGAAGAGACGTCGTCACTTGAGATCTAGAAAATGTATAAGTAAAAGGAACAGTCAGAGTAAGCTATGGGTATGGCAGAGATCGCTCAGTTCTCACTCTGATAGACCAGCTCATCACCACATGACTAGAACCCAATCCTCTCGGCATCAGCTAGGATAGGCCCTAGAAAGCCGCCTTTGGCGGGGGGATAGCTCCCCTATTTCAACCCCTTTCGGGGTTGGGCACCCGCTTGGTTTAAGAGTTGTCCCACGTGGTGGGGAACTTTCCAGAATCCGAGTTTGCTGTTTTCCCCTTTTGGCTTGGGGTGCCTTGCGTGCTGCTGCTGCTGTGTCTTCTTGGGAGGTAAGGGTGTATTATTCGTCGAAATATCTACCCTGAGTCTCGTGGCCAGCCTCATTAGGGGTATTCTTAGTAGGCTAGGGGTTTATTATTAATTGCTTAATTTTTAATATGTTTTAGCCCTAAGATGTGACCTTCCCTTTCATGTGGTGCTTATTATGCATGTTTGGAAGGTGTCAGGAGACGTTCTGATTTATGCGGGTTGTTTTTTGAGGGTAGTTGCCTTGCCCGGACAAGTCAATACTCTTAAATTAGCTTGGTTTTCCTTCCGGCGATCTTTATCGGGTATTGATGCCAGAGGCTCGCCTTGCAGGCGGGCAGGGAATAGATCCAAGGATCCCCCGGCGTGGTCTGGAGTACCGCTAGACTCCCGGCGGAAATGCAGATTCCTAAGGGGGTGATCTCGGCCCTGCCGAGAGAACTCGTCTATACAAAGAGCCTCACGGCATGACATGACTTTGAATCCGCCCGGCGGAAAAGTCCAGTGGGGTAATCAACTATCAGGTCATGGGAGATGTTGTGTTAGTTAATTTATATCCAAAAGGAATTATCTAAAGTATGGGTCAGTGACACTTAATCACAGGTAAGCAGTTCAAACCGAGAAAGGATCTCCGAGATCTTTTAGAAAACAAGTGTGAAGGAAGATTAGAGTAGCGGTGTGGTTACGTCTAATTTTCCGGCGCATTTGGGTGTGTTATGATGTGTAAATGTCTCAGTTTATCCTTATGAGCATTGATTCCTGGAAATTTTCTTTCCAGATCACAACACATCTGTACGGGCACCATACACCAGGGGGAGGGGCCGATCCCGGCGGGGGGGTCGTTAAGTCTCCATCATGCCCTTAGTCACATTATGCTCTACCCCAACTTGTTCTAACATCCCGGTCTTTTACCATAAACTATGTGTAAAATGTGTTAAGTGCCTCGATAGGTCCAGGGGAGTCTGGGTTTCAAAGAGGTGCGGAGTATGCACAGACCTGAGGAATGGATTATTAACTCAAAGAGATCAATCAAGTCTAGTTGCATTACAAGAAGTTAAAAACACTTTTAATTCTTATTCAAAAGACATTGCTCATAAAGCCCTCCATTGTGATGATAAGGCACTCTGGGACCAATTAGTAATTAAATCGCGAGTTGTTAAAACTCCCCCTTCTCGGCCCAGCTCTAAAGTAAAACATAAGCCCCAAATTCTCTCTAAAGAAATAGTGAGCAGTAGTGACAATAGTGACTCAAGTAGGGCAACCCCCCTCCCCCCCGGCCGCCCTAAGAGAGCACGGTCTACATCACCGAAAGAGGACCGTTCCAGGTCCCGGTCCAGATCGCCGCTCAAGCGGTCCTACAAGTCGTCCACAGAGACGTCCAGGTCGCTCTATAGGCGGAAAACAAATCGTCTAGTGACAGACAGTCAGAGGGGAAGGGTCATAAACATTCCCGCAAGGAGGCGACTTTCGCGGCCTCGGCAATCGCCGGGGTCGCGTCCATCGCCCTCCTCCCCTACCTCTACCATGCCTAACATCCAATTTGGCAGTTCCGCGGTAGGGACAGCGGGAGCTGAGTCAACTCCCAGGGACGGGGCTAGTGGACCATAAATGTCTAATCTTAAGATTAGACATTTAGGATATTTTACAGGTGGTATTTAGAATGGCTGAGAGAATACAATTCTCCCGGGTGCTGGCGGTCCCCTCAGGTGAATTTCCTTTCCGGATGGGATAGGGTCGTCTCTTTTGGCCTTGATTTTTCCCGGCTGGATAAGGCGATCTGTCACCGCCGCCAGCCTGCTTCGCCTGGGGTGAGGATCCTTCGGGGTTGACCTTGGCCGACCTGTCTCGGGCGTTGCTCTGGTCTGTATTCTTGCTTTGTTTTCGGTGACGGTGGTTTTCGTTTCTTCCTCCTTTTTCATTTTTCTTTTCTCGTTGTTTTCGGTGACGGTCGGTTCTTTCTCCTTTTTCCTTTTCCTTTTCTCTTGTATTTTACTTCCCTCTTCCTCATGGTAGGCGCGTCCCTGTGCCTCAAGGGTGAAATGAAGGATATTTCCCAGGTGTCCGGTAGAAGGTAGGAGGTGTAGAAAATCCCACCAGGTTGAAGAACGTTGGTCCGGTTGCTTGCAGGGGTCAATCGTAACGTGGAGGGTCGGAGTAGATAAGTTGATAATGGAGGCTGTAATGGTTTCATGGGTGTGGCGAATTCTGACGAAATTCCCTTGTTCGGTAGAAATCTTGATCCTCTTAACCCGTTGAGACCCAGCGTCGCACGTGTTGCGTCGGCAGTCTTTGATCACCAACTCCCAGCGACGCATCACGTGCGTCCGACATATAAAAAACACTTACGTGGCTCGTAAGGTAGGAAATGGCGGGAGAATAGGAGGGGGCGGTACCGTAGTGTGTGGGGGAGCCGGGCCAGTAGGTGTGAGCGGGCCGAGACAGCCGCGCGGCTGGTGGTGGTGGGCTTAGTGGGGATAGTTTACACCCCTAGTTTACCGCCACTTTGAACCTTCATTACTCCGGTCGTATGGGAGCTAGAGGCTTGAGATTTATGTGAGATACTCCTTAGGATGTATGCCGTACAATGCCATACTCAGTTTTTACCCTAGTGCTCCCGGGCGGGTGGTCATGCGGGGGACACGAACTATTGAAACCCCCCCCCCCACCCCCCAAATGACCGAAATGAGTTTTTTTTTATTTGTGTGTTCATTTCTCACCATTCTCTTCCATTTTGGCTCAACAAATTTTTTTGAAGCTCCCCCCCCCCAACCCCCCACCGGCCCCCCCCCCAAAAAAAAAATGTCAGAGGTGATTTTTTTTTTTTTTTTTTTTCATTTCTCATCCTTGTCTTCCATTTTAGCAAACAAAAAAAATAAGTGAAAATGGCTTGGGACTGGGGTGAACAAAATATTATAACTAGCCGGGGCTCAACGGGTTAATGAAAGGAGAAGAGGACATAGTGGCTCGTTGAGTCAGAAAAAGTGCCCGAGGAGGAGGTGTGGTGGTGGTGATGGCTGTCGAACAAGTGATTTGTTTCCGACAGCTCTGCGGGAGATGATAGACAGGTGCGGACGTAAAAGTAACAGGAATCACAGGTGTTTTGAAGTGTGAATATTTGACGGGAGAGGGTGAGACATTTGTGTTTGTTACACAAGCTATTCTTAGTGGTTCCGTGTTGTATGTGGGCGTTATGTGTACTGTTTTGACAAATTTGGGTTTGTATACATGTGATTTGTCTAATGAACCGACTATAGACGAAAACCGTTCAGGCCTTTTTACCAAACGGCCTTATTTTGTGCGAAAATTTGTTCGTATAGGAGGTTCAGGGGTGGATTCTGATGAAGATGAAGATTTGTATTGGGGTGGTTTCAGGTTAGGCGTCCTTGGTGGGCTTGAAGGAGGTTTGAGATTACTACTTGTGGGGCTTGGCGTTAGTATGGAGGATTTAGGTAAGGATTTTGGTGACACAGTAGATGGAAAATGAGAGAGTGAGGGTGGTGCAAGACGAGTAGGAAGCGGAATAGTGGATAGGTTATTTGAAGAAGTGGATGTCATAAGTTTTGGTGATGACTTGGAAGTGTTGGTTTGGTCAGGAATTTGTGTGGGAATGGGTTTAGGTAAGCTTGTGGAAGGCAAAGATGCGGGTGATGAGGAGGTTGGGGTGGAAACATGTGAAGTAGAAGTGGATTTAGGTGGAGAGGTGGATACTGCTTTACTTGAGCGGGGTCTTTTTGGTGGTGGCGAATTACTTGGAGATGTATTGGAGGAGGTGGAAAAACGTCGATGAGGTTGGTTGATGTGAGAAGGGCTGGCTGAGGTGGTGGATAACTTAGTTTGTTTTGGAAATTGTGTGGTGGTATGAGACTTGCGGCATCTTGACGGTGTCAACAGTTTACGGTGAAGCCGTGGGCGTAAGGTATATCGAACAGGCGATGCTAACGCAGGTTTACTTGCGGAAGTGTCAGAGTTGATACGGGGGGTTGGTTGGGGAGGTGTGACGCCTGGCGAGGTTATCAATGGTTGAGGCGTTCGTGGCGTATGTTGCAGGAATGTTTTCTGTGGTGGTTTGTTCGTTTTTGTTGCAAGCAATGGGGGTTTAATTATCGTGGGGCAGGAAACATTCGGGATTGAGGTTTGTGTTGGAAGGGCATCATGGGGGTAAGAAGGAAATATGTTTGGAACTGTAGGGCTGTCATCTGTGCGAATTTGTTGAGTTTCATTGTCATTCGTAAGTGGTTTATAAATCCTAACAAATCTATTCCTATACGTTCTGGTCTTGCCATGGTAGTTAATAGACGTTTGATAGGGATTAGGAATGTGTGATACGGTATAAGGACCTACATATCGAGGCCCTAATTTATTAATCACAGGGAGCTTGGCGACCATAACAGTGTCATTTATGGCGAAGGGATTTTTCTCATCAGTTGCGACGTGTTTGATGTCTAATTGGCATACTTGAGCGTAATGAAGTGTGTTTTTAAGTTGTTCTAGAGGATCAATCGTGACTGTGGAGGTGAATGGTTGTGCAAGGTGGTGGAATGGCAGTACTGTAATATAGGGGCTACTCCATAAACACGCTCGTGTGGGGAAATACCATCTTCTTTTGGGCAGACCTGTGTTCATTCCCCATTGCATCATTTTTACTTGAGATGGCCAATCCGAAGTGCGTAACGCAATCATTCTGGTGCGTAGTTGATTGTTAATAGTGCGGTGACTCGGCTCGCAGATGGCGTTGCCTTGAGGCCAGTATGGGGAAGAATGTTTCATTTTTATGCCACACTGTTTTGCGAAGGCTTCCCAAACTTGTTCTCTGATTTCTGGGGTGTTGTCTGATAATAGAGATATTGGTAATCCGAAGACAGGAAATATTTCTGTGGCTAACAAATTTGCAATGGTGGAGGCACTGTGGTCTTTTGTGGGGCAAGATATTAAGAATTTCGAGAAAATATCGACAAACGTTACTATATACCGCTATATATGGTTACGGAAGGAGGAATCTGGAAGGCAAATATATATTGGAGTCCTGCGTTGCACTCAACATGGTTGTGTGTAACACGAAGTTCAAGAAAAGACAGAGCCATCTGATCACATATAACTCTGGGGTCTCCAGTAGCCAGATAGATTACTTCTTGGTTAACAGGAAAGACTGGAAACTGGTTCGAGATGTAAAGGTCATCCCGGGCGACGAATGTATCCCCCAGCATAAGCTACTTGTGCGCGACATGAGCTTATACAGAGATCCTAAGTGTAAGAAGGTATACATACCCAAAAGGAAAGTGTGGCTGCTGAAGAACAAGGAAGTTAGGGATAGGTTTCATAGTGAACTGGAGGAAATGAATAGAAATAAGGAAGCTAGGCCTAACGATGTAAATAGTCAATGGAACTTTCTTAAGCATAGCCTTATCGCTGCCACTGACAAAGTCTGTGGGAAAACAAAGGGTCACCCCAGGAATAAGACCTCCTGGTGGTGGAACGATGAGGTAGAACATGCTGTGAAAGAGAAAAGGATATGCTTCAAAGCATGGAAGAAGGGAGGTTGCAAGGAGGAATACCAGGCAGCTAAATGAACTGCCAAAAGAGTTATTTACAATGCGAAAAAGGCATTAAGGACCTGGTCCTCGAACAAGTGTGTAACACTAACAATCTCAATGGGATCTTCAACCTAGCTAGGCGAGTTAAAAATGACAGTAGGGATATTATAGGTGAACAGTGTGTTAGAAACGATAATGGGAAGATCGTGTATGCAGAACATAAAATCAGAGAAGCATGGAAGGCACACTATGAACGATTGCTAAATGTAGAGTTTGAATGGGATAAGGAACAGCTTAGTATCGAAAAACCAATATTTAATAGGGCCCCTCCATCATTGACGACTTCGCCTATTAACATTAATAGTCTCCATTCAACATCCTGCGCCAGCAATTTGAATAACCCGCGCAGAAGATCATGGAGTACTCATCACAAGTGCACGCCTAATTCCCTTATGGGATCGTCATTTTGATTGGGTACCCTACAGAAAAAAAATTGTGTAAAAAATAAAAAAGAAGATAAATTAATATCTGTTATTATATGACTTGCCATATACGTGGATTTCTCATGTTTTGCTTCCCCGATACCAGGCCCCCCAGCGGCCACCCTCGTTCTTCCTTCTTCCACGTCCCTCCCGATCACAAAGCTTGCGCCGTGTCCGCTTCATTCGACGTTCGCAGAGCTTCTAGTGAGTCCTTACTCATTTGTATATATCTGTGTTGCAGTACCAAGGTTTAGATTAGCTAGCACGGCTGCCAGATTGGTCGGTCCGCAGGAAGAGTGTGTTAAAATAGGGTACCATTGTCACAGGCGTCCAGGAGTCCCGGATGGGTGTACTTACTTACTTTTGTACTTTTGTAGATGTTTAGGTGACAATCACCACGGTCGATCTGGGGATCCGCCGCGGGTGGACCGCGTGTGTTGTTTTATTTGTGTATGACGCCTTAGCTGTTGTGTTTACTTAGCTAGAAGGCGACCACGCTACAAGGCATGATACAGACTGTCATTATTGAGGATAGTACATGCCACTGTCTACAATTATCAGCAAATGCTCTGGTTTAAGTGTGTCTGCACGTGGTGCTCCACCTTCCAGGGTTCATGTTTTGCTTAGGCCCCTTGATGAAGGCCTTCCTCTACTTGGTGCGGCTGCAGGTTCTCGAGCGTCTTCGGCTGGGATGTCTTCGGTTTACGTGGTCGTCATAATTAGGGGTCTCCGTCTTATGCTACAGGTAATTTAGGTGTCTACATTTTTCTGTTGTTATTGATTACGTTTGTTTCCCCCTGTGTTGGTTCTAGCTTGCTAGCTCGATCCTTTGGGGCTTGGGAAACGTCCCTATATGTCATGATGCATTTTATTATATGTGTGTGGGACTGCAGGAATAGGGCTGTGCCATTCCTGTTTCCCGGCAGTTTTTGTTTGTTCCGGCGGCCCGTGCGGTGGGCCAAGTGTCCGCCTCTGGTGGATAGGAACATTCAGAAGATTCCGGCGTGGTTTGGCTGAACCACTCTCCCGGCGGAATTGCATTCCTACCAGGGCCACCATCCCGGCTCGCTGAGGGAACTCACCCTGTCTGGCCTAGTGACACGTAACGACTTCATCGCCCGCGGCAACATCAGTCAAGTGTTCACTACGTGATATATTAGTTTTGCAAACTGGTTAGATACAGTCACAACTTAATAAGGTCAGGGACCTGTGACGCTTGTCACAGGTAAAATTGTGAGAAATTCAGCTAGACAGATCCAACGGAAGGTTAGAATAAGTGTGCACTTTTCACTAAGTTTCCGGCGGATTTGAGATAGGATGTATAATACCTCGCAGGTTATCCTTATGAGCATTGATTCCTGGAAATTTTCTTTCCAGGCCCCCAGACTTCCCTTCCGGCGGAGTTGGCCATCGGATCCCGACGGAGGAGGGGACCCTCTCTTTGAACGGCACTATGCCCAGATTTGATCTTTGTGCTACCCCCACTTGTTCGCTCTTACCAGTGTTTGCTCATACTTTCTGCACGAAATGTGTCAAGTGCCCCGATCGCTCACGCGGCGTGTGGTTGTCAAAAAAGTGCGACATTTACTCAGAATTAAAGTCCGCATTGTTAGCTAAAACAGACCTTTCATGTTTGGTGGCTTTACATGAAGTTAAAGCGACATTCAATACATAATATTATGCTAAAGATGTTGCCCATAAGGCCCTCCAGTGTGATGACGAGGTCCTATGGGAGAAGCTTATTATAAAGTCACCTTTAGTAAAACCAGGTCACTCTAAAGCGGTCAGACCTAAGGTCAAAACTAAAGCCATAAGCAAAGAATATGTCAATAGTAGTAGTGAGAGCGACGTCACAGAGGTCCCCTCCTCGACCCGGGCCACGCGGCGGAGGTCGAAGTCCAGGTCAAAGTCTCCACGACACCGCGTTCACCACTCTACCTCGGATTCTTCGAGGTCCCACAAACGCCGACGAGAAGAGTATACCTCTTCAAGCAGCCGGCGGGAGACCCCACAACTGTCACCGCCGTCTGACTCTCAGACTCCCACTACTAGTGAGGAACATTCTAGGCATGTAACTTCGGATGTAACGTTTGCAATACCAAAATTATCTCTAGTTCCCCAGGGTGTGAAATCAACAGGCCATAGTAGGGTACTGGCCGATCAATTTAGAGGTCGTCCGGCGGGGGCACAAGTTATATCTCCGATGGACCAGGACCCCCAGCCCTTGGCGGCGGGAGGTTACTGGCGCCATCCAGAACCTTCTCTAGAACAGACTGAGGATAGCAACACCAATGTGTTGCCATCTTCGGTGCCTGATTTGTCTTGGCCCCCGAGGGATCACGAGGACTCGCAAGAGTTATTATCACATGAACTCTTGGAGCAGAGTGAGGAGACGGCGGATCCTATGTTCTCCCCGGCTCCTCAGTCGCTTCCAAGTAATTATTCTGAAGCTAGTTCAAATTCATCCAAAGATACCTCAAGACAATGGATGACTTCGGACCAGGTAAATGACTTATTACATAAGGTATTACAGCAGTACCAACTCCCTGCCTCGTCAGATCAGCCGGTTATCACCTCCACTGCTCCCGCTAGTACTTCTGTAGTGAGACCTTTAGATCTTCCGTCAATTTTGACGTCATCATCGACCCCAGTGGAGGCAACGACCCCAGGTCCTGTAGGACCGGCAGCGTTAGCTATGTCCAACCTGAGGGTGATCACTGACGTTCAACCGCCCCCCTTAGACAAGTTACCGGTGAGAAAAGGCCCTATGCCTCTCCTCTATGGTGCTGATTGCTCGTGGGTACCTGTAGTACCAGAGAATCCTCTTATAGCTCAACCATCTGTGTCAGGAGACCCTCCAGTCCCCATGGAATGGTCCATAGAGATTAATAAGAATCGTAAATTTAGGGCTAAAGACGAGACAGGGAGGGTGCTAGATGTTATAATTAAAGGTGTACCTAGTCCCCTTAATCCAGCATATTTTGTGTATTCACCTGCTCCGGCAGTCCTTTCCGCCGCTTCTGCACGACTTTTCGCTGACTGGTCGAAGGCTGATGGCATCAATGATGTCAAGGCCTTAAATGCTATTACGCCGGAGTTGGCTACAACTCCGGCTCTGGACCAAGCTCAGAACCCAGTCCTGCAGATGCGGCAGGTGGGCGCCGGCCCGTGGTTGGATTGGGAACTTGAGGCTCAGGTATTTGCCACTATTATTACATCAAAAGTGTCACACCAAATTCCTCAAGAGAATCACACTTATTTTTCTCTACCAGTGTCCAAAGCAGAAGGGGTACCACCAGCCTTACTAACTTTTCTGGCGGCCCCCAAAGTATCTTTGCATGCCTTAGATGACCCCTTTTCTCCACCACCGCCTGCTCACTTGGAGCGAGATTTTAGGTTACGAAATAAGGCTTACCGGATGTTCTCTCAATACTTGGTGAGCCATCAAGTAGCCGCCTCTCTAGCACGTACGATCTCGGCCGTCACTGACCCCCAAATTCGGAGAACCATTGAGCTGTCTCGTAGACTGTCACTTCAAAATGCCATTCAGTCCCTAGGCGACATTAGAATCGCGATTTTGGAGGCGGTACGAGCTCGCCAAGATTTGAGAGTGCATCTGGTAAAGAAGTTGCCGGCGGACATAGGTCGCCGGGTAACTCTATCCCCGGTGCTTACGGCTACCCTTCTTAACTCTGAAACTTGGAGCTTAGTCTTTAATTTGGTAAGTGGTTGGAAACAGGTTACCTCCCAAGCGAGGAAGGACCCCACCAAGAAATCCTTTCATAAATCAAAGGGCGGTCACAAGCAGTACCAACCACATCCGAAACAGTCATCTCGAGACCCTAGACTACCCCCTCAGCAGGGAGGTCCTCAGTACAAAACCAAACAAGGTAAGCCTCATGGGTATAAAGGTAAGGCCCCATATAAAGGTAATCCGAACACTACACAAGCCAAAACTAGTCAAGCGTCCGAGGCCAACACACCTCCCCCTCCAAAAAACTAGCCACCCATCCTCCCCACATCCTGGAGTCGAGCTCAAAGACTCGGGATTGGGAAGTTGCCGTAACGGACGATCCCCGGTTGCACCTGGGGTCGTTCCGTTCATTCCGCTCAGCCTGGCCCAAGTTTACCTGGGCCAGAAAAGTAGTGAGCAAAGGAATTACCTGGTGATGGCTCCGGCGGCCTCGACTGCGTCAGCCGCAGGAGTATACCCCAGTGTCTCAGGAGGAGGAGGCCGTAGTACAAGAAATTATTGCCAAACGAGTTCTGATTCCAGTCAATGCTTCCCAACTAGTTTTCACGTCACACCTCTTTTTAGTGCCAAAAAGGGACAGTGTGCAAATGCGACCAGTTCTAGATCTCTCGCAACTGAACACATTTATAGAGAATTCACCCTTCAGGATGCTGACTATACAGCAACTCAGACTCGCACTCCCACCGCAAGGTTGGATGTGTTCGATCGATCTCAAAGATGCCTATTGGCATGTCCCTATAAACAAGAGGTTCCAAAAGTTTCTCGCCTTGAGAATCCGGCAAGAGACTTACGTCTGTCAAAGGATGCCATTCGGGCTGAACCTAGCACCAAGAGTTTTCACCCAGCTTGTCAGGCAAGCCCTTTTACCCCTATTAGTTCAAGGCATACAGGTGTTTTGGTTTCTGGACGATTGGCTAGTAGTGGCAAACTCGTTAGAATTATGTCAGGATCATGTCAACCGAGTGTTAGCTCATGTACAAGCCCTAGGGTTCAAGGTGAACTTGGCAAAGTCACGCCTTGTCCCCTCAAGGACGATTCAGTGGATAGGGCTGATCTGGGATACCGCCGCTCTGACTCTTACACAGAGTGCGGACAACCGCAACAGGTTTCGAAGGAAACTGTTCCGGTTCCTCCACAGTCTGGATACGACCAGGAAAACGTGAGATTCCCTGATCGGTTCTCTCAACTGGATACAATTAACTGTCAAACTAGGCCGACTGAAAACCAAGCGATTAATCCTGGAAGGCAACAAAGTGTTCCCTCTCTTGCCGGAGAAGGAATTATGGCCAATTCCTCCATTAATCCACAACTTGCTCTCGGCCTGGACCAAGCACTAAGTCCTCTACTCAGTCATGTCATGGGTTTCTCCTCCACCTACGGTTTGGATAGACACGGACGCCTCGGGGTCCCTGGGGTGGGGATATCAGTCAAGTCTAGGCCACCAGGGACAAGGCATTTGGGGGGGTAAACAGTCAGTCACATATCAACAAGCAGGAGCTTTTAGTTCCCCTGTTTTTTCTCCAAACTCACGGCACGACGTTGGAGAACAAATCAATAGCATTCAGAGTGGACAATCAAACTGCAGTTTTTTGCATTCAGAAGCAAGGCTCAGTGAAGTCACGAGAGTTGTTGAGAGTTTCAGAACAAATTTTTACCCTAGCAGACTCGCTAGGGATTCATCTGCATGCCACATACCTCCCCGGCGTGGCGAACGTCTGGGCAGACGCTCTCTCTCGCCGGCGGAGTACTTTAGTAGAATGGACAATCAAACAGGCGATCTTCAACAAGATAATTGCAAAGCCAGCCCGTCCACAAGTAGACTTGTTTGCGTCAACGCAGAACCACAGACTGCCACTCTTTCTGACCCGTCACGAGGTAATCCCGGCGGGGGGACCCGATGCACTGCTGGTGGACTGGAACAAGTGGACCTCGATCTATCTGTTTCCACCACCAGACTCTGTGTTAATGTGCAAGGTCATTCACAAACTAAGGGATTACCGGGGCCGAGTAGCGCTGATCGCGCCGCTCTGGCCGGCTCAGGTATGGTACCACCAATTGCAACAGTGGTGCCGGACCCCGGTGTCCCTCCCGGTCTCCGCCTTCCACTTGGAAGCGATTGGCAACCTTCGGACCTCTCTCAGTTTTGCCTTATGGATATTTTCTCGGCCAAATGGCTAAATAAATTTGGGCCTAGTGTCACTCAAAAGCTCTTGAATCAGTACACCCCGTCTACCAGGAGACAATATCAGTCACATTGGAAAACATTTACAACCTGGATTGTGGAATCGAGGCAGACAACTGCTTCGTCAGCCCTAGTATTCAAGTACTTAGATTATCTGTTTGAGCAGAATTTTTTTTCGGTTATAACGTTAAAGAATCATCTGTCGGCCATTAGGACCCCCTTCCTTGATCTCACCGGCCTTTTCATACCGCAGGCGGAGGAGAAAGGTTTTATGAGGGCATGTTTCAAACTTCGTCCTCCTCCTCGCCAGCTCATGCCCACCTGGTCCCTTGATAAAGCTTTGGAATTGCTACAATCCCGCAAGTATAATCATGCGCCGGACTTTGACTCACTTTTTAAGAAAGCAGTTTTTCTCATGGCACTTGCCACTGGACACTGGGTATCAGAGCTGGCGGCGATGAGCAACGAACCAAACTGTCTCAGGTTTGGGAGGCTGCACGACCATGTACAAATCGCGCCGTCTCCCTCATTTATTGCAAAAAATGAACATTCAGACCATGTCTTCTCTGAATTTTCAGTCCCGGCCCTCAAGAGGGGCCTCATTCATCACATGTTATGTCCTGTGCAAGCGCTCACAAAGTTTATGAGGGCTGCGCAACCTCGCCAACCAGATGCTTTATGGGTGAACCGAACAGGTACGCGTGCTACGAAACGGAAGTTAGCTTCTTTAATAGTAGACATTATTAAGGAAAGCAACCCCGGCGTGTTAGGTCGGGCTCACGACATTAGGAAGTGGGCGGTGTCTCTCAGATTTTTACAAATGTTTTCAATTGAGGATATTGCTAAGACCCAGCTTTGGGCTTCCAACCATACATTCCTGACACGCTACCTGTCGGTCGCTCTAGATAAACCAAAGCGTACTTGTGTAGCTTTACGGCAACGGGTACAGTAAGTAGTATGTTTTTATTACTTAATTGTTAGAAAGGGGGGGGGGGGGGGCTGTGCGGAATAAGACCATATCCCCTCTGTACCCTTGGAGATTGTGATATATCACAAGCTGTGATAGGACGAGTTCTCAGTCCTGTATTTAGTTGTGTAAATATTAACTCCTTCAGACATATTATGTTCCAGTAAGTCCACGGACGCGGGCGCCCGGTATCATTGCCACCGCCCCGCACAACTGTCACAACAACACTGCGGCCGTTAGAATTATCGGAGGAGGCTGAGGTTGCCACCAACGGTTTTATCGTAAGCGAACTTATCGGACTTACTGAGCTCCATATGACGCTAGAGCGTCATATAACTTATTATAGAGCCATGCAGATAAGTCCATATGACGCACTAGCGTCATATGAGTTTTTGGCGCACTCGGCCATATGACGCGGTAGCGTCATATATGTCTGAAGGAGTTAAGAGAGTTTTCATATAGTTGCAACTATGTCTATATATTTTTTACCAAAGTGCACAGTGAGATTACTGTACAATTAGTTTTAAGATCAGAGCGAGTACCTACTGCTGGGTCTCGCTCGGTAGGACACGGAGGTGTCATACACTTTCATGCATAAGGTCGCCTGCAACGGCCTTACCATGAGCAAGCAGTTTCTTAATGCCACGCACTGCTAGCAAATCTTTTATACCTTTTTTATATTTTGTATTGCATACAATAAAAAATCTTAAGAAAAATGTTATTCGGATTTTCTTCCCTAAGGTTAGGATATTTTACGAATGTCCCGCCTCCAGTCTTGATATTCAGGCGAAGTCGTCAATGATGGAGGGGCCCTATTAAATGATAGGTTTGATTCCCGGAGCGAAGTAAAGAAACCCCAATATTTAGTAGGGCCCCGTAATCATTGACGACTAGGGTCCTCCCAACCATCCCACTTCCCATTCGTTGATTTCCATAGTTTTTTCTTGGTATATCAGTGAAGAACGAGGATGGCCGCTAGGGGGCCTGGTATCGGGGAAGCAAAACATGAGAAATCCACGTATATGGCAAGTCATATAATAACAGATATTAATTTATCTTTTTATTTTTATTTTTTACAGAGTTTTTTTTCTGTAGGGTACCCAATCAAAATGACGATCCCATAAGGGAATTAGGCGTGCACTCCATGATCTTCCACGCGGGTTATTCAAATTGCTGGCGCAGGATGTTGAATGGAGACTATTAATGTTAATAGGCGAAGTCGTCAATTACGGGGCCCTACTAAATATTAGGTTTTCTTAACTTCCCTTCGGGAATCAAACCTATAATCTGGACCCCCTCCTTTGATAGCACCAGCTGTAGTGAGCGGCGCAATCAATAAAATGAAGGATGGTAAAGCTCCAGGGTGCTCTGACATTGTCGCTGAGATGATAAAAGCCTCAGGGGAGACTGGTGTCAACTTAGTCACCGAGTCGATAAACACCATTATTAAAGATGAGAAAATCCCAGAGGATTGGCTCAAAAGTGTAATAGTAAAAATATACAAAGGAAAAGGGGATGCGCTAGATAGAGGAAATTATAGGGGCCTGAAAATGCTTGACCAAATCATGAAGGTCTGTGAGAGAGTCTTTGAGGGTTTGATCAGGCAAAGCACCTCCATTGATGATATGCAGTTTGGTTTTATGCCAGGACGGGGTACAACCGATGCTATCTTCATAGTCAGGCAGATACAGGAAAGATACTTACTAAAAGGCAGGGATCTTTACTTTGTGTTTGTAGACCTGGAGAAGGCCTTTGATAGGGTGCCTAGAGATGTTGTGCAGTGGGCTATGAGGAAACTTGGTGTGGAAGAGTGGCTGGTGCATGTGATAATGAAGATGTATGAGGATTCGCGAAGTGCGGTGAGGGTGAAGGGTGTACTGAGTGATGAGTTCGCAGTCCGTGTTGGAGTCCATTAGGGTTCAGTGTTAAGCCCCCTCCTCTTTATTATGGTCTTGGAGGCACTGTCTAGAGTTTTTAGAGGCGGACTCCCGTTAGAACTGTTTTATGCAGACGATTTAGTCCTAATAGCTGACAGTATGCAAGATGCTGAGGCCAAATTCAGAGAATGGAGAGAGGGCATGGCGAGCAAGGGTTTAAGAGTCAATATTAACAAAACCAAGGTTATGCATTGTAGATTGAGACGAGGCAATGTGGAAAAGAGCGGTGCATACCCATGTGCAGTGTGTGGAAAGGGTGTGGGTGTTAACTCAATTCAATGTAGTATCTGTCGATGTTGGGTACACCATGGGAGTAAGCGCTGTAGTGGAATAAAGGGACCCCTGCCGAAGGATAAGTCAGAAATAGAGAAATTTGAGTGCGTAGTGTGCAAAGGCGAGCTTGTGTAAAGTGATGATGCTGTGGCTGTGAATTTTGGGAATGAGTCATTGGAGCTGGTGAACAAGTTTTGTTACCAAGGAGATACCATCTCTGCCGGTGGTGGGGAAGAGGCTGCCACTGTTGCTAGAATTAGATGTGGCTGGGGGAAGTTCAGAGAAATGCTGCCAATCCTGACCATGAAAAGAATGCCTCTCCCCTTGAAGGGAAAGGTGTATGCCTCATGTGTTAGAAGTGCAATGATGTATGCCTCAGAAACATGGGCCGTTAAAGTAGAGGATGTCAGCAGAATGGAACGTAATGAGATGAGAATGGTGAGATGGATGTGTGGGGCCAGGCTACAGGATAGAATAAATGTTGAGCTGAGGAGACGTTTAGGTATAAAGAGTATTAGCGAGGTGATGCGTACAAGTAGACTGGGATGGTATGGACATGTGGAGAGAATGGATGAACAAAATTGGGTGAAAAAATGCAGGTCTGTGATTGTGGAGGGAGCTGCACTCAAGGGGGGGACCGAGGAAGACCTGGGATCGGACTATTTGTGCCGATCTCAAATCCAAGAACTTGACAAGTGAAGCAGCCCTTAACAGGGTTTCCTGGAACGCCGCCATTAGGACAAGAGACTGAAACTGCACGTATGTGTGGAACACTCAGTCTTAACATTTTATGTATGTATGTATGTATGTTGCCGTTACTGGCTGGGAAAGGACCCATCACATCCAGGGAAAGCGTCTGAAATGGTTTCTGTGCTGAGATAGTCCCTGCTGGCCCTGCTGTGCGACATCTGTCCTTGCATGCCCAGATAATACCTAGACATTTTCTTTTAGTGGCTGCGTAATTTTGTTGTGCTGTGTTTAATGTTGAGCTGGCATACGCAATGACATGTTCTTTTCCATCTTGCACTTGAGCTAATACAGCACCAATTGCATATAACGAGACATCAGTGTAAAGACAGAAAGGCTGCTTGTAGTCAGGAAAAGATACTGTGGGGGCTTGTACTAACTTTTCTTTTAATGTCTCAAAAGCTTGATTTCTTTTGTGTGTCCAAACGAATGCAGTATCTTTGTGAGTTGGTGAAGGGGTCTGGCTATTTCAGCAAAGTGGGGAACAAAACGCCTGTAATAAGTGGCTAAACCTAAAAATGAGCGTACACCTTTTACTGTAGTGGGGGGTTGTTGATTTTTAATGGCTGATAATTTCTTGGGATCTGGAGATATGCCTTTATCAGAAATTACGTGGCCTAAAAATCCTACTGAATATCGGGCAATTTCACATTTAGAAGGTTTAAGTTTTAACCCTGCATCCCTGATATGCTTTAACACTTGACGGAGTCGGCAAAGATGTTTGTGCCATGTCCCTGAGTAGACAATTACATCGTCCAAGTAAGCAAGACATGTTTCCCAAGTTAAACCTTTCAATACTGACTCCATAAGTCGAGAAAACGTAGCTGGACCATTACACAATCCAAATGGGAGTACGTTGAATTCATACAGGTGACCTCCACTGGTAGAAAAAGCATTTTTTTGTTGATGTTCTGCTTTAATTGGCACCTGCCAATATCCGGCCTGTAAATCTAATGTTGTAAACCATTTGGATCCATGAAGGGAATCTAAAGAGTCATCTATTCTGGGTAAAGGTGTGGCGTCTTTGATGGTGGCGTCATTGAGTCGTCGATAATCAACGCAAAATCGTGTTGATCCGTCTTTTTTCTTGACTAATACGACTGGTGATGACCAGGGGCTGACAGAGGGTGTTGCAATACCAGCGTCTAACATATTTTGGACTTGTTGATCCTCTTCTTGTCGTTGCAGAGGATTATTCCGACGTGAGGGTTGACGAAGAGGAGGTCCAGTGGTATGGATGAAATGTTCTAGATTAGTCTGCCCTATCTCTGTGGGCGTCTGAGCAAATACATCACTAAACTCATGCAATAATTGTTGCATCTGATGTCTTTGTACATTTGATAAAGAGTCGGGTATGTTGGGTAATACAAGTGGAGAACTAGATTTAACATGGTTAGGGGTAATTTCATCAAAAGGCCTTTCGGTAGTGTTAAAACTTCATCTGAAATGTTGGCAATTAGAATGGAATTTTGATGAGATGTTATGATAGCTGGTTGAATTATGCACCTATCTTGACCTGTCGTGGTGTTAGTGGGAGTTAGAATCATGGTATCTTGTGGCATTTGTCGAATGGATACCCATTTCTGATGTTGAGGCTGAATGGTATCTCGAGTTTGGATGATAGCAGAACTTATGATAGTGGGAAAATGCGAATTTGGTGTCAGCTCGACAAGGTCAGGAGAATTACAGGGGTTAGACTTGTGCAACATATTGTCATGGTGAGAACTTGTATGGTTCTTTTCTACAAAAATGGAGGAATTACTGCTGGTAGAATACACAGTTTCTGAGAATTTTAAATACTCAGGAAAAGGATTTTTAACACAGATGTTTGTTTACTAAATTGATTCTCTTTGCAATTTTTTTTGTCAACTTTCTCCTTACTGGAATTGATTGTGTGGCACGATACTGGTACTTTGATGAGTTTTTCAGGAGGATTTTTGTTTTTACTTTATCGTTCAGTTTCGTTGATACAGAAAGAACGGGTAACTTTTTATTGAGTACTTATAAGAATGGAAGCTGTGGATTTGTTTGATCGGGTCTTATGGGAATGTTTTTATTTTTTTATATATATATTTTTTAAAGTGATCAGCCTTTGACCACAGTCTACTTGTGCTTGCAGTTTGTAGAGGAGATCTAACCCTAAGTAGCCGTCATAATGTCGACAGTCTGAGTGAAATACTATGAAAGGGTGGTAACAGTTGGCATGGGGCAAGGGTGTGGTTACATGCAATGGTTGTGTTTCTCCTTTAATTAAGAGAGGAGCGTCCCCTGCACTAATCAAATTGGATTTGGTGGCTTTCAATTCGCCAAACTTCTTACGGTGTTTATCATAGAAGGAATTGAAAATGCATGAGCGAGAGGTGCCTGTGTCTATTAATAACCTGACAGGGATATCTTTAATCTTGGCAAGATGATATATTGGGGGTGGTCTATCATTGGTAGAATCCCACCGCTGCCACCAATGTTATGCCCTGATTTTATGCAGGATTAACGATTGAGTAAGGCGAGTTCTTCAAGACTGGGATATCGGAGTTCATGCAAGTACATATAAATAACCAATATAGGACATGTATAATATCAAAATATAAATTGTATTACAGCTTTATTCACTTACTCACTAGTTACATATGTAGGACTGATAAACACTTTAACATGGGATACTCATAAGTGACACAACTCTAGTTTCTATTCTCCCAGCACGATCGCGGATCTAGATGGAGATCAGGTATATTCACTTCAACTAATATACATAATATTCTCCTTGAGAAATATGCGCACAATTTTCTTCTCGAAAGTTGATAATGAGAACTATCACAAATTCAGATGTTATTTGGATTCACTGTAATTATTGAGTTAACTTTTCCTCATAACTAATAGTGGACGATATGATACTTTTTCCTGTATTTCTTGGCACGAAATCAGGAAGCTTAAGTATTGATGAACTTTTTCAGTTTGAGTTAAGTTTGTGGACTCCAATATTGTTATGGCATCCACTAAGATATTTTCAGAGTTCATGGAGGTGTACATAAATGTTCTTATTTAAATTAAATTCATTAGTATCATACTACGGTATCACAGACATATTTTATAAGTGAACACATTAGCTACTATGATTAGGATATTCACTAGATATAATAACACTTTGTTTCTATAACTCAAAGTTCATATGGGACGGGCTCTGTTTATTTTTCACTTGGCGGAAATATGACCGAGTTGACGACTAGGTAAAAATCCGTCTTAATTTAGTATATTGATTATTTGCTGAGTTAAACACGTTGTACTAAAGAGCGTTATTTCTATGACGTCTGTTGATTTAGGTTTCTTTATATATTCCCTTCGTAGGACACTTTTTATACACTTTTCATATATTTCGAGGTATTCAGAACTCTGTTTATTTCGGTCACCCGAATACCTCGAAATATATGAAAAGTGTATAAAAAGTGTCCTACGAAGGGAATGTATAAAGAAACCTAAATCAACAGACGTCATAGAAATAACGCTCTTTAGTACAACGTTTTTAACTCGGCAAATAATCAATATACTAAATTAAGACGGATTTTTACCTAGTCATCAACTCTGTCATATTTCCGCCAAGTGAAAAATAAACAGAGCCCGTCCCATATGAACTTTGAGTTATAGAAACGAAGTGTTATAATATCTAGTGAATATCCTAATCATAGTAGCTAATGTGTTCACTTATAAAATACGTCTGTGATACCGTAGTATGATACTAATGAATTTAATTTAAATAAGAACCTTTATGTACACCTTCATGAACTCTGAAAATATCTCAGTGGATGCCATAACAATATTGGAGTCCACAAACTTGAACTCAAACTGAAAAAATTCATCAATACTTAAGCTTCCTGATTTCGTGCCAAGAAATACAGGAAAGAGTATCATATCGTCCACTATTAGTTATGAGGAAAAGTTAACTCAATAAATACAGTGAATCCAAATAACATATGAATTCGTGATAGTTCTCATTATCAACTTTCGAGAAGAAAATTGTGCGCATATTTCTCAAGGAGAATATTATGTATATTAGTTGAAGTGAATATACCTGATCTCCATCTAGATCCACGATCGTGCTGGGAGAATAGAAACTAGAGTTGTGTCACTTATGAGTATCCCATGTTAAAGTGTTTATCAGTCCTACATATGTAACTAGTGAGTAAGTGAATAAAGCTGTAATACAATTTATATTTTGATATTATACATGTCCTATATTGGTTATTTATATGTACTTGCATGAACTCCGATATCCCAGTCTTGAAGAACTCACCTTACTCAATCGTTAATCCTGCATAAAATCAGGGCATAACATTGGTGGCTAGCGGAGGTTCTTGATTCGGATAGAAGAATTCATTGCATTTCATATCTACAAACAATAGTAACATTGTAACATCGTAAATATGGCAGCTCGCTCTCATATCCCCATCCCCAAATACGATGGGGAAACTTATGAAATTGAAACATACATAGACATAGTGAAGCCAGTGTTAGACTTGGCATACAACACGGACCGCGAAAAAATAGCCGTCCTTTTAACGCACTTGGGAAAAGCTGTTTCCCTAGTTGCATCGCAGGTAACCCCCGCACTCACCTGGGACCAGTTTAGGCCCATAGTAATTGATGCTATTAAGCCATCATTGGGTATCTTCGTCGCCCATGCCCGGATCAAGGACACCAAGTACGAAGGAAACTTAGATGACACGCTAGCATCTATTACACAGCAAATTAAATCTGCATTTCCTGCTAAAAAAACAGCACATTCTTGTAAACCTTGTGCAAGTGTTGCCCTCAGCAGTCCAGGAGTATTTTGCAGTGCATGATCGGTTTTCAACGCGATTTGATCACCATCAGGAGAATTCTCTCCGTACAACCGAAAGCGAACACTATTGCTGCCATCAAGAGGTTTACCACCCATCCTCAAAACGCCGGTAGACCCCGAGAATCAAGCCAGTTCCACCGACCAACCGCTACTGCATCTAAACCAGCCTACCACTCAGGGCACTACCAACCCAGCAGGCCAAAATTCACCACTAACCAACCGAAAAGGGTATGTAATCGGAATCAGGCCTACAACAACAATAACAAAGGTGAGCATCAAACTCTAGTCATTATCAACCCATATGATTTCCCTGCTTGCAACCATAAATGTTCCCTCCATGACATCCGGGAGTCTGCTAAATTTAGGCCCAGTCAACCTCGTATTTCAGCCAATGAAGAAGAATTTATTGAAGAAGAAAATGATGTAACCCAAGAAAATGAAGATATAGCCCATATCTTAGCTAGCGAGGAACAAGAAGAAATCCTGGAAGAAGAAGAAATAGACCCCCAGGATTTTTAGAACCTCCCCCGCCTACGATGGCTTCGGTGGGGGATTCTACCAATGATAGACCACCCCCAATATATCATCTTGCCAATATTAAAGATATCCCTGTCAGGTTATTAATAGACACAGGCACCTCTCGCTCATGTATTTTCAATTCCTTCTATGATAAACACCGTAAGAAGTTTGGCGAATTGAAAGCCACCAAATCCAATTTGATTAGTGCAGGGGACGCTCCTCTCTTAATTAAAGGAGAAACACAACCATTGCATGTAACCACACCCTTGCCGCATGCCAACTGTTACCACCCTTTCGTAGTATTTCACTCAGACTGTCGACATTATGACGGCTACTTAGGGTTAGATCTCCTCTACAAACTGCAAGCACAAGTAGACTGTGGTCAAAGGCTGATCACTTTAAAAAAAATAAAAAATAAAAACATTCCCATAAGACCCGATCAAACAAATCCACAGCTTCCATTCTTATAAGTACCCAACAAAAAAGTTACCCCTATTCTTTCTGTATCAACGAAACTGAACGATAAAGTAAAACAAAAAACTCCTGAAAAACTCATCAAGGTACCAGCATCGTGCCACACAATCAATTCCAGTAAGGAGAAAGTTGACAAAAATTGTTGCAAAGAGAATCAATTTAGTAAACAAAACATCTGTGTTGAAAATCCGTTTCCTGAGTATTTAAAATTCTCAGAAACTGTGTCTTCTACCAGCAGTAATTCCTCCATTTTTTCGGTGACGGTGGTTTCGTTTCTTCCTCCTTTTTCCTTTTTCCTTTCTCGTTTTCGGTGACGGTCGGTTCTTTCTCCTTTTTCATTTTCCTTTTCTCTTGTATTTTACTTCCCTCTTCCTCATGGTAGGTGCGTCCCCGTGCCTCAAGGGTGAAGTGAAGGATATTTCCCAGGTGTCCGGTAGAAGGTAGGAGGTGTAGAAAATCCCACCAGGTTGAAGAACGTTGGTCCGGTTGCTTGCAGGGGTCAATCGTAATGTGGAGGGTCGGAGTAGATAAGTATGGAAGCCCCTTACCGCCACCGCTACGCGCAACTTCCGGAGTTACGCGTAACTCCCTCAGCCAATCAGTAGCTCGTCAATCATCTATAAAACATTAACCTAACCAAACAACCTAACCTAACCTAACCTAGTATTCATGTAGTACTAGGTTAGGTTAGGTTAGGTTAGGTTAATGTTTTATAGATGATTTATGGTGTAGGCCAATAACATAAAAGTATTTGAAATAGGCATAGACACATTACCTGATTGTTTACAGCACACCCATAAGCATACAAGCAACAACAATGTATTGTTTTACCGCCTTATTTATGTCTTCAGAAAAACACAATAATGATTGTTCTAGAGTATAATGTCTTCAGAGTTACGCCCTATGGATTGGCTATGATCGATGACGACAGAGTTACGCGATGCTGGTTGGGTGGCTGTTCTTGACGCGCTGCTGATTGGTTGCCAGTGCGTGACGTCAGAATTACGCAGAACATGATTGGCCAAGAGAAGTTGCGCGTACCGGTGGCGGTCATGGTCTTCCATTGATAAGTTGATAATGGAGGCTGTAATGGCTTCATGGGTGTGGCGAATTCTGACGAAATTCCCTTGGTCGGTAGAAATCTTGATCCTCTTGATGAAAGGAGAAGAGGACATAGTGGCTGGTTGAGTCAGATAAAGTGCCCGAGGAGGAGGTGTGGTGGTGGTGATGACTGTCGAGCAAGTGATTTGTTTCCGACAGCTCTGCGGGAGATGATAGACTGGTGCGGACGTAAAAGTAGCGGGAATCACAGGTGTTTTGAAGTGTGAATATTTGACGGGAGAGGGTGAGATATTTGTGTTTGTTACACAAGCTATTCTTAGTGGATCCGTGTTGTATGTGGGCGTTATGTGTACTGTTTTGATAAATTTGGGTTTGTATACATGTGATTTGTCTAATGAACCGACTATAGACGAAAACCGTTCAGGCCTTTTTACCAAACTGCCTGATTTCGTGCGAAAATTTGTTCGTATATGAGGTTCAGGGGTGGATTCTGATGAAGATGAAGATTTGTATTGGGGTGGTTTAGGGTTAGGCATCCTTGGTGGGGTTGAAGGAGGTTTGAGATTACTACTTGTGGGGCTTGGCGTTAATAATAATAATAATAATAATAATAGTTCTTAAAGCTAGCGCATGCTAAGCTAGCTAAGGATAGCTCAATAAGGCCGATTAGGCGTATTTCCATTGGGGTCCTGTACTACTATCCCATCCCTTTGCTCATGAGGGATGGTAACGACTCAGTGCTTGTGAAAAATCTTTAATGCGCCGAGCGTGGGCGCGAACCCGGGCCTTCTGGGTGGAAGTCCGAGACGCTAGTCACTACACCAAGCGAGTCGCTAGTATGGAGGATTTAGGTAAGGATTTTGGTGACACAGTAGATGGAAAATGAGAGAGTGAGGGTGGTGCAAGACGAGTAGGAAGCGGAATAGTGGATAGGTTATTTGAAGAAGTGGATGTCATAAGTTTTGGTGATGACTTGGAAGTGTTGGTTTGGTCAGGAATTTGTGTGGGAATAGGTTTAGGTAAGCTTGTGGAAGGCGAAGATGCGGGTGATGAGGAGGTTGGGGTGGAAACATGTGAAGTAGAAGTGGATTTAGAATACAAGCCAGAGCAACGCCCGAGACAGGAAGGTCAAGGTTAACCCCGAAGGATCCTCACCCCAGGAGAAGCAGACTGGCGGCGGTGACTGATCGCCTTATCCAGCCGGGAAAAATCAAGGCCAAAAGAGACGACCCTATCCCATCCGGAAAGGAAATTCGCCTGAGGGGTCCGCCAGCACCCAGGAGAATTGTATTATCTCAGCCATTCTAAATACCACCTGTAAAATATCCTAAATGTCTAATCTTAAGAAAATAAATAAACATTACAAAAAACAAAGAACATTATGTACAGAGTGTAATTAATGATTAAGGTAAACCTGTCGCAAGACATATTTAGAGGATAAAGAACTCAATACACCATCAAACAAATTAGGCTGAAGGTCTCGTCATATTACGAGAATTATATTTAAACCATTTCCTAGGGATGTTTTCTAACTGTTAAAATAATACAACTATGTACATGTCTTCTATAATTCTACAACTCTATATATTAATTTCAAACAAAACACACACTCCTCTCTCACGGTGTTGGAAGCCAACGAACTTTGCCTTTTATGGCCAAAAGATAAACAAAATTGACCATCAGACGTACCAACCCCGCAGGTCGGCAGTTGTAGTAGTAGAACCTAATAACGATTGTCCTAACATAATTTATGTCTAAGAAACTATCGCATTACCTACGGGGAATCAGGGTAACATGTTCTGAGCAATTTAAATTTACATAAGAACCATTGTAAGCCGTACTGGGAAATTAAAAAATTTACAACCCAGGAGGATAGCCACGTGTGACAGACGTGACCCGCGACCCCTAGTGACCCCAAGGGCTGGCAGCCTAACCCTCTCACCAACTAGCTAGGAACATTATACAAATTATATGTTCTCTATGTACTATCCCTAAAATAATCACTAACAAATGTTCCAGAAGGCTAAGACGATTGAATTCTATATTTTGTTACTAACCATATTAGTGCCCCCTTCTATAGAAATAAATGGTGCAGTCTCGGAGTCAGGCAACACAGAGTTCTAAAACCCCTTCTCCCCCTCTTTGTCAACAAGCGAGCTGGATCGCGACCCTACAGTGACCTCAGAGCTGCCGACTCGACACTCTTGGCAGCAAGGTAACAATATTATACAAAATATATGTTCTCCATGTTCTACTTCTAAAATAATAGCTAACCCATCCTTCAGAGATAGAAGATGACTTACTTCTATAAATTTTACTAGCAATACCAGTGCACAGCTCCTATAAGAATAAATAATACTTTCTCGAGGTCAGACAACACAAGTTGTAAACCCCCTTCCCGTTTTTGAAGACTTGCCAGCAAGCTAACAATATTATACCAAAAATATATGTGCTCTATGTTCTACTTCTAAAATAATAATCAACCCATGTTACAAAGATAGAAGATGACTTACTTCTATAATTTTACTAACAATATCAGTGCACAGCTCTTATAAAGGCCGGTTCACACGGACAGTTTTTGTTTCCAATTCTTTTTGAGTTGCTGTAAAATTCCCGGCGAAACTCAAAAAGTGTTCACACGGGAGAGCCAAGGACGGATTGTGGACGGAGAATTGCCAAGCAGAAAGCACATGTATTAATTTACATAGTGATATGAGTGCATATTTGGACCGCTCATGTGTGTAGAGGGTCTCAGGGGTGCAGGGTGATGGTTATAATGAGCAGGGGTGAGATAAATACACGAGGTAGCTCTAGTTGTTCCACCCCACGCCTTCTTCAATGGTCACTCCCGCAGCCCAACCGTGTTTAAAGATAGCCTTCACATCATAATTGACATGTTGTTGTCAGTACGGGCTAGATCTCGTGAACAGGAAAACAAGCGTTCGATCCTCCTCGGATACGAAGTAGGCCTATTTTATATTTTTATTTTGTTATTTTTGTTATATATAATTATATTAGGTTAGTTAAGTTAGGTTAATCTAACAAAATATTATAATCAGACAAGAACAAAAAGCAAAGTCGTCGCGAATGGTAGGCCCAGGCTATACAATCATGATGGGAGCAATTAAAAGAAAACGGACGATGGCAAGCTATAGTAAAATATTAACAGTGGATATTGTACCAACTCACAAGATCGTATGCGTTTTGTTATGGCAGACATACTTAAGAATAAACTTAAGATAAACCTAATGCGTCTGTTGGTGCTTGGGATATAGTGGTATACACGACTGGTTGATGTTAGGTTAGTGAGATTGCCTCCCTATTTGTTTTGTTATTATCAAGTGAATGAGTTGACCGACTTGTATCCTTCTTTGCATATTTCTGTAATTATTATCTTTACCTCTTCTTTCTTCTTATCATCTCAGAATAGTATCATATATCTTCTTCGTATATGACCTGCTTAATATATAGGTTTTGTTTCTTGAAGTGGAATGGTATGAATGTAAACAAACACGCATTACTCAACGTCTTTTATTTTTCGTGTGGTACGAAAGGTGGCCAAAAAGGCGGCCAAGTCATTGTATCGGATATATACGCAGTGAACAGAGGGCTGTGAATGTCCAAAAAATCAACCAGTTGGTTTCCTGAATTCCCCAGTGAAATATGACACCCCGGCGAGATTTTCCTCCCAATTGTCAGCCCTCAAGGGACTGAAGACAAAAACTTGTCCGTGTGAACCGGCCTTAACCCGAGAACTGCCGGAAGACTCTTAAGAGTTCCCCCGGCGGACTGCGGGAAGACTCTTAAGAGCAAGGCTTTTGAACATGCACCAAAACTGCGGGTTTATAGGCAGGCGGCTACAAATTGGTGTGGGTATAGTACTATATGTCAACTCTCGATACCACCCCGCCACACGCTTGCCCTGCACTCACACAAGCACCACCGCGCCAGAACCCAAGCACTAGTCATGGAGCCCACACGTCCCTCACGCTCGCGCCCTGATGACACAACCAGCCCTCCTTCTGGTGGTGTCAGCCGCCGTGGAAGGCAGAGGGTGGCTACCAGAAACCCTAGCTACCACTACGACACACCCTACAGGTCGGAGGACGAAGCACCAGCACCAAAAGCACGAAAAACACGTGCAAGCAAGGCAATGGCACAGAGATCATTGGCCTTTGGGGACACTGCCACCACGACCCAGGCCACTGCAACAGCCACTACCACCACCACTGCCACCCCTGCCACCAGTACCAGCGACGCAGGAGGCCGCCCTAGGGCTGCAGAACCTGCGGGGGCAGGCAAAATCAAAGGCACGGGCGTAGGGAAGAAAACCTGTACGCCTGCCACAGTGATCCTGCCACCACCACCACCACCAGCCGCCCCTGGCCCGGCTGCCCCTGCTGCCCCTGCCACCCCTGCTGCCCCTGCCCAAGGAAAAGGGAAGGGGAAGGGGAAGGGGAAAGGGAGAGGGAAAGCGACTGCTGGCCCTGCCGGCCCTGCTGGTCCTGCTGTCCCTGCCGGCCCTGCTGTCCCTGCCGGCCCTGCTGCCCCTGCTGCCCCTGCCGCCCAAGGAACAGGGAAAGGGAAAGGGAAAGGGGCGACAGGCACCACCATCATCTTGCCTGCCTCCAGGCCCACTGCACCACGCACCACTGCCGCCCCTGCCGACGCCGCCCTTGCCGGCCCTTCTGCCCCTGCCCATAAGACGCCCCTACGTGCTAGATTGACTAGAAAAAATCTGACACCATCCAAGTACGCCGCCCTGCTGTTTGATGGTGATTCGCAGGGCTTTGGCAGCCCTGGTTTCGACGACGACGCCCTAGCACGGGACCAAGGGTGGGGGGATTTGGGAGTGGACAGTGGAAGTGAGTCAGACGTCGGTGATGAGAATGAAGAAGGGCGTCTGTCTAGTGAAGAGGAGGGTGATGATGATGCTGTGTTGTATCGCGAACATGACAGCGATATTTCAGACGCAGAAGCAGACGGAGAAGACATTCCGATCCCTGGCATGCATTCGTTTGAGTGGTCTGACGGGGTCAATTTTGTGCCTGACGTGCCCCAGTTCAATCCTGGGACGTCAGGTACAACTGATGACTGGCCCTGTGACGAACACGCAAACGAAAGCGACTTCTTCCTCGCTTTTTTCGATTTTGAGGTAATGACTTACATCGTTGCCCAAACAAACGCCTACTACAGGTGGGTGTTTGGCAGATTGGACGTCATTTCTCCAAAAGCGAGAATACGAGGCTGGGTGGATACGACTGTGGAAGAATTCATGACGTTTTTTGCCTTGTTGTTCCTCATGCCTCTTTGCAAGAAGCACGTGTTGCAACACTACTGGAAGCACGACCCTCTCATCGCCACCCCAACTTTCAATAAGTTCATGACTCGTGACAGATTTTTGTTGCTGCCTATATTTTGCGAAAAACTTCCTCATAGCTACTTATATAAGCTTCAAACGCAAAACATAGCAACATGAACGTATAGATTGGGTCCTATTACACAAAGTTTGTCAATATCAATCCATATTATTCTACAGTTTAAGTGAAACACCATAATATAATGATCGAAATATATATTTTGCTACAAAATTAAGTGTTTTGATTGTGAGGTGATTTTCAAGGTGAATTAATGCTAACAAAGCTACACCACTTTCAGCTAGTAAATAACCACTGTTCTATAGCCTACGCCACGGCAATTGGTATGAATCGAAAACCTCCGAGAAGTTCAAAATATAAATAAGAAGAACATAAGAACATAAGAAAATGAGAGTCTGCAGAAAGCCGATTGGCCTAAGCAAGGCAGATCCCTGTCCCACACAACCCCAAATCAATTACAAAGCCCAATTATAGGCTCAACACTCTAATACCCTGAGGATCATCTTACCAAACCGGTTAGAGATTAACGCAGGATTACGGGGGTCTGCAGAGCGCTGATTGGCCCAACCCGGCTGATCCCCCTTCACACCCAACCCTTCTCGTCCATATGCTTATCCAATTGTTTCTTAAAGCTCCCTATCGTTCTTGATCCCACTATATCACTTGGTAGCCTATTCCACCCATCTACAACTCTGTTACCAAACCAATATTTTCCTATATCTTTTCTGAAACGAAATTTATCTAATTTGAAACCATTGGTACGAGTTCTTTCGCTATCACTGAGCTTTAGTACATTTGTCATGTCCCCTTTGTTAATCCCACTAACCCACTTGAACACCTCTATCATATCCCCTCTAACTCTGCATCTCTCTAACGAATGTAAACCTAATTTCTTCAACCTTTCTTCATACGGAAAATTTCTAATATTATGGATCATTTTTGTCATTCTACGCTGAATTCTCTCCAATGAATCTATGTCCATTCTGTAATAAGGACACCAAAATTGGACAGCATAATCCATATGGGGTCTCACTAATGACAAGTAAAGTTTTAAGATAACATCAGCAGTTCTGTTACTCACACTCCTAGAGATGAACCCGAGAATCCTGTTTGCCTTATTACGAACGCTTATACACTGTTTTCTAGGCTTCAAATCATTGCTAACAAACACACCTAGATCTTTCTCGCAGTCTGAATTTTCTAATTCTAAATTAGCTAGTTTATATTTAACATTTGTTTGCATCTTCCCTATCTTTAATACCTTGCATTTGTCAATGTTAAACTTCATCTGCCAATTTACTGACCATTCATGTAAGGTATCTAGATCCCTTTGGAGGCACTCTATATCGCTATCTGAATCAATTGATCTCCCCATTTTAGTATCGTCTGCGAATTTACTTATCCTACTAGTTATACCTAAATCTAGGTCATTTATGTATATAAGAAACAACAGGGGACCTAATACCGATCCCTGGGGGACACCACTTTTGACTGCTCCCCACTCTGACTTGGTACCATTTATGCTGACTCTCTGTTTCCTACCAATTAGCCATGACCTAATCCATCCCAACAACGACCCTCCTATTCCATGTGCCTCAACCTTTCTCATCAATCTCTCATGAGGGACTCTGTCGAAAGCTTTACTGAAATCTAAATATATATCATATGACTTGTCACTATCTACTGCTTCATATACCTCTGAGAAAAAGCTAAGCAAATTAGTAAGGCAAGAACGTCCCTGAGTGAATCCATGCTGAGAAGAATTTATTAAGTTAAATTTTACTAAGTGGCTTCTAATTTTCCTAGCAATAATGGACTCTAGCAATTTTCCTATGATTGATGTGAGACTAATGGGACGGTAATTGGATGCTATCGATTTATCACCTTTTTTGAAGATCGGAACTACATTTGCAAGCTTCCAAGCTTCTGGAACTAAACCTGTTTCTAATGACTTGTTAAATATAAATGCTAATGGACTACTTAACTCATCTCTGCATTCTTTTAATACTCTAGCATATACCTCGTCAGGACCAGGCGATTTTTGAGGTTTCAGTCTGTCAATTTCCTTAAGCACATCATTTCTACTTATACTAACTGTACTTAACATATTTTCTATACTATCACTATATACCATATTGACTTCTGGAATCTGTGCCAAATTTTCATTAGTGAAAACGGAAAGAAACTGACTATTTAATGTACTGCACATTTCTAAATCATTTTCTGTTATTTCTCCTATTGAAGTTTTTAGGGGGCCTATTACATCTCTAACTTTAGATTTATATAGTTGGTAAAAAGCTTTAGGGTTATTTTTTGAGTCGCTGGCTATCCTTATTTCATAATTTCTTTTTGCTTTCCTGATTTCCTTTTTGACCTGTCTTGATAGAGTCTGATAGTATATATGTAAATGATTTTCACCTTTCTTTATTTTTCGATATATTCCTTTCTTTTTTCCTATAAGATCTATTAGCTTATTAGTCATCCATTTTGGTTGGTTCTGCGTCGATCTAAATCTTCTTTTAGGGATATATTTATTTTGAGCATTGTAGAGTGAAGCAATAAACTGGTTATATGTAGGTGGCAAGTTTAACTCTGGCATATCCTGACTTAATCGCTTAACAATAGGGTCCACCCTTAAGTCTCTTCTTAGCCAACCATAATCGGCTTTTCTGAAATCTGGGATAAGTGTCGTATTCTCTTTAGCATTCCCTGTCCATTGTATATTAAAATAAATAGATTTATGATCGCTATTTCCTAGGTGGTCACCAATCTCTACATTATTTATCATATGTTCATTGTTACTGAAAACTAAATCAAGAATATTAATACCTCTAGTCGGCGTATCTATGAATTGAAATAAAAAACTATCTTGTACTACCTCAATAAACTCTACTGAATCGGAGTCGCCTATTTGGTGCTGCCAATCAATGTTCGGAAAATTAAAATCCCCCATAATGCACACATTGCTAAACCTTGATGCTATTTTAATTTTCTCCCATAACGATTTTCCGCCATTTCTACTCATATTAGGCGGTCTATATATAACTCCAATAACTATGGTCTCACTACCTTCGTTAACCTCTACCCAAACACTTTCATTATCTTTATTTAGTCTAATACCTGATTTAATACAGCTTTTTAATGTACTCCTGACAAACACTGCTATACCCCCGCCCCTCCTACTTGTTCGGTCATATTTAAACAAACTATATCCTGGAATATCAAATTCTGCTAAAAAATGCCTAGATTCTGTATTAATCCACGTTTCAGTTAGCGCTATTATGTCTATATTTTCTGTGCTAACGAGTGCTCTAAGTTCGTTCATTTTGTTACATAAACTCCTACAATTTGTATAATATACCCTCAACCTATTACTTTTATTTGCAACTAATTTTCTATTGTGTTTAGCTAACTTATTATTTCCTGTTGAACTACTAGCTCTAGACGGAAATTCTACTCTATCAGTATTCTCATCTTTACTATCAGTTACATGTGTAGTGTTATCGATACTACTATTACACATCACTATATCCGCACTATCTTGACTGATTATTTCTATTTTACTCACTGGTTTGTCACATGAAGTACCTGCTCCATATGGAGACAGTATTTTACTTACACACCCAGGTTTTTTTAACGAAACCCCGCAACAATCTTGTCGAGTGAGCTGGCCAAGGTCGAAACTCCTAGTCGAGAGAGATGTACTCCATCCTGGGCATACAGTTCATCCTTACCATAAAAGAGGGACCAGTTATCCAGGAATGGAATAGTATTTGCCTTACAATACTTCTCCAGCCGGCTATTTACACCAATAGCCCTGGAGGACCATTCCTTCCTTACCCCTCTTCTAGGCAGGATACTGTTTACCACAGGAACTCCACCTTTTTCCTTGATCCTCTCCAACATTTCCTGATACTTGGAGAGCAACTCCTCAGTCCTGCATCTCCATATGTCGTTGCTCCCTGCGTTGAGGAAGATGATGGGGTCCTCCCCACTCACTTCCATGACAGCATCTATCTTCTCAGCCACCCTCCCGACTCCGGCATCAGGCACGCAGACAACTTTACCAACCTGAGTGTTTGTTGCCCTGCCAAGGTATCTAACCAATGAATCACCGACAATGAAAACAGACTTAGCTTTTTTCTTTTGTCGGCGTGTAGCAGCAGTTGTTGCAGCAACAGCAGCAGACTCCCCCCCCCTCCCCTCTCACTGCCTCGATGATCGCCACTTCATCGCCATCACTCTCATCAGCCAAGGTGCTGAAGTTGTTGTGGGTCTTGACTGGCTGCCTTTTCAGCTTGCAGGCCGTTGCACTAGTTGACACCACTTTCCAAGGGGCTTCACGATCCCTGGGAACACTTCCGGTAGCCTCACACTTCTTCTCCGCCATAGCTAGTCTCAAGGCCAAATTTTCATCTTTGAGACACTGAATCTCCTGCTCCACACTCTCCAGTCTTTCTTGCAAAGCAAGACAAAGCTGGAGAGTATGGGAGGAGACAGCAGACTCATCAACAACAGCCATCACTATGAAAGTTCACTAGGACCTCACTAAGGGTAAACCGGTACACTGTCCTCATATAAGCTTCAAATTAAAAAAAAATTACACTAACGTGTAGATTGAGTCATATTGCATTATAATTGTAGATGTAAATCCATATTACTATACATTACAGTATAGGTGAAACGGACCAATATAGGCTAAGGTCGGACATTGTTATTGTTGTGTCGGAGACTCACGCAGCCAGGACGCTTGGCGTGTGTGATAGAATACTACTGACAGGAAACGGAGACTGGAGATCGGAGAATGGCGAGAATTTGGCCCAGTGTGATGCCCGCTTTTGTGCATCTCTCCATCAAGAAAAGAAATAATATAGAAACCACTTCAATTCAGTATCAGTGACGAGATACCAGAAAAGCTAGAGTTCAAAGTGACCGAAATAAATGGTTCTGAATACCTCGAAATATATGAAAAGTGTATAAAAAGTGTCCTACGAAGGGAATATATAAAGAAACCTAAATCAACAGACGTCATAGAAATAACGCTCTTTAGTACAACGTTTTTAACTCAGCAAATAATCAATATACTAAATTAAGACGGATTTTTACCTAGTCATCAACTCTGTCATATTTCCGCCAAGTGAAAAATAAACAGAGCCCGTCCCATATGAACTTTGAGTTATAGAAACGAAGTGTTATAATATCTAGTGAATATCCTAATCATAGTAGCTAATGTGTTCACTTATAAAATACGTCTGTGATACTGTAGTGTGATACTAATGAATTTAATTTAAATAAGAACATTTACGTACACCTTCATGAACTCTGAAAATATCTCAGTGGATCAATATTAGAGTCCACAAACTTGAACTCAAACTGAAAAAGTTCATCAATACTTAAACTTCCTGATTTCGTGCCAAGAAATACAGGAAAGAGTATCATATCGTCCACTATTAGTTATGAGTAAAGGTTAACTCAATAATTACAGTGAATCCAAATAACATCTGAATTTGTGATAGTTCTCATTATAAACTTTCGAGAAGAGAAGAGAGTGCATATTTCTCAAGGAGAATATTATGTATATTAGTTGAAGTGAATATACCTGATCTCCATCTAGATCCGCGATCGTGCTGGGGGAATAGAAACTAGAGTTGTGTCACTTATGAGTATCCCATGTTAAAGTGTTTATCAGTCCTACATATGTAACTAGTGAGTAAGTGAATAAAGCTGTAATACAATTTATATTTTGATATTATACATGTCCTATATTGGTTATTTATATGTACTTGCATGAACTCCGATATCCCAGTCTTGAAGAACTCACCTTACTCAATCGTTAATCCTGCATAAAATCAGGGCATAACAATACTCTTTCTACCAGGCGTCAATATCAATCGCATTGGAAGTCTTTCACGACCTGGATAGTAGAAACGGCGCTAACTGACGCATCAGTAGCTTTGATCTTCAAGTATTTGGATTACTTATTCGAACAAAAACGCCTTTCTGTAATTACACTGAAAAATCATTTGTCAGCTCTCAGAACTCCCTTTTATAACTTAACAGGGCTATCTATACCGCAGGCAGAGGAGAAAGGGTTCATGAGGGCATGTTTCAAGCTTCGCCCACCACCCCATCAGCTCATGCTTACCTGGTCACTTGACAAAGCATTGTCTTTGCTTCATTCGCGCAAGTATAATCATGCGCCGGATTTCGACTCACTGTTTAAAGAAGGCTGTGTTCCTTATGGCTTTGGCCACAGGTAACAGGGTGTCTGAGCTGGCGGCGATGAGCAACGAACCTAATTGCCTCAGGTTTGGGAGATGCAATATTAATGTACAAATTGCTCCTTCCCCCACTTTTGTCGCAAAAAATTAACACTCCGATCATGTTTTTTCTGAATTTACTGTCCCGGCGCTTAAACGCGGAGCCACACACCATATTTTATGCCCAGTACAATCTCTGATAAAGTTTTTGAGAGTGTCACAACCTCAGCAACAGGGAGCTTTGTAGGTTAATAGTGCAGGTAAGCGCGTCACAAGAAGAAAATTGGCATCATTGCTTGTAGATGTAATCCGAGAAAGTAATCCCAGCGTAGTGGGAAGGGCCCACGACATCAGAAAGTGGGCAGTTTCATTAAGATTCTTGCATAATTATTCCATAGATGATATTGCGGAGACACAATTGTGGTCATCCAATCATACTTTTCTGACGCGCTACCTATCTGTGGCCTTAGATAAACCAAAACTTACCTATGTAGCATTACGGCAGCGGGTCTAATTGGTCTTGTGTGGTACTAGTTCTAAGAATTATCTTATATGTAAAAAGAAGGGGGGGGGGGGGTATTGAGAGCCAAGACCCTCAGACCCTCCGCCGGAAAATGTGATAAGTATACGAGCTGTGATACCTTGATAAGCCGGACTGGTTATACAGTCCAAAAAAAAATATATATATATATATCATTAATAGTTACACTATGAGATATAGAAGATAAGTTGTACAAAATATACAGTATGTAAAAATTAATCTTAAGGACCAAATATATATAATCAAATGATTTGTTTGTTCCTAGAGAACTTTGACGCCGAGGAAGGGTCAAAGACTTCTCATGTTTTTGGACAAGAATACATTCTTGGATAATATATTTTATTGAATCTCAATGTGATATTCATTTACTGATGTACCTGCAAGGTTCTTTATAAGCAGACTTCTGTGAAGCACGCAATCTGCTTTCTTTCCATTTTTTACCAAAAATATTGTTTGTATACAATAAATTTAAGATTGTTATATGGTTCTTTTTCTCTACCTATGGTAATTTATTAGTGGGTTAGATATTGTCACGAATGTCCCCCTCCAGTCTTGAGATATCAGGCATATCGTCAATGATGGAGGGGCCACTAATAAATTATAGGTTTGAGTCTCGGAGGGAAGAAGGAAAACCTAATATTTAGTAGTGGCCCCGAAATCATTGACGATGTAGGCCCTCCCTTCCATCCCCTTCCCATTCGTTGATGTCTTGAGTTTAATCTTGATATATCATTGAAGGAGGAATGGCGTTGCCTGGTTCAGCGTCTCGGATAGAATTCACAGAAAGACATCCATGAAGTTGGAAAACTTTATTATAACAATTGTTACGTTAATTTTATTTTTTTATTTTGTACGAAGTTTTTTCGTAGTGAGTGCCCAATCATAAAGACGATTCCATAAGAGAATGAGCGTTGCACTTATGATGTTGGCACTCTTCCCCCTGTGGCGGGTGTTTCAAACAGGCTGACCGCGGGTGTTCGAAAGAGAGCTATTACTTAATAGGCATATCGTCAATGATTTCGGGGCCACTACTAAATATTAGGTTTTCCTTCTTCCCTCCGGGACTCAAACCTATAATTATCCCGAGAACCTCATGACCCTGTTCTTTTCTATGACATGAAGAATAAGCCTTTACTAAAACCCTTTTCATATAAAATACCACCTTTGTATAATACTCTCTTATCATTGAGTTATTTATCAAGTAATGTAGCATTGACCTTCCGCTAGAGCAAGAAGGACTCTCTATCCTAATAGAGAGTGCGCGCTCACGCCCTTGCTCCCTTAAAAGGGTGAATGGGTACCCCTCAGTAATCGTCAACACTATGTCAGGAAAATCTGAGAGGAGTAAGCAATTTTGAGGCTTTCTTATAACTTGCATAACAAGTAAGAAACCTCAAGATTACCCTCCCACTCAGTTGGATAGACGGCATACCGAACATCTACTTGTCTGAGGAGTTAAAAATCCTATTTAGGGATCGTTGTTAATTGTGGCATACCATCAGTTAACATTAAAGCCTCTAATGGGCTGTACCTTCAGTAGTAAAAGTTGAAGTAGCCAGGCATACCTACGCTTCAACCTTTTATTACTGCAGATGCGGTAACTGTATCTTATTAACAGGATCTTTGTTTTCAGTGGCATACCAGTGCTTAACATAGATACCTTTTCTAGGTTACGTGTCCTATTGGAAGGATCTGTGTTATTACTGGCATAGGCTACCAGGAACTAACATAGACGCCTTTAATAGGTCACTCTAAATAAAATGGTTAGGTTCATGCTGAACCTAGGACCCAGATCACATGTTGGCCAGGAACAACTTCAGTCACTAGGTATGCTCAATGTCTCTGACAGAGCCAAACAAATCAGGCTCACTAATGCCTTCAAGATATTCTATGACAGAAACTCCAGAGTATCTAAAGAGTAATTTTGTTAAAGCAAATGAGAGGAGTGGACATAATACAAGAAACAGGATGTTTAATTTTACGGTCCCGAGAATCCAAGGACAGGGTAAGCAAACATTCTTCTTCACTGCCATCAAAGACTGGAATGACCTACCCCAGTCAGTCCGTGAAAAGAGAACACTGTATTCCTTCAGATGTAGCCTGAAGGAACACCTGAACCGGACAGCTGCGAGAAGGGAGCACCAAGCTTATGTCTACTACTAAATACGACATAAGAGATAGGGAAAACAGACTGAAATGATTACTGATTACGGATTACTGATATTTACTATAGGATGTAAGGTATCTTAAAATAACCCCCTTGAAATACTTTCTATAAAGTATCTAATTCTTTTTCCCCAGCTAACCTAATCCCACAAGGACCCCAATGGAAATACGCCTAACGGCCTTATTGGGCTATCCTTAGTTGGAATTATGCAAGGCTGGTACATGTCATTTTTGTAACATATTATGTGGTACCAACACTGTAAAATGCTAACTGAATAACTATTGTTATTATTATTATTATTATTACTCTTAATAGTAGAGAGTTGAAGGACTCAGGCATGCCTACCCTTCAATAGTCTATTATTAAAAGTTAACACATCCCAAAGTATCCTAGTACCAGGATCTTTTTATTACTGGCATACCAGTGATTAACGTAGAGACCTTGTCTAGGATATTGTGTCCTACTAGAAGGATCTCCGTTATTACTGGCATACCAGTAACTAACATAGACATCTTTTAATAGGTTCTACTCTTAATAGTAGAGAGTTGAAGGACTCAGGCCTGCCTACCCTTCAATATTCTACTATTAAAAGTTTAGACTCCAACTCCTCGCAAGAGATCAGGCATGCCACATCTACTGTGCGGGTAAGGGCTTGCGAGATACCCTAACGGGCACTCTGCACAAAAGTCCTAGGTGTACTCAGTCTACTGGCATGCCAATAGACTAGTGCAACTAAAAGGTTTAAACACCACACTCCACCTTTTTACAAGGGACCTTGGCATACCACGGTCACTTGTAGAAATAAGGGCTTGGCAAGATACCTTCATAGGCACTCTGCATACACAAGTCCTAGGTGCATTTTGTCTGTGGCACACCATTAGACTTTGCAACTAAGAGGTTTAAACACTGCCCCGGATTCCTTGAACCTCTTATAAGGGTCAGAGGCAGACGAGAAAGACACTTCCACAGTCTTCTCGTGTTAGCCGGATATAGTGCTATTTCGTCATAACTGAGGCACTATATTCAAAACCTTACTCCAAGAGTACCTTAACGGAATTCCATCAACAGTTAAATACAGGATAGACGAGCATTCCTACCAAAGCTATAGGCTCTGAATACTCGCGTTAGTCCGATATGGTGCCCAACTGTTTAATTATAGTTACGGAGCCACATTTAAGACCTCAAGCCCATTAACCCATCTGTAACTGGTAGTACGTCCTAGCATGTTTCACATGCTCGCACCCAGTCAAGGGACATCCTGACGACGTATACAGACTAAACACACATAACAAAGCCACTCCAACAGCTTCCTCTCTCTCCAACACCCCTTCTCCCCTCTCTACACTCTTCAGAAAAATAGGAAAAGTAGAATGTATAATAAGAGGTGCCGTTGTAAAGGCTTATCCCTCAATACTTCATCTGATCTGATCTGAACTAACTTCACACGACCGGTCACCCTAGACGGCCTACGGAGACTCAAAAGACTACAAGCAGTAACGGAAATTAGTAACTATGAAATCAACATTAGAACAGTGAATTACGTTGATACCAAATGACAAGGTAAAAAATGAATCAGAGTCCCTCGGTATTAACCTATTGATAAATACCAGTGCTCACGGTATATGAAGAAATAAGTAGATCCATATATATCTTAACTCTGCCACATTCCTAATGTTCATAAATAAGTTAGAGTCCCTCGAATCTCTTATTTCGGGATAAATCATTAAAAGTGTTAAGTAACTTGAGTCCACAGAAACAGACTTGATATTTAAGTGTGCAAGTGTTAAACTAAGTATTAGTACACGACTCTCGACTCTAAGAGAAATCCGAGATTAAAATACAAATAAGCCGAATTTGAGCTTGTATTACCTCTGCCATAATTCCGACAGTGATAAATAAGTTAGAGTCCACAATTCTCTTATTTTGAAATAAATCATCACTAGTGTTTAATAACTCGAGTCCATAGATAACGACTCGATATATATCTGTTAAGTGAAGTAATAATACACAATACTTGATTTCAAGTTAAATCGATAATAAAATACAAATAAGCCAATAATCCATCGACTCTTGTCATAATGTCCATCACAACTAAATAAGTCAGTCCACAATTCCCGAATATTAAGATTTAACCAGATAGGCTACACCAGTGCGCAAGGTGATTATACTGTAGTGTATAACATTCTACTCTATTAACTCCATCCAACCTCGTCAATAAATATAACTACTTAACCCGATTTGAACATTAAGTAGTCATTATGTAACTCGACTGTTTTTCTAATAGTATCTTTTCCTACTAAGATACATAGATCTTGATTACTGTGAAATTAATAGTAACTGAATAACTTTAATATTCCGGAGCTCTATCTAGATCCGCGATCGTGCTGGAAGAAAATAATTAATTACATTCCTATCGTTCTCATGTTTAGCATATTCTTATTTCTATATATATGTATCTAGAGTGTAAGCGAAATAAACGATTACATAAACTATATTTTGGTATTATATACAGTATATCCTCTGTTGTATTCTTTGCATGTAACTGTATGAACTCGGACATCCCAGTCTCGAAAGAACTTACCTCACCCAATAGCTAAACCTGAATAAAATCAGGGCATACCACTTCTTAACTTCACCTGGGCATATAAAGAGATAGATAGATAGGTAGATAGATAGATAAATACATAGATACACAGGTAGCTGGATGAATAAATAGCTAGACAGATAGATGTACGGATAAATAGCATTATTAGTAGCTAGTTAGATAAATACTATTATACAGACAGTCAAACATAAAATATATAGATAGAAATATATATTATAAACTGATTGATAGACATACTGTATATTGATTGATTAACTAATTGAGAGAGAGAGAGAGAGAGAGGCCTGAAGGAGGGATAACAGGTAGACCATTCAGGGAAAAGCAAAGGAGGGAAGGAAGGGAGAAAAAAGGGAGGAAGAAAACAAAGAAGGAAGGGAGGAAGAAAGAAAGGACAGAAGGGAGGAAGGGATAGAGGAAGAAAGAAGAGAAGGAAGGAACAAAGAAAGGAAAGGAATTAACAAAGGGAGGAGAGAAGGAAGGATGACGGAAGAAAGAAGGGAAGGAAGGATGGAAGTGAGGAAGGAAGAAAGGGAGGAGAGAAGGCCGAAGGATGAAGGAAGAAAGAAGGGAAGGAAGGATGGAGGGGAGGAGGAAGAAAGAAGGATGGAAGGAAGGAACGAAAGGAGGAAGAAAGAAGGGAGGATAGAAGAGAAGGAGGGAAGGAAAGAAAGGAGGCAGTATGAAAGAAAATAAAGAAGGATAGAGGGAAGGGAGGAAGAAATGGAGGGAGGAGGAATTAAAATAAAGAAGGATAGAAGGGAAGGAAGGAAGAGAGGGAGGAGGAAAGAAAAGAAGGGAGGATAGAGGGGAAGGAAGGAAGGAAGAAATGAAGGTGGAAGGGAGGAAGAACGAAGGGAAGGAAGGGGGGGGAGGATGGAAGGAACGAAGGGAGGGAAGGAATGAAGAAATAAGGGAAAGCGAAAGAAGACGGAAGAAAAGAAGGAAGGCTAGAAGGAATTGAGTGACGGAAGGCAGGAAGGAAGGGAAAATTGGAGGATATACTATATATTTTGTGAATGGTGAAGTACTTGAATGGATTAAGTGAATAATTGAAGAGAGAGAGAGAGAGAGAGAGAGAGCACAATAATACATCACCATAAAAACTTTAGGCACCTAAAACAAACAAAAGAACCAAAGGAACGTAACCAAACAGAAAACGTAATCCATAAACCGCCAGGGGGCACTGGGACATCCTATAGAAATCGGGCGAAGGGTCGTCGTTTTTTTCTTCCGTGTTTTGGTTGCACTGACGACATTTGTTAGACTCGCATACATGTCAAGTTTTCATATACAGTACACGTTTCGCTTTAGTAAATGCAAACATTACTGCCATAACAATGTGTGTGTGTGGGAGAGAGAGAGAGAGAGAGAGAGAGATAGAGAGAGAGAGAGAGAGAGAGAGAGAGAGAGAGAGAGAGAGACAAGGAGGGAAGGTGACGGATGAGAAGATGGATGGAGAGGAGAGGAGTGGTGGGAGGGAGGGAGAGGGGAAGGTGAGGAAGATTGGTAGGGAGGGTGGAAGATGGAAGAGAGGGGAGGAGGGAGTCGGAGAGCAGAGGTGGGAGGGAGGGAGAGGGAAGAGAGAGAGAGAGAGAGAGAGAGAGAGAGAGAGAGAGAGAGGTGGGAGGGAGGGGAAGGAGGGAGGAAAGGGAAAGGGGTAGTGGGGTGGGAGAGGGAAGAGAGAAGAGGAGGGGGGAGGAGGGAGAGAAAGGGGTCAGCTCTTCCACTCCAATGCATCTTACAAGAGACAGGGAGAAAGAGAGAGAAAGAACGAAGATAAACACACACACAATATATATATAAGAACATAAGAAAAATGGAAATCTGCAGAAGGCCTATTGGCCTAAACTCAATTAATGAAATCAACAAATACATGTGGCAGTCCAGGGATTCGAACCTATGATGCTCACACCGAAATTCAGTGCATTTATCCATTGCGCTACGTGGCTACGAAGACAGTACACATATATATATATATATATATATATATATATATATATATATATAATATATATATATATATATATATATATATATATATATATATATATATATATATATATATATATATATATATATATATATATATATATACAATCGTGTGTGTTTGTGTTTGGAATGTGTGTGTGTGGAGAGAGAGAGAGAGAGTATAACGACACAGAAACAAATAGAGAACACAAGATGAGGAAGGGGACGAAAGCAAGGAAAGGGGAGAAGAAGGAGGGAGGGAGGGGCAGGAGAGAAAATTGCGGGATTGGAGAGGATTTGTCGTGTGATATATGAGAGAGAGAGAGAGAGGTACAGTAGTGAGCACCAATAAAGTTACGCCCAAATATATCTTTGAACCTTTAAGGGGAGAATATATATATATACCGGTATATATTCTTTTTCTTTCTTTCTTAAAGTTTTCTCCCTAGGCCATCAATCCCATCATCAAGCTTTAAAAGATAACCCCAAGACCCCCCTTCGAGATAAATGTGTAGGCCTACATTATGCGGTACATTTTTTTACCCAGCCGAAGGCCAGGTTCCTCCTTAATTGCAGACTCGCAAGGAATTTTTGTTTTACCTGAATGGTACGAAAGTTCTTAAATTGACAAAGAAATCGGGAGAAAGGCTTTAAAATAGCCATTGGAGCGAACGTCTTAAAATCTCAATACTAATGGGGCTAAACATGAGGGAGCAGGGAGTCCAGAAAAAAACCTGTTAAGTCCTCCATAAGTTGTGAGAGGTTGAGGTTAATGCTCCTTTCCCACTGTTGTGATTTCATACGATTTTCATCGCCGACACCAATAAAATGGCACATTCGTGACATGTCGAAACAAAATCTTGAACCCTCGCATGATAATCGTTTGACTCGCAAGGCCTCGCAAGGGCCCTCGCGGGTCATCGCAAATGTTCGGATTGTTCAAAATTTTGGACGAGGACTGACGAGGGGTCGTAGCTCTCGCAAGCATCGTCGAACATCACAAAGGGAGGCCCTCGGAGATCATCGGCTACATCGGCGAGACATAGCGGAGGGTGTCGCATGAAATATTTTTTTGCAATTTTCCAAAACGTCGCACGACGGCTCGCCGATGCTCTCAGATGATCTGAGAACATCGACGATGCACAATAATCATCGTCGATTTCCTCGTCGATTAGTCGTCGACGTGCGGATGAATACTCGCCGAGAGTATACCCGCCACGGGTATACTTCGCAGAGGTGTGCGAAGGGCTGTGCGACGTAGATGAATGCTCAGAAGACACCTCGCTGAGGCCAAAGAGCACCTTCGGAGAGGTGGGTAAAAAAAAAGTGATTAGCCCTATAGTGAACCTGTCAACCCTTTTTTCTATGCACCTCTCGTAAGGGGGTTCACCTTTTTTTTTTCTCTTTCTCTCCTTTTCTCTCTTTCTCTGGCTTGTATCCATTCGGCCCCATTCAGCCAACTGTTTTAAGACGTTTATCCCCATCCAAGTATTGATATCTTCCTGGCGAGCGATAGCGAGCCAGCATTGTATGGAGAAATTCAGCTTCGCCGGAGAAATTTTAATATCGAAAAATGTACAAATTTAGCTTGCTCTCAAAACAAAAATATATATATGTTGGCTCGCTACCGCTTACCAGGAAAATATTGAAACGTGGATGGGGGTAAACGTCTTAAAACAGTAGGCTGAATGGGGCTGAACGGATACAAGGCAAAGAGAGAGGGAGAGAAAGAGAAAACAAAAAAAGCGAGGTGGGCTCAATTAAGCCGTAACGTAAACATACGGCAAGGATATTGCCAATCTCCGAATTAAGGGGAGATGGATCGTTTTCCTGGTCCCCTTTCTTCCTCATGGTTAACCCCATTAGTTTTCATATTTTATGACGTTCAGCCTTTTAGTTTGGCGATTTTAAGACATTTCGTTGTCAATATTAAGACTTTTCGTGTCATTTAGGCGTCGAGTTTTTCCTGGCTAGCGATAGCGAGCCTGTACTTTTTGAGGAGCCGGCCTTCGGCCAGGATATTTTTCTATCGAAAAATGTACAAATTGATCTTGAAAGAGGTGTGTTGGGGGGTGCTTTATATGCTTGATGGAGGTCTAGGGCTAAAACTAAATAAATCATAAACAAATATATTAACCCGGGAACTGCGGGGAGACTCTTAAGAGTTCCCCCGGTGGACTGCGGGAAGACTCTTAAGAGTAAGGGGGAAAAAATCCATTTAAAACACCCAAAAAAAATTTGTTGTTTTGTTTTTATTTTTTTATTTTATTTTTGCCCTTGGGCCATGCCAAATATCACTCCTCCACCTCCCCTCCTTCCCCACTTTCCTCCCCTCCTTCAGTTATCACCTATTTTCCCTGTTATTCCCTTATTCTGTGGTCTATTTTCGTGCTAACATTAGCGAGTTGGTAGCAGGGCGTTGTCATCACTGTTACCAAGCGTGGGAAAGAGCGAGAGAGAGACTATTGCGGAACAGTGTCTCTCCAGACAAGGGGAGGGGTGGAGGGCAGGGAGGTTGCCTCAGCCATACATTATGTAACTCCCGGCCTGTATCGCCGATTTTGACCATCTAAACACTGTTTCCACTTGTTTTATTGTTGTAACAGGTTAATACCTTTATAATCAACCTATAATAGGCGCATATGGATAAGTATTAATGCTATTTATGGTAAAATAACGATGTTAGTGATGGGAACAGCTCAAATACGTCAGCACAGGAGTGTGGTGTCTCATACCCCCCATCCGCACTTCTTAGGTTAATGAGCAAATATTACGCCCATCCCCCCTTAACCCAGCAAGTGCAGCAAGACTTATATAAGGCCTACCGCTGCGCTGCGGGAAGCCTTATAAAATCCAAGGCCTAAAAAAAAAACATTTAAACCAGCACAGTATCACTTGTTTTTGTGTTTTTGTGGGTTTTTTTTGTATTGCCCCTTGGCCATGGCAAATATCACTCCTCCACATCCCCTCCTTCCCCCCCCCCCTTCAATTATCACCTATTCTCCCTGTTATTCCCTTATTCTTAGGTATATTTTCGTGCTAACATTAGCGAGTTGCTAGCAGGGCGTGGTCATCTGTGTTACCAAGCGTGGGAAAGAGCGAGAGAGAGAGAGTATTGCGCAACAGTGTCTCTCCAGACGTGGGGAGGAGTGGAGGAGAGGGAGGCTGGCTCACACTCAATGATTACAACTCCCGGCCTCTGTTGCCGTTTTTGACCAGCCAAACGCTGTCTCCACTTGTTTTATTGCTGTAACAGGTTAATATCTTCATAATAACATAAAATAGGCACATATGGATAAGTATTAATGATATTTATGGTACGATGACGATTTGAGTGAAGAAAACAGCCTAAATACCTCCGCACAGGGAGGGATGGCCACTACCCCCCCTGCGCACTTCTTAGGTTAAGGGGAAACGGACCATTTGTTTGGTCTTTCATTCCTTTATTTCTTAGTTTCCTCACTAGACCTCTATCAAACTTAAAACAAAAAACTTTAGGCCCACCTTCAAGATAAATTTGTACATTTCGACGAGATTGGTTGGGTATGAGGGGGGATCTGCTTGGTGTGGGCCAATCGGCGCTCTGCAGACCCCCGTAATCTTGTGTTGCATCTCTGAACCGTTTTTGGTGAGGTCAGTCCGTCAAGGCATTAGTGAGTTGGGTCTATAATTAGGCCATTGTAATTGGTGGTTGGGTGTGACAAGCATCTGCCTTGTGTGGGCCGATCGGCTTTCTGCAGACTCCCGTTTTCTTATATTCTTATGTTTGTGCCATGAAATATATGCAAAAAGTTTTCGGAAAATCTCGCCGAGGTATCCGCCTAACCATCGCTTAATTCGCCAAAGATGTCGCAGAATATACACCGAGGATTCGTTCATCCTTCGCATTATTTTATTCAAATGTGACAGTTCTCGCGGAGGTCATCGGCGAACCATCGCTCAATTGCCGATGACGTCGCATAATGTCGCTGATTACGTCGTATCCATCGGTGAGTGACGGCGACATCGTCGCCGAGTGTAAACTTGTCAACGGTTTTTTAAACGGTCAATATCGTTGACGTCGCACAAATTCGTTGCGAATTGACAAGACTACTTCCTCGGCGACGAAAATCGTATGAAATCGCATCAGTGGGAAAGGGCATAAGACTCTACATTGTTTAAACTTAAAATCCTGTGAGGATTTTGGCGTGTTTTAGCCGTATATTTTGACTATTATTAGACGATGATTTGTATTCAGCTTAAGAAGGATGTGTGGAATCAAGAAGTATAATTGAGTTGGCTTTGAACCTTTGGATTTCTAGAGATCCTCCCTATACTGCATAATATCGTCCAAAGATGGCCAAATTTAAATGTGAAAACACGTCATGATCCTAAAAGGGTAAGCAGGGTAGTCAAAATTCTAGATGTAATCCTACTACTACTACTACTACTACTACTACTACTAATAATAATAATAATAATAATAATATAACATAAAATATAATAAATAAATAACAGACCAAGAATCCCAACAAACAAGCCGAAACAATGGTTTGGGGATGAAGAGGTAGAAGGTAATAATAATAATAATAATAATACACGGTTTATTAAAGAATGGCAGCCTCATGAGCTGAAAATACACATTTTACAATTTAGTGGATGAACATGAGATGTACAGATATGAAGATGGTAAGCTGAGTTTACAAAACAAACAAAAACAAAAAAACAATAATGATGCAGGTGCAGAATACAAATGATCATAACATAACCATGAGAGTAAGTGATATACAGTACATATACACATTTATTTTACTTACTCATATATCATGTGTGTGTGTGCTCTATGTTAGCTAAAGGATCAGACAAGTTACATTAACCCTATATACCTCTCAAAACCCTACCATGGTGTCCTGCTTCCCACAACAACAACCACCTCGAACATCACGCTACCCAGAACTTGCCCCCCTCTACCACGTGCCGCCCCCCTGCCCCCCTCCCCTCTACCACGTGCTGCCCCCCTTCCCCTAAACCACGTCCCCCCTTATCACGTGCCGCCCCCTTCCCCCCTCCTCTCTACCACGTGCCGCCCCCTTGCCCCCCCCCCCCCCTCCTCTCTACCACGTGCCGCCCCCCTTGCCTCAAAAACTGAACTGAACTAAACTGAAGGGGTACACGCCGAAGTGATGCATTCCTCAGCACAGCTCCATGTTCCCCGATCGTGAGGAGGGGGGGAGGGGAGGGGGGTATGAGGGGGCGAATGGGGGACACAGGGGGGGGGGGGACATTGAAGGGGGTATGAGGGACACAAGGGGGGGGACTTGGAGGGGGGGAAATTTGGTAGGTCATGCCCGGGTCGCGATTTTATTTGTTTATGCAATTGAGATCGGTCAGCTTGTACACCCTAGGACAGCAATTGAGATAGGTCAGCTTGTACACCCTAGGACATCAATTGAGATCGGTCAGCTTGTACACCCTAGGACAGCAATTGAGATAGGTCAGCTTGTACACCCTAGGACAGCAATTGAGATAGGTCAGCTTGTACACCCTAGGACAACAATTGAGATAGGTCAGCTTGTACACCCTAGGACAACAATTGAGATAGGTCAGCTTGTACACCCTAGGACAACAATTGAGATAGGTCAGCTTGTACACCCTAGGACATCAATTGAGATCGGTCAGCTTGTACACCCTAGGACAACAATTGAGATAGGTCAGCTTGTACACCCTAGGACATCAATTGAGATCGGTCAGCTTGTACACCCTAGGACAGCAATTGAGATAGGTCAGCTTGTACACCCTAGCACATCAATTGAGATCGGTCAGCTTGTACACCCTAGGACATCAATTGAGATAGGTCAGCTTGTACACCCTAGCACATCAATTGAGATCGGTCAGCTTGTACACCCTAGCACATCAATTGAGATAGGTCAGCTTGTACACCCTAGCACATCAATTGAGATCGGTCAGCTTGTACACCCTAGGACATCAATTGAGATAGGTCAGCTTGTACACCCTAGCACATCAATTGAGATCGGTCAGCTTGTACACCCTAGGACATCAATTGAGATAGGTCAGCTTGTACACCCTAGGACATCAATTGAGATAGGTCAGCTTGTACACCCTAGGACATCAATTGAGATAGGTCAGCTTGTACACCCTAGCACATCAATTGAGATAGGTCAGCTTGTACACCCTAGGACATCAATTGAGATAGGTCAGCTTGTACACCCTAGGACATCAATTGAGATAGGTCAGCTTGTACACCCTAGCACATCAATTGAGATAGGTCAGCTTGTATACCCTAGCACATCAATTGAGATAGGTCAGCTTGTACACCCTAGGACATCAATTGAGATAGGTCAGCTTGTACACCCTAGGACATCAATTGAGATAGGTCAGCTTGTACACCCTAGGACATTAATCGCTGCCCTATGTGTACCCTCGAATAGCTTAACGTTTTCAGTTGGAAAACAGTAGATTTTATTCAGTTTCGGAAGAAAATTTGGAAATCAGAAGGTTAATGGATATACAGTATACGGTAAATCAGAAGGTTAATGGATATACAGTATACGGTAAATCAGAAGGTTAATGGATTACAGTAGGTAAATCAGAAGGTTAATGGATATACAGTATACGGTAAATCAGAAGGTTAATGGATATACAGTATACGGTAAATCAGAAGGTTAATGGATATACAGTATACGGTAAATCAGAAGGTTAATGGATATACAGTATACGGTAAATTACTCGTTTGATTCCTTAAGGGCCTTCCTATGCTACATAAAATTGTCTAATGATAGCCATAATAAATTACCGTACTAAAACGCATCATCATTATTAAGTGGTTAAATGTGTATCTAAAATGCCAGTTTAAGATCAAGGAATAATAAAAAGATTCGACATAACTCGAGAGAACTTTGAAAACTTATGGCCGGGATCCATGGCCTAGACTAGAGATCTAAGGTGTCCTCGAGTGTACACTCTAGAACGCAAATTATGGGATATGATAATACATTAATTGACCACTTGCGAGTTTCAGTTTATAAGGAAGTTCGGCCTGTAAACATCGATATTAAACACAAATACAGTAATTATGTAGATTTCTCATAGATAAATCGTGTGTTGAATTTTGTTTTGTATATGTATAAATGTACTCACACCGCACTATAGCTGGTTATTATCGATGTCTACAGCTACAGCTAGAATGAAACTTGCAAGTAGTCAATTGTCTCGGTAGTGATCCATACATATGCAAATGGATGTGTCACTATACCTTTTGTCAGTCTGAAATTACGCTATAGTTAATATTAAGACAATTCGTTTTGCATAATTGCTTCCCGTGTTGATTGTCTTCATTTGTGTAAAGGTAGTAACTCAATACATATAAACGAACGCAGACGGGCTATTGTACAGTCGCGCTAATAAGTCATGTCCCAGCTGTCATTACGTTTGGCTGGCTCTATGCTGCATTACTGTCTGTCAGATGTTGAATAGGGTGGGTAAGTGTAGGAACATGTTTGTATATTTCACTCGATATGAAAAAATGAAGCTTAGATATTACCGATACTAAATACTGATCAAAACATACTTGGTGCCGGGTCATCACTTATTAGCGCGATTGTACACTGTGATAAAATAAAGGTTTAAAGAACGGCATACAAATGGTATATATATAAACTGGGTAGGCTATATTGATGGTAATATACCTGGCTATGCATGTTTAAAATGGGTTTATCACCACCAAAATACCTTTTAATGGGAGATGGTTACTTTTTGTGACCCATCTTCTTCTTCATGTTTAGCCCCATTAGTGTTGAGACTTTAAGACGTTCGCCCCCATTAGCTTATCGATATAAAGACCTTTAATCCCATTCCTGTATTAATATCAAGACGTTTTATGCCATTTCGGTATCGATATTTTTCCAAGCGAGCGTAAGCAAGTCTGTAATTTTGGAGGAACTGGCCTTTAGCCGGGATATTTTTCTACCGAAAAAATTATAAATTTATTTCAGAGGTCTTCAGGATATTTTATTAAGTTTGATGGAGACAAAACTAAAATAATAATAAGTAAATAAGTAAATAAACAAAAAATAACACCTATCCCCTTAATGAGTAGACTATTGTGGACACTTGAAATACCCTTGTCTTACCTATAATTTGTGACAATGTATGGCGTGTAGGGAACCCATCAGATGAGCCTCATGTGCATAGTTCCCAAACCCGGATACATTGAATATACTCACACAGGGGTCAAACTCACTCCCTCTCTCTATTTCTGTTTCTATATATATATATATCTCTCTCTCTCTCTAAATATGTGGATGTGAATGTAGTCTGTAGTCTGTAATCAGTGTAATCAGTTCCATCATGATGATCTGGTGCTAGCATATACTTGTGTACAAGCGACACTTGTCTATTGCACCTCTAATATCCGCCAGTGAAGCTAGGGGTATGGCAAGCCATGCCCTCAAGTCAATAAACCTAGGGCAGTCCAGCTAGGGATAGAACCTGGAGCCTTCATTGCAAAGTGATGTGCAGTCCCAGAATACGCTTCTAGGGAAAAAACAAAATACAATATATATATATATATATACAGTATTATATATATATATATATATATATATATATATATATATAGTAGAGTCATTTTCAGAGCTTCCGTGACCGTGTTTAGGATACCAAAGTTTCTCAGTGAATTTAACAAGGGCAACTGATACTAAAAAATATAAGCCCCTCATACACCTCACCAAAATGACGGGAAAGTTGTTATTTTAGACGTTTTTCAAAATGGCCGCCGCCGTCATCTTAAATTTTTTATAAATTTCTATTTCTTGAAGTGAATGGCCAAAAATGACAATTTTTGTGTCTATTCCCACTAATTTTGGTGTCAGAAAACCAATGGGATGGCATAATTAAAAAATAATTAATAACTAATTACCAAATAATTAAGAAAATAAGAAAATAATTAAGAAAATCAATGGGATGGCATAATTCATGATTTAGAGTCCCATTAACCTCAGCATCTAAGACAAATATGATGTTGTTAAATCCACTGAGAAACTTTGGTATCCTAAACACGGTCACGGATCCTCTGAAACTTACTCAAATAATATATAATTTAAAATGTAAACCAAGAATGTTGACTGATCAATTCCTTCTTTTTCAGGTTTGTTGCATCGAATTTGGCGTGAAGAATCATAAGCATGGAACGTAGAGGAGTTATTGATGTGCCTGACCCAGGACCTGGATTAAAATGCATATTATGTCAACATCCCTGTATAGCTGATGATAGTACGGACAAGACATCGGATACAAAGTGGGAGATTCTAAGGAGCAAGTGTTTTCGGTGGAAGGAACTTGATAAATTTCAGCATGGCTATGCAGCAGTGGAGTGGGACAAGGGGCCTAAAGGCCTGTACATGCATAGTAAATGTTACACCCAGATCAGTAGTAATCGCTATATTCAGCAAGCACAGAATCGTAAAAGGAAATCTGAACAGGAAGAAGTTCAAGCATCAACTTCAAGTCAACAACTCCCAGGAAATGTGCCTAAAAAGCTTCGTTCTAGTACTGGAGTGGTTCCTGGTAAGAATCTCTGTGTGTGGAGTATGAAAGGACCACAAAACAGTAATCCTGGCAAGTCCAAACTTTTGCTGCTGTCAACAGTAGACGCATGGAACCGGTTCAAGTTGCATACAGTTTGTCTGTCAGATGAGCCTATAAGAGAAAGATTGAATGCCCTACTTGCATCTATCCCAGACAGTCGAACGGCGTTTGGATTGGAAATTCGTTATCATCGTGAATGTTGGCGCAATTATGTCAGCAACCCTCTGAAGGAGGCTTTTCCTGATGAAAAAACAGAGCATCTGCAACATGTTAATCTTCGAGAGGCCCAAAATATCTTCTTTCATCATGTCCGTCAATTTATCTTTGAAGATCATGAAATCCGTACACTGCAAGGTCTTGTAAAGGATTACAAAGGCATTACTTCAAATTATGGTTACTATTCCACAGCAAAGTCCAGTTTCGTGAAGGAAATTCTGATCAAGGAATTTGGAGATGACATAGCATTTCATGAACGAGGTCAGAAGAATGTGAGTGAACTGGTATATGATGCAAGAGCTGCAGGTTCATATCTTGAGGCTGCAATATCCTCTCTAGGTGTAAGTGACGATCAGCTGGTGAAGAATGTAGCTGGGCGACTCAGAGATCAGATCATCAAAACAAAAACTGTTCCTTGGCCTCCATGAGCTAGAAGAATATGAAGACCTGAATGATCTCCTCTTGAAGCTCATCACTTGGTTAAAGCACTCCACAAAGTCTGAAGTCGATGACAAGCCCCAAGTCAGATCAATTGCATCTATTTTGACCAGCTACATCACTGGAAGACGTACTGCATTTGAGACAAACTTCGGTGTATTGCTACATGGTATGACAAAGAGCAGAGAAATGGTAGACATATTACATAAGGATGGGCTGGGAATCAGTTACAATGATGTGCTTTTGCTTAGAGATTTCTGGGCAGTTACTGACCTGAAGCATTCAACTGAGTGTCCTTTTGAACTTTCTGAAGGAACACCGGCAATATGTATAGTCGACAACGACGACTTCAAAAGTGACACTTTGACTGGAAGTGGCCAATCACATCGTACAAATGTCATGTTTGTTCAGCCAGACCTACCTAAGCTAAATCTACCTACCCTAGATGATGATAGACCAGTTGCAAATAGCACCTTGCCTTCGTACCTCTCTGATAGCCTCAAAGAACTTGGGAGCCAGATGCAAAGAATTGAACCATACAAACCAGTCAAGCGTGGTGAACCACCCATCAGACCAAGGATAACGGATGAACAACATCTGGACACAGTTCCTCAAAGAATGAGAGGTGTCATCCATGCAATGGCCCGAGCTAAGGTAGACGGAACAAGACCAAAGCCAGAAGACCAGACTGTACCAGCCTTTTCTGGCTTCCAGGCCACGCTATCACCAGAAACCCAGAAAAGCCAAGCGATTTATCATATGACTTATCCTGATCCACCAAGCAAGACCATTCTGTATGATGCCCTGCGCAAGCTTGCAAAGGCAATTGATGACAAGAAGGTGCCATTTGCCATTATCGTCGGTGATCATCCTGTCTACGCATTATTGCTAGAATTGAAAAGTGAGAATCCAGAGATATTTGCTGACATATTGACATTCATGGGGCCCTTTCATATCCAGATGTCTTTCATCAATGCAATCTACAAAAGGTTCAAAGGCTCAGGCATTTCAGATGTACTGGTGACTGTAGGCGTCATTGCAGATGGATCCGTGGATCAAGCTCTGCGTGGAAAACACTTCAACCGCGGTGTGCGTTGCCTTCGACTCTTCTACGAGGCTTTACTCCAACATGCACTAGACAAACGTTTGGAAGGTGCCACTCTGTGTGAAGAAATCCAGGCATCTCTCAATAAGTTACGCAGTTCAGTAGACCAACAAGAACTTAATGATGCACATGCTGAGTTAGAGAGCAATGCCGATCTCAAGGGGCTCATTGACTCCCTATTCCAGAACTTAGATGGTGCTCCACTAGCAGAATTCTGGATTTTATTCTTGGAGATGGTAGAGATACTGACTCAAAATATACATGCTATAAGGACAAGAAACTGGATCGAGTTCAAGTCTTCACTGAAGTTGATGCTTCCTTGGATGCATATTTATGACAACGATAGATATGGGCGCCATCTTCCAGATTTCATAGCAGTCCTAGAAAGTCTTCCCTATATCCAAGCACAATTCATGGAGAGTGGCATGTTTGCCACACTTAGAGCGCACCAATTACCTCACATATCTGAAGAAGAATTTCCAGCTTCAGAATCATCCATCACCAATTGGCCATGGATAGCACCTTGTAAATGGCTTATGCCTCCCAGTACGCTATACCCAACCTGCACTTCCATCATTCCTGGATCTTCTAAAAACTCCAAGTCATCCACAAATGGAGAGCAGCCATGATGACAGCGGAATTGATTCTGACAGTTGTGCATCATATTTGTCCTGCAGTGATAGTGCATCTTAATGCAGTAGGTCTCATGTTTTAGTAATTTAGGATACCAAAGTTTCTCAGTGGATTTAACATCATATTTGTCTTAGATGTTGAGGTTAATGGGACTCTAAATCATGAATTATGCCATCCCATTGATTTTCTTAATTATTTTCTTATTTACTTAATTATTTGGTAATTATTTATTAATTATTTTTTAATTGTGCCATGCCATTGATCTTCTGACACCAAAATTAGTGGGAATAGACACCAAAATTGTAATTTTTGGCCATTCACTTCAAGGAATAGAACTTTATCAATTTTTTAAGATGACGGCGGCGGCCATTTTGAAAAACGTCTAAAATAACAACTTTCCCGTCATTTTGGTGAGGTGTATGGGGGCTTATATTGTTTAGTATCAGTTGCCCTTGTTAAATTCACTGAGAAACTTTGGTATCCTAAACACGGTCACGGAAGCTTTGAAAATGACTACTATATATATATATATATATATATACCGGTATATATATATTTTTTTTCTTTTTATGTTACGTGTGATCACCGTATATATTATTATCATAGTGGAGTCTTCTCGCGTTATATACTGTGTATATAGAGGTATAGCTATGCTAAGAAATATACTCAAAATTATCCCTGCTACGCCTATTAAATATACGGCTTGGATAACTACGACATCATCCCCCCCCCCCCCCCCCCCAGGAAGTAATTACTGTAATCTGAATCTCCATTTCCCTCGTTGTATGTTAGGGTCGTGGTCTGCATCTTAATAACCATCTTAGTCTTACTTGCTTCATGTAACTCCCTATCTCAGAGGTGTCCTGGCCGTGTCCCTTGGGTAGCTAGTCGACCTTCCAACTAAACTTTTGGGTCTCTTTCGTTTTCTATATTTTATCATAATGTGTGCTTGGCATTTACTAGACTATTTATGCAGTAGTCTGTTTAATGCTAATAAATGATGCATGTTCAGATGTTAAAGTTCCTTAAGGGGAGCTATTTAGTTTGTACCCTAGACCTCCATCAAGCTTAAAAATTACACTCCCTCGACCCCCTTCAAGATAAAATTTGTACATTTTTCGGTAGAAAAATGTCCCGGCCGAAGGCCGTTTCCTCTTACATTACAGGCTCGCTTTCGCTCGCCAGGAAAAAATCGACGCCTAAATGGTACGAAATGTCTAAATATTGACAGAGATTGGGCGAAAGTTCTTAAAATCGCCAAACTAATGGGGCGAACGTCTTAAAATCTCAATAGCAGTGGAGTTAAACATGAGGGAGAAAGGGGTTGAGAAAATAATCCCTCAAGTGGAAATCTCCCCTTAACATAAACACTATTTTTCATATAGTGCTGTTTTTCATATAGTGCTGTTTTTCATATAGTGCTGTTTTTCATATAGTGCTGTTTTTCATATAGTGCTGTTTTTCGTATATAGTCATAATCTTTAAAATGCAGCTGTACAGAATATAGTACATAGAACTGGATACTAATCGAATGATGTGCTCAAAATATTGTGGTTCATAGATTAATAATTATAATTAGTATCTCTCTATATCTCCCTCTCCCGTTCAGACATTCAAGCACCAGAGGGAACACGAGAATGCAGAGATGATCCTGGTCCTAGGTCGTTGCCTCCACCTTACAGCTAATTAATCTCACAGGTTTTTTTATTCTGCTTGGAGTGTTTAATATCGCGCAGGAAAATAATCCTCCTCCTCCTCCTCCTCCTCCTCCTCCTCTTCTCCCCCCCCCCCCCCCCCCCACACACACACACTCATCATCCTTGTACCCTTCCCACCCCCCCACCCCCACCCCCCCCCACCCCATTCTCTTCCGACCTAAACATATCTGCAATCCCCCTCCTTCTGCGCGCTCTCTCTCTCTCTCTCTCTCTCTCCACTGTTCTCTCTCCCCTTATTTCCCCGCCTTCTTCCCCTCTTCCTTTTACCCACCATGATACTCTTCGTACCCCTATCCTCACCCCACCATATTTGCAGCAACACCCTCCTCCTATTTCTCTACTTCTTCCCCATCTCCCTACTCCTCCTCCCCTCTCTCTGTCCTTATTCCTCCATCTTCCCTCCCCTACCCCTCCTCCTCCTCCCCTCCTCCTCCTCCTCCTCCTCCTCCTCCTCCTACTGGTTCTGGCCTTGAAGTGAGGGGCTTGTCGCTAAATATTAATGGGATAAAAATATTCAGGCAATTAAGGGGGCCACCTCGCTTTTTTTTCTCGTTCTCTCCCTCTTCCTTTGGCTTGTATCCATTCGGCCCCATTCAGCCTACTGTTATAAGACGTTTACCCTCATCCAGGTGGCAATATTTTCCTGGCAAGCGGTAGCGGGCCAGCATAGGCTATATACCGTACTGTATATTATTGTTTTGACAGCAAACTAAATTTGTAAATTTTTCGGTAGAAAAATTTCTCCGGCAAAGCCGGATTTCTCCATACAATGCTGGCTCGCTATCGCTCGCCAGGAAGAAATCGACACCTGGATGGGGATAAACGTCTTAAAACAGATGGTTGAATGGGGCTGAATGGATACAAACCAGAGAAAGAGAGAAAAGGAGAGAAAGATAAAACAAACAAAAAAACGGTGACCCCCCATTAAGAAGGTATTGCCTGGTTTCTGTGGGATTAATTACACTGGTATTCACGGGGGAAACGAATGTGCTCCTTGTCAACCCTTTTCCAAACTGTCCGATTTCGTGTATTCCTGTTGTGAATAATAAAATTATATACAGTGGTGTTAAACAGAAGACTTCATTGAAAAATAAACAATAGAATAATTTGTATTTACCTTTTTTCTGAACGCATATATACTGGACATGCAACAAATATTAGTTGTCAGCTGATGAAATAAATTATTGTGGTTGGAAGTTCCATGGTTGGTCAAAGGAGGCAATGAGCCAGAATGGTGGAGGAATATATAGCAATCTTATTGCACCAAATGTGCATAGGTTTACAGCAAAAGGCACATATTAACAATGAACATCCAGGAATTAGTTGTAAACGAATAATATTGTAGACGTCCTTTTCATTATATTCTGACTACTAATAGATAATTATATTCAGCTCAGGAAGGACATCTACCCATGAAAAGGCTACAGACTATCTCAATTAACCCTTTTAGCTAACGTGTATCCTTTCTAAGCGTCATAAAATCGTCTAAATGTAGCTGAAATCAAATTAAAAATACGCCGCCGGTACAGTAGGGGTTAATTATCTTAATATTATTGACAATGCATTATTTTCCTGCGCGATATTAAACACTCAAAGTAGGATAAAAACCCTGTGAGATTAATTAGCTGTAAGGACCTAGGACCAGGACCATCTCTGCATTCTCGTGTTCCCTCTGGTGCTTGAATGTCTGAACAGGAGAGGGTAATAGAGATCATAATTATTGTCTGTTTGGAGGTTAAATTACAAATACGTGTGATCAAATTGTGTAGTAAAACTCACAGGAAAAATGAAACATTTGAATCCCAAGTCTTTGTCTATTCTCTCAAAGCATATTCAGGGTAATGCCAGGTATTACCCTGAAGATGTCTTGAGAGAATAGACGAAAGTTAACGGCCTACATGTGACAAGGGGCCCCTCAAACCACTACACCACCTATGCACCCATTCCTGGCATAATCCCCGTTATTACCGTTAATCATCAATTACAAACCCCAATGTACTTGCATAAACTAATGAAAGCATATGGTCCTCCCGGGATTCGAACTCGGGACACCACACCCAGAACCTAAGCATTTGTCTACATTGATCTGTCACTCTTTTCGACCACTTTCCCATCATGCTTAACCCCTTCTGTACCGACGATGTCTTGTGTACTTTATTCTGGCTACTATTAGACGATTTTATTCAGTTTCAAAAGGGCCTCCAGAAGTTAACAGGCTTCGAACTTTGTCACTTAACCCTTTTTACTACCACAGATCCTTTTTAAACTGCACAAAATCCTCTAAATCTAGCTAGAATAAAATGAAGATGACGTCACCGGTACAGAAGGGGTTAAATTAGATTGTTGTACGGTTATGTACATTTTCTTTGGTCAGAATTGTGTTCCCTATCTTTATTAGCATTTGCAAACTTGGAAATAAAAACAAAAAATAATAATAAAATAGAATAAAATAGAAAATAAAAATAAAAATAGGAAAAATGGGGATTGGGCCTGAGAATAGAGAGAGATAGATAGATAGATGATAAATAATTGGTCTTGATTGTGTAATGGTTTGAGTGTTTAAGATCTGTATGTGGTAACCCAGGTTCGAATCCCGGGTGGATCTTATGCTTTCATTAATTTCATTGGGAGGTGTTTGGTGTTGGGAGTGAGATTAATGAATTAGATTATTCCTAAAGGTTCAGGTACATTTGATAGCGAGGTTGGTCCTTAGAGATCTGTGCCCCATACAATGTGTTTTCCTTTCACTTAAAACATTAAACTATTCAGTGTGCAGTTGGGTTTGAGTACATGATTAGATTGATATCCAGTATTCGATAAATGTATATGAAATCGTAATCATGTACTTAACCTTTAACTGTTCTGATGGTGTAATGCTTTGAGTGTGTAAGATCTGTATGTGGTAACCCTGGTTCGAATCCCGGGTGGATCATAAGCTTTCATTAATTTCATTGGGAGGTGTTTGGTGTTGGTAGTGAGATTAATAAATGAGATTTTACATACTTCATAAAATAAATCATTATCACTTATCATAAAATATGTGGTGAGTTCTCCACCGAAGAATACAATACGTGAAATGAAAAAAAAAAAAAAAAAAAAAAAAATCATCTGTATATATTATAAAGGGACTTTGGAAAAGAATACATCATCATTTGTCAAATAATCGCTCTTGCGAAGAGATTGCATTAATGCACAGAATATGGAGGAAAAATGGAGGAGCGTCGAAATCCACATTATGATAGGTTTTCTCCATAATGAACAATGGCGATATCCCGCGGCTAGTCATTAGAACACAGTCAAGCTCTTGCCTTAGGGTGCACACCGACAGTAAGGGATTTTTTTCTCTTATCTCGGTAATAATTCACCATCCACTAGTGGAATATATGCGAGAAACTAAATTTGTATGACGCCCTGTTATGCCAATTTCCTGCATATTTTTATAAGTAATTTGTTTTTGCAATGTCCTTGCAGAGAAGACATTATATATCTTTGTCAATAATGCATCTAAACATGTTTGGGAGGATTATTCATAAGATTCAGAATAATTATGGTGCAACTTTCAATTATCTGGACTAATCTATAAATCTTGCCAACATGGGAACTAGTCAAAGTTTCTGTTAATAGTCTGTAGTTAGTCATAGTTTTCTGGAGGCTGGACTAATTTCCAACCCTTCAAAATTCAAATCCCCGCCGTACAAAGAAATATAAAGGAAGCCAAGCAACAATAGACCTAATGGTCCTTACTTAGCTACTAGTGGGAAAAAAACACAAAAAACACAAAAATGATTGCCACCGCAATCAACTGGAGAGCTTCAGCTCCAGAAAAACTGAAGATCAGAAAGCAAAATAGTAGTGCTATGAACGACACTGATCCACTAACCTTAAATGCCTTGACTGTGTGGCACTCTACAACATTGCCTTGACTGTGTGGCACTCTACAACATTTCTAGGCAATTTGTTCCATATGTTGACTACTCTGTTGAAAAGAAGTGCTTCGCTTCATGTGAATTAAACGCCTTTCCAACAATTTTGAAGACATTACTTCTGGTGAAATTTGAGTTATCTATTGTGAAGTAGACCTACTTTCTTGCATCCATAAGCTGACTACTGTTGAAAAAGAAATGCTTTGCTTCATGTGAATGAAACGCCCTTCCGACAATTTTGTAGCCATTACTTCTGGTGTAATTTGAGTTATCTATTGTGAAGTAGACCTACTTTCTTGCATCCATGTTATCATGGCCTCTGATAGTATTAAATACTTGCATTAGGTCCCTTCTTATTCTGTGGTTCTTCAAGGTAAGTTGATTTAACTCAGTTTGACAGCTCGTCTAGATCATTATGGATCACTTGCATGTGCGATGGAGAATTGACTTTGTCTGCAATTGTTGTGTTGTCAGCAAATTTTGAGTTTTTGCATAATAATCCATCATCCATGTTGTTAATATGAATAAGAAATAGAATTAGACCGAAAACTGACCATTGTGGTACACCGCTTACATAATTTTTTTCCAATTTGAAGCTTTGCTATTTATCACTATTCATTGCTTTCGTTGAGTTAGGCAATTCTGAATCCAACGAAGAACAGAGCCACGAAAACCTTGAGCTTTAAGTTTTACTAACAGTCTGTTATGAGGCGCTATATAAAATGCTTCTTGAATATCAAGGTATACATTATCAACTGCTTCATTTTTGTTATATACAATTATATGCAATCTTCACAACAACAAAAATACTTAAATTCCCCTTAAACACCATCAAAGAACATGGACTCAACTAAAAAAAACATGCCTGACTTGTCAATTGCGCTGAGCTCCAGGCCGCAACAACCTATATGCCGGCCTCACTTATGCCCCTGTTGTCCCAGACATGGAACGCCAGGACTATTCAGAAGACGGCAAACTACCAGCGTGCTAGAATTCAAGAACACCTTACCTATAGGCTCTTTTTCCGCTTTGCGTATCACTGGAGAGGTGATTCGTGTATTTGTTGATTTCATTAATTAAGTTTAGAAGTAAAGTCGGTTGGTGGAGGGAACATAATAATATATCAGTGCTTCATTTATCACTTTCAAATATCCAACAATTTTGTGTACCACTGGCTGCCGTGCACACTGGCAACATCGTTGCGTTGTCTGAGACTGGCAAATATGCTTTTTTAGAGCCCAAACCAGCATTATTGGACTTAGCCGAGCCTGAGCTGACCGCACCAGGGCTCGAGCTACATGTGACCTGGGGATTCCAACTCCATCTACTTCATAATCCAAGTACGGGGACATCTGGGTGATCAACAATCCTCCTTCATCACGCAGCTCAGTAAAGATTTCTAGGGGTAAATTGGGGGCAAAATATTTCAATTACTCTTGTATTTCACACATATCTTTCCTAATTCCAATAATGTTGTATAATGATAGAAGAGACTATGATGAAATGCGTGATAATACTGGAAGGGATAATAATTTCCTGATCATCCTATTTATGTCTTCGATGGTCAAGCATATACATTTTGAAAGTGTATGTTTGTTGAATTGAAACAAATCTCCAGTTGTTCGTTTTCATATTATTATCATTATTGGAGTTATGTAAATGAGGGTATTGATATAATTAAAAATCCGCTATATAAGACAATGAAATCTAAAATTGAAATGTGATACACATACACGCACTAGAAAATCAAATGCATATATCTTTGTGGTCTTGTCATATTCTCAAAATATATCTTCGATATTACAATTCTTGGGTGGTGTGAACGAAATATGAATTTAGGAAGCATAAGCTTGAGCTAGCAGAGTGCAAACATTACGAAAAGTCTAAAATGACTTTCACATGCATTATTAAGAGACTACAAATATGCATGAGAAAGTGCACAAATAGGGTATGCTATGATGTTTCTGAGATTATATAATCCGATATACAGGGAGTCATACAAATTTAGTTTCTCGCATATATTCCACTAATGGATGGTGAACTTTTGCTGATAAGAGAAAAAATCCCTTACTGTCGGTGTGCACCCTAAGGGGGGTCACCTGCTTTTGTTTATCTTTCTCTCCTTTTCTTTCTGTCCCTGGCTTGTATCTATTCGGCCCCATTAAGCCAACTGTTTTAAGACGTTTGTCCCCATCCAGGTGTCGATTTCTTCCTGGCGAGCGATAGCGAGCCAGCATTGTATAGAGAGATTCGGCTTCGCCGGACTTATTTTTCTATCGAAAAATGTACAAATTTAGCTTGTCAAAACAAAAATATATATATGCTGGCTCGCTACCGCTCGCCAGGAAAATATAGACACCTGGATGGGGGTAAACGTCTTAAAACAGTAGGCTGAATGGGGCCGAATGGATACAAGCCCAAGAGAGAGGGAGAGAAAGAGAAAACAAAAAGTGAGGTGGGCTCCCTTAAGGCCAGAGCTTGACTGTGTTCTAACGACTAGCCACGGGATATCAACCATTGTTCATTATGGAGAACAAAACTTTATAATGTGGATTTCGACGCTCCTCCATTTCTCCTCCTTATTCTGTGTATTGAGGGGGTAGTACTCGGTATTTTCTGGACCCCCTTCTCCCTCATGTTTAGCATATAAGTTTTTGAGATTTTAAGACTTGCCTTCCGTTAGTTTGGCGATTTTGAGACCTTTCGCCCCATTTCTTTGTCAATATTTAGACCTTTCATGCCATTTAGGTGTCGATTTTTTCCTGGCGAGCGATAGCAAGCCTGTCATTTTAGAAGGAACTGGCCTTCGGCCGGGAAATTTTTCTAACGAAAAATTTACATCTTTAACTTGAAATGGGGTCTAGGGGGTATTTTCTTAAGCTTTATGGAGGTCTAGCGAGGAAACTAAATAACAAATTACTAAATATATAAACCAAAAACCAAGCACTACCCCCTTAATGCTATCTCTTCGCGAGCGCTGATTGGATTATTTGACAAATGATGATGCATTCTTTTACAAAGTTCATTTATAATATATAAAGATGGATTGTATTTTGTTTTGTTTTCTTTTCATTTCACGTACTGTATTATTTCTGTGGAGAACTGACCGCAGATTTTATGATAAGCGATAATGGTTTCTTTTTATGAAGTACGGTATGTATAATCTAATATATTTATCTTACTCTCAACACCAAACACCTACCAATAGAATTAATGAAAGCATATGATCCACCCGGGATTCAAACCTGGGTCACCCCATACAGATCTTAAACACTCAAACCAATACACCATCAAGACAGTTATAGGGTAAGTACATGACTATACGATTTTATATCCATTTATCGAATACTGGATATCAATCTACTCATGCACTCAAACCCAACTGCACACTGAGTAGTTTAATGTTTTAAGGGGAGGCAGACCGTTCTTCTGGACCCCCTTCTCCCTAATGTTTAGCCCCACTAGTTTTGAGATTATAAGACGTTCGGCCCATTAGTCTGGCGATTCTAACACCTTTCACCCCATTTCGTTGTCAATTTTAAGACCTTTCGTGCCATTTAGGTGTCGATTATTTCCTGGCGAGCGATAGCGAGCCTGCAATTTTAAGAGAAACCGGCCTTCGGCCGGGAAATTTTTCTACCGGAAAATGTAAACATTTATCTTGAAGGGGTGTCTAGGGGGTGTTTTTCTAAGCTTGATGGAGGTCTAGGGAGGAAACTAAAAAATATATAAATTAATTAATAGACCAAACAAACGGTCAATCTCCCCTTAAGTGAAAGGAAAACACATTTTATGGGCCACAGATCTCTTAAGGACCAACCTCGCTATCAAATGTACCCGAACCTTTAGGAATAATATCATGTATTAATCTCACTCCCAACGCCAAACACCTCCCAATGAAATTAATAAAAGCATAAGCTCCACCCGGGATTCGATCCTGGGTCACCACATACAGATCTCAAACCTTTACACCATCAAGACAGAAGTAGTATATTGACATTCTTATGCATCATACTTTTCTATACACATGACGTTATATTTTGTTGACGCGCTAATTCAATGAGAAACTTAAGGGGAGATTTCCACTCGAGGGAATTTTTTACTTGACCCCTCTCCATCATGTTTAGCCCCATTGCTTGTGAGATTTTAAGACGTTTTCCCCCATTAGTTTGGTGATTTTTAAGAATTTCCGCCCCATTCTGTCAATTTTAAGACCTTTCGTGCCATTTAGTTGTCGATTTTATCCTGGCGAGCGATAGCGAGCCTGTAATTTAAGAGTAATCGGCCTTCGGCCGAGACATTTTTCTACCGAAAAATGTACAAATGTACAAATCTTGAAAGGAGGTCAAGGGGGTGAAATTTTAAGATTGCTGGAGGAGTAGGAAACAAACTAGAAACCTCCCCTTAAGGGGGGTAGTGCTTGGTTTTTGGTCTATGTATTTATTAATGTATTTATTTTTGAGATTCCTAACTAGACTTCCATCAAGCTTAAAATAGCACCCCCTAGATCCCCTTTCAAGATAAGTTTGTACATTTTTCGGGAGAAAAATATCCCGGTCGAAGGCAGATTGCTTCTAAAATTACGGGCTCGTTTTCGCTCGCCAGGAACAAATCGAGAACTAGAGAGAGAGTATATATATATATATATATATATATATATATATATATATATATATATATATATATATATAAATAATTCAAGGAGACATCAGCCATCAATCGTCACAGAAACAAAATTTCCAACTATTTATTTCCAACCTATTTTTCTATTGGCCTGCCTTTATAGGACTGGGGCGCCTTCACAAGGATGGCCCGCGGAAGCTTTTTAATGGAGGAACTTGTTGAGAGCTTCCTAAAAAGTAACTGGGCAAAACTATCTATACATACGTGCAGAAAGGTTATTTACTGTAACCCGCTTCTGACACAATTCCACATCAGTTTTGTTATTGACTGTGTATATAATGTTGGTGTTCTGTGTGGATGAGAGAGACAAAAGGCAAAATTGCCTGTGACGAGTGCCTCCCCCAGAGTTGAAAGAGTGACAGGGACAACATCCATGAGTCTTCGAGCCAAAAGATCTGGACACACGGAGTTTGAAGTAATTTAAGTCATAGTATGAGGACAAGATGGATTCAGGGAGAGAGTTCCAGAGCTCAGCCGTTGAATAGAAAAAAGATTGGGAGTATCGTTTCACTCTTGGGTTGGAGAGTTGCACAGAGTAGGGGTGGGATTATGTTGCAAGACGGGTACTACGTATCCTACGTAGAAGAACAACACCAACGACATCATTATGATCTGGCCTTTAAAGCAGTCCTTAGACATGTCTATTGAACTCTGTCATGTTTACAGTCTGTGGTTAACGATGAATTGATTATTCACAGCGTTCGTAGTTCAAGGGAGGAAATATTTTGAATAATTTAGTACCCTCTCGTTTTCTCTTGCGATCATGCTGCCTCTCTCGTGCGCGCGGATCACTATTATTAGAACTGTGATATCGCACTTTCCCATCCTTTATTTTATTATCTAATACTTATGTCTTAGACTGTACAATCTGAGACATTAATGATGGTCTTGCTTGCCATTTCAAAGCACTGTCGGACTGAACTGAATCTTCTTTTATAGTTATTCACCTAGTATATGTATATGAAGTTTGAGGGTTCATTTAAGGGGGGTGACCTGTTTTTTTCTGTCCTTTTCTCTCTTTCTCTGGCTTGTATCCATTTGGCCCCATTCAGCCAACTATTTTAAGACGTTTATCCCCATCTAGGTGTCGATTTCTTCCTGGCCAGCGATAGCGAGCCACCATTATATGAAGAGATCCGGCTTCGCCGGAGACATTTTTCTATCGAAAAATTTACAAATTTAGCCTGCTGTCAAATAAAAATAAAAAATATGCTGGCTCGCTACCGCTCACCAGTAAAAATTTGACACCTGGATGGGGATAAACGTCTTAAAACAGTAGGCTGAATGGGGCCAAATGGATACAAGCCAGAGAAAGATAGAAAGGGACAGAACAAAAACAGGTCACTCCCCTTAAGCAATTGGAGAAGTCAGAAAAATCCATGACTTGAGTGTACGATTGCTCCGAGCTTGGTTGTGTTAAATAAACTCGACCGAAGGCCCAAACTTCCTGGCGTTGCACAGTTAGGCTACTCGGATGGTCCTGAAGACTTTTACACAGTAGTAATTAGCCTTATGAGGCCTATACAATAATTAAAAACAATTATAAGTTATTAGGAATGTGTGTTTTCAACTGTAATTACTGTTCTGTCAATGAAAGATAGTGTTGTATTTTACCAGAATGATATTTAACGCGTGATTAACTATTTTAAGTTTTCCATGTTTAGTGTTTAAATAGTGTTTAATTAGTTTAGTGTTAAACATAACGGCTGTACGGGAAAAGCTAAATACACTAATTTTCCTTTTTAAAACCAACGACCTAATCCAAGTAAAAATATAGTTTATCAGTTTCATACATAACTACACACATGATTCTTTTCTATCCTTTAATAGCATCTACTGTATGTTGTATATACAGTATATATATATATACAGTATATATATATATATATATATATATATATGTGTGTTTTCTATGTGTATAAAGGTGACAAAAGACAGGCTGCCTGTGACAAAATGCCTGGACACACGATGTTTAAAGCAGTTTAAGTCATATGATGAAGGAAAGATTGATTGAGGGAGAGAGTTCCAGAGTTCACTAGCTGACTAGAGAAAGACTGAGAAAGTTTGCAAATTCTTGGGTTGGAGAGTTGGACAGAATATGGGTAGGGCTGTGTTGAAAGGAGAGTGCCTTGCACTCGCCGCAAGGGAGTGGGTATACACTGAGAGAGCCTGAAGAACACTGATTGTTGTAATAGCGATAGAAGAGTGAAAGAGATGCAACATTGCAGCGTGTAAAAAGAGATTGAATGGAACTAGTAAGAGGAAGTGAGTTGATAAGACGGAACAAAAAAAGCCGGTGACCCGCCTTAACTATCCAATCGGAATATTCAATCTGTCGTCCTAATCTAGCCTTAGTTAACTCAATTTAACTAGTCAACCATTTAATCCACCTACCTTATTGTAACCTAACATGACCGAACCGAATATCTACTCTATACTCGCTGAACATACTACTAACACAGCCTCATCTACCTTAAGGGGGGTGTCATGCCTTTTTTTCTCTCCTTTTCTCTGTTTCTCTGGCTTGTATCCATTCGGCCCCATTCAGCCTACTGTTTTAAGACGTTTACCCTCATGAAGGTGTAATTTTTTTTCCTGGCGAGCGGTAGCGAGCCAGCATATTTTTTTAAAAAACATTTGACAGCAGGCTAAATTTGTACATTTTTCGATAGAAAAATTTGTCCGGCGAAGCCGGATTTCTCCATACAATGATGGCTCGCCAGGAAAAAATCGACACCTAGATGCGGATAAACGTCTTAAAATATTAGGCTGAATGGTGCCGAATCGATACAAGTCAGAGAGAGAAAGAAAAGGAAACAAAAACCGGGTGCCCCCTTAACCAAATCTAGCCTAACCCAACCTAGCTTATGTAGCCTAACAAATCATACACAAGAATATGACCTAAAATATACTCCTCAAAATAACTAAAAGCTCACCAATTAACCACTTGCGAGTTTCACGCTATAAGGAAGATGGAGCTGTAAATATTGATGTAAAATAGATATACAATAATAATGTAGGTTTTTTGATGAATAAAAGGGATGTTGAATTGTATTTTATATATTTATGAATGTACTATGCCCTTGGTTTTAGCTGGTCATTCTGCTAAATATCAATGTCTACAGCTCCAACTTCCTTATAGAACGAAACTCGCAAGTGGTCAATGCCCGTCTCCCCTTTCCTCCACGATTTATATATTCGCCCAGGATGTTCGAGAGGGGGACCAGGAAATTCAGGAATGATTTTTGCTCGTTGCCTCGTGAATACTTAATTTTCGGATTGGGTCAGCTGAAGTTTGCCCTGCTTTGGGAGCCCATTTTCGGAAGGCTTTTCTATGTGGGTCGAATAAATATAAATATATTTGAATGCTTGAGGATATATAAAAAGGCATATAATTGAACACACAAAAGGGGAGATGTGGCAGAGTCGTCTTGCCACTGGACTGGTAATCCAATGGACCCGGGTTTGAATCCCAATATGTCAATGGGAAGATATTATTGGGATGGAATTTGTGCTGTACCTAGATTCAGTGCATTACCGTGCAGCACACCGAAATGTAACAAAAAATACCCTCATTGTTCCCTGATTAAATAGCATTGTATGAATATTCCCATATTCAAAATATGCTACAGGGGGGGCAATGCCTAGTGAGTTAATTGCTCAATAGGTGGCGTTCTGAGAGTGAGGGTCCGAGTCTGGGGAATGAGACGGTGAAGGGCGGAAGCGAAGCAGCTTCAGAGATGGAGTTGCTTCGAGCCGGGGTGCTTCGCATGTCTCACTCCCTAGACTGGAACAAGATCTCACGGGCCTTACCGTGTTCAGCGGTTGAGTGTGCAGGCTCTCAGCCTACGCCCGAGAGGGAGTATTTGGAATATAGGAAAATAAAAAAAAAAAAAAAAAAAAAAAAAAATTGAACCGATAGATGAGGAAAAGTACAAAGGAAGAATGTAAGTAAATTATTGTATAACTTAATGCATAATAATAGCAATACAAAATGTATAAAAAAGGAATATGAAGTCAATTTCCGCAAGCGATTTTGCATGTGAGCGACCAAGCATAATAATAAATATATAGATCGATAGATAGATAGTAACAGAGAACGGCCAACTTCCGCCATTTTGGGTGCCACTGTTGATGCTTTCGTTTCTTTACACTCTATTATCTCCATTGCGAATTTTGGTCTATAGGGAAGTTGGAGTTGTGGACATCAATATTTAGCAGAATGATCAGCTAAAATACGGTCATAATACATATAGGCCTAGATACATACATAATACATACATAATACATATATAGGCCTAGATACATACATAATACATATATAGGCCTAGATACATACATAATACATACATAATACATATATAGGCCTAGATACATACATAATACATACATAATACATACATAATACATATATAGGCCTAGATACATACATAATACATACATAATACATATATAGGCCTAGATACATACATAATACATATAGGCCTAGATACATACATAATACATACATAATACATATATAGGCCTAGATACATACATAATACATATATAGGCCTAGATACATACATAATACATATAGGCCTAGATACATACATAATACATATATAGGCCTAGATACATACATAATACATACATAATACATATATAGGCCTAGATACATACAACCAAATTGATCCTTCTTTTTATCATTCAGAAACCCACCTTATTCAAGCATTTCTCTTTCTATATCGATGTTCACGGCTCCAACTTCCTTATAGGCTGAAACTCGCAAGTGGTCAAGTATCTCCATTGCCGTAGTAATGAACGTTTGGTAACACTGCTGCGGGATATATAGTTTGGTAACACTGCTGTGGGGTATATAGTTTTGTCTTTGGGTAATCTATGTTTTTTATGAATTCCACCCCAACACCAAGCACCTCCATTGAAATTAATGAAAGCATATAATTATTATTATGTGATCCACCGGGATGCGAACCTGGGTTATCACACACAGATTTATAAACACTCTAACCATTACACCACCAGGACGGAGGAAGAGGTGTTTGTGAGAGTAATCCAGTTAAGGGGAGGTTTTTAGTGTGTTTCCTAGATTTCCATCAAGCTTGAAATTACACCCCCTTGACCCCCTTTCAAGATAAATTTGTAGTCCCGGCCGAAGGCCACTTCCTCTTAAATTACAGACTCGCCATCGCTCGCCAGGAAAAAATCGACACCTAATTGGCACGAAAGGTCTTAAAATTGACAGAAATGGGGCGGAAGTTCTTAAAATCGACAAACTAGTGGGGCAAAACTCTTAAAATCTCATAAGCAATGGGGCTAAACATGAGGGAGAAAGGGATCCAGAAAACAATCCCTCAAGTGGAAATCACAAACACCACCTACCTCCCTTCTATTCATTTCACTACCCTAATAAAGCACACCACACTTCTTTCCAACACACCTAAATTCTCTCTACCTTTGTTTTGGGCTCTCTATAATGCTTTCAACCTTGAGGGGGACACTTGTTATAGGCAGCTTGGCCTTTTGTCTCCTTCATCCACATATCCAACAAATTCTACACGATCAAAAATATAACGAAACCCATTTGTTTGATAATTGAGGCACCAAAATGGCGTATAAAGACAAACAAAATGGGCACATTCTCTCTTACTACAGGATTTCTATTAAACTCCATTCCCGATCAATATCATCCCCGAATCATTAATTCACATAACACATTTAACCCTTTGAGTACCAGCGAAGTGCGTTATATTTTATTATAGCTGTATTTAGACGATATTATGCAGCTTAGGAAGGACCTGTGATAGCTTAAAGGGTTGGTTGAGATAGTCTGAAGCCTTAATATTGCTAAAGATTCTTCCTAAGCTGAATGAAATCGTCTAATAGTTGCCAGAATATGATACAAAGGACGTCCCTGGTACTGAACGGGTTAAACTAATGGAATATTACTGTAATGCAATGAACATTCAGCCTACCATTTTAAGACGTTTACCCCCATCGAGGTGTTAATATTATCCTGGCAAGCGGTAGCGAGCCAGCATATATATATTTTGTTTTTGACACAAAGCTAAATTTGTACATTTTTCGATAGACAAATTTCTCCGGCGAAGCCGGATTTCTCCATACAATGCTGGCTCGCTATCGCTCGCCAGGAAGAAATCGACACCTGGATGGGGATAAACGTCTTAAAACAGTTGGATGAATGGGGCCGAATGGATACAAGCCACAGAAAGAGATAAAAGGAGATAAATATAAAAACAAAACAGGTAACCCCCCTTAAACTAATGGAATATTACTGTAATGCAATGAGCAGATTATCTCGCCTCACACACATAATTCAATTATAAATTATGTCGCCTAATCAAATTTAATCTAACATAACTGAATTCCGGAATTGATTGAATCATCGTCTAATACTAGCTCACCCGATGTCTTTGGGAATTATTGTCTTGTTGATTTGTATATATGATTATTATTATGATTATTAGTAGTATTATCATTATTATTATTATTATTACTTATATTTTATTATCATTATCATTATTATTGACAGATATGACTTTGTTTACCATTTCCAAGTAATAAATTTTGTTTTGGGGGAAAAAAAAAAAAAAAAAATCAATACAATCCTTCCATTCTCCATGAACAAAAACTTACTAATTTGTCAGTAGAAAAATATCTAGGCCAAAGGTTGGTATATTTCTCGCTCGCTAGGAAAATAATATAACGACTCTCTCTCTCTCTCTCTCAGATTAATTTAGTTAACTGCAAATAAAGGGGACGACAACTAGAGACGAACTAACTAAATAAATAATTAAAGAAACACTTAAATAAATAAAATAAAAAAAAATATATCTTTCCACATCAGCGACCTCTTAATGCCCCCGAGGCTTTACTTAATTTGATGCGTGTTCAGACTCACTCTCTCTCTCTCTCTCTCTCTCTCTCTCTCTCTCTCTCTCTCTCACTACAAATAAGTGTTTTCCTATGTGCAGCTTTCATTACAATATTTCCTATGAAAAATTATGATTTACTATTATTATCATTACTAGCGCACCTTTTTTCACTTCCATTCATCAGATATTGAGAAGCCAAATAATATAAAAGAGTCTGTCATCACCACCACCACCAACACCACAAACCACATAGAGAACGGGAATGCTAGCCAAGGGACTCTAAGGATTAATGTAGTGTTGTAGGCTAAAATGACCTGCCAGCTTGCCATTACCCCTGTACACCGATGCCATTCTTCCATTAAAGTGACTACTGGGAATTCCAGCCAGATTATGAGTACTACTGAAGCCATGGAGCAGCTGTACCTAGTATCAGCGCATTACCACAGCACACCGAAATGCCAAAAAAAAAATACCCTTATTGGTCCCTGATTAAATAGCATTGTATGAATATTCCCATATTCAAAAATATGTTACAGGGGGGCAATGCCTAGTGAGTTCATTGCTCAATAGGTGGCGTTCTGAGAGTGAGGTTTCCGAGCCTGGGGGATGAGAAGGTGAAGCGCAGAGGCGAAGCGGCTTCAGAGATGGAGTTGCTTCGAGCCGTGAAGCTTCGCATGTCTCACTCCCTAGACTGGAGCAAGACCTCACGGGCTTCACCGTGTTCAGCGGTAGAGTGTAAAGGCTATCAGCCTATGCCCGAGAGGGAGTAGTTGGAATATTAAAAAAAAAAAAAAAAAAAAAAACAGCAATTGACCTGGAGATGCTCAATATAACCCTAACACTAACTCATAGCAGATGGGGAACTGGGCGTCTGAAATACAACAGGCACGGCACTTGTTTACAGCACACACACAGACACCTCTCCGCTTCACTTACACCTAGTGACCTGCAAGCCTAATTTTGCAACAGGTAAACCAATCTCGCTGAAACAGACACTCTCATTATGCAGGAACCTAACTTTTCCAACACCCCAGGACGACTAGCAGTCATCACCGTAACACCGGGAGCAGATCAACAGGTATCCCCACCCAATACGTTTTCCCTAACCGACCAACCCCAAAGAAAACGCAACTCACCACCCAGCTGCCATTTTTGTCATGACCCCAGCCCATTATACCCATCCCTCTGCCCAAGATCTCACTTTTACCTGTCAGTCCAGAACACAAGGGATTCAAGGGACAAAATTAACAAATGACCACCATAGGCCTTCTTTCCCGAAGTTCCAAGACCTACAGAAAACGACAAAATAGGACACCGGTACGGATGGAGCGATTGTTTGGTAGTTCACCTGACTGGAACCCTCCCTCAATTATACCACCTGATAAGGAAAGGGAATCTAGACCTCCTGGTGGTCCACCAGTACACATGCATAGACTAGACCGCCTAGCAAAGCTCGAAAGTGAAAATGTAACCGTTTGAGTACCGTAACTGTCTTGATAGGGTAATGCATAGTGCGCTGAATTTCAATGTGAGTATCCTGGGTTCGAGTCCTCGGAGTGCCACATTTTTTTTTTTTTTTTTTCTATGTGATTGAGGGAGGCAAAAGGCATAACTGCCTATAGCGAGTGCTTCCCCCATAGTTGAAAGAGTGACAGGGCCAAAATCAAGGGACGTTCGAGCCCAAAATGCCTGGACACACGGAGTTTGAAGCAATTTAAGTCATAGGAAGAGGGAAAGACTGATTCTGGGAGAGAGTTCCAGAGCTCAGCTGTTGAGTAGAAGAAAGTTTGAGAGTAACGTTTCACTCTTGGGTTGGAGAGTTGCACAGAGTAGGAGTGGGATTGAGTTGCAAGACGGGTACCACGTGCCCTACGTAAAGGAGGTGGTATGCACTGGGATAGCTCTGAGGAACACTGATTATTATAGTAGCGATAGAATAGCGAGAGAGATGCAACATTGCGGCGGAGAGAGAGAGATTGCATTGAGTTGGTGAGTGGACGGGAGTTAATGATACGAAAGGCCTTCCTTTCAACTTTGTCTAGGAGAGCGGTGTGAGAGGAACCTCCCCACACATGTGAACAATATGTATTTGTTGATTTCATTAATTGAGTTTAGATGTGAAGTTGGTTGGTGTAATAAACATAATAAAACAAATAGATACAGTATATTGTTCTTGATAATACTATGCAGTCTCATAAGCTAGGAAAAGACCTCTTGCACTCAAATGGGTAAATTATTGTGTTTTCAATTATTCATATGACCTCTACAGACCTATATAACCTAGCATCCTTAACTTATAATAGCCAGAATGATATAAGAGAATGTTTCGTGGTATACTGAAAGTCTGAGGCAATTGATGAGCATTTTACATAACACTGTGACGACAATACTACCCACTTATCATCATAAAGCACAGTTTGCTATCTATCATGACGTCACCGCGGTAAACTCTCTCTCTAACTCAAAAACACACTCTCTCTCTCTCTCTCTCTCTCTCTCTCTCTCTCTCTCTCTCTCTCTTTCTTAGCCTGGAGAATCACATAGATATCATTGTTTTTTCGTATCACTTTTTGTTGATATTTTCGGACTCCAAGCTCCAAAATTATTATACTCTCACATTTTCTGTTTTCTCAGCCTTAGCTAGTGAAATATTTCCAGCCATCCCTCAGGCCAAACTTCTTTTAAATCCCCACGGTTCTCAGATATTCATGGCACTAGATTATGTTACCCTTATGATACGATCCTTTTTCTCACACCTCTGTTTGTGGTTTGGAAATGTGTGTGTGTGTGTGTGTGTGTGTGTGTGTGTGTGTGTGTGTGTGTGTGTGTGTGTGTGTGGTTGAGAGAATATGTCGTTGTGTGTGTGTGTGTGTGTGATTAAAAGAGTGTGTGTGTATTTGTGTTTGTTTGTTTGTGTGTGTGTGTGTGTGTGTGTGTGTGTGTGTGTGTGTGTGTGTGTGTGTGTGTTGTGTGTGTATGTGTGTGTGTGCTTGAGAGAATATGTGGTTGTGTGTGTGTGTAATTAAGAGAGTGTGTGTGTGTGTGTGTGTGTACGCTTGTGTATGTGTGTGTATGCTTGAGAAAATATGTGGCTGTGTATGTGTGTATAAAGAGAGAAAGAGTGTGTGTGTGTGTGTGTTTGTAAATGTATATATAAGGCTATGTGTACTTCTGTGTATATCTGTGGTGGGTCTAACGTATGATTGGCCTCAGGCTTTGGTTATTACATACACATACACTCTAAATTAAAGTGGCTTCGTTTCACATTCAATATCAAGTATTTTTGTTTGATTTAAGTAAAAACATCTAGAAACTGGGGTACAAAATCTTGCATGATGATAATTATGAGAGTGTGTAGATAGGAGAGTGGTTTATGTAAAATTAATATATAATCTACAAACCTAAATACCTAATATAATAAAGTATAACAACTAATATACGCCATAATTCCCTTGCATTCACTATATATATACTGTAAAGGGTGACCGGTCGACTCAACCAGTAGACTATTTCAACCAGTAGCTCTCAACCAGTACCAAATCAACCCATACGGCTCGGCTAGGTTAGTACTATATTTTGGCACTGGTTTGGTTGGTCTGGGTTAATTTGTCACTGGTTGAGAGCTACTGGTTGAAATGGTCTACTGGTTGAGATGACATGGAGCCACTGTAAAGTCACCTGGATATGTGCTTCACAAAAAATGAACTAGTCAGCTGACAGAAGAAAAAAAACCCAGTATGTTCAGTAAATCTAACGTTTTATAACAATAACAGGGGGATCTCCAACTCTTTCAGGCGCAATTGGAAGGATGAAGAAACACATCACATTTACAGATTCACAGCATCATTCATAAATATACTTAAGCTGGGTACCTTAATGTTCAGAAGGCTAGCATAGACATATTAACCCTTTGAAGCTCTGCCGCGTTTTAGAAGTTTATTTTGGCTATCATTAGACGATTTTATGCAGCTTAGGAAGTATCTGTGGGTATTAAAAGGGTAAATACTATCTCAATCAACCCTTTGACTTCCATATACCGTTACTAATCTGAATAAAATCGTCTAATAGTAGCCAGAAACAGAACAGAAACGCGTATTGGAGCTTGAAGGGGTTAACCTAATTTGACTCTCCTGGATATTTTCGATTAATGTGTTAACCCATTCAGTATCGGGGACATCCTTTCCATTATAGTCTGCCAACTATTAGAAGATTTAATTCAGCTTAAGATGGACGCCTACCAATTTAAAGGCTACACACTATCTCACTTAGGGGGGGTGACCTGCTTTTTGTTATTTCTGTCCTTTTCTCTCTTTCTCTGGCTTGTATCCATTCGGTCCCATTCAGCCAACTATTTTAGGACGTTTATCCCCATCTAGGTGTCGATTTCTTCCTGGCGAGCGATAGCGAGCCAGCATTATATGAAGAAATCCGGCTTCGCCAGAGACATTTTTCTATCGAAAAATGTACAAATTTAGCCTGCTGTCAAACAAAAATAAAAAATATGCTGGCTCGCTATCGCTCACCAGTAAACAATTGACACCTGGATGGGGATAAACGTCTTAATACAGTAGGCTGAATGGGGCCAAATGGATACAAGCCAGAGAAAGAGAGAAAAGGACAGAACAAAAACAGTTCACCCCCCTTAATCCTCTGAGCTACCATATATCGTTCCTAAGCTTCATAAAATCGTCTAAATGCAGCTGAAATTAAACAAAAAGACGTCGCCGGTACAGAAGGGGTTAATGGGGATACTATTTTAATCATGGTACTCACATTTGTAGGTGTCCTAGGTTTCATCGGGAGGTAACCCCTGTAAAACAAAACAAAAATGGTTAAAATATGGTTAAAGCATTACAGTACACAGAATATATACTATTTCTGACATTTGGATTCATTATACCGAGCCCACCTCGCTTTTATTTATCTTTATCTCGCTTTCTCTTTGGCTTGTATCCATTCGGCCCCATTCAGCCTACTGTCTTAAGACGTTTACCCCCATCCAGGTGTCAATATTTTAATGGCGAGCTTAGCGAGCCACCAGATATATATTTTTGTTTTGACAGCAAGTTAAATTTGTACATTTGTTTATAGAAAAATTTCTCCGGCGAAGCCGAATTTCTCCATTCAATGCTGCCTCGCTATCGCTCGCCAGGAAGAAATTTACACCTGGATGGGGATACACGTCTTAAAACAGTTGGCTGAATGGGGCCCAATGGATACAAGCCAGGGAAAGAGAGAAAAGGAGAGAAAGATCAAACAAAGGCGGTGACCCCCCTAAGTAATCAAGAATCTGTATTTTCTTCATTCATAAGTGTATATTTTAGTTATTACTGCTAGTCACTATAGGGTTTAACAGTGCGATTGTGAAAAGTACTACAGGCATGAAAAGTACTACAGGCATGAAAAGTACTACAGGCATGAAAAGTACTACAGGCATGAAAAGTACTACGCGCATGAAAAGTACTACAGGCATGAAAAGTACTACAGGCATGAAAAGTACTACAGGCATGAAAAGTACTACAGGCATGAAAAGTACTACGGGCATGAAAAGTACTACAGGCATGAAAAGTACTACAGGCATGAAAATATATGAAATTTTCTAAAACAGAGCGATATATACACGTAGAGGTGGACCGGATATCTGTATCCGCATCCGCATCCGCGGATATCCGCATCATTTTGTACATCCGCATCCGCATCCAATAATGCGGATATAGTGCGGATATTTTCGTAACTAATAAGTCATAAAAACTTATTATATTTACACTTTTACAGAATAACAAATTAACTATTAACCCCTTAAAGCTCTGACACGTTTTAGCAGTTTATTTTTGCTATCATTAGACGATTTTATGCTGCTTAGGAAGGATATGTGGGTATTAAAAGGGTAAAGAACTAAAGACTGGTCCATCTCTAAATTATTTATACAGTATATATATATATATATATATATATATATATATATATATACAGTATATACTGTATATATATCAAAACTAATCAAATCTCCCTTACCACGTTCTCTCTCTCTATTAACCCAAGTCAGATCCCCAAGGAGTAACGAAAAACAAAACAAATATTTATATATACATCAACACGAATCTAATCTCCCTTACCACCTTCTCCCTCTATAACCCAGATCCCCGCGGAGTAGCGACCACCACGCACTGTAGACCAAGCACATAATATGATCGCTGTCTGGGGCACTCGTCGGTTCCTCCTCCACCACCACCACATCTCCACCACCACCACATCTCCACCACCACCTCTCCACTTCCACCACCTCTCGCCTAGTGTTGCCAGTTTAGCCACTTTCCCGCTAGATCTAGAGGTATTTACTTCGATCTAGAGGTAGTGTTGCCAATTGAGCTACTTTCCCGCTCGATCTAGAGGTAGTGTTGCCAATTGAGCTACTTTCCCGCTCGATCTAGAGGTATTTACTTTGATGTAGAGGCAAAATTATACATCGAGTGGTGTGAATTCTAACGCTATTCAGGAGATTTGAGCCATTTTAGAGCGATGTTCTATAGATTGAGGCATTATTCTAGCGATTTTCGGCTTTTATTTACTATCTAGCGAACTTGATTTGGTAACCCTGCTCTCTCGCCTGTCCAACATCTCTCATAATATCATTTGGGACCTAAAAGTCGGCGGGGAGCTGGGGGGGGGGGGGGGGGGGGGGTACATGGCGTGGGCAATGTGTGTCTAGGGTGTGGAGGATGGGCAAATGATTATGTAGTGTGTGTGTGCATGTAGGTATGTATGTATGTATATATGTATATATGTATATATGTATGTATGTGTCTATAAATGTGTGTGTGTGTGATTTTTTTTTTTTTTTCTATATTCCAACTACTCCCTCTCGGGCATAGGCTGATAGCCTTTACACTCTACCGCTGAACACGGTGAGGCCCATGAGGTCTTGTTCCAGTCTAGGGAGTGAGACACGCGAAGCATCCCATCTCTGAAGCCGCCTCGCCTCTGCGCTTCACAGTCTTATCCCCCACACTCGGACCCTCACTCTCAGAACGCCACCTATTGAGCAATTAACTCACTAGGCATTGCCCTTCAGTAGCATATTTTTGAATATAGGAATATTCATACAATGCTATTTTAATCAGGGAACAATGAGGGTATTTTTGGGGCATTTCGGTGTGCTGTGGTAATACACTGATACTAGGTACAGCACAAATTCCATCCCAATAATATCTTCCCATTGACATATTCGGATTCGAACCCGGGTCCATTTGATTACCAGTCCAGTGGCAAGACCACTCCGCCACACCTGTGTGTGTGTGTATGAGAGAGAGAGAGAGAGAGAGAGAGAGAGAGAGAGAGAGAGAGAGATAATAGTAGAAACATAGCATTATGAAACTAATAAAAATACAAGAATATGCTCAAACCATTCGACCTACCCTTGACGACCCAGCAAGATGTTCTGGGTTATGGTCTGACACTCTGACCATCAAATTCTCCAATATTCGCGACCTTTCGTCTAACTTTCCCTCAGTTGAACACCTAATCTCCTCCAACATACCTGATCTTCTTTTTCTCACAGAGACGCAGGTGCCTGAGGCAACTTCCAGCAATCCCTTCTGTTTCCTCCTACTTTCTGTATACTATCTTCAAAGCCAAAGGCGGATGTTGTGTATATACTGTATGTACAATAAACTTTTTTTTTTTTTTTTTTTTTAAGAGACAATGAACGGAGGAAGGAAAAACACAGATAAAACAAAAAGGTCCATGTGCCTAAAGGCATCCTCCATTCATAAAACGTTTGTAACAACTGGGTTTAAACTTTTGTAGATTGTAAGTTTGTGGAAAGCAACTCGAGGGAAGTGAATTCCAAAGAGTAGTAGTTCTAGGGATAACTTAATTTTGATAAGCAGAAGTTCTGCATTGTGGAGGAGAAAGTGTAAATTCATGGGCGCTCTCAGCTGCCCTAGTTCTACGGGGAAAGATGTGGAGAGGCGGCACAATTGAAGCAAGTTCCTCGGAACAATTGCTGTGAAAATATCTGTAGAATAATGCAAGGGATGAAACGTTTCTTCGTATGGATAATGTGGGAAGGTCCCGTGTGATTGCAGGGTTATTGATTAATCTAATAGCTTTATTTTGAATTTTGTCCCAACTGCCTCAATGCAACCACTCCACTTCCACTCCACAGAGGTGAACAGTAATCCATCTGAGAACGCACATGACTTTTATATATTTCGGCCAACTGCTCGCCAGTGAAGAATTCTCAAACTCTGTACAGGAGTCCCAGTTTTTTAGAGGCATTCTTAGCAATGCTTCTAACATAATGTGTCCAGCTCAAGTTAGTAGTTAATGTTACACCGAGAATGTCAATACTAGGAGAAGTGGGAATATTTACATCATTAAAAAATATATGCTCAGACTTGCTCTCGTGTTCCCGACTTTGGCTCCTCTAAATTCTCAACTCTGGCTCAAACTTTCCTGTCACTCTCAAACTAAATAATTGTGTACTGTCTACTAATCCCCTACCTTTACTGGTCTTCTTAAATTATTTGTCTATCTAAACTCTAAAGTGGAATACATCCTATCAACCCCTCCTTTCTCTGAAATATCCATATTGGGTGATTTCAATGTTCATCGACACCAACGGCTCTCCTCTCATTTCACTGACCAACCTGGTGAACAAGCCTACATTTTGTCTATCCTAAACGACCTTGAGCAGTTAGTTCAGAACACTACTCGTATCCCTGACCGCAGTGGAGATTGGTCCAACATCCTTCACTTATTTCTTTCCTCTAATCCATCTGCTTACACAGTTAACCTTTTCTCTCAGTTGGGTTCCGTAGATCCTTACCATATCTTTGTTATCTGTCCTATCTCTCCAATAGGGCCATACGATCATCTTAGTCAGCGGCACTTGTGGCACTTTGGTGCTGCTGACTGGGGGCTCTCGGCAGTACTTCTTTGATTTCCCATGGAATGACCTTCGGAGTGTGCTGCACGCATTACCGAGGTACCGTAATCATCTATGGCATGGAGGCATATATTCCATTTTTGTTTCTCAGTCTAATTCAAATAATATTGGTTTATTCATGCTTGTTCTACTGCTCTCCGAAATAAGGAGGATGCATTCAAACGGTACCGCCATCTTCAAACTCAAGAATCTCGTACTTTCTATGATTCTGCCTAGAATCAAGCCAAATCTGTTATTTGACTTTTTCTTTAATAACAAATGCACTGAACTTTTCAACTCTAACTCTTCCCAAGTTTTCTGGCATCTAGCCTAAAACTTCTCCAATAAATTTTACTTCCTCATCTTTCCCTCCTCTTTTCCACTCTAACGGCACCACCATCACTTCTTCCTCTGACAAAGCTGAAATATTTCTCTCAAACTGATATGCCAGATGATATCGGACTTCATTTTGGACAATTTTATATCGAAACATGTAGGGGGGTCTGGGTGAGCATTTTTTGTAGTGTGAGGGAAGTTTGGGAAGGCGGTTTTGTGAGCTTTAGGGACAAACTAAAATATATTGCTCGAAAATGGGAAAAGCAAGGCAAATTCTCAATTACTTTTAAACGAAATATCCTATTAACACACAGGACGTCGGACCAGACAGTGTTAAAGAGTGTGGTCGAACAACACTGATATTTAACTAAAAGGAGAACTAACTTGAACACGAAACAGCTAACATTAAGATCAACTGCCCCCCCCCCTCTTTCCCATAAGCCGGCTCACACAAACCCAGCTAACGTAATGACAGCGTAGCCATGACTTATTTGGCCAACCATACGAAGCTGTAAAGCAGAACATTGTCATAATAAACGTCCATCCTCATAATATGGCGTTTTTCGAACCATTTCCTTAGTTTCGAATCTCAAGAAATCAGCTACTGTAAATAATCATCGTTCTGTCTATACTCTGTCTATACTCTGTCTATATATACTCTTTTCTTCTCAAAGTTCCCATCAAGATTTCTCAGTTATTTTCAAGATTTTGTAGTGAAATATGGTGCTAATTATATAAACTTGGTCTTACTATAATGGAGAGAAATATTAGTTTCATATAATCCATTAAGTACCGAGCAATTACCTGCTAAGGGATTCAATTTACCGTCAGCTCAAAATAAACAGAGTAGTTTGTATGTTCAATGAAAATGATAAGTAATTCTGGTGTAACGGCATTTAAATTATATATATATATATATATATATTTTGTTTTTGTCTATGTGAGTGAGGGAGGCAAAAGGCAGAACTGCATGTAGAGAGTGCCTCCCCCATAGTTGAAAGAATGACTGGGCCAAAATCAAGGGACGTTCGAGCCAAAATGCCTTGACACACGGAGTTTGAAGCAATGTATTTCATAGGAAGAGGTTAAGACTGATTCTGGGAGAGAGTTGTCTATATAATCACTCACCTAAAGCTATCTACACCAGCCTGATTGCTGATAATAAAACAAAACTGGATCGAAATGTTGAAAGAAAAAGTGAAAATAGAAATGTACCAGCATAAACCACCCATGTGCCTCAACACTCGAAAGATTATATATATGTTGTGCGTAACTTGATTCACTTCCGCACTAACCCGGATTGATTCATTTAAGGGGGTAGTGCTTGGTTTTTTATCTATATATTTATTTATATATATATTTTTTAGTTTCCTCCCTAGACCTTCATCAACCATAGAAAAACACCTAGTCGCCCTTTCAAGATACGTGTACATTTTTTCAGAAGACAAATGTCCCAGCCGAAGGCAGGGTCCTTCTAAAATTAGAGGCTCGCTATCGCTCGGCAGGAAAAAATCGACACCTAAAGGGCACGAAAGGTCTACATATTGATAAAACGGCGACAGATCTCAAAATCGCCAAACTATTGGAACGAACGTTTCAAAACCTCAAAACTAATATGGTAAACATGAAGGAGAAAGGGGTCCAGAAAAAGCGAGTACTACCCCCTTAAGACTTTTAGAGACTGGTATTGTTCTGTTCATCACACTTTAAGGCTCTCTCTCTCTCTCTCTCTCTCTCTCTCTCTCTCTCTCTCTCTCTCTCTCTCTCTCTCTCTCTCTCTCTCTCTCTCTCTCTCTCTCTCTCTCTCTCTCTCTCTCTCTCTCTCTCTCTCTCTCATTATTTCCATCTATCTATATATTTATCTACCTGTCTAGCCCTATCTGTCTATCTATCCCTCTATTTAACTATCTGTCTCCAGGATGGTTTTCAATCTCTATATAAAAGATAATCTCAACATTTGTCAACATAAACTTGATGATCCAATGTTGACGATAACAGTCCTCGTGTGACACCACCTTAATCTAATATATAAATTTAACTCCCAACACCAAACATTTGCCAACGAAATTAAAGCATGTGATCCTACCGGGATTCTAATCTGGGTTACCACATACAGATCGTAAGGGGGGGGGGGGGGGGGGTTCACTTTTTGGGTGATTTTTGCATGTATTCATTATTTTTCTAGTTTCCTCCCTAGACCTCCATCAAATTTAAAAAAACATCCATTAGATCCCCCTTCTAGATAAATTTGTAAATTTTTCGGTAGAAAAATGTGCTGGCCGAAGGCCGGTTCTTCCAACATTACAGGCTCACTATCGTTCGCCAGGGAAAAAATCGACACCTAAATAGCACGAAAGGTCTAAATATTAACAAATAAATGGGGCGAAAGGTCATAAAATCGCCTAACTAATGGGGCAAACATCTTAACATCTGAAAACTAATGGGGCTAAACATGAGGGAGAAAGTGGTCCAGAGAACCGGCCCGGCCCCCCTTAACCACTCTAACCTTTATGACGGTGTTCCCGACCGGTTTGGTTGTTTGGGGAGATGGGCTGGTTTTTCTGGTCACCCTTTTTCCCTCATGTTTAGTTCCCTTAGTTCTCAGATTATAAGATGTTTGCCCCATTAGTTTGTCGATTTTAAGACCTTTCAACCAAATTATTTGTCAATATTAAGACTTTTCGTGCTATTTAGGTGTCGATTTTTTCCCTGCCGAACGATAGTGAGCCTGTAATTTTGGAAGAACCGAAACATGTAAAAATTTATCTAGAAGGGGGATCTAATGGATGTGTTTTAATGTTTGATGGAGGTCTAGGGAGAAAACTAGAAAAATAATGAATGAATGAAATATCGATCAGAAAGTGAACTGAGAATATGGCTTACCCGAACAGCTCAAAACAACAGTGCGTGGAGGACCATTTGGCCATCTTCTTTTGTGTTTCCATGTAGCGTAAAGCTGTAGCTTAGGTTGCAAACAAGCTATCTGGAGGACAATAGGTCTTTTGTTTTGTGTTTGTTTCCTTGTGTACTTCCACGGTCGGTCTGAGGCTGGCTTATACAAAGAGTATTAAGGGGGGTGATCTGCTTTTTGTTATGTCTGTCCTTTTCTCTCTTTCTCTGGCTTGTATCCATTCGGCCCCATTCAGCCAACTATTTTAAGACGTTTATCCCCATCTAGGTGTCGATTTCTTCCTGGCGAGTATCGAAAAATTTACAAATTTAGCCTGCTATCAAACAAAAATAAAAAATATGCTGGCTCGCTACCGCTCACCAGTAAAAAATTGACACCTGGATGGGGATAAACGTCTTAAAATAGTAGGCTGAATGGGGTCAAATGGGTACAAGCCAGAGAAAGATAGAAAAGGACAGAACAAAAACAGGTCACCCCCCTTACGTGTCGTCATAGATTCCAGTGGTTTTCGCTCAACAAGTGTTATTGGTATCATTATAGTTACTGGGAAAAGGGCTTATCTCTCACAGTATTAGTCAGTGTCCGAAACTTTGTGGTGAAATATCTGACAACACTTATTAACCTCGACTGTACATGCACGAACACACGAGCACGCACGCACGCACGCACGCACAGACACACTGCCACCACCACCTAGGTTATTTATTATAACTTGGTCAGATATCTTTATTCCTAACCTCTTTTAACTCTAAAATGACTGGAGCATTGAACCAGCAATTTCTATCATTTTGGAAGAATCCACTAAAAATAGTTGTTGAAAATTACAGCCCAATTATCCTGCCTTACCGTCACATAATTGACAACTGGACTGCGATATATCTGGTTAAGGGGGGTGACCTGTTTTTGGTCTGTCCTTTTCTATCTTTCTCTGGCTTGTATCCATTTGGCCCCATTCAGCCTACTGTTTTAAGACGTTTATCCCCATCCAGGTGTCAATTTTTTACTGGTGAGCGGTAGCGAGCCAGCATATTTTTTATTTTTATTTGACAGCAGGCTTTCGCTCGCCAGGAAGAAATCGACACCTAGATGGGGATAAGCGTCTTAAAATAGTTGGCTGAATGGGGCCGAATGGATACAAGCCCGAGAAAGATAGAAAAGGACAGAACAAAAGCAGGTCACCCCCCTTAATGGAGACATTTTCTTTGTTTCGTTTTTTATAATTTACAGACTACAGTATGCAGTTACAAGTCATTTTGATCAATTAAAGGTTGATCAAGAATGCTATCCGAAATCAAAGTCACATAAAATAACACATCTAACACTATATTAACTTATTAACTGAGATGTAATCAAGTAAACAGGAATATATTATCAAATATTATCAACAGTTTATGTGAGTCACGAGATGGCTAAGCGTCTTAAGGGAGCCCACCTCGCTTTTTTTTTTTCTCTTTCTCTCGCTCTCTCTCTTTGGCTTTTATCCATTCGGCCCCATTCAGCCTACTGTTTTAAGACGCTTAACCCCATCCAGGTGTCTATATTTTCCTGGCGAGCGGTAGCGAGCCAGCATATATATATATTTGTTTTGACAAGCTAAATTTGTAAAATTTTTGATAGAAAAATGTCTCCGCCAAAGCCGGATTTCTCCATACAATGCTGCTCGCTATCGCTCGCCAGTAAGAAATCGACACCTGAATGGGAATAAACGTCTTAAAAAGTTGGCTGAATGGGGCCGAATAGATAGAAGCCCGAGAAAGAGAGAAAAAGAGAGAAAGATGAAGAAAAAAAACGGTGACCCCCCCCCCCTTAATCAATCAAAAACTATGATAAGCTCTCGCCTGGAATATAGCGCCTCACAAGCATAGCAGAGCTCGTAATTGGAAAAGACACTTGGCCAATCTCATGTCTCAGTCAAGGAAACTATTGATATTATTTTATATAAACTATCATCGTTAGCTATATGTTATCTCGCTTAAGGGGGGTGACCTGCTTTTTTTTATTTCTGTCCTTTTCTCTCTTTCTCTGGCTTGTATCCATTCGGCCCCATTCAGCCAACTATTTTAAGACGTTTATCCCCATCTAGGTGTCGATTTGTTCCTGGCGAGCGACAGCGAGCCAGCATTATATGAAGAAATCCGGCTTCGCCGGAAACATTTTTCTATCGAAAAATGTACAAATTTAGCCTGCTGTCAAACAAAAATAAAAAATATGCTGGCTCGCTACCGCTCACCAGTACAAAAATTGACACTTGGATGGGGATAAACGTCTTAAAACAGTAGGCTGAATGGGGCCACATGGATACAAGCCAGAGAAAGATAGAAAAGGACAGAACAAAAACAGGTCACCCCCCTTAATATAGTTTTACATGTTTTATTTTATGCTTCTTGGATATATTATGATAATGTTCTTGATTAACTTTTAAATAATACAAAAAATTCGACACCAGAATGAGATGAAGCGTTTTATTAGTGGCAAACTAATTGAGTGAATTGTGTATAATCTCCAAACTAATGTAGCAAAACGGGGGAGGCCCCAAAAAATCTCCCTCGGACCAATTAGGCGATCATTGACTAGCGACTCCAAGTACTGCAATTCATTCAACCAGTGTTTCATAATAGCCTCTTAACCCTCTCCGACATATGACGCGATTTTGAGCCTATTGGGGATACTTTAAAGCCTTTGTTACCATCAGGGGTATTTAGAAACCTTTAGTTTAGTTACTTCAACCTCTGCAGTTGTCTTTGAGTTAGCTGTGGGCAGAACACTAATTTTGGAGAGGTAATTATAAGAGTGAGATAACTCTATTTCGTATTGCTAATCTGGCAACCTCTGCGTCATAAATGCGTGAAAGGCTTAAAACTGTCCAGGAGTTACTGTTTACAACTGTACAGTGGTGCTAATAGGTCTCGTCTTAGCTGTCATCACGTTTGGCTCGCTCTGTGCTGTATTAATGTCTGTTAGATGTTGAATAGGGTGGGTAAGTGTAGGAACATGTTTGTATATCTTTCTCAAAAAGAAGAAATCATGTATATATATATATATTGCTGATACCAATTATTGATCAACACATAATTGGTGCCGAGACATCACTTATTAGGCCGACTGTACACTGAGAGAGAGATGTGTACTGGAGAAGAGAAAGAGAAGAAATACTTGGGTCTACATTTACCAAGTCTGCAGCACGGAGGGAGACAGAGAAATAAGTTGAAGATGAGGAAGTTAATTTTAGTAGGAATAATGGTGTCGGGGCTTCACCATATGTGTGGTGAACTACAGGTTATTGAGAGCAACTGTGCAGAGCTTACAAGAGACTGTCAAGCACTTAGTAGCGGTGAAATAAAAGGGAAGCAATTAACCCCTTCTGTACCGGCGCTGTCCGTTTTAGTTTATTCTGGCTGCTATTAAACGATTGTATTCAGTTTAAAAACGTCCTCCACCAATTGACACGCTTCAAACTATTATTACATCTCATGATTGTATTAGGCTATTCTACTATGCAATCATTTATTACATCTCTCATATAATTTTAAGGTGTTAGTTACAATGTCTCTATACTTATGCGGGGGACTGTACAATGGAGATCTTTCACCTCTTCAAATTCATCGACTCGGTTTCCTTTCCCACACAATGAAAGCTTACTATTACTATTATTATCCTCTCTCCATACATGGATCACGTGGATAGAAATGTACTGGGAAATTTCCATAAGGTTTAAGGTGTGGTAGAGAAGGGGAGGTGAGGGGTATTGAAGGTATTGAGAGGTTAGATAGATACAGGCCTCAGTCATGCCAAGTGGTCTGGGAGATATTATCTCTTAACAGAATACATTCTCCCTTATATTATTAGTACATCTGTATAGTATTTCAGTTGGTACTTGAAAAAATATCAAAGTTGGCTTTGGATACCAAACATTCCTTTAATTTTACCTTTTACCTATAAGTATAAATATTATATTTATTAGGTTTAAAAGACGTAACGGTGGCAGCTTAACTAAAACTAAAGATACAATTATCTATCATATATCTATCAAACTACGAGCAGAGAACGAGAGCTGAGATCAACCTACACTTCAATCTACAATCAACCTTTTAGGAACGTATCTCAAAACGTCTCCCCTAATATGGTTAACTACAACATAACATATTAACTCATAAGGACATCGACACCGTGTTAGTCATCCTTACTAAGAGCCAAACTTAACCCTTAATAGATTTATAGGATCGTACCTCAAAACGTCCTAATCTTTACACCTTACTTACAGTGACTGTCAAAAGTAATTTGTAACACTATCTCACTTAACCCATTGGGCTGGTCTATCAGAGTGAGAATTGAGCGATCTCTGCCATACCCATAGCTTACTCTGACTGTTCCTTTTACTTATATATTTTCTAGATCTCAAGTGACGGCGTTTCTTCCGTGGATTGACCTCCCAATCTACTAAGATTGGAAGCCAAAGCGTCACATTTTTCCTTTGCCCCTCAACTGTCTTTTCATAATTGCTGAGGGGCACAGGGCCCTGGGTGGGGCTTTGGTTTCCCGGGCGTTTCCGCACCCTCCTCAGCTCCCCGCCATGGAGTGGCTTCGGTCACCCAGGCTTTATTGTGGTCGGCAGGGAGGGTTCTGTGGGGGCGCTCGGTTATGGCCTTGGCCTTGCTCGGGGCCTTGGGGCTGTTCGGCCAGGCAGCTTGGGGAACAACAACAACCCATTTTACTTCCACAGATCCTTCTTAAGCTGCGCAAAATAGTGTACTTATATTATATTATAGCTAGAGTATAATTAAATAGACGTCGCCGGTACAGAAGGGGTTAAATAGATCCTAGGGCATATCTTGTCCGTAGTCGACATTTCTCTTGGACGGACAAATTAACCATTGCAAGATACGAAGTCCACTTTCTTTCTTTTATTCTGGATATCAGTAGAGGCTTTTATTCAGTTTAGGAAGGAATTGTGGGAGCCAGAGGGTTAATTAAGATAGACCTTACCTGATTGATTCGTAGATGGCCTTCTATCTATCTATCTACAGTATATATTATATGCTCAGGCCCAAGCCCCATTTTTCATATTTTTATTTTTATTTAACATTTTATAAATAATAATTAATTTGAAAACAAAATAATAATAATAATGCCAGCCAGATCTTTTGTGGGGCTTTCAGAGGTTAATAATTAGCAAGGCCGAAGAAGAACGCGTCATTAAATTCCCAGCGGGCGGGAGAAAGACGACTTGGCGGTGGCGGTGGGAAAAACAAGCGCAGAAAACCAGCCAAAAATACCCAACCAACAATCCTGGGGAGACAAAGAGGGTGGTAGGGGAGAGGGAGGGAGAGAGAGAGAGAGAGAGAGAGAGAGAGAGAGAGAGAGAGAGAGAGAGAGAGAGAGAGAGAGAGAGAGAGAGAGAGAGAGAGAGAGAGAGAGAGAGAGAGAGAGAGAGAGCGAGAGCGAGAGCGAGAGCGAGAGCGAGAGCGAGAGCGAGAGCGAGAGAGCGAGAGCGAGAGCGAGAGAGCGAGAGCGAGAGCGAGAGAGCGAGAGAGCGAGAGAGCGAGAGAGCGAGAGAGCGAGAGAGCGAGAGCGAGAGCGAGAGAGCGAGAGCGAGAGAGCGAGAGCGAGAGAGCGAGAGAGCGAGAGCGAGAGAGCGAGAGCGAGAGAGCGAGAGAGCGAGAGCGCACGGGTTGGAGAGATTGGGGACAAGTTACAAAGGATTATTATAGTGGTGGGTTATAAAGAAAGTCAAGCAACAACAGATTACAAAGACGTCGACCTTAGCACTATTGGAACTCCCCTTTTTGGAGGTTTTATGACAGTGAACACCATTAGTTTGGCGATAATAAGACGTTTCACCCCATTCAGGTGTCGTATTTTTCTGGGCGACCGATAGAGAGCTAGTAACATAGAAGATATCGGCCTTTGTCCTTTAGCAAGAGCAAGCAAAATCCTCATTAACAGTTGACAAAATATCCTAATAACCCATATGACGTCGGACCATATAGTGTTAACCCATACAATACCAGGGACATCAATTGTATCGTATTCTGGCAACTATTAGGCGATTTTACTCAGCTTAGGAAAGATCTCTAGCAATAATAAGGCTTTAAACTATGTCAACCAACCCTATTAACTATCACTTATCGTCCCTAAGCTGCATAATATCGCCGACATTTAGCTAGAAGAAAATATATCACACGTCGCTGGTACTCAAAGGGTTAATGTAAAGTATCTGTTGTACGGTTGGTCAAATAAGTCGTGTCGCCGCTGTCATTACGTTTTGCTCGCTTTCTGCTGTATTAATGTCTGTTAGATGTTGAATAGGGTGTATAAAGATAGGAACCTGTTTGTATATCTCACACGAAACGATGAAGTAATGCTTAGATAGTGCTGATACCAAGTATATTGATCGAAATATACTTGGTGCCACGAAATCACTTATTTGGCCGATTGTACACTCGGATGCAATAGTCTGTAGTCTACTTCACCTACTTCTAATTAAGGAAGTATATATCTGGAAACGAATTTATGAATATATTAGTTTATAAATCAACTAAGAAAACTATGTATAACATTCATAGTCAAGAAAGTTCTCTCCAAAAATCCACCCAGATACATTTAATTATATAAAGATAAACACAGGGGGTCCATGAATTGTTATGAGTGGGCTAGAGACTATGGTATCCGAGTGTACAGTCGCGCTAATAAGTGATGTCTGGGCACCAAGTATGTTTTGATCAATAATTGGTATCAGCAATATCTAAGCTTCCTTTCTTCATATCGAGTGCAATATACAAACATGTTCCTACCCTTACCCACCCTATTCAACATCTGACAGACATTCATTAATACAGCACAGAACAAGCCAAACGTAATGACAGCTGAGACATGATTTATTAGTGCCACTGTACAGTACATAGACGGTACTGTCGTGGTCATGAATACCTGAACTCCTACCAATGATAACAATGCTTCAGGTATATAAAATGGCGGACAAATAAGAATGGGATGGCAAAACAACAACCAATCGACGCCACCTCCTTGCATTGTTCTGCTCCACAAAAGGGACATAATAGCTGCGACACAAAACGCATGGCTGGCTGCGAAATTAATTTGTTTTTTGTTTGTGTTCTCTAAGGACCAACTTGAGTATACGTATATGGGTGAGGTGTAATCTATCTATCTATCTATCTATATGCTCAGGCCCAATCCCCATTTTTTCCTATTTTTATCTTTATTTTTAATCTATCTATCAGGCCCAATCCCCATTTTTGCTATTTTTATCTTTATTTTTAATCTATCTATCAGGCCCAATCCCCATTTTTCCTATTTGTATCTTTATTTTTAATCTATCAGGCCCAATCCTAATTTTTTCCTATTTTTATATTTATTTGTAATCTATCTATCAGGCCCAATCCCCATTTTTTCCTATTTTTATATTTATTTTTAATCTATCAGGCCCAATCCCCATTTTTTCCTATTTGTATATTTATTTTTAATCTATCAGGGCCAATCCCCATTTTTTCCTATTTTTATATTTATTTTTAATCTATCAGGCCCAATCCCCATTTTTTCTTATTTTTATATTTATTTTTAATCTATCTATCAGGCGCAATCCCCATTTTTTCCTATTTTTATATTTATTTTTAATCTATCAGGCCCATCCCCATTTTTTCCTATTTGTATATTTATTTTTAATCTATCAGGGCCAATCCCCATTTTTTCCTATTTTTATATTTATTTTTAATCTATCAGGCCCAATCCCCATTTTTTTATTTATTTTTAATCTATCAGGCCCAATCCCCATTTTTCCCTATTTTTATATTTATTTTTAAATCTATCAGGCCCAATCCCCATTTTTTTCCTATTTTTATTTGTATTTTCTATTTTATTCTATGTTATTATTTATTAATTTTTCTTGGGGGTGGCCGACTCAAGACAGAGCAAGAACAGGAACAGGTGTAATGCATAGGCAAATAATAATACTAGAGAGATAATCAAACCGGTGTCACACGAGCGCTTTTTCTGGCAATTTTTGATGAGCAAGTTTTGTCTCGTAGTACTGTCGGGGAAAAAAAAAATAATAAAATAGAATATAATAAAAATAAAAATAAAAATTGGAAAAATGGGGATGGGGCCTGAGCATATAGATATAGATAGATAGATGGTACTGTCGAACATTTTAGCATGGGTATTGGCAACTAAACTAAAGGTAGAATTATGCTAGGTGGCTAAATTCTAATAAAACTAAAATTCGAAGTTACTAGACCATAATCGCCCGACAAAATTACTGGAAAATTTGCTCGTGTGATATATGATTTTTTGTTTTCTTTTTTTTTAGCTTACAAATGATATCTAAAACTAAAAGGCGTAAAACACTTTCTAAATCCCACAGGTCCTTCGTGAACTGCATAACACGTCCAATAACTTTAGAATATATTGGCGTCATCGTACTAAATGGGAATAATCACATAAACTTATGAGGGGTGACACGCCTTTTTTCTTCTCTTTTTCTGGCTTGTATCCATTCGGCCCCATTAAGCCTACTGTTGTAAGACGTTTGTCCTCATCCAGGTGTCAATTTCTTCCTGGTGAGCGATAGCGAACCATCATTGTATGGAGAAATCCGGCTTCGCCGGAGAAATTTTTCTATCGAAAAATGTACGTACTAATTTAGCCTGCTGTCAAAAACTTTAAACAAAATATGCTGGCTCGCTCTCGCTCGCCAGGAAAAAATCGACACCTGGATGGGAGTAAACGTCTTAAAATAGTAGGCTGAATGGGGCCGAATAGATAGAAGCCAGAGATAGAGAGAAAAGGAGAGAAAAAAAAAAGCCTGTGACCTCCCTTAAGAGAAGAGCAAAATACAACCATGAATACAATAATGTCGTGTTATCATTACTTGTCGCATTTCTGAAATACTTGTGCTCGGGATGAGAGTGGGCTGGGGGTACTATAGTCTATTCGCTGTAAGTAGGCGAGAAATCATGACCTCTATCCTCTGTAACTCAAAAAGGGCTAGAGCAAATTGGCTGTACATTTCCACATCTATTCCTTGACCGACTCTTCACAAATAGTAGAAATATTAGCTCGATTACTCTAGTAGTTTTGGAGTTACAGAGGTTAGAGGTCATGATTTCTCGCCTACTTACAGCGAATAGACTATAACACTCTCTGACCCAACGTCTTGTGGGTCTTTATGATATTTTGGTTAATTATTCCTGAGGATTTGTATTGTTTGTGTTACTATCGAACACTGTACTTTAGTTTGTCACCAATGCTAATTAAAAATCCTTTGAGAGACTTCCCTCAAACTAAAAACTGCCCAGCCAAGCCCTCTTTAAGGGGAGGTATTTAGTTTGTTCCCTACGTTTTCATCAAGCTTAAAATTACACCCCCTAGACCCCCTTTTAAGATAAAATGTTTTATCGCTCGCCAGGAAAAAATCGACACCTAAATGGCACGAAAGATCTTAAAATTTACAGAAATGGGGCAACATTTCTTAAAATGTCCAAACTACTGGGGCGAACGTCTTAAAATCTCAAGAACAATGGGGCTAAACATGAAGAAAGGGGTCCAGAAAATAATCCCTCAAGTGGAAATCTCCCCTTAAGCAAATTATGTATACATATTTCGATAGAAAGGCGTCTCAGTCAAAGGCCGATTTGTTGTAAGTAGGTTAACTGGCCCGCTATCGCCGCGGCTCGCACAGATAATAAAAACAACAATCGCCACCTGAATGGTGTGAAACGTCTTATCATAGCCAAAACAGTAGCGTGAAATGTGTTAAAATATCCAAACAAATGGAGCGAAATAGGTTATCATATCCAATAAGCTACCCTCCACCACCACCACCACCACCACCACCACCACACACACACACACACACACACACACACGGTGGCCGAGCGCTCTGTATTGGGAGCACTAGCTCTGGTGTCGGGGGTTCGATCCCACGCGCCGGCAGGGGAAGTTCTCTCAAAAACTTTCCCTGGCCGTGAAGGCAAGATCTGGGCGAATCGTCTCGGGGGACCCACAAAGTCTCCTGCCCACGTCCTACTCCCTTGGGAGTATGTAGGCGCTCTCGTCAGCTGCCAGGATCAGTCTGTTGATCCATTAGGATAAGATCTAGGTTAAGTCTGTGTATTTTCAGCCCCATTGGCTGCCGGCTTGAAATAAACCGATTATTATTATTATTGTTATTACACACACACACACACACACACACACACACACACACACACACACACACACACACACACACACACACAGCCCGTAGCCTAGTAGGTAGAGCTCTCGTCTCACACACGAGGGGTCGGGGGTTCAATCCCCGGCCGGGCGGAGACAAATTGGGCTTGTCTCCTTTCATGTGTTAGCCTCAGTTCACCTAGCTGTAAATAGGTACCTGGAATAAGTGGACGACGTTGTGACGTCCCATCTGGGGTTGGCAAAAATGGTACAAGGCGAGATGGGTATCATATGGTTCACTTAAGCTGATGGCTACCTAAGCCTTCGGGCGAGACGGTACCGTCTATAGTGAGAATGGTACCATACAGATCCACCCTAAGCCTTCGTTTCCGATGTCGCCAATTGGCTAAATACAGACTACACACACATCCACAGCCATTCCAACAGTACATAAAACACTTAACATGCATTTCACGCAATACATTCCCAGTTAAGGAGGCGCGATAATAATGAGCTTAGTTCGCATTGCGTGGATTCCCCTTGACGAACAAGTAACTGAGTAACACCCCCCCCCCCCCCCTTGGATCCAATAGGGTTAAATAGCCAATATATTAAGCATTACAGTGGTATGTAATTAAGTCCTAATTGAACCAGTGCAGCTGAGAGACCTTTACCCAGTGTTACCATTCTGACTTCTTTACAGCTAGACCTAGATATATTTATTTCGATCTAGATGCATTTATTATCATCTAGAAATATGAAATTCACCATTATTCTGAAGATTTTAGTCATTTTGAAAAGCTAGTCAAGAGGTTGTGCCATTTTACCAGTGTTATTCTGCAGCATGTATTACTTAGCGACATTCTAGCAAATTCTGATGCCTAAGCTTCCGGAAGTTTGTGGCTTTGATGTGGTACCGGTAACCCTTTCTTCATCTGAGTTCCAAAGGGAGGAGGGATGTAGGCCTAAACCTATTGTGTTGGGAGCTGTAGGGGGAATCTACAAGTTGGGAGTTGTTATTAGCATTCCTACGTTGCACCTACAGTAAAGTTTCTGACAGGAATTTTTAAACATGTATTTGTTATAAATCTATAGCTACGCTAACCCAAATATGTGAACATGTCAAGCTAAAGCTAAAAAGAATATATCTAATAGCACACACACGCATGCATTATTATTATTATTATTTTTGTTTTACTGGACTAAAGAGGGTATCACACGATAACATCCACCTTTGAACCACAATTCTGATATGTTTTTATATTTTGCACCTATATATACTGTACAGTATATATATATATATATATATATATATATATATATATATATATATATATAGCATATATGTTCGGCTTACTGTTGGTGATAGATTGAATCCCTTAGCAACGGATTTATCGATAGGCTACGTAGTGGACAATTCTGAGACTACTATGTTTCTGCACCACATACATACCCACGTGTTCGTAATTCACAACATATATTGCTTCAAAATGTTCGTAATAACTGAGTAATTAATGTGTGGACATTGCAATTTATCGTCAGTTGAAAAGACACAGACTATAGCCTTTAGAAAAGTTTAGACAGATTACAACAGGTTGGTGAGGGCTGGTCCTATCCAGAGAGAGGTTTGGCATTGTCTACCCAACCTTAGCTGTTTCTGTCTGTCTCCTTCACTGTCCTACTTTTCCTTCTGGAAGCAGGGGGCTAGGAATCCTCCTCCCCTTGTATAATTCTCCTACTCAACGAGACAGAGAAACGGGCCAGGGAACGTACAAGTGGCCCAGGACCCTGCGAATAGGAACTTTAAATTTTGTTTCTGTTCGGGCTCTGTCTCGCGTCGGCCACCCCCAGCAATGGGGTATGTACCAGAATATACAGTATACATACATACATACATACATACATACATATTAACATACAACAGGTAACATTTTATAAGAGTGTATTTCTGAAGTTCCGTGCTCCAAGATGCGATTAAAATGTTGGTGATAAAACTCTTGTGTAATACTCCCTGAACTTTGAACATCTTTGAATAGTTAATATTAGCTGTAGGCTAATGTTTGAGATGCATACACTGCTCGAAAATGTCCAAAACAATCAAAATCCTCAATAATAATTAAACAAAATCATTCAGACTAGAGAGTATCAGGTCAGGTGAAGGTATTGAGGGATAAGCCTTTACAACGGCACCTCGTAGCTAGTTTCTACTTTCCTATTTTCTGAAGAGTGTAGAGAGGGGAGCAGGGATGTTGGAGAGTGAGGAAGCTGTTGATATTAAGGGGGGATGGTTCACTTTTTGGGCAATTTTTGCATGTATTCATTATTTTTCTAGTTTCCTCCCTAGACCTCCATCAAATAAATAAAAAAAAAAAAAAAAAAACATCGATTAGATCCCCCTTCTAAATTAATTTGTAAATTTTTCGGTAGAAAAATGTCCCGGCCGAAGGCCGATTCTTCCAATATTACAGGCTCACTATCGTTCGCCAGGGAAAAAATCGACACCTAAATAGCACGAAAGGTCTAAATACTGACGAAGAAATGGGGCGAAAGGTCTTAAAGTCGACTAAGTAATGGGGCAAACCTCTTAACATCTGAAAACTAATGGGGCTAAACATGAGAGAGAAAGTGGTCCAGAAAACCGGCCCATCTCCCCCTTAAAGCTTTCCCAAACCTCCATAATAAAGCTCCACCCACCCCCTCTCAGATTCTCCACTCTAGCACACATTTAGCCCACAGTTCAATCATTATGCCTGGGTGTTTGCTCTGCCTATGTCATTATGCCTGGGTGTTTGCTCTGCCTATGTTATTATGCCTGGGTGTTTGCTCTGCCTATGTTATTATGCCTGGGTGTTTGCTCTGCCTATGTTATTATGCCTGGGTGTTTGCTCTACCTATGTTATTATGCCTGGGTGTTTGCTCTGCCTATGTTATTATGCCTGGGTGTTTGCTCTGCCTATGTTATTATTATGCCTGGGTGTTTGCTCTGCCTATGTTATTATTATGCCTGGGTGTTTGCTCTGCCTATGTTATTATGCCTGGGTGTTTGCTCTGCCTATGTTATTATGCCTGGGTGTTTGCTCTACCTATGTTATTATGCCTGGGTGTTTGCTCTGCCTATGTTATTATGCCTGGGTGTTTGCTCTGCCTATGTTATTATGCCTGGGTGTTTGCTCTGCCTATGTTATTATGCCTGGGTGTTTGCTCTGCCTATGTTATTATGCCTGGGTGTTTGCTCTGCCTATGTTATTATGCCTGGGTGTTTGCTCTGCCTATGTTATTATTATGCCTGGGTGTTTGCTCTGCCTATGTTATTATTATGCCTGGGTGTTTGCTCTGCCTATGTTATTCCCTTTCTGGCGAGGTACCGGTATTGAACAGGTGTGTAACTAGATTATTACCATGTTCTCTGTTAGGTAAATCAATTGGTGCAGCCGAATTTTTGATCATTGGTATATGTGGCCAATATTCAAACTAGCCTAAGATAGATAGATAGATAGATAGATAGATAGATAGATAGATAGATAGATAGATAGATAGATAGATAGATAGATAGATAGATAGATAGATAGATGATAGATAGATAGATAGATAGATAGATAGATAGATAGATAGATAGATAGATAGATAGATAGATGATAGATAGATAGATAGATAGATAGATAGATAGATAGATAGATAGAGATAGATAGATAGATAGATAGATAGATAGATAGATAGATAGATAGATAGATAGATAGATGATAGATAGATAGATAGATAGATAGATAGATAGATAGATAGATAGATAGATAGATAGATAGATAGATAGATAGATAGATAGATAGATAGATAGATAGATAGATAGATAGATAGATAGATAGATAGATAGATAGATAGATAGATATAGATAGATAGATAGATAGATAGATAGATAGATAGATAGATAGATAGATATAGATAGATAGATAGATAGATAGATAGATAGATAGATAGATAGATAGATAGATAGATAGATAGATAGATAGATAGATAGATAGATAGATAGATAGATAGAGATAGATAGATAGATAGATAGATAGATAGATAGATAGATAGATAGATAGATAGATATATAGATAGATAGATAATATACAGATAGATAGATAGGTAAATAGATAGATAGATAGTAGATAGATAGATAGATAGATAGATAGATAGATAGATAGATATATAGATAGATAGATAGATAGAGAGAGAGAAAGATAGATAGATAGATAGATAGTCAGTCAGTCATAATTTTATTTCATAAAAAGACATATACATACACTTTTTACAGAGTTTAAAAGTCCTTAGCGCATAGTTGGTTCTGTGTTCTGTACATAAACAATTCTTGATCTGATAGCATTGATATCATTTAGCAATAAGTTAGTAAATCCATACTCATGTAGGATTATTTTTTCAACATCCTTTACAAGAAAAGATCTATGTAACATGTAATACATGTTCTTCTCTATAAAACTACATGGCTTTATGAGATTTCTATATACAAATCTTATTTTCATCCAGTTAACCAAATGCCTAAACACCATCACTCCACATTCTCTACAAGCACTGTGGTTGCTCTCCCAGTACTTCATATTCAATATTTTCTTTATTGCCTTGTGGTATCCAATGGAAAACTGCTTAAACGGTATATAACATTTTCTATTATTAAACCAAAGTTCAGCCCCATAAAAATTCAAACAGTAGCTTTGAAATAAATTTAAAAATACTTCAGTACTCGTGTTGCTAAACTTTCTTAAAAGACAATTAAACTCATTGTAAAACTTATTTCTGCATCTTATCATATCCAAGTCATTATTAAGATTACAATCGATTATAAAACCCAAATATTTGTATTCAGAAACAATATTTAATTTGTTATTGTCTAAATATATGAAAGGATTCATTTCCTGTCCATACTTATATTTAAAGATCATACATACTGATTTTGCAGAGTTAATAGATAAGTCTAGTTGTTTAATTTCATGATCCATAATATCTATCAATGTTTGCAGACCTCTAACCGAAGGAGCCAATATTACAAGATCGTCTGCATAGGCGATCACATTGCTGACTTGTAAACCTAGTCTACAGCCTACATTACTTGCAGATAATTTACTTAATAAGTCATCAATATAAATTGAAAACAACAAGGGAGATAAAACCCCACCCTGTCTCACTCCATTTTTCATAGTCCATTCAGTTGAAATTGAATCTTTAAATTTGACAACAACATGTTGGTTTCTGTAAAAGTAAAATAAAATATTAACCAAGAAATTTGGTAATCCTAGTTTTAAAAGCTTATTTGCAAGTTTGAAATGATTCACCTTATCAAAAGCTTTTGTCAGGTCAATAAAACATGAAAAAAACATTAGATCCCTCCGTGGTGTACCTTAAAATAGTTTCCTTGAGAACTAAACATGCAGTAGAAGTAGAATACCTCTCTCTAAATCCATGCTGCCTATCATTTAAACTAACATATCTTAAAATTTTGTCTCAAATACCTTCAATAATATTGGCGATAATGTAATTGATCTATAATTATCAAGTGATGTATTATCTTTATACTTATCTTTCAATAAGGGTACCAGATAGATAGATAGATAGATAGATAGATAGATAGATAGAGAGAGAGAGAGAGAGAGAGAGAGAGAGAGAGAGAGATAGAGATAGATAGATATATATATATATATATATATATATATATATATATATATATAGAGAGAGAGAGAGAGAGAGAGTGATAGTAAGTGAGAGAGATATAGAGAAATATAGGTAGAGAGACAAAGAGAGAAAACAAAACTCTTGAAAGTTAGGGCCTTAAAAAAATGCAAGTCTATCAAACAGACAGACTGACATACAGCCAATACACAGCCATACAAATATAATATCCTACAGGTACATCGTCACAAGCCTCTACTACGGGGTTCGCTAGAGTATGATAGAAAAAAATGAGTTACAAATATAAGGAAAAAATATAGCTTTGATCTCTCTCTCTCTCTCTCTCTCTCTCTCTCTCTCTCTCTCTCTCTCTCTCTCTCTCTCTCTCTCTCTCTCTCTCTCATGTGGCAATATACGAGCCATGTTATAAGGGGGAGGTAGTCGCTTTTTCTGGACCCCCTTCTCCCTCATGTTTAGCATATTAGTTTTGAAAACGTTCGTTCCATTAGTTTGGCGATTTAGCGACCTTTCGCCTCAATTCCTTGTCAATATCAAGACCTTTCGTGTTATTTAGATGTCGATTTTTTCCTGGCGAGCGATAACGAGCCTGTAATTATAGGAGGAACAGGCCTTCGGCCGGGACATTCTTCTATCGAAAAAAAATTACACATTTATCTTGGAAGGGGGTCTAGGTGGGTGTTTTCCTAAGCTTGATGGAGATTTAGCGAGGAAACTCATAAATAAAAAAATAAGTTAATACATAGACCAAAAAACCAGCACTACCCCCTTAACTCACCAATGAAGAAAGAGGGTGAGGGGCAGAGGTAGACGGGAAGGAGTAGTTGAAATATATTAACCCGTTCCGTACCAGGGATGTATTTTTCATCACATTCTGGCAACTAATAGAAGATTTGTTTCAGCTTAGGAAGGACCTCTAGCAATAATAAGGCTCCCAACTATCTCGAGCAACCTTTTGAACTACCACAGGTCCTTCCTAAGCTGCATAATATCGTCTAAATATTAGCTAGAATACAATATAACGCACGTCGCTGGTACTCAAAGGGTTAAAGTATTGTGAGGACCAATACCATAGTTATATATAAATAGGTACGGGGGCAGGGGGCTAGGAATCCTCCTCCCCTTCTATAATTCTCCTACTCGACGAGACAGAGAAACGGGCGAGAGAACGCAAATGTGGTCCCGGACCCTGAGAATAGGAACTTTAAATGTTGTTTCTGTTCGGTCTCTGTCTTGTGTCGGCCACCTCCAGCAATGGGGTATGTGCCTTAGTATATACAGTACATACATAAATACAGGTATGAGGGCTGATGAGCGTGCCCTATGCAAGCGTGAAGCAAGGAAAATAGGACTGACAGGTACAAAGGAGTACAAAGGAGTACAAAGGAAATCAAGCAACAACAGATCTAGTGACCCTTCTAGGCTGCTTGTCCTCCAAAACACTGAGGATCAAGTGTCCAAACAGTGGTTTAGAGTGGGTAAGGGAACATTGGAAAGGGAACTACTGCCCTGGAACTAATGTCCGTGGCAGTGCTAGGAAGTTAGTAGGGGACATATGGGTTAGTAACTGAGGGGAGGATAAAATAAAGTTATTCATTTACAAACGCAGTCAGTCGCGGGTTTGATGCGAGATATTTGTCTAGGCGGAGTTTAAATGAATCAACGGTTCTGCAGTCTATAACGTCTCAGGGAAGCCCATTCCACAATTGATTGAAGAAGAAATTCTTAGATTCGTGTGAGTTAAAAGATTTACCAATAATTTTGCAACCGTTTCCCCGCGTGTAATTAGATTGGTCGATAGTGAAGTACTTACTACAGTTCATATTGTCGATGCCTCTGATGATTTTGAACACTTGAATTAAGTCACCTCTTAATCTGCGCTGGGTTAAAGGAAATAGATTTAATTCTCTAAGACGCTCTTCGTATGGTTTGTTCTTTAGGCTAGGTATCATTTTGGTAACTCTATGTTGAACTCGTTCTAGCTTGTTTATGTCTTTTTGGTAATAAGGGCACCAGCATTGAACGCAGTATTCCAGAAGATGGCGGACTAAGGAATTGTAAAGGGTTAGGATAACGTCTTTGGATTTATGCTCAAATGACCTTCCTATAAAGCCAATTATTTTGTTTGCCTTCTTAACAACTTCTGAACATTGTTGACTCGGTTTTTAGGTTACTCCATATTGTTACTCCCAGATCGGTTTCTCTGTTTACATTCTTAAGCTGAGTGCCATTCATCGAATAGTTTGCTTTCTCATTTAGGTATCCGATATGTAGTACTTTACATTTATCCGCATTGAAACTCATTTGCCAAATTTGGGCCCAATGTGACAATTTATCTAGATTGTGTTGCATATCGTCAACTTGATCTTTTGAGAGTACGCTATTTGCAATTTTTGTATCGTCAGCAAATTTTGAGATTGTACAGGTGAGACCCTCATCTATGTCGTTGATGTAAATTAGAAAGAGAATTGGTCCTAGTACCGATCCCTGGGGTACCCCGCTACTTACATTGGTCCATTTAGATGTCTTACCGTTTATGACTAGTCTTTGCTTTCTGTCGCTGAGCCAATTTTCTGTCCATTTCAACACACCGTCTTGTATTCCATGCGCTTTTAGTTTTAGCAGTAAACGTTTGTGGGGAACTTTGTCAAAGGCCTTTTGAAAATCAAGGTATATAATATCTACAGCTTTACTCTCATCGTAGAGGTTGAGGATATCGTGGAAGAAGTCTAAGAGGTTTGTTAAACAGGAACGTTTTTTACGAAAGCCGTGTTGAGTATCTTTAAGTATGTTATTTTCCTCTAAGTGATTTACGAGTCTGTCTCTTATGACCGTTTCTAGCATTTTACATACAACTGAGGTTAAGCTAATTGGACGATAGTTACTGGGTAGGGATTTGCTGCCTTTTTTGAATGTCGGTGTTACGTTGGCTATCTTCCACTGATCAGACATAGTTCCAGACTGCAAGGATTTATTGAATAGTAATGTCAGTGGTTTGGAGAGCTCATCCTTAGCTTCCTTTAGAACTCTAGGCGAGATTGTATCAGGTCCAGGCGTTTTATTTACCTTGAGTTTATCTAAACAATTCAATACTTCTCTCTCTGTAATGGTGATATTGCTTAGAACATCTGAATTATCAATCTGAATCGGCGATGGTGTAGGGATATCACTGAGGTCTTCTGTTGTAAAAACTGATGCAAAGAAGGTATTGAGGGCATTACTCATTTGTACTTCGTCTTTGGTGTATTCTCCATTTTCATCGACTAACGGTCCAACAGTTGAAGTAACTACTTTTTTCTTTCTGATATAACTATAGAATTCTTTCGGGTTTGTTTTACTTTGATTCGCAATATGTAACTCTAGGGTCTTTTTACTTTGCTTAATTAACTTTTTGGCTTTGCGTCGTAGCTCTACAAATTTCACCCGTTCTTCGTCATTTTGTGAGGATTTTAATCTATTATTAGCAAATTTTTTAGCAAGCAGGCAGTTTGTAATATCTTTATTCCACCATTTGGGCTTATTATTATGGCCTGGACGCCGTATTTTCGATGGTATGCAGTCTTGCACTGCTTTTAGGTAAGTGGTTTCGAATAACTTCCAAGATGGATTTATGTCGTTATTGTTAATTAAAAAGCTCCAGTCAGTTTCTTTAAACATAGCTCTAAGTTTATGAAAGTTTGCTTTCTTGAAATTAGGGACTTTTTCGATGCTACTATTTGGTTCGTTACTAGTAAAGTTTAAAGTGAAAGTTATCGTACGATGGTCGCTGTTACTGAATTCATCACCAACATTCAAATTCTCTATTAATTCTTCTTTTGTTGCAAGTACAATGTCAAGAACGTTATTACCACGGGTCGGTGTTCGAACAAATTGATAAAGCGAACTCTCTTGCAAGTTCGTATACAAGTCATGTCCGGAGTGTGAAGTAAGAGTATCGCCCCACTTGGTCACAGGTAAATTAAAGTCGCCAATAAATACGGTATCTTGTGAGTTACTTACATCTGCAATTTGTTCATAAATTTCTCGGTCAGTTTGCACTGATTGAGCTGGAGGTCTGTATATTAATGCAAGTATTAGTTTTGTACCTTTATTATTCTTTATTAGCACAAAAGATGTGTCGACGTTCACAATTTGAGGTTTTGACAAGAGGGTCGGGTTAAGACTTTCTTTGATATAAAATAAAACGCCACCTCCATTTTTATTTATTCGGCTTTTCTCAAACATTACATAACCGGGAAGTGAATACTCTGCTAAAAAGTCTCTATCTACTGTATTGAGCCAAGATTATGTTATACCAATCACATCATAATTTTCAGTAAACACTAGTTCCTCTAAATCTGAAAATTTATTGCGTATGCTACGAGCGTTTGCATAGAAAACCTTTAAAGTTGCGGTTTTAGAACTCGCAGAACGTTCTTTAATCAAATTTTTGGTTCTGGTCGGATCTACATTTACATTCATGGCTGACATCGGTCCATGGTCGTTATCCCTGGCGGTTTTGAATTTGGGTCGTGTTGGTGGAGCTTCATCCAAATTCACGGTTCTTGACAGATTAGCATTTAATTCCTTCGCAGGTTGCCGCCCTCGCTGTCTTCGGTCCTCCTTCCTGGTTGTCCTGTGCTGAGTCGATTTCTTCTCCGAAAATCCTTCACCGCATCATTGAGAAGACGCCCAAAACGTGCTGCTCCCACCTGGTTCAGATGAACTCCATCGTACGAAAACAAATAGTCATCGTAGTAGAAATTGTCCCAGGTGTCGACGAATCCCACGTTTTCCTTCCTGCAGAGGTTTGCTAGACAACGATTTGTGCTGGTGGCTATGTTGTAAAATCGGCTCTCTACACCAAGCTGGGGGACGATTCCTGAGACGATGATCCTTGATGACTTCTCCTTAAATGACTTGATCAGCTGCTGGTACTTTAAAAGCAAATCTTCCGACCGGGTTCGCTGTACATCGTTGGATCCAACGTGGATGATGTACATTGTATTAGCAGGGGCCAGCTTAGATACTTCGTCAACTGCAGCAACTACGTCGTCCACACCACCACCAGGGATACAAAAACGCTTCCTGGTCTTAGGTGCTCTGGCGCAAAACTCTGTGAGCTGACCACGTATCATCGAGTCTCCCACGAGCCGGACTTCTTCTATTTCCGCTTCGTCATCTGAGTCTGCGAGTATCTGGAAGCCGTTTTGACACTTGGTAATCGGTATGGGTTTCCTGGTCTTGGGGCAAAGGTTGTTCCTCATGACACGGAAGTTGTCTTGAGGGGGAAGAGAGTTACTATTTCTTTCTTGAGTATCGGAACCATCAGATGAAATGGCTACTGCAGGCGTTGAATTGTTGGCAGTTGACGTTGGGGCGTTGGTGGCTGCTGGAGTGCGGTGACAATTGAAGTTTGTGGTACTCCAACGTTGAGTGTTACAAACTCTTGGAGTGAGGACGTTGATCTTGTTGTAGGCTTCATCTAATTTCACTGTCAAATTCTCTCGTTGCTGGCAGAGACGGCAGACTTGAAGATCGACAGTAACAAACATGGACTCACCAAACTTACCTGCGCAGTTCGTACAAGTGCGAGGCATGGTAACAGTCAGTTTCTTCAGATCACTTCACTCACTTTAAAACACTTAACTCACTTTAAAACACTTAACTCACTTTAAAACACTTCACTCACTTTAGAAACACTTCAATCACTTCAACCGAAAACAAATATGTTGAATTACACAACAATAGGTTATCAGGGGTGATAGCCTAACCGAAAACAAAAAATTTGAGATACGCAGAATTAGGCTTCCAGGGGCGATAGCCTAACCAAAAGTTTTAAACAATTTGAAATACGCACCAATAGGCCCAGCGTTGAATAGCCTAACCGAAAATAATAAAATTGAAATACGCAGAAATAGGCTACCAGGTGTGATAACCTAACCTTAAACAAATATATATATAACAGAATATGTAACTAAATATACAATTCACAAAATAGAGATTATATAAAAATAAAGTGTGACTGCACACAAGGAGTTAATATACTGTATCAACAGATGGCCCTGGTGTCACTGTAGCCTAGTAAAGCAGTAGCCTACTCTTTTTAGATAAAAAAAAAAAATGTATCAGTCAAAGGTTACTACAAGATCGTGCAAGCAACAACTAAAATTACAGATATATATAGCTACAATAGGATACTAAATACAATATCTACTAGAGTTAATAAGAACAACAGATTGGCTGGCTATAGGCTAGGCTAGGTACAGGTGAACATGGCTAACACTGACCTTAGTGTTTCACATTTAACCGTCCTGGTAGTGTAATGGTTAAGGTGGCAAAAATCTGTGTGTGATAACCCGGGTTCGAATCCTGGCGGATCATATATACTTTAATTAATTTCATTTGGGGGTGTTTGGTGTTGTGGTGAAATTAATAAAATATAGATTATAGGAAAAACTAATAATAGGGTTTAATGATATGGTAGCATACTGTATAATTAAGATATATACAGTATATAATTGTTTTGTTTTGTTTTCTATGTGAGTAAGGGAGACAAAACGCAGAACTGCCTGTAACTAAAATAAAGATGAATGGAGATATAACACCAGTACTCTTCAATCCTTTATTGGCTAGGGTTGAGTACAGGAGCGCCGAGACGCTGGTTGGTTATGTGAGAGTCTGGTGTGAACTGAAGGACTTGCTGCCTCCACAGGCCTGGGTGCCAGAGGCGCCCGCAAGTCTAAAGTGTCTGTGGTGCCATATGGTGTTGGACAATAGTGGTGTATACATTATTATTATATCTCCCCCCCCCCTATTGGCGTCCGACGAGGCGATGGTGGAGTCGGGCGGTGTAGGTTGAGTGGAGGGCGGTAGACGAAGCTGTCGTAGGAAGCAGCGGTTGCGGAGTGTGGCTCGCCCCGACCCATCCACCCGGATGGTATACTGGCGGTGTGTGATGCACCTCCACTACAGTGCCAGTCTTGTTCCACCGTGTCGGGTTGTTGCCCCCCTGGTTCTGGACGGAGACCCGGTCACCGACGTGGAGTGGTGATAAAGGCCGGGCTGAAGCATTATAGTATGTGGCTAGGGCAGCGTTACGGTGAAAAAGGGCTGCCTCACGAGCTTCGGCCGAGAGAAGCCAGTGGGGGTGGAGGTGGAGAAGTGCAGGATTGCAGGGGACGTGGTCCCGTAGGGTCCTGCCGAAGAAAAGTTGAGCTGGTGACTTGTCAATGGTCGAGAGGGGTGTGTTCCTGTATTGGAGGAGGGCGCGGGCTGCGGCGTTGTTGTCTAGAGAGCCAGTGGGGGATGTACAGTCCGCGATGATGCGGCGGGCTGCTTTAACAGCCAGCTCGGCGCGGCCATTAGACTGAGGGTAGAACGCAGAGCTGACCCGCTGTGACACACCCCAATGTGCCAGGAATTCTTGGAAGTCCCCGGCTGTGAACTGGGGCCCACCATCGCTCGCCAGTACCCAGGGTGCTCCGTAGTGGGTGAAGAGGGTACGGCACGCCGAGATGAGGTGGTGAGCATCACATTTACCTGGTGGCAGGTAGAAGATGTGGACATTGCTGGATAACCGATCGACGTAGACCAGGTAGTGTTTGCCCTGGTGCTGAAAAAAATCGGCGGCTACCTGGTCGTATGGCCATTGGGGTGGGTCAGATGACATGAGTGGCTCTTTCGGCTGAGACGGGGCGTGGGCGCCGCAGTAGTGGCAGGTATCCAGGCAGTTGCGTAGGGCCTTGTCAATACCTGGCCAGTAAACACTCGCACGTGCACGGGCCTTCATGCCAGTCATACCCTGATGAGCTGAGTGAAGGGCCTCGAGAACTCTGGACCGAAGATGATGGGGGATGACTGGTCGTTGATCCATGAGGGCTACCCCGTCGACGGAAGTGAGGCGGTCTCTAACACCCCAGAACTGTCGTAGTTGTGGGGCGGTCGCCTCTCTGGAGTCCGGGAAGCCCTCGGGGATGGCCTGAAGAAGGGAGGTATACTCGCTGTCTTGTTGGCCGGCAGATTTAAGGTCAGACCATGATACAACTGGGTCAGGTATGGCGGCGAGCATGGTGAGGGAGGCCAAGGCAACTGAGTGGATATCGAGCTCGCTGGCGGCCGCACTATGCACATCATGGGCATCCGCGGAGGGCCTGGTCGGGTAGCGGGAGACAGCGTCAGGGCCGCGGTGCCATTTGCCAGGCGTATGTTGAATGATGAACTGGTATCGTAGGGTACGTTCCTTAATCTTGAACAGGCGAGGGTTTGGTATGTTGTCAAGGGACCGGTCGTTAAGGATGTGCAGTAGAGGTCTGTGGTCCACGACGACGACGAGGTCAGGGCAGCCCAGGACAAACATTCTGCATCTGTCAAGGGCGTCAGCCACTGCTAAAGCCTCGCCTTCGACGGGTGCGTAGTGGGACTCCGCAGGTGTGGTAAAACGGGAGCCGGCGAAGATAAGTTTCCAACCGACCTTGCAACAGGTGCGGGCAGATGCGGTGCGGCAGGAACAATGTTGTTGGAGTAGGAGGAAGCCAAGGCCGGTTTTGCTCCAGTCTGTGGCGAGGCACGTGGGTCTGCCGATCTCGAAGGAGCAGACCCCTTCCTCAACCAGGTGTGTGATGTGGTCCTTAGATGTGGCAAAGGTACGGTTGAGTGCCTCATCCCAGTGGAAGGGGGCTTTGGACTGCACAAGTTCCCGGAAGGGCGCCATTTCCGGTTTGATGCTGAAGGCCCAGGCGACCTGTTCAACGAGACCAAACCACGACCGGGCTCCCGTGATGTCTGTGGGCGTGGGAAAGTCACGGATGGCCTTAATCATGGACGTGCATGGCTTAATTCCAGTGTCTGTGATGGTGAGTCCGGCGAAGTCAACTGAAGGAGCGGCGAAGGTAAACTTGTCAGGGTTGAAAGTGACACTGTTGGTTGCACAGAGGGCCAGGTAATCAAAAGTGTGCCAAAATGCCTCCTCGATTGAAGAGTCCCACAAAAGGGAGTCGTCGACACACTTCACCTTACGAGGGACAGCCTGTATGATTGCGTCGAAACGTCGGGTATAGGCGTCGCCAGCTGCCAAGTAACCTTGAGGGGCCCTGATATACCTGTAACGGCCAAATTCCGTGATAAAAGTCGTAGCCTCCCTGCTGGATTCGTCGAGTAGAACAGCATGGTATCCATTCCAGGCGTCTAGGACCGTCTTACGAGTGCCTGCAGGGATGGATTGGGCCAAGTTGAATGGGCTCGGGGTGTGATGTGTCTCCCGAAGGCAGGCGTGGTTGAGTGCCTGCAGGTCAACTGTACGGCGGGGTTGTCCAGTTTTCTTGGCGACCACCACCATCCTAGAACACCAGGTAGTAGGGGTACCGATGGGGACAGGCTCAATAATGCCCAGTGCGACGTCCCTGTCGAGATCTGCTTTGACCTGGGCCTTCCAATGATGTGGTATAGGGGCAGGGGTGTGCACGGCATGTGGAGATGCGCCAGGCTTGATGTGGATGTGCATGGGAGGGCCAGACATCGTGGGGAGTGGGCTGCTGGTGGTGTTAAATGCTGAAGATGCAAACTGTGACAAGAACCAGTCACGAAGGTCAGACAGGTGCAGGTCGTTAGGTGGGAAGGGGAGGGAAGTGGGCCGGTGTGGTGGAGGGGTCCTGGTCAAGGTGGGTGGTGGTTGGGCTGTGTGGGCGGCCATGCAGGGGGTAGGTGTGGGGAAGTCGGGAGGGATGATATGTAGTGCCCTACAAGCTGAAATGCTAATAAATAACGGTGACTGTGCCTGAATAATAAAAATATCATCATCAGTAGTGTAGGGGGTGCCGGCAACGTCGGTGGCGGTAATGGTAGTCGGCATATAACCCAGGACCTGGAGAGTGTGACCCCCCATGGCCGTGATCTGTTGGTGAGTAGGCTGTAGGTGGTGGCGTTGGAGGCCCAGTGCCCGTAGTAATTGCACACCAGCCACAGATACTTGGGCGCCCGTGTCAGGGTGGGCCGTGACGCTGGTGGGGTGAGAGTGGGGCGACATGGCAGTAGAAATGGTAATGGGCAAGGAGGGGAGCCGTGCGGGTGGTGGTTTGTTAACAGCCTGTTTGATAGTACCAATGATAACAGCCGCGGATGAAGGTGAGGGCGTGGAGTGACAAACTGTGGAGTAATGGTTGAGTTTGTTGCACGACGGGCAGGTCTTGTCCCAAGCAGGGCATTTGGATGGGCGTTCGGCTCGAGAGTGTGTGGATAGGCCGCACCCACTGCACTGGGAAGAGGTGGATTTACAAACCTTGGCAAAGTGGTTAGGTTTATTACACGCCGTGCAGGTCTTGCCCCATGCAGGACACTTCGAAGATCGTTGGGCTTGTGAATGCTGAGTGGGTTGGGCGGGGGTCTGGATAGGGGCGGGGCGTGGGTAAGTACTCTTGAGACGCTGGTATGGTGATTTCACAGCATGTACCCCCGGTTGCATTGCCGTCTGATCGAGTGCCGCAGATTCGAACCCCACACAGTAGTTGATAACATCTTGTAAGGTAGGTAGGGTGCGGTCTTTAGTTAAAACATCTTGCTGAAGGGACGAATCACTAATCCCGATAGTCACTTGGTCCCGTATGTGTTCGTCAGAGACATCAGTGTGGCAACAGGGGCAGGTAAAGCCACAGTCCAAAGTGGCCTCCGTAATACGTGTGACGTAGTCCCGGATCTGTTCAGTAGGTTGTTGGAAAAGAGACCGGAAGTGGTGGCGAGCGGCTGCGCGGTTCCGTTGTCGGTGGACGAGTTGTGTGATGAGAGTTGCTAGGTCGATTTCTGGCAATGAGGAGAACGCCTGATTGTGAGCAAATATGGCACTCTGAAGGGCAGGGTCGCACGTCTGGTAGAGCTCGATGGTAGCCTCGTGAGGTGGTAGAAGGACGAGCCGCTTGTAGACCTCCCAATCAGCCCAGAATTTGCGTAGGGCGTGTCCCGGCATATGTAAAGCGGCCTGGGGCCGCGTAGGGGCAGCCCGGCGGGGCGGGGCGGGGCATGGCTGGGCTGGGTAGGAAGGGACTTGAGGTGTTGTTGGTATGATGACGTCATGCGCAAAAGGGGCTGCGCCGTGAGGGTTGGTGCCAGCCGTACGATAGCCAGGGGGGGCATAATGGCCGCCGTAATACCGACCGTCGCTACCGACACCAGTGTGGGCCTGGCCGTCAGTTGGGGAGGGTGTGGGATGTTCGCTCTTGATAGGGTGGGTAAGGGGATTGGTCATGTTCATATGTAATAAAGACATGTGGGGAATAACTGGCATATGGTGGGGCACTGAGACATGGGTAACTGGCATATGGTGGGGCACTGAGACATGGGTAGCTGGCATATGGTGGGGCACTGAGACATGGGTAACTGGCATATGGTGGGGCACTGAGACATGGGGGAGATGTATGAGGTGTGGGTGTCTGTGTAGCGGGATGAATAAGTGTATCACTGGTGGGGTGTGAGGCAAAGGATGGGTCACCCTGGTGGATAACATTACTGGCCTGGGCTGATGTTGTAGAGGGTGGTGGGCCTGGAGATCCTGGCGGGGCGGTGGTGGAGCTGTCGCGGGGCGATGTTGTAGAACCTGGCGGGGCGGTGGTGGAGCTGTCGCGGGGCGATGTTGTAGTTGTAGTGCTGCTGGTCCTGGTGATGCTGTAGAAAGGTGGCGATACTCGAT